>CM060835.1:69190000-69807500 GCA_030762175.1 Metallyticus violacea
TGGAGCTGGGAATATGGGAAAAAATTTTATAAAAAATTAAGATAAGGTTATAGACTTTGAGATCCCAACAAAAGACAAATTAATCCAAAAGTTCATAAAATGTCATGAAGTCTACACAAAGTCCATCCAACCAAAACAAATCCGGCAGTAGACACACAGCTAATGTGCAGGCAAAAATCTGTAAAACATATTCTGTATAATTTAATGGTAAGTGGAGCATAAAAGTATTAAATCCACTCACTAGCTAATTAAGAAGTAATTCTTAATTTTTCCTTAAATCTTTTTAATGATTTGCATGTTTTCAATTTATAGTTGTTCTTTTTTATGTTTAATCTCTTTTTATTGGTTTTGATGTTTTACATTTCACAGATTTTTATACTCAATCTATCAGTAGAGTTATTGGACAAATATACAGATTTTATTTCAGCTTGCTACATATCATAGACTTGTTACTTTATTTTAATTTCAGTGCTTATTTATGCATACATTAATCAAGATATAACTTAGTTATACCATCAAGTCAACTCAGGCCTAAACCCAAAAGCAACACTTTGTTCGATTAATGCCAGCTGCAATTGCTAGGGTTATACCTTTTAGGGGCTGTGCTTCATCATTTTTTATGGCTTTGAAGTGGACCACAGAGTTTAAATGACCATCTGATGGATGGCCAAGATATAAAATTTATGAAAAAATGTTATGATATAGTTTTGCAGGATCATTTACTGAAGATGCTAAAGAATATCAGGCAAATGGGTATATCAAATTTTGATGTAGAAATTATATATGAATAAAAATTATCTGCAATGCTACAATTTATAGACAATGAAGAATTACAGAAGCTTTGCTGCTTCAAGTGTTATGAATCACAATGCAAATGAAAGGATTGACCTTCAGAATACACTTAAGAGAGTAGCAGTGGAGGTATCTACAATATCCAAAAAAACTGATACTACTGTCACTAGTGACACCCATAACAGTCTTTAAAGCAAAAACTGTGCCAATAACCACATACAAACTAGGATATGGGAAAATTTCAATGTGACAGATGCAGCATGAATTGAAAACCAAAGGCTAAATTCTTAAAAAGAGCAGTAAAATTTTTAAGGGTGCCCATTTCTTGCCTTATATCTGAATGATTAAGAGAAATATTTTTATTGAAGACACCTATGAAAATGAGAAAAAAGGGAGCCATGATAGGCTTTCTTTAGTATCAATGCCACAATTGATAAAAACTATTGATGCTTCATTTGCATTAAGTGTTTGCAAGAGTCACCCTCTAATTCTGCCTGGATAAGAATTTTTTATGCAGTCCCAAATATTTCTGCTCAAACACAAATGAAAATTTAAGAGAAATTGAGTCGAAATAGTAACATACACACCACTAAAATTGAATTAAATGGAAGACTAGTTTCGGGAGCCATCGCTCCTATCATCAGTTCCTGGTCGACTGCCGGCCTCGTTGTTTGTGATAGATCGATTCGTCTCTGGTGGAGGTTTGATGAACTTTTGTATTAGTACATCACCTGGCGGGATTTCGAAATTAAAAACTTTCTCCTTATTCTTCCAAATATAGATATTTTCCCAGACTGTAAGTTCAGTTTTTCCTTTAATATATTTAAGTAATTTTGGGTTTTTATTAATGTTATGTTGTTCTTTCCAAAAGTGCCAGGCTACCGCCGATTTTTCTTCTTGTTTTTGATTTATATTCCTAATGTGTTCTTTGGCTCTTGTTTTTATGTTTCTTTTGGTCTTTCCAATATAAATTTTATCACAATCATTGCAGTTCATCTGATATATTCCTGATTTATCTTCATCTTGTAGGCTATCTTCTTTTTGTTTTGAGTTAAGGATATTTTTAATGGAATAATTATTTTTTGGAGTCAGAACAATGTTGTATCTTTTAAAAATCTTTTGAAATTTATGAAAGGTTGATGGATGGTATGTGAATTTTTTGTATGTCCTGTTTTTTTCTTTGATAGGAGTAAGTGTAGTGTTGTCTCTAATTTTCTTTTTCTTCTTCTCTCTGTCTATTTTCTTGTGTACAACTTCTTGTTTGAAGCCATTCTCTGTAGCTATATGTATTATATTATTCATTTCTAGTTTATATTCCTCCTTGTTCATTGGAATATTAACCAGTCTGTATGCAAGACTATTTAAAACTGCATGTTTATGGGGAACTGGATTAAAACTGTTACATTTAATGTAGTTATCTGTGTGTGTAGGTTTTCTGTATATGCCAAAATTTAGATGATTTTCTTTTCTAATTATCTTAATATCCAAGAAAGGTAACTGTTCATTGCATTCTCTCTCCATGGTGAATTTAACTGTTTTTTCCTGTAAGTTAAGCAACTTTAGTGCATCATCCAAGTGTCTTTCTGGTACTATTGCAAAAATATCATCAACATAACGGTACCAAGTCTTAAATATCCAAGGGAAACTATTTACTATTCTAGTTTCCAATGCACTCATGAAAATGTCTGCCAATATTGGTGATAGTGGGCTACCCATTGTCAGACCAAAATTTTGTTTGTAATATTTGTTATTGAATGTAAAGTAATTTTGTTCTAGACATAAGTTGATTAATATGATGTATTCTTGGATATCTTTTGTGGATGTTACTATTTCGACTCAATTTCTCTTAAATGTTAATAATTTACACCACTGTTACAAAAGTTCACTATATTTTATACAAATGAAAATCTTAAGTTTAAAATTACTTTGCACATTGTAGATACATCATATAACTAGTAGTACATAACTTTCACCATAATCTTTGCTCAGACGTATTTTCATCTCGAGTGAGAATTGTGCAAAAGCTATATGAAAAGTTCCACTTTGACAAATGCCTAAATGCATGAAATCATTGAGTGAATACAGCAAAGAATACTGTTGGATGATATGCACTTATTTGTATTATTATTATTTATTACTACATAAATGGAGGTGAAAAGTAGAAATTAAATTAGTGGGCAGGTTTAGGTAACTGGTATTTTACGAATCTTTTTGACTTGATTTGGTGTATGGTTGTTATACATTTTTATTTTTGTATTATTATTTTATTTATAGTTCAAAAAGGCTCCAAAAGCAGGCAAAAAGTATCCATTTATGGTGTGCCCAATTTTAGTGTAATTGCTTTATGCATGGCAATAGTTATAACTGCTAAAAATGTAGCACAATTCCCCAAAATCCATTATACTACTTTAAAATGAACCATTTTTCAAAATTTGCACCATAAAAAAAGTAGCTTTAGTGTTCTCTATGAGATAGTGCTAATACTCTAAATCACCAGTAGAGATTATCAGATAAATGCATATTCCACAATTTCATATGCAGCTTGGGCATCAATCAAAACAACTATAATCCAGCCATGCACACCAATTGAACTAATCTCAGCATTATGAATCCCCTAGCAATAGTTAACAGGATGTCATACTCAGGAGAAAAATAATGAAGTATTACTTAAAACATTTTTTCAATACATATAAATTATTGTTAAACAAAATAAGACCATAATCTTATTTTTGATTTTACAAGTGTCTTTAAAATATATATTACAACAAAATAAATAAAACAATTTAGGCACAGACAAACAAATGAAAAAATTTGGAAAAATGTGAGGTATGATTCTGTTACTAATTTCAAACTGAGTCTGTGTATTTTCATTTTCCCACAAGTTACTTTGAAGGAATTTCTTTGCTGATACCTTAAATCACCTTTGTTTCCTGGAGACAATTGAAACAGCTTATTACCTTTCTGCTTTATTCAGATTTACTTCTTTATGCAAAATACATCAGTCATATTAATTTTAGTTTTTTTGAACAGAAATGAGGGCAAAAACAAACAAACAGAGGGGGGGGGGCTATTTCATCAACAAGAAAGTGAGTGAGTGAGTATATTTCTTCCCTTTTGTTTATTATGTCCATTCATACTGATAGTGTCATTATGCATATAAGCACAATAGGGGTTTAAACCGCAAGTGATAAATACTTACAGGATTCAAACTTGGTATCTTTGTTATGTTAAGCTAGGACTATCAAAGTACACTACAATTTTTCATTTAATTTTTTTTAAAAAGTATTTATGGAACTAACCCAGTGAATCTCGTATTATAAAATCATTTGAATGTCATGTACACACTCTTTATGCTTCACTTATTTTTTCAAGTACGGAACTTGTTTCAAATACACATCTTCATCCTCAGCCAATGAGTCTAAATCTACTACACAATGTGTTGACAATGGCCATGAAGAAAAATTTATCTTTATGCCCAAAAAACCAAGCTTAAGAATGTGTATATTTGTCTCATAATAGTCAAGACATGCCTCATTCCTGGCTTAAGTACGACACCCATAAGGCAATGAAACTACTGAAGTATTTGCAAATAATTACTATATATACGAGGAAGGTCCATAAGTTTCCGGTCTTGCCGATAAGGATTATCACCTTCACAAAAGCCTTATCTGGTGTCATACCTTATCTGTTAAGTAAATAATTGCAGCTGTAACTTCTGCTCCACTGTGTTCAGTTGTTCAGATATGGTTACATAAAGAAGACAACTTAGAAGACTGTGAAATGTTTAAAATGGAATATCCAGCTGTTATTAAGTTCTTCATAAAACATGGACTTACTCCAAATGAAATTACACAGTGATTGAACAGAGTATATGGAGAAGCACCCCCTCATATTCTATTGTAAAAGAATGGGCCAATCTTTTTCGAATGGGTCCAGAAAGCATTGAAGACGAATAGCATGCAGGTCAGCCCTTAGAGGTGCTTCCTGAAAACATCACTCTTGTATAAGGAGAAATTATGGAAAAACGGCAGCTCAAAGTTACAGAAATAGCAGCAAGGTTGGGCCTTTCTAAAACAAGAGTCCTTCGAATTATTCATGAACATTTAAACATGAATAAGGCTAGTGCAAGATGGGTACCTAGACTTTTTTCCTCAGTTCAAAAGCAGCAACAAATAATTTGTTGTCAGGCTACAAGAGAGAAGTTCTGCAAACCACTGTTATAGGAGATTAAACAATGGTCCCCTACTATGATCCCTGGTCCAACAGAGAATCAATGGATTGGCATATACCTGGCAGAGCATGGCCTCTAAAGGCCAAGGTCACTCGGTCAACCAAGAAGATCATGGACACAATCTTTTGGGGCTTTGAAGGAATACTCTTCATTGTCTTCAAGGAGAGGAACATCACCGTAAATTGAGGTGCTATGTTGGCTTACTGCACAGACTATATGCTTCCATCCAAGAGAAAAGGTGAGGAAATCTGAGTGGTGGTGTGCGCCTTCTTCATGACAACATTCCCTTGCACACAGCTGTTGTTGCAAAGGAAGTTGTGAAGAAATGTGGCTTCATGGAGATCAACCATCCACCCTACAGTTCAGATCTAGCTCCCAGTGACTATTTCCTCTTCTCAAAACTAAAGTATTTTCGAGGAAGGAAATTTAATGTCACAAAGAAGTGATGGATGCTGTTTATGCCCATTTTGCAGACAAGACTTCTGACAATTGGGGGGGGGAGTGTATTACAATAAAGGGTAACTATATTGAAAAGTGAAATATAGTTTTTGTCTTTGTCATACCTAGAAAATGGTTAGGCTGGATACTTATAGACCTACCCTCTTACCACCATAGAAAATTCACCTTAATTTGGCAAAAAAATATTTTAACAGCTAGCAATTATTAACAATTATAAATCTATTAATGCATCATAAAATAAACATTTTATTAATAAATTAATGTCTTTTTGCCATCCATTTTAGCTGTATGCTTAATTTTTAATTAAATTATTATTGTCCTATGATTTTTATTATTTTAACTTTGCATGTTAATGGCATAGGCAGTATCCTCTCCAACTCATTTGGAATTACAGCATGAAGAAACAATGCACCTCTGGCATTGACAGTGCAACCCTGAAATTTATTTTTGCTTTTTCAACCATTAATCGCCTCACTAACAAAACCATAAAGTCTATGGCTCTTAAAACTGCCATCTCTGAAATTCGCACTTATTGAAATGCTGAGAACATTAGGTTAAACTCATATTACACCTGGTATATAAAATAGATTATTTTTGTTCTAAGCCCAATTCAGTAAATTAATTATTTTATCATGTCATTCAAGCATTGTTAATTAGTTTAACAATACCTGTGAGCAGTGGCATTTCATATTAAAAGATGACGTTCGTCGTCTCATGTGGTATTGGATTGTAGAAGAATTTGTTGTATTCAGCTTCATCTAGGCAACACATCTATAATAAAACTTGGTGAAAATGTCAATTATATCAGCCTGTCTTTGTTGAATAAACAAATAGTTTTGTAGTTGAGAAATAGCAGCAAAGCAGTGCATCTCAGTTTGCTGTAAGCTTTCTTGTCAACCAGTTGGTCAGTGGTGAATTCAAAATGAGTCAAAAAAGATTTGTTTTTTCACCATAACAATCAAATTAGCAGATGATACAGAGAGTCAGGAATGAACTCAGTACTCTCACAATATTTGTATGTCCTCAGTTGCCAAAAATATAAACTTAAGACATCACCAGAGCCACTCCACCTACTTCTGTTATGTTGGTAGTGAAAATCAAGCTGGTTCCCATTAAATAGGAGTGTATGTTGTAAACCCCTAAGAAATGATCATGATCTTTTGGAGAAATTATTGACGGAATCTTGAAATTATGTATATTCAATACTTAACGTAAGGGGGGGCGCGGTCTGACCGTTCAGATGCTCTGCAGACCCTGAGTACCCGTGGTACCTCTGACGTACTAGTGGGAGCTGGGCCGGACTTGATTCGAGCCCCTCCCGAAAGGGAGCTGTCCGGATTGGGTTGGACTCGGCTTGGCAGTGGACCCGTCACTCACGGGGAATTGAGAACCTACGATGGCGGCGTGTCCCAGGGGAGTGCCTATGGCGTGTACCCTGAATCGCCGTTGTTGGTAGGGAGGGTCGTTGCTACCTTAATGCTGGGGTGACTCACCTCTTAAATACGAGTAGGTCTAAGCTAGTATGACCTATCCACCGGTTAGATTCTGGAAGCTAAGGGAACTTAGCGCGCCTGGGCGACGCAATCGTCTGCAGACGAACGGCGGGTCGGTTTAGGAAACAAGATACCGTCCTAATGCAAAAGACCACCGGGTAACACAGACCTCTGTGTAGTACCCCTGGACCTAGGGTTTGGTAAACCCGACGCAACCTATATCCAATACTAAAAGGAAGCCTGTTCTAGAGAAATTGGCTCATTTGCCTCAACTGGTTATGCTATAGTGAGTGCAGTAAAGGATCTCCTTGTTGTATGTGTCTTGTTTTCTTCCAGTGAGGGAAGAGTAGGTCAAAAACTGGGATACTTGGGGTCTAAAGTCCTTCACAAATTGGAAGGATTTGCTCGAGTGTTTCCATTCTTATGAAGAAACTCAGTACCATAAATTGGTCTTAAATTTTGTAATATTAAAAAATAATATATTTTTTAAGTGTTTTGCACATGAATTATGGGCAAATTTGCCAAATTATGTTTCAAAAACTAGCCCTGCAGTCAAATTTCTGACTACACATTTGTCATCTGTATCACTATTATATGCTTAAATTCCATCCCTGGGCAGATATAGTATTAGAATAGCAATTACCCTCTAATGTTATGATCTATATGACTTAAGTTTCAACATTAGGTCAATATACCCTACTTATATTGAACTTGAATAAAGTTCAACCGAAACAATAGCAATATTTTCAACATTTTTGCTCAGAGACATAAATGGGAGTAAAATACTCTAGATCTACTGTAAAATGATGTATCTAAACATCACATTAGTATTAATATTCAGTATTTTAGCTAAATAAATTTAAAATAATGTAACATGTAACAACTTTTAATGTTCTATATCTTGAATTTTCAATGACTTGAAGTATTATCAATTTACAAAAGCACTACAAGATACTGAGATTCAACTGTATTATCACACTAATTCAGTCATAATGGAAAATATAAGATTAACATAAAAATTACTTTAGCTTGAAAAGCAAATGAAATAGAACATATGCTATATGGACATTATTTTTTATTTTTAGCTCTGCTAATCAATTTCCAAAGGTTTACCACTAATTAAATAATAGTTCTGTGTTGGTGTGTAAACATATTTTTTGCACCCATCCAAGACTAATGAGTCTATATGAGTTTTCCACCCTGCCCACACTAAGTCACTCGGCATACACATATATTAAAAAGCACAAACATACATACACGCACGCACACACACAATCTCTGCAGCAATGGTCCCAGGACATGGGATACTGAGATCATATTACTAAAGGTTTAGAATATTAGACAATTAGGCAGGCCTGTGCAATAAAAGAAGTCAAACAGTGAAACAGTAGGCCTGTGCAATAAAAGAAGTCAAACAGTGAAACACCTTTATATCGGAATACCATAAAGTAGATAAGCTATACAATGAATTCAGAACAGCAACTAAGGGTGAAAGAAGCTGGCCCATAAATCCTAGTATTATAAATAGTCATTTATGCATTTTGTAAATTTTATAGATTTTGACCAATTATAAACTACGAGCTAATTTAGGCATATAAAATTAATTGAATTATTTGTGAATAAAGATGTAAATATAGCAATTAGAAATATAATTTAAGATAATATAAATTTTTGTACAGGGCTTTAATATAAAAACTATACTGCACATGGTGTGTTTTGAATCTCGTTGGCAAGCAGCATGACCTGGCGAGAATTAAGCACTGCAATGCGGGATAGATTTTATGTGAAAGTCCTGTATATAATGTATGTGCAAGGTCCTGAAAGAATCATCTATAAGCACAAATGGAGTAGGAGTAATCATGAAACTAAAACAGAGTCTGTACATGCTAAACACATGAATAATTACAATCAATTTAAGCTCAAGAAAAGCAGATAATGGTGACTGTAACACTGAAATAAAAATTTATGTAAATGTTAAAAGAAGTTTTAATGAGAATTACTCAATGTAATGAGGCAAGCTGATGTATAAAAAAAAAATTTTTTTAAACATAAAACACACAATGATCTCTGGGAGTTATTTTTATGGCAGAAAACACAGTAAAGGAAAATGGAAATTGTCTGCTTTCCTTCCCTTTTTTCTTTCTAGTTTATTACTTTAAAAGGAGACTATCACAAATTTATTCCTGATCTCTAAGACTGTGATTGAAGTACGGAAAACATTCCAAATTTCTCACTCCCTGTCTGACATTTATAAACTTTCAACTGTTAAAGCACCTAAATCTCTATGCTTATTCAAATGACAAGAATCAATTTATGGCAATCTTTGAAAAAGCACATCAAATAAAGAATACAAAGTAGTATTAGCAAAAAGGAAGAACCAAACTTGAAAAATTAGGATTCAAAATTCAATCTTCTATGCCAATGCTCTAACGATCTGAGCTACCACGCCCTCCTCCAAGCAAGTACCATAGACCTCTCTCATCTGATTATTTACATATATATAAAATAAAATTAAAATAATTCAGAGCAATATAGCTAAAATAATAGAAACTAGAGAAGCAGAAGCAGGTAAAACTTAAACAGTAACACAAATATCACTATATTTTTAACTGCTCATGCTTTTCTTCAAAGGGAGACAAGTTTGAAATATTGTTACTATTTGTTTAATCTATTTCTGCCTCTTTAAATATATATGTGTGTGTTGGAGATCTCCATACCCTACAATTTTCTCTACTGCCAGAAATTATTTCTTTAAAGGGGATTCAAAATGCTAAGTACTTTTGAACTAGGCTTCTAGTTTAACCATGCATAATATATACAACTGTTTCTACATATAAATATAAAGGAAAACATTACCTTAGCACTGACTGACTTTCTGCTATATATACTTACTGAACCCCCATAATTTGTCATATTATACTATATTTCACTGTGAAAACCCCTGATACAAAAAACTCCATGATTTGCTTTGCAAAGCCATTACAAATCAGTATTATTCTATATAAGGAAAACACCAAGCTATTTTAACTATGTTTTATTGTTCAAGTGTTGTTTTACAAATGAATGAAGATAACAGATACATGAAAACAAAAACTACTAATTCATATCCTATCAATGAGCTTGAAGCGTCCCTCCTGTGGTGGTTGAATTATATTGTAATATTTTTTATAAAATGGTTTATCTATTCGTCCTTCATACATCCTCTTCACCCAGGTGTGTTCCCAATTTAGATTTGTAAGTTCACAAGTCACTACTACTTTACCATGTTCCATTGCATATAGGGATCCAGTTTTTGAAAGACCAACATTCAACCCTGGATGAAATCGCAGAGTTCGCTGCTTCACCAGCATCATTCCAGGATAAACTATTTCTCCATGTTGACACTTCCAACCATAGTGGGATGGTCTTCCTGAACGCTGTCTTTTATTTTTTGTACTGGTTCCTAAGGGAAAGAAAGTAAAAATAAAAAAAAAAATATCACTAAAAATGCATACCAAATCTGAACTAATTTCACTTTTAAAAACTGGCCATCTTTTCATCCATATTCTTCAAACAGCCAGATCAATCACAAGCACATCCTTGTAATCAAGCTTTTTGACACTAATTTTAAAATTATTTTTCTGTCACCAGATTTCAAATTTCTGCTTTTCTATTACTGTGCCAAAACAAATGAAATATTGAATCAGGTACTTGTCAGCTCTTGGGTCATTATCAGCTATTAATTCTTTATTACAAGCCACATTTCCTTTACTTTGGTTTTGACTTTTAAATATTTAAACTGGTTATGTTAGTGCTAGTTCTAAACATTGCAAATATGAGTGTGCATATTCTTCAATAATGTTTTCTTAGAAACTATTTCAAGCAAGCCATTCCCTATAAAAGCTGCATTATCATTAATGATGGCAATATCATGGCAACAGTGGCACATTTGGATAATGTATCTTTCTTTTGGCACCTTAATAGAAAAATCTCTTTCTATGCAGTAAACACATTAAGAATTTCAGAGAAAGGGAGAAGGATTAATGCTACCAACATGGAGTGGCTGAGGTTGTCAAGGCTTGGGCTGGTGAAAGAGAAATCTGGGGGTTCAAAACCCATCAGGACCTTCTCCCCAACTTGAGATCCCCCCAGGATTTCCTTAGTTTCCAACAATGGCTGGAGAGGTACCCTTATACCTGGAATGCTTCCTTTCCAAAGTATTATTTCATCTCATGTATTCACCACCTACAATGCTTTAGTAGTGAAAACGAGTGATAAACTATACTGTACTCTATGACAGCCATGATCTCCTTTAAGATCTACATCTATTCTTCCTATCTGCTACTCTCCTTTTCCAGCCCCTTACATTCAACTCTTTCAAATCATTCTCCATGTCCTTCATTCATTTTAGTCTTAGTTTTCTTGTCTTCTCCTTCCTCCTGGTTTACCACTCAACACTATCTTAAGTTCTATTATCATCCAGCCTTATCACATGTCCCTGTCTTGCAGCCTTTTCCTTCTTATGTCTGCCACTAGGTCTAAATTTTTATATTATTATGCTTGCAACTCATGGTTATTTCTTATCCTCCAGTATTTGCTCCCTTGCACTGACCCATAAACCCATCTTAAAATCTTCCTTTCCTGCCTAAACATTCAGTATTGTCATACCTACTCTTGCCGAGTCATCATGACTGACTCTACCATTGTCTTACATATCTTGACTTTAACTGTTTTACTCTAGATTTTAAAATATACATAAGACTATAATAACATCTATTACCAGTTACAATCCATGCTTTAATTTCTTCTTTCATTAAATTCTTAAGGGTTATCAAAGATGTTAAATATTTAAAACATTTACTTATTTAAACTGCATGTCCTTTTAAAACCAATGATAATCCAAAATTGCATTTTTTGTAATTTTCAAATATTGTATCTTGTCTTGATTCATAACTATCCTGCTATAAACCATTACATTTATTTGTGTGATTTCTTCTTTGATCGCTGATACTGGCCTTCAAAAAATTACATCATCTGCATAAGCAGATATTGCCCTGTTCTATTAAGTATGCTTTCCTTTAGAGTTTGTTTCAATATTTGTTATTACTTTTTCCAACATTAAATTGAATAGCACAGCTGACAATGTATCTCTTTACTCCTGAAGTGCCTCAGACATCTGCTTTGAACTTTATTTTACTTCTAGATTTATGCAGCATTATTAGCAAATTAACTAATTTATTTGGGATACCAAATTCTTTCACAGTTTTATATAAAAAATACTTCTATCCACTGAATTGCATGCCTGTTTAAAATCAATAAATAGATGTAAATCAAGATTAAATTCGTAAAATTTCTTGCATATCATTTTCAGAGAGATATGTAATTCATTGTGGATCCTCTGCTAAAACTACATTGGTAATCCTTTAAGATTTCTTCTTTACATGGAACAAACCTTTTATACAGCAAATAATAGCATTTTAGAGCAAATATTTAAAAGGGATATTCCTCTAAAGTTTGCACACCAACTTACCACTTTTTCTAAGTATTGGGCAGATTACTGAAGTATTCTAGTTCCCTAGCATTCTTTCAGTCATCCACATTGCCTGAATCAATTTAATATTTCCTCTCATAATTTCATGTTTCCACTCTTAATTAATTCTGTGCTTATTCTGTCTTTACTCTTCAAACTCTTGAAACTATCAAATACCTCTTCTTTGATATCATTGTATGATTCAGTTGAACTACACTCCTCTTTGTTTGGAGGATTACACACCAATTCTGCTCCCTAGTATATTACTTCCTTTTCTTCTTCCTCTCCTATCTCATGACCATCATTTAGCAGTTCCTTAAAATTTTGCTTCCACCTTTCCTTGTCAGTCCTGGTGGTGTAGTGGTAACCATACTTGCCTTCATACCTGCCGGGTTCAAACCCAGCCAGGATCGATGGATTTTTTCAGGCGTAAAAATCCTAAGTATGGCTTCCTTCGGAAGGGAGGTAAAGCTGTGGGTCCTGTGTCATACATTTATGGCACGAAAGAAAACCTCAAGCCTGAAAGCAGAGGCCTCTGAGCAAAATTTGTCAGCCGTTTCACGCCCTGAATAGAATGGGACGCTGATGACCTGAGATGTTAAAGAGCATCCGTAAATAAATCAAATCAACAAAAAATCCACCTTTCCTTAACTCTCTCACACCTCCCTTCATATTGTTATCCTTATCACATAGATGTTCTTCTACACCAGCTTTGAATTTCTTAGCTATCATGTAACCTATGGCTGTATTCTTCCTGCATATGTTGTTTGGTTTATTTATGAATGCTCTGTGACATCTAAGATCACCAGCTTCCCATTCAATTCAGGGCATGAAACGACCAATTAATTAAATTTTGTTAGAGGCCCTCTTCTTTCAGGCTTGAAGTTCTTTTACTTGCTGTATAAATCTACAACATAGGACCCACAGCTTTACTTCCCTTCCAAAGGAAGCCATAATTAGAATTTTTAGGCCCAAAAAAATTCATCGACCCTGGCTGGGATTGAACCCACGATTTTGAGTCTACAAGGCAAGTACGGTTACCCTAGATTGCCAGGACTAACTTACACACATATCTTCCAATCTTTTTTGGTTCATAAACCTTCTTTTTCCTCTTACAAAAGTTTTGGTATCTCTTTTTTATTCTTATAATCTTTCAGTGCCTGCCTTATTTTCCTCTCTTGAGCCTTGTTCTATTTCTCTCTTCTGTCTTTTGGGCAATTCCTCATCGAACCATTTCGTTCTGCTTTTTCTTCAAAATCAAGAACTTCTTTTGCTGTACTTCCAACTTTCTATTTAATATCTATATTCCCATTTTTATCCTCAATTTCTTCCCTCATTTATAGTGCATTTATTATCTCTTGGGCATTTATTCTGCATTTCTAGTTTATAAACTTCTGTGCTTCTTTTTATATCTTTTAATTTCTATGCAGTGTACTTATTCTGTTTTATACTCTGTGTCATTCTGAGTGTGGATAATTTATAATGACATTTATTTGAAATAAGAAAGTGTTCTTTTTTTTTTATTTGATTTTTTTACGGATGCTCTTTAACATCTCAGGTCATCAGCTCCCATTCAATTCAGGGCGTGAAATGACTGACAAATTTTGCTCAGAGGCCTCTTTTTTCAGGCTTGAGGTTTTTTATTTATCGTGCCATAAATGTACGAAATGGGACTCATGGCTTTACTTCCCTTCCGAAGTAAGCCATACTTAGGATTAAAAGAAAGTGTTCTGAATCACAATCTGCTGCTCTACAGCTTTTAACATTCATGGCATAAGAGAATACCACCACAACAAGATATGTTTAAGGGTGTTAAATGCTATTTAAAAATGTCACAGATATATTAAACATCAGAATATAAATACTACACTAGCAGCTTTTATTACATAGTATATATTCACAAACATCTGGGAGAAAAAAACATTTTGGTTCATACTGTTTCCTTTGAATTACTCTGGCTTCAAACTGTCAATTCCCATGCATGGGCATAACATAATCAATATTGCTGTGCTGCAATCTTAGGTTTGCTTCATAATTAAACCTATACTTGTTTACAAGAGCAATCTCACCCAAGATGAAACAACCATTCCAAAACTCGTCCACCACCTCCACAGTTTGTTTTCTTCTATAACTTATCACCACTAACTTCTGATACATCAAAAAATAAAGACAGCAGGAAAATGTAGAGAGCATACAATTAATCCAGTCAACAGAATGAAAAACACATGAGATTTATATATCAGACACCATTCTTATAACCATCAGTTCTCTTGCAAATCAGTTCCACTTACAATTTGACACTTACCGACAAAACTACGTGCCAAAACAGGGGAGTGCATTCAACAGACACTGTAAAACAAAGCATACTCTTAGCAGACAGGACGACCGGTCATTCAACGAATAAATGCTTTTAAAAAGCGCGCACAGCTGTGCATAGTGTGCTGTGCTGAGTTATAATTTTGGCCTTTTTCCTGGTATTCAGGATGTGTTATTTATCACATGTAAGTAATCTTTGTGTGCATGGTACACGACACAAGAAACGAATCCTAAAAATTAACGACAAATCTAGTTTATCTTTAAAACTTCATTAATTATTTATTTTCAAATTCTGTTACTTCTCTTAAACTCCCGGTTCCTACCACACCGATATGGCAAGGTTAGGTTACAATGACTAGTTGCTAAATTATATCCTTTCCGTGAATGTTATTGCTTACCGGTCTTTTTTGATGCCCAGCGTACAAATCCGAAGAAAATATCGCTCAATGGCTTTCCTAACAGCTTACAATTCACTATGTTGTTCATCTCTACTATTGCACCCATTACTACATTTAACTTTGCAGTTCAATTGTCCTCCTTCGGCAACTTATACTTCTTGTTGTAAACAGTGCCGCCACTAAAGAAAATTGAATTGTACCAAATTAGACTTTGGATCAGTCGACTTCGACTTATGAGATAATTACACCTAAGACATTTTCAATATCCTGTACCTGTACGGATCACAGATTACCTACGCACAATCACAGTACTCAATGGCAAACATTAATTTCTACCCATATCCTAAGCGGGACTAAAACCCGCGACGCTCAGGTTTCCAATGCATGTAGCAACGAGCCAAGACGTCAGCGCCAGCTTTGGCGTCAGCTAACATTGAGTTATTAACATTCTACCAGTACAATCAGAATACGTACACAATTTTTAATAATTATACTTTTTTTTTTTTTTTACTACAAAGGGGAAAAAAAGCATGGGCATCGCTATCAATTTTCTCAATACTATTTTAATTTATAATATTTAAATGCTGCTCAATGAATCCTTCACAATACATTAATATAAAATAATGTATTTCTAAAAATAAACATTTTACCTTCAAATTAGCAAGCTGTATTCAAACTTCATGTACACAAATTTATAGTATTTTCCAGCAGTTATTATGTGGGCTCTAGACCATCAGCAAACATTTTTAGGAAGGAACTTTGTAATTCTAGAAGAAGAAAGATGCAAACTTCTTTAGAGAAGGGCAATGCCACAGTGGCAATATTGGAAAGTATGGACTACATGTATCAAATGCAAAATTGCTTTCAAAACAGTGTTTATTTGATAACCATTATATCTCTTGAGCCAATTCTCAAGCAAAGAAACTTAGAACAAGTTTTCAATCTACATCATCGTCGTCGTCATCATCATCATCATCATCATCATCATCATCAACAACAACAATAATAATCATCATCATCATCATCATCATCATCATCATCATTTCCATCCTAATATCTTGTTTCCTACACTGGAACTTGCATTGCAAAACACTTCATTTTTAAATTACCAAATTACGTTCTTACAATATTATTTTCGAAATGATACTTATACCTAGGTTACAATTAGAAATTTACAAAAATAATAAAAATAACAAATTTGATAAATGACAAAATTAAACTCACTTCAGCTACTTCCACTTAATCTTTAACTCTAAATTAATAAACTACTAATCACCAGTATCTGGTAGAACCTGTACATACATTTCTTACTTACTTTTACTTTTCTACGTATACTTGTATACTTGTATTCCTGTCTATATTTGTATAAAACTATGTATTATATATCTATTGATCATATATGTTTTTTTTTTATTTTCCATATTATATCATATCATCTTTCTATATTATACCATCTTTATAAATATATTCATGCAAATTTCACATTTATATCTTATATTAGCTAATTTTTTCAACACTTATTATATTCTTAGTTTGCGAATTTAATTACCATTTATCAATGCAATATTTATCCTACCAATTTATTACTTTAACATTGTTAACAATAGTAACAATAATATAATTAGTAATATTAATTATAATTATAATAGTTATTATAACATTCTTCTTCTTCTTCTTCTTCTTGTTCACAATCATTTTACCCTTCTCCATTCTTTATATAAAATACTGTTATATATCCCATAAAAAGTTCCCTTTCACTATTCCACTACACTTTACATTTCTCTATTGCATTTGTTTATTTATTCTTTATACTCACATTATTACAAATTTAAAACCATTCTTACAATTTTCACCTCACTCCACTTCACCCATATCTACTACATCATTACACTCTAACATATTATACCCCTCTGAATTTTTATTATACTTCTCCTCCATTCATCCTAAACAAGCTCCTCTAACTCCCATCCTCTGCATCTTCACTAAGGCCCCCAACAACTCCTTCAGCTCCTACTTTTGCATTGAGTTCTTCTTAATTTATTTCTAATTTGTATATCGTGCATTATTATGGCCCACATTCCAGCCCAGTATGTAATTTTGTTGCAAAGATGCTGTTGTAATAAATATTAACAACATTTAATATTTTAAAATTTGGATGAATAATTCTAGATAACTTCATTATTTTCTTGACTTTAGCTCTTGTATGTTCCATATGCTTCCTGAAATTTAACTCATCTAACAGCATCCCTGGGTGTTTAACTTCATTTTTTCTTTTTATTGTTGTTTAATTACTGGATCTCTTTTTAAGCTTCCTTTCATCATCATGCACCCTGATTTTGACGGAGATATTTGCAATTTGGATTTTGTACACCATAATTTTAATTTCGGTATTGTTGGCTCTTGCTTCTAATTTCCTTTGTGAGTCTCTTTCAATAATAGATATAATATCATCTGCATATGCCAAATATCTGCATTGTTATTTAAATCATCTAATAAGGTTTCCATTACTATATCCCAAAATATAGGCCCTAGAACTGATCCCTGAGGGCACCCTTCCGTAATGTATTTATTTACTATTTCTCTAATTCCTTTTATATAAAGTCTTTTCTGTACACAGTAATCTTTCAATACTGTATAGAACTTTTTGAGACATGTTTATTTCATAACCTTTCAAGCAGAAATGACCAACATAAATTATCAAAAGCCCCAGATGTATCAATAAATATTCCTATCACGAATCTAATTCCAACAGCAGCCAAGAATCCAATGCTTTTGGCCTTTCCAAAGTGCACAGAGCAAAGTACCTTAGATCTAATGTTTATGCTTTAGGTTCAGCCAAGCATTCCTTGTCAACTAATGCAACTTCATGAATCTATTCTTCAACCTCTTATAAAGACTAAATATTGGCTCCTTAGGGATTAGTAAGGCTTAGATATTTAGGTCTAAAAACCTGGGGAAAAAAAAAAAAATTATGTGCTAAAAATACCTGAAATGGATGACAAAAATGTAAAAAAATATTTAATGAAGTTTGAATTATATTTTGTCATTATTGTACTTACTAATATAATTTGTGCTATGCTTCCCCAACTGTTGAATAATGACATTACACCATAAGACTTGTCTTCAAGTTATCCATCTGAAATTACTTGACAATTATCATGGGAAATAGAACGCTCTTAAGTCACAAGAAGTCAGTATGACAAATTTATATCTGGGCATGTCACTCAAACTCATAGCAATATCCTTTTCTTGTTGGCCATCCAGCACATCTTAAATTCTACACATAGTGTGAAATTCAATATTTTTTTTTTTTTGTAACAGGTGTCACCTAAATGTAAATTATAATTAATCTGTCGTCTAACACACTCTTGTGCTTCACTTACTTTTAAATACGGTGGGACCGGTTTCCATGAGACATCCTCTCCATCTTCAACTAACTTGACGACTCACCTAATTGTTCTGAAGAACTAAAATATCCTTAAATACTGCAGTATATTGCTGCAAATGATAATTTGTGGTTACTTTTACTTTCACATCATTAAACATACTAAATAAAGATAAATAATGAAAACTACCACATCCTAACACAAAAATTAAACACAACTGAGTGATCTCAGCTTAAAGCTCAAGCACTGGCAGGTCACAATGTTTCTCTTTCATACCACCACTCTACTGCATAATATTTTTATAACTAACACTCAGTTCTCTTTATTGGAGTTTGAGGAGTTGTTCCTGTATAAACAGCATTTCATGAACTGGCTTGATTTAGAAGAATTTTTAAAAAGTTGATCTTAGCTCCCTGATCACATTGTACAATACTTTCCTAATGAACTCTCTAACTCTCAGAGTGAATAATTTTTTGTGTTCTTAAGATTTGACATTTCATGCATTAACTACAAAATTTACTGCACAACTGCAGTAACCATCATACAGTTAAGCAATGAGACAACTTCATAGGGAACAATTCTCATGTATGGATGATTCTGTAGGCTGCACTGCAAAACCAAGTGCTATGATGAATTTGGTTCAACTAACCAAAATTACACATATGCTTCTTAATACATATCCTATTTACCTTGAACTAGGTTTGTAGCTGTCTTCTGAGGCCAGATCACTTGTACAATACAACTACATTGACCCAATGGGGTTGATGATGATGATGATGATGATGATGATGATGATGATGATGATGTGAATACAGCATTCCAGGAGGGATCAATTTTATTCATATAAATCAGATTATCCTATTCCATGACCATGGAACCTTAGAATTCTACAGCACATTTAACAATGACAGGTATTGAGAAAACATTAAAAGCCTCAGTGAGCGAAGACAGCATGTGGGATTTAAACTGCAGATCTCCTGATCACAAGTACATGCCTAATAACTTCAGGCACAAATGTTGGTAAAGTCAGCTCTCTGATAAGGATTGCAACAACTTTGAAAAATTTGATTTCTGAAATGCTTTGACAAATATTAAACTGAAAATATTTTAAGTATGTATGAGTTTGGTACTTTGAAAAGTTTTTCTAAACTTTCTAGTCATACTTACATAATGATGGATAACATTGGCAAATAATAAAAGTTGTTACTTAGAAGTGTAAATGTTGGTGCACTTTTATTTGAACTTTGTATATTTGGCTTAGAAACAGTGCCTTCCTGAATGAGTTACCTGCGGCACCAGAATGAAAAGGGTATTAAAATTTATGGCTACTAACATTTTTCATTATGAATTAAGCAGAGAAACTATATCACAATTTTAATAATTATTCAATTTGGAATTGAACACAGTGAAACACTCATTAATGATCTCTTCTGAGTCAGATGTTTAAAACACTCTTTATGGTTTCACTTAAATGAGTTTTACTCAAGATATATGTTTTGTGGAACTATCTTCCACATCATCAGCTGTTAAATGACTGCTGGATCATTCGTAGGAGCTGGGTAGGTAGGTATCCAGGTTGACTCTGGTGGTTAGTTCCACGAAACATATGTCCTGAGTAAATCTCATTTAAGTGAAACCATAAAGAGTGTTTTAAACATCTGACTGAGAAGAAATTATGTCAGAATGTTTACTACTACTGAATCCATTCTTGTATTTTATAACCCCTCATCTGAGAAGAAAAATCTGTTTATTATTAATAGTAGTCTGTATTTTATGTAACATTATCTTTGAAATATTTTCATTGATGTGTTCTTGATAAAAAAAAATCAGTTGGTTCAGCTGACTGTATTTTTTGGGAGTAAACATATGGGCACAGGGTCACTGGACAACAGAAAAGTGCAGAAAAAGAGATCAGCACATTATTAACAATGAACCTTCATATTAAAAGAACAAATAACTGGTCCTCTGTTATTTGCAATTATAAATTAATCCATCACAAAATTGCAATGGTAGTAAATAGCTGGGTCATAATACCATGGCCTAATATACGTTAGCACCTAGGACTGGTAATGTTTAAAACTGATAGTTTTAATGAAAATCCATACCCTAATCAGCTATAATAAACAGCATAACACTTCCACTCTCTTAAAGTTGTTATTAGGCAGATATCAGGAGGGGGTAGAGGTCACTAATGTTCCATCAGGAGACAAAAGGAGATGTTAAATAAGATAGATAAAGCACTAAGTGTAACAAACTGGAGAGAGAGGGAAAATTTGGAAAATGTAAAACATGTTTTAAATGATCAGGCACAAATTTTTTGATAGTGTTTAATGCCTGCTTTTACTACTGAGGCACCACAGGTAGCTCAGAAATAAGTGAATGACAACAAGAAGCAATACATGGTAAATGGTTGAAATTTAATAAGCAAATTGCTGCAAAAAAGTTTAGTGACTAAAGACAAATTAGGAATGTTGGCAAATATTTGTATAGAGTTAAGAACAAAGGGTTATTGTCAGTGAGGAGAGAGGATCTGTGAGTTCGGTTGTTTGCCATATGTAACTGGTTGGTAGTTGGTATTTTGATTATATATATATAGTAGATTAAACATTTAAATATATATGTAACCTAGTTAAAAGCAGTTCTCTATAAATGAGAACAGATTTATTATTAATTTGGGTATTTACTGAATTGTATAAAATGTTTCAGTTTATACAATATAGTATTTCTTTGGTTATTTTTGTTATATTAGAGGGTTGTGGTTGTGGGAAAGAGCTAGGATGATTTCTAAACCATAACTGATGTATTTAGATGTAGTACAAAGAATTAATACAAATAGGAGGAATATATGTGTAGAATGTAGATGGAACTATGCCAAAGTCCTCTGGATATACAAAAGGAAGCTAATGACGAATTGAGAACCAGAGCTTAGCAAACACTGTAAAATAACAGTTAATTGGTGAAAATTTATATGTTAATTAAAATATTTTATATCCGAGTGATTTAAAATATTGGCCTGCAATAAAACCTGAGTTAGAACCAGGCCATATAATAATATTGTGAATTTAGTGCTATTTAAATAAATAAATATATATTAGGCAGATTATTTTAATTGCCTCTTATCCCAAGACAGTTACAGAGCAAATATAATTTATCATCATTTCACCATTGTCCTTTATAATTGGCATAGCATGCTACGGACAGATAAAATTGCTTAACTTTTCACACAATAATCTCCTTTTCAAGTACTGCCATCACTATAAAACCTCAAATATGACAATTAACATATTTTAACAAAGAAGCACATAGACAAACATTTGAAATGCAGAAAGAGAAAGGTGTGTAAGACCAAGGGCTTAAACATTTGTACATTGTTAAATTCAATACTGGATGACTCATGCATGTATTAATATTTTATAGTGTGATCAGTTGAACCATGGGTTGTAAATGTGGCAGAAGAGAGTTCTTGTTTTTAGAACATGGTCATATCCTGAGAGAGGTAACAGAATTTGTTGGAGTGTCAAAATACACAATAAGTAGTGTCTGTTTACATTATAAGGAGTGTGGAGATCACCACTCACAATGGAGGAACAATGCTAGAAAACCAATTATGACAAATGTAGGCATTTGGGCAAATAGCAATCACTGATAATTTTTAATTTATGAATACCTATAAATGAATGATTTGACAAACTGCATACATAACATATTTTTATTCATGTAGTTTGACTACATCATAGATTAACATGAATGTTAATACAGAAGAAAAAAAAATCATCTGGTATAGACAAAACAGCACTGCCATTAGGCCACTAAACAGTGGAGATGTATGGTCTGATGAATCCACATTTTGCTTGTATTTCAAAGCTACATGACAGGGCTACATAGAAGGCTAAATAAGCTTTTAAACCATAATATATCTCAAGAGCTATGCAGAAGGATGTGGACATGCCACATTTTGGAGGTGCATTTCAAATGTGGAGTTGAACATTTAGGATATTTCACCATGTAAAATTGGTGAACTGTGGATAGCAATAGTTGACATTTGTCTAGTTTATGAAAAGACAGCTTATGGATCCACCTCTTTGCCCACCTATTTACTGGATCTCTAGGTTACTGAGTAAGAAAGAATCAAAAGAGAGATCTGGTCAGTATGATTAAGGAGAGAAGTATGGTAAGATAGAGAACTAAAAGCAAAATATTTTGGAAAGAAATTGGGTTGTTAAAGATTAAAGTCAAGATATATTTGGTGGCTTTAATAATACAAAATCCTAATATTTACATATATGCTGAAAAATATGTTTAATACAGTAATAAGGATGATAGAGAAAGCTTTACATGGATCAGAACAGACTTGTCAATTGATAGTAGTAATTGGAAAGATTAATATAGATATATATCCAAAGTGTGGAGAAAAGGATAGTCTAGCTTAGTTAATTACAATGTAAAGCATCTAGATTATTCAGAGAGAAATCACTTTTGGAGAAATGGAGTAATCTTCCAGCAGAAGTAGTTGCTAATAAGATATTCAATTTATGATCAGAGAAAAAATGTAAAGAAATAGGAAGTTATTTAGGGAAGTGAGGGAGTAATGGTTGAGGGGAATCAATAAACAAGTTAAAGAAATAAAAGGTGCAGAAAATTTTTGAGATTTTAATTATGTAAATGAATGCAATATCCTGTTAACCACAGTGTTGTGGATATTAGACCAATAAGAAAAACAACTAAATTGAGATGAAATATTAATAGATTGAATTATTATTAATAAATACAAATAATATAAGATCATAGGTTAAATGTGAAAATTTGTAAACTGCATTTTTACTTCGTATTTATTATATTGAATAATGAATAAATTTATCCATTCACAATGCTGAGAAAATTTAGATCTTGTTGGAATGAACAATAAGAAAGATTAAAGCAGGTAGTGCTTTGTTCCATATTAAAACACCATTTATTAATAAATACAAAATAGTATAAGATTATAGGTTGAATGTGAAAATTTGTAAACTGCATTTTAGTTTGATTTTATTATATTGAGTAATTAATAAATTCATCCTTTCACAATGATGAGAAAATTTGTATCTTGTTGGAATGAACCATAAGAAAGATAAAGCAACTCCTCTGAATTTATCTGCACAGAAGGACCAGTTGGTCATGAAATGACCCAAATGAATGTGGCATACCTAAAATCATATGGACAGCAATGTTCAGGAAAATAAATAAATCAATAAAAAAAAACTACAATTAAAGCAGGTAGTGCTGTACTCCATATTAAGAAACGAAGTCAGTATAATTTTTTGTCTATGTGCTTAGGCCTAAGCCAAGACCTATTTTTGCTGGTTCCAGTCATTCATGAAACTTATCGAAAGACAGCTGACGCCTTTATTTTCTCTTTCTGATTTCAAATGTTTATGTAAATAAAACATCTGTACTGCAGATTAAATTTGTGCAAATTTATTTCACAGCAAATAAGGAACTCCTGAAGTTGCAAAGTTCTCCTATGAAATTACAATATTTACTTAATAATACAGCATATATTAATATTACATTATACAGAGCTATGTTATATTTTACTACTGTAATATTATACACTAAATATATTATTCATTTAAAAAAATACTCTGTTTTTTAATATGCTTTTGCTAAGTTGTTTGTAGCAAGTGTCAGAAATATATCAAATTAATCATAAATTTAGCTACTATACAATGAGTGTAATGACTAAACAAATTGCAATAATGCTCTTCCTTAATCCTTCATTTCATTAATCTATTTACTTTGCATTTTCAAAAATATTTACCAAAAGCTCAAGAAATCTTATATTTGTGAAGTTCAAACCCCACTTTTATTTAGAGAATATAAATTATACATTTCACGACTGGAGATGGAGGTTATATGAGATAAACATTTATTATGCACTTACTAGATAGAAATAAGCAAGACATAGTATGCTTTGTGTTATATCACCAATTGTTACAAATTTGCAAAGTATCTGCTACATGTTGCTTATGAAAAGTGATGTCAATGAGTTATAAGAAGCACAATGATCTCAAATATGCAGTAGGCACTTAGTTGGCCACTTATCACATCACATTGTTGACTGATTTACACTACATTTAAAAAAAAGGGGTTAACATATATTCTTGCAAAATACTTCACAAAATTGGAGGAGAGGGAAATTATCCAGAAAACTGCTAAACAAAAATGTTTGACCATTTTTTCAAACACTTTTCTAATTAAACATTTTCAACAACATACTTGGCATATTTTAAACAATGAGTAACACTTTAAACAAATAATTATATAGTACACAATTTTTTTTTCAAAGCTGACATCTTACAATTAGCAATACTGTAATTAATGCACAAAATATTTTACGCTTTCTGATTACATTCTTATATCTAATATTGCAAATGCAATAAAGAAAAGTTGTTGTGGCAAAGTTTACCGACAACGCTCTAATATGAAATACAGGAGAATATGACTGGTTAACGTTGCTATTTTTTAATGCCTTTCACATATGTGGTACCACAACGGAATGATATGCAAGTTAAAAAAAAGCATCATTAACAAATTAAATGTGCAGGCACTTAAGCAACAAAGAAATGTATCTTAATTCCAAAAACTTATTCATTTACATGATTCATATCTTACATTTTGCATATATGCAGTTTTTGTATGTGCTTGATTTTATATTTATTTTTTGCCATAAGCAGATGGTTTTGATGCTGCACAAAGTTTTCTTTAACATTACTTTTGTGAAGGTGTAAACTCTTTTTAAACTAGTATGAAGTTTACAAACTTTGAAAGTTATTTCATTAAGTGACATAATCAGTCAGGAGCTTTGGGTTATTAAACTTCTTAAATAAATTTAAGATTTTTATAGTGTTTCTTAATTCCTGCAGTTGTGTATTTATAATGTACTTTGTTCTGCTACAAAGCTTTAGGTATAGAACAATTTATGAACTTCCTGCATGAGGATTGAAAAATGATCATGACTCAGGTCTAGTCTGCTTTTCAGTTGAAAGAAGTTATTTAAGTGATTCCTCCCCCCCCCCCTCTGAAGGTATATCTTCCTCTAAAAAGGTAAATGTGGGTAATTTCAGATGCTAATGAAAATGAGATCATTCTTCACATCATTAATTTCATTGAATGTAAAAGAGGAAGCATAATATGGTACCAAAATTGTGCGCATAATAAAATTACCCTTAATGGGTAGGGTATTTAAAAATATTAAGACATTATTAGTATTGGAACACTTTGGGAATGGTTTCTGGTAGGAATGGTTGATTAGAATCAATTTCATTTCTAATTTCATGAAATGTAGTCCAGGAAGTGTTATTTTAGCACTTAAAAATGTTTCTAAAGTTATGATACTGAACAATCTACACAGCAGGTTCTGTGCATGTGCATCATTGTTAAATCACTGCAGTTGGCAGATGTGCACATTATTTATTTTGATGCTGCACAAAAGATTGAAAGAAAAATAATGTTACATTTTTTCTTCAGTTTTTTATATAATGAATAAACTTATTATAGAGGCATTCTAGTATTTCAGATTGTTTTCAATCTCTACTGTTTTGAGAGCATGATTCATGTTTCAAAATTTTTTGATAAGATGAGTGTAACTTTGAGACACCTTGTGCATCATGATTTCCTACTTTCCCTATATTATTACTGTGTATTACTACTTAACAGTAATTATATTAATGCTACTAAAATCCTGCTTTGTTTGTAATTTTTTTAAAAATGTGATGTATTTGTTTAATTCATTTTCAAAGAGCTGCAAATCGTTACTCTCAATAAAGTACAAGCAACCCAATGAACTATAAGCCAACTCATGGTGTTGTGCCAATAGTCAAGAACATTGTCATCTGCAGATATAGTAGTGTTACTGACAGCCACATATACTTTCCTTAATTATTTTAAAAGGTTTTTTATACACTTTATTAAAGGATGTGGTGAAACTGGCCACTATCATCACCTGTATATTTTTGGTACCTTCAAAAGATATTTTGATTCAATTCTTCCATGGTATGTGGAAGAATTGAATGTTGTATGTCTTGTATATGATATATTTAATTTACCCCAGAAATAAAAGTTGTAAGGGGTTAGCTTGGAGGACTGGGGGGAATAAAAATCATTACTAATACCTATATCATTTTGAAATACTCTTTCAATTTCTCTCATCAAAATATTTTATCTACGAGCTATGGCATAGTCTTGAAAAATGGTGAAATCATACTCCCTAGGAGTTAATTCTCTTTAAAAAAAGAAAAAAGTGTATTTACATATGCCAGTTATTTCATATGGTTTTAATTTAGAAATTTAGTAACTCTTTGCACAGCCATAAGAAATGCCTGTTATTCTAAATAATTTTTTGGGAGAGAACTCCCCAAACAATAGCCAATGTCATCTAAAGTTTCTTTGGTGAGAACTCTGTAATGTTTGTTAGGTTTCTTAGATTGAACACTACCCATGGCTGAAATTTATTATAAAGATTATGGATTGTTGTATGGCCTGGGACTTTTACACCCAGGAATCTTTCTTCAAATTATCTTTTAACTATATCAGCTGAATCAGTTAACACAAATCATAAACAAATGCACAATGTGCAGTAGAAAACATAACTGAACTCAACTAAATCACTATCAGATCCATACTCATTGCCAGAAGCTAGTTAAACATCATTTCCAGGTGCAGACATAAGTGGCTGAGATCATTAAGGTACAGATTCATTAGCAAGAGATCTGGGGTTCAATTTTCATCAGGACCATCCTCCCTGACTGAGATTTTTTTTTCCCAGGTTTTCCTCAGTCCTTATAAATGGCAAAAGCCAGGAAGGTACCCTAAAACGTAGGCCTGGAATGCTTCTGTCCTTAAAAAAAATCTTTTAGCAGTTTATCATTTCATTTCATCTATCATCAGCATCCACTGCCTATGATGTCTCAGTAGTTAAAATGGGCATTAAACACTATTAAAAAAAAGTCAATGGCTGGAAACTTGGGTGAACACACTCAGTGAAAAAGAACTGCAAGTTGGTTCATAAATCATGAATTGCTCTGTATTACAGTGGTATGTTTAAGTTTTATTATTATTATTATTATTATTATTATTATTATTTAGCATTGTATCCATATTTATCAACATCTCATTTTGGTTAACAGCTCTGATACCATTGCAACCCCAGTTATATTTTCAAACATTTTATTGCATAATAACAAAAATGGTCCTGTTTTAATAATAATCTGTCTGTGTTGTCTCATATCACAATCTTCTTTTTCTTAATATACTTTATACATAACAAAGCGAAATAATATATTTTATTTAATTCTTCTATATTAATTTATTTTCCTTGTATTTATGTATGAAGAAACATTATCCAAGAAATACAAGAATCTACTGAAACAACAAAAGGGGGAAAAACTGCAGCAACCCAAACAGTAATATACTCTTTGTATACACTGTCATCTTAATAACTGTAATTTCTTTCCTTGTTTCATTAGGTCAAAATATAGTATAAAATTTGACAGATTGTATTTTTCTGAAATAACAGCTTGCCCCAGTAAAAAGAACAGCTTTCTAGATTAATATAATCTATTTTTTATCCTTAAATTGGAATTTGTTTTAAATTAATAAATCAAAATTAAACAATGAAAAACATAGCATTTCTGCTCATTTGTGGTTATTAAGGAACTAATATGACAATTATAAAAATAATTTAAATTGAAAATAAATATTATATAAATATAACTTTTAGTATATTAGCTCTGTATTATTATTGTGTCAATAATAGAACCTGTACAATTCTAAGAAATCCAAAAACCAGTCCTTATATGTCATTTCAAATATGAAATAAACCTAAAAGTTTCCTCCAGTAGTTCCATACAAAGTAATTCAATGGTTTAAATTGGGCCATTGAGAGGTCATAAATTTAGAGTATGAAGCTTAGACTTCTGAATTGAAAATATGGTGTTTCACTTCCCATTTTCTTTCTATAGCAGGGTCTTCAGCTATAGAAAAAATGTGCACTAGTAACTCATACTTTCAAGTACTATTCTTCAAAATGCAGCAAGCCAACACATTACATACATCCTGGACAAACTATTAGTTAATCTTATTTTTATTTAAAGTAAAACACTAAAAATCATGTCATCACATTAAAACTCTCTTTTAGTTTCACTTCTCTATTTCATGATTTTCATTCCAAAAATGTGCAGCCATTGCTGATTTTTCTACTTGTTTGTGTCTAATATTTCTCCAGTGTTCCTTTAATCTTATTCCCAGATTTCTCTTTGTTTTTCTTTTGTATATTTTGTCACAATCTTTGCAATTAATTCTTTATATACCTGAATACATATTCCCATACATATCCAAAACGTGGTACAGATATGTAGATGATGTGTTTGCCATTGTACAAGATAGATTCATGGAAGATGCATTGAAACTGTTTAACATGCAAGAACCAACCATAAAATTCACTATGGAAACCGAGGTTAATAATACTTTATCTTTTCTGGACCTAAGGATAATAAAAAGGAATAAGAATATACATTTTGGTATATACAGAAAGGACACACATACCGAAAATTACATAAAAGCAAAAGGTTTCAACCCCAGACCCCACAAGGAAGCAGCATTCAATAGTATGACATATAGGCTAGTTAATACACCACTCAGTAAAGAGGAATACAGGAAAGAATACACACACATAATATACACAGTAGAAATTAATGGATTTAACAAACAAATGGTAGATAAAAAAATAAAAAGATTTAAAAATAAAAAGGAAATTAAACTAATCACTACACTCATTTCTTCACTTAAAGAAAATACTTATCAAAAATTCACATATCGCCCTTATGTTCACCATAAATTCCAAAAAATTTTCAAAAAGTATAACACTACTCTGACACCAATAAACAGATATAGTGTTGGAAAATTATTGAATCTAAATAAAATTAAACAAAAAAAGAAGAAAGAAGAAAATTCAGGTATATATAGAATTAATTGCAAAGATTGTAACAAAATATACATAGGAAAAACAAAGAGAAATCTGGGGATAAGATTAAAGGAACACTGGAGAAATATTAGACACAAATAAGTAGAAAAATCAGCAATGGCTGCGCATTTTTGGAATGAAAATCATGAAATAGAGAAGGACGTAACATTACTAAAAACAAAGAAGGACGTAACATTACTAAAAACAATTCAACATCCGAAAGAACTTAATATATGGGAAAAAATTTACATAAAAAATATGAATACAAACTTATGAATTTTGATATACCGGAAGCAGACAACATATTGTTTAAGTTCATTAACACACCACCAGAGCGAACATAACAACATACATACCTTGCTGAAATTGACTCATCAGTCGTCGTTTTGGTTGACAATGTGAGGAATGTATCTCACGAAACATGTACCAAAATTACTTTTATAAGTGTGTTTGTGAAACTTAAAGAGAGTTTTAATGTGATGACATGATTTTTAGTGTTTTACTTTAAATCAAAATAAGATTAACAAAAGTTTCACTATGTGGATTCCGACATTCCGTAAACAAACTATTAATTGTTCTTAGCAGAAGTTACCAATAACAGTTTGAATTCTTTGTGACAGAGACTCTGCAAAATTGCGAAGATATGCACTATCAATTTGCAGACACTTGTACATTAGCAAGTTCCTAAAGTTCTGCCAGTATAGTAGATGTCCATTCAGTGTTTCACCTGCTGTTCCAAACAGTCACACAGTTTTTACTATAATTTAAATAGGAAAGGCCAGTTGATGTGAGAATGTTGCAGGATGTCTGTCATGCCATGTTAACAGTGCAAGCCTATGGCACACAGCAAATGCCATCCTGGAAGACAGGAACATCCACATGGTATGTATCATAGAGATATTGGCTAAGGAGCAGTTCAGAATGTTTGCATATCCCTGCTGATTCAAAGCAACAGTCAATTCAGCAAGAGAGTCCAGTTTATATATAGAAAATACCTCCTTCAGCTTGATAAAAACCTGTACCCCAGTCCAGATAAAAGGCTTCATTAGTGCACTGTTTGCCTGCCTTTCACTGGATGCACTCTCAAGTTCTTCAGAGTGAAGTTTTAGTGCTATGAAACCCATGTGAAATGTTCTGCTTTTTAATTGTTATTAGTAAGAGCCTTCTGTGTTTCAAATGTCCATTGCTTGCAGTTCCCTTCTCAATGTTCTTTCTGAAATCAGTTGGGAGAGACCATCGACTATCTAGCGGTTGGTGGCTTTGAAACCAATTTCTGTAACATGGTGACAGTCCCTGTTGGTAAGAATCTTATGATGCAGATTTGGGATTGATGGCAAGGTAGACTATTTCTTGTAAGCATTCTTTTATTTTATGTCCTTTGGCTGGATGAGTATTATAGCCCTTTCTTGTCACTCTGTCACATTTGCATTGCAGCCTTTTTGGCAAGCTATTTGAACAGAACTGAAGTACATTCTCTCTTGTTGATTCATTTTATTTACAGCCACTCTTTAACAACCCAGGTCATCAATGTCCCATTCAATTCACGGCATAAAGGAGCTGATAAATTTTTTCAGAGGCCTCTTTTTTCAGGCTTGAGGTTCTTTTACATTCCATAGATCTGCATGCGACCCAAGGCTTTACTTCTCTTCCAAAGGAAGCCATACTAAGGATTGATTTTTATGCCATAAAAATTTATCGATCCTAGCCGGCATTGAACCTGCGATCTTAGGTTTAGGAGGCAACTATGGTAACCACTACATCACCAGGACTGACACCTCCTCTCTGAATAACACTATGGACTTGTGGAAAAGGTTGCTCTTCATCTTTATTCCATATAACAATCAGGTTGCCATCATTTTGGTTTAAAAGAAATTGTTCGGTGTTCTATAGGGGTGTATAATATTTTGTCTGGGGATGTAACATACTTTAACAAAAGTTGAATTAATAAATTATTATGACCAATGAAAGAATCTACATTTAGAGCATTCAATTTGTTACTAAAAAGAATAAATTGACAATTGGCTGTAATATATTATCTTCTTCCCCTCTCTACCTAGTCTTTTGTTTTGCTTGCCAAGCACATCACATTAAAGTGCATAGCCATTTACTGTTTTCAATGAATTTTAGAAATATTTTTAACAAGCTTTGAACTTTTGTACCACTTTTATTGGCCTGATGTGTATTTCCTTTACCACCTATGCAATTTTAATTGTGCTTTGTAGCCAATGCAATTTAGTATCATTATAACTGCATTTTCCTTAAGATCAATTGTATATGCTTTTAGTAATTGTTCAAATGTTTTTTTTTCTATTTACATGTTTTTACGTGTTTATAAAGTAATTTTGAATGACAGTTTATATTTTAAAATCCAATCAATTAATAATTGAATGGCTTTCAATACCTTTTTATTTCATTAAAGATTTTTCCTATTCTACTTGGAAGCATTGCTGCATTCCACTTCTATTTTCCAACATATTTATTTAAATTATCAATATTTTAAATTTTTTTCATATTAACTGTATATGCCTTTTGAAAAATTCAACAATTTTAGGATTATGAACAAAAGCCTGAAACGTAAGACCTGTTCTTTTTGAAGGGGGAGGAAATGGCACAGGGATGAAAGTTCTCCACCCTTCTCAATGTTGAAATTGTTCTGGCAGACCTTGTTTAGAGCTCTCCCTTCAATTTTTATGATACCTCTAATTCAATTTTTATGATACTTCTAATTCAATGGCATGTTTAAAAACTATCTGCCTTCAATTCAGCCTTGGGTTTTTCCCTTTGTTTTCTTTGCAGATTCAAAACAAACAATGTTCTACTAGAGCATGCAAACAGTTTTGGTAAGCAAATAATAATTATATGTGGTGAGTCATATGACATTTAGTAGAGAAAGTAAACACCAAACATGTTAAATATGTGCCATTCTAGAAAATCAACACCAGTATATATAAAATACAGTTCTCTTATCACACAATGGCTTATTAAAGTTTGCCTCACTTTCAGTCATGTAGAATTATAATTAAGTTGAGCTATTTAACCAGAATGCATCACAGTTCCTGTACTTAGCAAAATTGGCACAAATAACAATAACATCTCTATCATATTATGAGTGCTATATATTGCTTAAAGCTGTATTTTAATTTGAAAATGTCCTTGAACAAAATACTTTTCTTGACTTTTTAGAATATCTTAAGTTATTATACAGTATATACATTTAATACTAAATAAACATAGATTTTAAATTAAATCATCAAAGATAAAAGATGAAACTGTGTTCCTGCAGAAGGCCAAAATAAATTTGTAGCCTATTACAAGTACATAATCATACAAAAATCACTGTTCCAAGTTGCTGTTTGTCTTAAAGGGCAAAAAGATTCACATCCATATATATATATATATATATATATATATATATATATAACAAATCTTCTAAATGGGTCAGTTTCTGTAGAAATGCTTACCCTCTTAATCCTATCCTAGTAATCATGCATCTGTTTATTGTGGCATGGGATACAGCCAAGTGAACTCTAAATTCCAAGCTTTCAGTCATCTAACTCAATGGCCTTCCTCAGGGTAAACATTATGTAAAAAATTCTTGCAATAATAGTTTATCTTATGTAATACCTGCATTACCTGTAATTGATTATTAACTGTTTTACGAGCATAATTTTTGCTAATATTAGTTTCATAGAGTTGAACGTTATCAAAAGCAAATCTGAACTCCATGAAAAATAGAGAGACAGTATTATAGCTTTATAGAAGAAAACCCTCATAGGAAAATGAATTTGCAGCTTAACTTTTAATGTTGCTGCAGCAAGACCATTAATTTGTAATTATCTGCATTAAACTAGTATACTTTTGCATAAAACTGAGTGAGCTGGCTCAGAGGTCATGTCAGAGATTCATATTATGGAGATCCAGGGTTCAAAATCTGTATGAATGAATATTTATAATTTCTACACATTAAATATTACAGGTGCAGTTTTACAATATTTCCTTGATTCTTTAGTGATTGTTAATTCAGGATTATATACAATTAACACTCTGATGCAAAATTTTTATTGAACAACAGTATCTTTTTTTTTCTCTTCTCCTTAGCTGCAAAGACAATTTAGCCCCAAACTTATTATTAAAATGGAATAAAAAAATTATGTATAGGAATGCAACTACAAAACAAAGGTTACAAAGACAGTGCAGATAATTTAGCAATACTTTACATTTACTTCATTTCCAATTTAACCTAGCACTTTATGTGTAGTTTATAAATTGTCAAGAGTTGAAATACCTTCCAGTTCTGTTTTTCTTTTAGTTGACATCAGTACTAACCATGGAGTGAATTGATAATTATATACAGTTTGTATGCAAAGATGCACTTTTCAGATCACATTATTTTCATCTAACAAATTTAGTAAAGTGATACATTTTTGTGCATATCTTTTAATGAAACACCCATCCACATCCCTATACAAAGCAATCCAATAAACTATGAACCAAATGGCACATATGCAAGAGCAATGCTTGTTGCCAGCTTCTTTTTTTCTTTTTTTTATGGTGTTTTAACTACTGGTGTTTTTTACTACTGAGGCACCATATGTGATGGAAACTGATGATATATGAGATGAAACGATATATTGGGAAAGGATTTTTTTAAGGAAGGAAAGGTTCCAGGCTTAAGTTTAGGGTGCCTCCCCAGCATTTGCCATTTATGACTGAAGAAAACCTGGAAAAAACCTCAGTAAGGGAGAACGGTTCTGGCAGAATTCGAACCCCAGACCTCCTGCTCACGAGTTTGCACCTTAACAACCTCAGTCACCCATGGTAGTTTGCCAGTTTCAACATCTTTCGTAATATTATTGAGAAATAGTTAAAATAGTGAAGGAAACTGTTATATGAGGCACTCCAAGATACCTACCTGCAAATGGCAAAAAGTGCAAGTTGGTTCATAGTTTATTGGGTTGTTCAATTTATTTGCTTTATTTTCAGTTAAAAATTTGCAAGAAAGAATGCACAATGGACTTCTTTAGAACACAGTTTCATTAACATGCACCACTTGGTAAATATTCTCAACTTGTGAATGCTTAAAAAGTCTTTTGGTTTTACCATCTCAAAAGAGCCATTCTAAATTAAGGGAATTAATATCACTTATGTGCCAACTTTGTTTTACTTCTGCTTTTCTAACTATTGCTGTGTTAGTTACAATGAGCATGTATGATGGGGGGAAAAAGGCAAAAATACTGTTTCAGCAAGTAGTTCAGAATTTTTAAAATAATTTTGCCTCTGCCTTACAGATATCTAACATTAGCCCATACCATCAGATTTTATTTTTCATATACACCATTAGAGCATAGTACTTCAGTGACCCCAGTTCTGGTAACAAGGGAAACATGTTGACTAATGCATATTTCAGCATTATGGTTCTTATCATGTAGCATACTATTCTATGGCAACAGCCTTTTAAATTATTGGTACTGCTACTGTGTAGGAAAGTAACGGCAAAAGACATAAAATGCCTATAAAAGATTTGGTCTATATAATGTAGTAAGCTTGAAATACAGAAATTATTCAATTTTCATACTTATTAATATAAATATTTCTTAAAAGTAATTTAACTTTATTATTCAACTACCTCTAAGACTTTTCAATAGGTTTCAATTTATACACAGACAATGCTCTTAATCTGAAAATAAATCACACAGCTGTATATCTATTTACAGCTAGTACATAAAGAATAAGATATTGAAAAAATAATTACTAGTAAATGTAGAAGAGATTGAGATTACAAAAAGAATGTGACATAGGAGGTTGTAAGAACAAACTTACAATATACCTAATTAACTACATAGAATGAGGCATGAAAAGATTAGCTGAACCATGTTCATTAATAGAGATATTAATAAATTTTTTAATGTTTTCCCTTGAAAAATTAGCCCAAATACAGCAAATATGGCTAAGTTACCCAAGTCTCCCCTACTACTAGAAGGGAGACTGCTAATATCAATATTTATAGCTAATAACTCCAGGCACACTTTCATTCATATAAAATCAAGAGTGTATAATTAGATTTACCAGCTCTTATTTTGATGTTTTATATTAGCATCAGTGTTTTTAACTACCTATTCCCCTTTGAACTCTGCTAAATTAATTTTAAAGTTTATTAATAGTGTTTGACCTCCCCCCCCCCCTTTAGCAACAAAATGTCAATTTTTATGACAATTGAAAAAATTATTTTCCCAAGTATTTTTTGATGCCTAATCAAATATAGGAGCTATGTTGATATAAATTAGTACCTAATAACTGATAGAGGTTTACAATGAAAAGTGTGTAATAACAAAATAACCTGTTTAATTGTGAAATAGTAATAGGAGCTTCAATTCTTCCAAGTTAATAAAGAGAATATGACATTGTGTTAATAAAGAGAATATGATATTGTATTGTCAGAAATAAACAAAAATGCCCATGGCATTCCTGTAGGGAATGCATGGGTACATAGTTATATTGTTACTTGCAGTGAGAACTACAAGGTAAGCAGTTGTCTTGTGAGACTTTTAAGTACTTTATAGAACATCAGTGACACACAAGTGTGAAGCAATATACCAAGTCTTAAGTTAATTAGCTGCCTTTTTGGTTTCAATCTTCACTTTTGAAATTAGTGGCTGTTGTAATTACAGATTATGGTTCAATCTTATTGAGAATGAAGGGGGAAATGATATATTTGTGGGATTTTGGAGAACTTATCATAAATAATTAGTAACAGGGATTATTCATCACACAATTGCAAATTTCACAGTGAATAACTGATCACAACATAATTTTGGTTAAAGGTAAAATTGAAAATGAAATTTAAGGAGCTTGGTAAAAAAGAGCTTAGGTTACTTATGAAATTTTTTCATCAAATCTTTTTATATTCTGGAGTTTCATCTATGATTAAATGATTTTTTTTTATTATTATTATTATTATTACTACTACTATTACAGTATTTTGCAATAATATGAAATTATTGTGAAATTTTTAATGGGTAGAATATCTAGCCCCTATATTGAAGACATGAGGCCAGAACCAGGTAATATAGGAAAATGAGAATTTATTGTTCCTGAATTGTAAAAAAAAATGTATCCAGAAAGAATGAAGATAAGAGGCATGCACATAATCAAAGTAAAAAGTGGTTAAAATGAAATTAAACCAAAAGCCAGAAAGGAAAATAGTATTTGAGATCTCTCTCTACCTCAAGAAGCAATTCAGTGCTTTGAAGCTGCCTTAACCATAACTGCAACACTACTGATGATGCTGATAGTGAGGCAGATTCTGAAGACGGTATATTTAGATGAATATGATAAAAGTGAAAAGCTGTACAAATGCTTTTTATCTACTTCAAATAGAATGTTGTTAATGTTACAGTAACACTACAACAAAAATATTCACATGCATGATTTAGCATTTTTTGAATAAAAATAAATAAAAATAAATTTGAATAAAAATTTTATAATGTATTTTTTTTAATTGTTATTACATTCTGTTCTGGAAAATATATTACTTTCTCTGTTTTTGTTTACCGACTGATGAAAGAAAAATTCAGTAATGGTTTTTATGAGCGCTGTTAAATGAAAATGGCAAAATTGGTTTTTGAAATTATACTTATATAATGACAAATAATATATAAAATATTTTATGTAGGTTTATTACTCATATAAGAAATTCTAAGTTAAAATATGAGAATATTTTCTTTTTAGGTCATTTTCTCAAAACTGATTTTACAGTATGTCTTTCTTCCACCAAACTCCTCAATTTGTGTATTTTTTTAAATAATAAATAAGAATTGTGATATTTGGTAGGATTTTTTTTTAAAGAACTTCACTAACTTTATATTCCAGACATGTTTCAAATGCCCTTGCATTCATTCTCAGCTCCTTTTGTCTGGAATATAAAGAATTTAGTGAGGTTCCAATGTCAAAAATCCAACCAAAATTGTAATTTAAATAGTTCCACTGTTAAAAGTCTTCCTAAGTACCAAACTGAAAAATTTATTTAAATATAAAAAAGTAATGAAATCAGTACAGGGAAGCATATAATTTAAAAAGGTTCAATCTATTTCGAAACACTCTTTATTGCTTCACTTTCAGGACAGGTTTCATAGACCACTGATTTCATCCTCAGATATAGGTCAACCATATACCATAGCCAATTTGAATATTTTCATCAGAGATCTACAAATATGGGCTCTAAATTATTTCAGTAACTGATTCAGTAGTGGTTTTAAAAGCTGAACCTTTTTTATTAATGAATAAGAAATTTCCATAGTTATAAGCAACTATGTTAAAATGTAATTCATGCCTACAATTTTTTGGGAATCAAGTTAACAAGTAAAAACTATCATGGAAGCAGTTTGAATTCACAATGTCTGAAATAAGCAAAGACAAATAATTATTAATATAATTGAAATCATAGTACAATGAGTCAATCTAAACACTCTTATTGCTCTGCTTACTCTATAGACAAGTGGAGCAATAAAAGTGTTTAGTTGGACTGAATCATACTATGATTTCAATTATATGATTGGCTTCACTGTATAAGTTCTAATTAGCTCTCTAGTTAATTATTAATATGTAGTGATGATTTGAACTAAACCTCTTGCAACTTCACTAACTTAGTATTTCATTAAAACATGTTTTGCAGACCTTTGTCCGCATCATCAGCTACTTGTCAACTGCTGAAAGGATTGTTATAATCCTTGAGATTGACTCTGACTATGGCAGATATCTGATGAACTTGAAATTAGTTTTTCTTTCCCCAGGATATCAAAGTTCACTAGCTTATTTTTGAATTTGTGGATATAATTTTGTTTCAGTTCTATATGCCCTTCTACTGCCTTTAACAACTGTACTTTTTCTTCAATTTCATGATTTTTGTTCAAAAATGAGCTGCCACAGCAGATTTCTTGGTTTGCTTATACTTTATGTTCCTGCTGTACTTTTTCTGTCAGATACTTATGCTTCTTGTTTATATTTTATAAGTCTGTGCAATTTATACGTTAAGATTCCTGACTTCTTTTTTGGCAGTACACTATCTTAACTGTTTGTTATTTATAAGATTTTTTATGCCGAAATAAAGGTCTGTGATATGCATTCTAATGAAATACACGTAAAAACTATTCTGCTTGTAGGAAAAAGAGTGGGGAGCACCACTTGCAGCTGACAGGACTCAAAACACTCCACCTGCATGCAGGACAGTTTTTCTGTAAAAGCCCTGTAATAAGTTAGTTTAGCTGCAAAAGTGTTTAGTTTGACTCATCCCAACATTATTTAAATTATACTTAGGAAGCTATTATCATCACATGTAAATAATTATGTGATGTGCTTTATTGTGCCAGTCCAATTACATTTTGTGTTAAGAAGCCAAAGACAAACTTATATATTATCTATGTATGGAAAATTCTGTGCACAAAAGGCAAAAGAAGTCTTTAAGGTAATATAAGATGCATGATTAGTATGGTAAGTGTAACTTGATGGTCATTGTATAAGGTAGATGGCATGAACATTGTAATAATACTGCCAATTGGGGAAGAATTCAGCTGAAGAAATTTATTTTGGACGTAAAGATAAGGACTTGAACTTCATAACACTCACATGCTATGCTTAAAGCAAAATGCAATGGTTGTGAAGCTCTGCATTATGCTGTATCAACCTCCAGAATGAAGAACCCTTGATGAACTTAAGAAGTATTTTGAATTAGAGGATGATACCTGAAGACCCTCAATACTAAAGAGGTATCAATATCAAACAATTCTCCTCTACCTGAGTTTGAAATTTTGTTAATACAATTTTTAATTACTATTGTCATAAGGGGAACAATTTAAAGTGGTTACAAGAAACATTCATAAGTTTGTAGATTGTAGGCAGCAGGTATAAAGAAATTGGGTGTGCTTCTAAGCCAACTCCAAAGTGCTTCCTCTTCCTTACTGAGCTCCAAAAGGTCTGACGATAGTATGTCTGAGGTACAAATTCCTTTAAAAATCATGCACCAAGGCAATAAAATGTGTTGGATTAAAGGTGAAGAATATCTAATGTTAAATCCCAGTTGGAATTGCTATTTACCTGCAATTTGAAACATTACTCTGAAGTGTGCAAATCTTTGTTACCATTTACATAACAGTTGTGAGTGAAATGGCAAGCAAACCAAAACTTATGATGATAAAAACTGAAGAGAAATTTAACGGAATAAGAAGAATAAGACAGTGAAATTCTCTAAAATGTTGAAGCAGATTATGGTATTGGACTATCAACTGTTTCAGACTGGGTGAAAATGCAATTCAAACTTGAAGAGCTGCATTCTCATGTGCCTAAATTATTTTAAAAGTGTGGTTAGAAAATTATTAGGAAATTTCTTACACAAAATGATAAAAGATACTAATACTGTTTCTGATAAGTAGGGTTCCACTTTATATACCAATAATTTTAATAGTGAGTGGTTTATATGTTACAAAAAAGAAATGAAGAAAGAAAAAGTTGTGATGAACTCTTCATTGAAAAATGCTATGATTGGATGCCATAACAGTTTATTTGCTGCATGTCTGTAAACATTTCCCAAAAAAAAGTAATATACATTTTAGAATATAATGTTTTAATGTTTTAAGGGGGTCCTTGCAAACATTTTATTTAGCTCTGAAACATTTTTAACACGCAGAAGTATTTATATTCTTACATTAGGTGATACAGTCATTGCTCCAACACTATTCTTAATAAAGTTGGTTTAATAGGCTTATTAAAACTTTTTGGGGATGCTATTAAACTATTACCAGTGCTCTCAGCAGCAAGCAGTGATGCCTACTCACTTCCATTTATGAAATAGAATCACCACCATTACTACATCATATTAAAGCAGTAAACACTGACATTTTTAAGCAAGCATTCTGGTACCTCCTGATGAAACTAATTATCATTCAATGTATTTTTCTTCAAGAAATGACCTGTTTCATGATGAATGATCATTTTTAATTCTCCTTTGGTATGAAGATTTGTTGTACAACCCTAAATTTTAATATTAATCTATGCATATGCAAGTGTGTATAGTAAGCCTTTATCTACAGTCAATTGTTTCTGTCACTTATGAACAAATTTTACATAGTATGTAGTAATTTGCCTCCTTTCAGGTCACATATACAGTTGATGTGGTTATTGCTACACACTTTCTACATGTCACAATGCCATAAACATAGTAGCTGAGATTGCTAATGGGAGATATGTTGTCCCAATTTCCACCAGGATTAATTTTCTAGGTTGTTCTTAGTCCACATCAATGATAAATGCTGGGGAGGCACACAAACTTAGGCCTGGCATGCTTTCTTCCCCTCCAAAAAATGTCTTTCCAAATTAATTTTATCTCTTGTGTCATTAGTGTTTCAGTCCCAGATTGAGACCAGCCTAATTACAATTGACTATTTTATTTGTACATAGAAATTACTCTATGTTTCCCTCTCTTATCTTCAAGTACTGCTATATGAGGGTTATTTGGAATGGTTGGGAAAAAATCTAATTATATGCATTTCCTGAAAATTATCCATTTTATTTTTCACTATAATCTCTATTAAGGTTATAATTTGATTCAATGAATTTCTAATTTTTGCATCCTGTCATAAAAATAGATTTTGTTAAACTGCAAGCAGTCATTTTGATGACATCCTTATTTAACAAACATTTTTTCCCACTAGGCTAAATCTTGTACTTTCAAAAATAAAAGAAGTCACTAGCAGCTAAGTCCAGAAATCAAGTGGATGAGTAATTTCTTTAAAGACTAATTCAAGTATTTCAGTCAGATGATGCATAATCCTGGTGAAAGAGTACTTTTTGTATACCAATGTTTGCTGCTTTTTTCTTCAACTCTTCTCTTTAAAATTTTATCTCATACCAAGTAATTTACCAGAAATATTTCTTGAGAATTAAAAGAAAAAAAAAAAAGAAAGAAAGAAAGAAAAGAAAGAAAGAAAAAAGAAAGAAAGAAAAAAAAGAAAGAAAGAAAAGAAAGAAAGAAAGAAAAAAGAAAGAAAGAAAAAAGAAAGAAAGAAAAAAGAAAGAAAGAAAAAAATATGCCCATCAACTTTTCAGCTGACAGTCTTTGCCTTCTTTGGAGCACTTTCACCAGTTGTTCATTGCTCTGGACTTAGGTGTGTAGTAGTGGATCCAAATTTTGTCACTATCTTCCAGTGTTGAATTCAGCTTTCATATGCTACATTTTTATATGCAATTTTTTGCTGCAGGATATTGTGCACCAATTCAGCTGGTGGCTACAATATTAGCTTTCACTCAGCATCTCCCATTGCAATAAATGATCCAGAAATATATAATCTTCAACACTTGTATACGGTTTTCATGAAATTTGTTCAACTTGGCTTTGATCTGTGCTGCCACTTCCTTAAATGAAAATGTTTAATCACTGCATGGAACTCACTTTTAGATGTGACTCATATAGTAGATGTGACTCATATAGTAGATGTGACAGTGATCAATTGTCAAATTGTTAACTTGTTTTGCATGGCTTAAACTTTGTAGAATGTTATAAGTATAACTTATACATTTTTGTGCCATTCATGAAAATTTATCAGCCTTTTCAAATGATACTTGTACAAGATGGCACTTAATATATGAAACTTAAGTAGAGTTTAGCCAGTATGTATATAAGGTGTCATGGAATGAATTTTGAGATGGTTAAAACATTTTTGTTTCTGTTTTGTTTTCAATGATTCCATACCCTTAGGTCCCTCTTGTTTAGGTGATTCTATGATAACTATAAGTCATACAGAACAGTGCACAAACTACTCCTAATGAAATAAGGTCTGTATACTCTTGACTGAATTCTGTTGGAAAATACAAAATTACATTACTACTCAGTTGCTCAATCTGTCTAAAATAGGAACAAAATCATTGTAATGTACTGACTGACATGAATTTTCCTTTAAAAGAAAAAGAGTAATTACTTTCTTGTTACTGTTGGAACATCATAAATTATTGTTTTAGTATCGTGGGCTACTTCATAAGTGAACATTGATTTTTCTCAACTTCCACTGTAGAACATGATTTCATTCACATCTTCTTAGTTTTACAGTTGTTATTTCCTGGAATGTATTCATTAAATTAGTAACATGGAATAATTTGCAATCCTAACATTATAAACATTTTGTGATCAACTTCATTAACACACTTATCAAAAACCCTTGTGAAATACTCTTATTCTGTTAACTATACATTAAGGCATAAAGAAAGCTTTGCACACCTAGAGCTTGATTTCAGGAATATATACTTTCTACTCAATAGTGGGCTTTATATAAATAGTTCAGGCATGCTGACCACTGCTGACTGCACCAACACTATGCAGTGGAAAAGCTATAACTGTATCACTCAGTACTATGAAAATAATACCAAATTTTAAATTTAGTATGTCATTTTTAAACCTTTGGTATTTTAATATTGCACGTCCCCTGTGTACTTTTGATATCATGGATGTGGTACAATATATCTACATTATAAATGGGATGTTAAAAAATAAAAAATAAATTTTTTTTTTTCCTTCATTTCTGCATTATACTACACTTACCTCTCTTTTTGTATCACTCTCCTCTACACATTTACAAAATATTTATAATTTGTAACAAAGCTTTTAAAATTTCATTTCTGGTTGGTTTATGTGCTTACAGAACTGGTTTGTAAAAATAAAACATAGATATTTTAATAATCCATAGGCTTTGATTTACAAAACCCACAATACATTTAAGTCTTTTCTCTTTGTGAATTTTACACAACAGCAGCTCAAAACATTAGCAAGCATATAAAAATGAAACACAAAATATATAACTTATAATGCCAAGTCAGATATTATGTTAAAAAAAAACACACACACACACACACCACCAAAATTGGTGTACAATACACATTACCAAATTATTAAAAAAAATTTATGAAACATAAGCACAGAAAAAAAAATTACAGAAAACATTCACTTACAACTATGAAGTAAATAACATTATAAAATGAATCTGAGCATGAAAAATAATCTGAAATAGCATGATTTGTTCACATTAAGAACAGAAGAAAAATATAAATTAAATTATATTTTATGTAAATTTGGGGAACAATATTTTCCAAAATATAATTATACATAAATAAATGTCTTCGTAATCCAATTTTATGAGTTTGTATACAGGCAGCCACATATAAGAAAAGCCTATGAAGTTTCTTTAAGAAACAAAACCACTATATTTTAAGCTTGTTTATTAATTGCCATCACAGACTATCTTCTTCAAATTGGCAGGAATGCTTCTCAGAAAAATTATATTACTTAGCTACAAGTTTAAGCTGGGAAGAAAAATACTAAGAGTACCATCATCTTTTGATTTTGTAATTATACAATTATATAACTAATTTACATACATTCTTTGTACAAAATATAATCTCTTACCAAAGTATTATATATACAATAAATGGAGTATTTTAAACATCTTTATCTTTTCTGAGAGACACTTTTGAACACTGTATATACAGATGCACTACGGACGGCTTTTGGGAGAAAACGGGTAAAAGCCTTAATATAATGCACAATTAACTAATAATATTCTTTCTTTAGTTAGCAAATATGAAATAGTCACCATTATAAGGGGGCTAAGTATCCAGATATTACAATTGCTATGCATGGTCTTTTCTCTATATCTTAATAATGAAAATAAAGCCCATTTTAAATTCATCTTAATGCACCAAGCAAAATAATTTGGCCTGCAATTTATAAAGTTATTTTTGTCTTCTCGTAGTGCTTACTTAAGAGTTTCACCAGAAAATTGTTATTATTATTATTAAGGAACGACTATCTATAGCTGCTTGTACAGAAATAAATTACATTAACCATATGTTGCATAAGAACACTGGTCTGGAAATTGGTATGATTTAACAATTCTTAGAGCATGCTAAAACTCAAATCACTGAGCAAAGTTATAATTCATGGCACAGAACTATTGTCACATACAATGTTTGAGTTTCAAATGGGAAATATACAGCATACACATTTGGCAGCTGTTATGCACACCAGATAGTTTCTGGCATTTAAATGCAAACAGCATCTCATTTGGGACTATTAACAGCTTTCTTGAATTTCGGTTTAAATTTCATTGCTTTCTTCATAGTAATTATAATAAACATTAAATACGCTCAATAACACTGTTACTAGTGCAATTTTTAACAGCAGACAAAGAAAAGAAAGCAAGAGAGGGGAACACCTGCAAGTATGTGCAAGCTTAAAAATTGCAGATTTTATTAATCATCAGAAGAGAAATTTAAGACTTTCTACTTGGTCAATTGCTGCATATTTAAAGTGCCTTAAAAAAAAAAAAAAAAAGCAAATATCTGCAAAGCTTTTCAATACTAAGGATACAAATAATAAAAACCGATACCAATATGTGACAAAAACTTAAGTGGATGAATCATCAAAATACTCAACTTTCCCTCTTGTAGACATAGTGCTTTAGCCTGCACTCAAGAAGAAAAGGGGTAGAACCCTTACATTTGCATTTCTGAAACAAATAACAAAACAAATTTTAGGAAAAATATTACTAAAAATAATCATAGTTCATGAAGCAGAATTAAATTTAAATAATATTGTGGCATTTTGAAGTATAGTACATTGACAATAAATACACAGCATCACCAATGTATTATTGTAAAGATAGGAAAGAGAATTTGGGTAAGATTAAATTATAAGGTGATAGTTGGAAAGCAGGGGTTTTAGTAAGAGTCAATAACAGGAAGTTAAGAGGGAAACAAGGAATTCACCAAGGAGGATGAAGTATAGTATGGCCTGACCATGCCGAGATAAGATAACATAAAGAGAGTGTCAGAAAGCCTTGCAGTTAGTAAGGGTCTAGAAGTGGAACAAGAAACATGGCGTCCTATCATCAGTCCTCGGTTCGAGTGTTGGACAAAGAAAATATGTAATGAGGTAATGTAGATTAATGAATTGATCTTTAAGTTAATAAATTATTGTATGATCAGTGCTGAACATGTAGTTTTGAAATGTGTTCCTGGTCCTTTTGCAGGTTCCCTTATATGATTTAATTATGTAAATGCCTTGTTTCAATAGTTGAGTGGGAACTGCATTGCACATTGGGCCCCTTCGTCAGGTTCTTTAGCTATGGTAAAGTAGATTAGGGTTAATGAACCTGGGGGGTGTGACAATATTTAGTTTGGTTTAATTCTCTAATTCTCATATTTTGGCCTTGATAGATTAACTCAATGTATTTAAAGCTGATGTAAATGCCATCAATTTAGATGTATAGGGCAATATTTTATGATCAGTTCCCTATGGTACCTTTATCTTATCTTGCAAATTTCAGTTCATATTTTCTCCTGACTAATGTCATTTGCTCTGTCCAGACCTTTCTTTTATATTCTTTACCATCTGCATAGTTGTTATCTGCCTATAACTGATTTGGTACTCCTTCCCAATACAAAATTTTTATGCATAAGTAACACATTAAATCTCATACTCTCTCTAAAATTAATGCAACCGACTGAAATCTCTTAATTTTACTGCAAATTCCTTAATCCTCATGCTACAATATTGCAGTTATATGATGGCATACACATTTCCAATGCCTCTATCCTTTTATTACATCAAAGTTAATCTTATGCTCTTCAATCTCACTTTCCTGTGGTCCTTTGCCTAAATACAGCGAAAACATAGTTTAACCAATCAGTGTTAGACTGCGGGTTGCTGCTGGTATTTTCTTGCATAGACTTATGGCACTCAAGTATTTCATCATTGGTACAACAAATTATATAACAGAATTTGATATTCACTCTCTTTACAGTAGTGATTAAAATGTTGCTCATTTTCCCTGACACACAACAATCCACATCTTTTTAGGAAATTATCACTGACATGCATCAGTTCCCTATCACTAATGGACCTACATTCATTTCAAACATTTGTAAGTATCTCCAGTGTGTGAGGGTTAGTTGAATATTTTATATTTTTCAATGCCCTCCAAACATAAAAATCACAAATTGTAAGATTTGGGGAACGAGGATGGCTTTAATGGAAGCTCTTATTTCATCAATTTTTTTCTTCTATGAGCACATGATATCTTCAATTTTTATTCCCAATCATTCACAGAATCTCTTTCATTAAACTTGCTAGAGCAATTAAAGCAGTGAAGATGTTTTCTCTCCCACTCAATTTCTATGTTCTAACATCGCAGCTTTAAACTTCTGTACTAGTTTTAATATTATTTTTTGTATTGGAAGCAGGTTGTAAGGAAATTTACATTTAAATGCTCGTCTCATTCTGCCAAACAACTTTCTGTATCTGCTGTATGCCCTGAAGATGAATAGACAACACAGTGAATATTTTACCATTACAACACTATCTCACTATTTAATGAAATCTCACTCTCAAGCACATATCACAACTGCCCTCTGTTGAAATCTGGTTGGAAGGTAGAATGATGCGGCATGGGAAATCTCAGCATTGGAAAGGTAAATTCATTGGTTGGCCGAACTAAGATGTGAGACTTTAAACTGCTCTTGCTGAAGTTCCTTATACCAATGCAACTTTATCCTCTCTCACATTCAGCATTCTTCTATCAACATTTTTAATACTAATCTAACCCATTTGGTTATTCTTCATAATGCAAATTATCATTTGTGTCAAGTAATTTAAGGGTCTACAATAAATTCTACAGGTGATCAATAAATTCATGCAACTTATTGTTCTGATGTCAGATCCCATCCTCATTAAAAACAATAATGCTGAACATTCAAATCACATCCTGGGAATTTACTAATTAAGAGATATAAAGTGGATGAACATGCAGTTTCTTCTGGACACAAAATTGATCTTTATGTATTCAGTTTATAAAAACTTTTACATTTCCTTGCAAGAACAAGAAAATATTCATTTAAATATGGTGGACTTTTGTAACAGTGATGTTTAATATAAGTTTTTTGAATGAGTGAGTCAAATTTGTAACACATCACTAATAGTTTAAAAAAGGAAAACTAAGTTTCTGGAACTAATTGCTCCCATCTTCAGTTCTAGATCGACTGCCAGCTTTGTTCTTCATGGTGGTTTGGTTTGTCTCTGGTGACGGTTGGATGAACTTCTGTATTAAGATGTCACTTGGCAGGATTTCAAAGTTGAAAACGTTACTTTTGTTCTTCCAGATATAAATGTTTTCCCATACTGTAAGTTCTGTGTTTCCTGTAATATATTTAAGTAGTTTGAGATTCCTGTTAATATTGTGTTTTTCATTCCAAAAATGCCAAGCTACTGCTGATTTTTCTTCCTGTCTTTGATTTATGTTCCTGATGTGTTCTTTGGAGAAAACATATATCTGGAAGAACAAATTTCAACTTTGAAATCCTGCCAATTGACATCTTAATACAGAAGTTCATCCAACCGCCACCAAAGACAAACCAAACCACCATGAAGAACAAGGCCAGCAGTCGATCTGGAATTCAAGAAGGAAGCAATTAGCTCCAGAAACTTAGTTTTTCTTCTATTAGTGATGTAAGTGTTACAAATTCAACTCAATCATTCAAAGAAAATATTCATATTTTTTCTTAAATAACTACATATATTATATTTTTCTGATTTATACTTTACCTGAAGTACTGTGCAGTTAGCATCTCACATCTTGTCATGGTACACAATACCACTAGTTGGTTAATCACTATACACTTCCTTGCAAGAACAAGAAAATATTCACATATTTTTGCTTAAATAACTACATATATGGTATTTTTCTGATTTATTCTTTACCTGAAGTACTGTGCAGTTAGCATCTCACATCTTGTTGCCATGGTACACAATACCACTAGGTGGTTAATCACTATAGTCCATTGTTTTGATAAATTCAATAGCAGAGCAGAACTGGATCCACCAGTATTGTTCTGGCCCTTGTAAGCGATTTCCATAATAGCTATTTACATACTGCACAGTTGACAGCAATGATGGTGGGTTAGCCTGCACACAAATAAAAGTATACATCAGCTTCATCTGTATAAGCCTTCAAAATAAGGCAGGCAAACATAAATGCAAATGAATTAGTTTCTAAATTTGAGCTTATTTGAGCTGTCAGAGCAAACAATGAAATTGATCTATCAGTACTCTAGTTCATTTTTGCATGAGTCAAATTTTGGTTGTTCATATCACTGAATAAAGCCTACTAATTCCTGCTTGCTAACTGATGTTTGCAATATATATTTTTTGAGAAAATCTACCACATTACATGCAGATTGATTAAAAAAAAAAACTAGCACTATGCATTACTAAATAGAATTTTTCAATGGACATAAATTATTTGTCTTCTGCCACTACAAGCACATTTATCTATACTACAAAACTTGGTTAAAAATGTTGATTGAATGCACATGACTATTCTCCATTTGCTTTGAATGTTATCTTATATGCTCACCTTAACCATTTTTCCATTTACACTTTATCTCTTAGAAATTTAAGAGAAAAACAGCATAAAAATTTATATTCTTTAAACAAGGAGTAAATATTTTCATATTTTATTAAGAATCAAAAAATATAATGTTGGAAGGAAATGTATATTGCAATAATGATAAATGCAATAAAAACGAGAGAGAGGGGAGGGCATGATTACATTTAGGGGCATAGAGATTAAGACACTTAGGGGAAATGTTGAGGAGCAGATCTGTCCCATTTGCAAATTCAGAGTATGTGATACATACTCTATTTGAGTGTCAAGGGACAGCGAGAAAAGAATTGATGAAGTCATTAGCATGTGGAAGCAGACTTGTCTACTTATAACCACTGCTTTGTTTGTACAAATGATATCATGCTGATATGAAATACACCAGAGGTACTCCAACTGGTAGTAGTGAAATGGAGTGAAGAAATGAAGAGGTGGGGAATGATAGTGAACACAGAAAAAAGTAATGTGGGTATCAAAACAGGATAGAAAGGAAGAACAAATTAATATAGTCTGTAAGGGAAGGCCTCTTGGGACTGTAGCAAATATTGAATATAGCACTATTCTTAACAGTAATTAAAAATTGAACAGGAGGTATTACATAAAACTAAAAAAAAGTTTTAGCTTACTATCAAATGAATAACACAATAGCAGGGAAAGCAGAGATCAGTATCAAAACAAAACTGCAAATTTACAATGGAATTATGATATAAAATTGAGAGTTTAGCATTATAAGATAAATATATGAGTAAGATCACTCCTATGCAGATAAAATTCATAATATTACAAGTAGGTAAAACTAGATGGGACAGAATTCAAAATGCAAGAATTGAAGAAGAGGCTGGACAAAGGAAAGCAATGAGTGAAGTGGCAGAGGAACACCAGCTGAAGTGGTACGATCATATTGAAAGAATTGGAGAAGAAAGAAAAGCAAAACAGGTGTCTGAAATGTGAGAGAAGGAAGATGTGGATCAGAATAGCATTGAGAGAGTTGGACAGAACCGTGGGAAAACACTAGGTAAAATAAAGAGATTGTCTGAAAGTAGAGTGGAATGGCAGAGATGGATAGAACAAGGCTATCTAAATGTCTGATGATGGGTTTGAAGAAGAAGGAGGAGGAGGAGGAGGAGGAGGAGGAGGAGGAGGAGGAGGAAGAAGAGGAAGAGGAAGAAGAAAGTGTCTTAACATTAGAAAGGATGTAGCAGTAATAAGAATGTATGAAAACCTAAATCACAAAAAAAGCCTTAGAGGAGTTTCTTTAAAAAGCTAAGGAAAAATGGGGATGGGTTGTTAATTGGAAGGATATAGAATAACTAAAACGGTGGAGGGGTAAGAAAGTTAAGTATTATGTTGTTAGCAGAAATGGAAGGGGATCGCAGATATGGTAGAATAATTCTATAATATTTAGAAATTATAGATAGTTTAATGATCAGAAAGAAAGGTACAACTTCTAGAATGGGTAAAGCAATAATTGAAGTGAATACTGAACCACTTTTTTAGTCAATAATTGTAGCGCATGTATTAATAAACATGTACTGAATGCTATGTTACCAAAACAATACTTTGGGTTCATATCAAACATTTTGATGAGGGGTTGGGGAAGTTAAAAGTTCATGCAATGTATGAACATAATTATATATTTAACCTCATATAAAAATAAATAAATGTGGTAATATCAGTAAGCCTGGTGAATAATTAAAAATAAAAACTTTCTGAATCACTTAAATGTTATAAACAGTAAGAACACCTCACCAAATTTACAGGAACAGTTTTGATATGAAAAAATTCTTGAAGATTCTTTCCTAAATGTGTTGTTTGTTGCAGAATGAGATCCACTCTGCTGGAAACCGTTCAGCAGGAAAATCTTTTAGACATGGCTCATTAATAATCACAAACATCGCAGATGTTATTTTTGTTTGCATTCAATTTCTGAATTTAGTAAGAGTGTTATCATAACACTAAAACCCCTTTCACCTTCTGGGGAAGACAATTGTATTATTTGTAGCCTTTGCACCAATTCCCTTAATATTTAACCAATAAATTTGCTTTTCTTCATTTTCTTGGATTGGCAAAATTCTTTCAAAGTTTTCACAACAATACAGATGCTACTGTTTGAAGGCACTAATTTCAAAGTGTGACATAAGGACTTGCTTTTTTCATCACAAAATAACACAAATTAATTTGAAATGCTAATTGAAACTTTTACAATGAAGCTAATCATGCTTTGTGTATGTATACTCTGCTCTGTTGGAAGAGTGATGAACTTAAAATTTATGCTTTTATTCCTGGAAGTGTCAAGTTCATTAATCTATCTCTGTAATTATAAATGTAAATTTTCTCCCATGTTGCTAATTCTGTAGGTCCTTATACTGATTTTAATAATTTTGCTTTTTTCTCTATGTCTTGGTTTTCTGTCCAGAAATGAGATGTAACTGCTGATTTCTTCATTGCTTTATATTTTATGTTCCTGAAGCTTTTAACCATGTACTTAGTTTCCCTTTCTTTTTCCAGTACTTACTTTTTCGCATTCTGCACATTTTATTTTGGTAAATACCTGCTTTTTTCTCTACTGTGAAATACTGTCATTAATTTTATTCTTCAGGAAATTTTTAATATTAAAACTGTTTATAGGTACCAATCTGATATTAAAATCTTTGAATATTTTTTAATTTTTTTTTTTAAAAAATTCACATATCATCCATGCGCTATGAAAAAATTTCAAAATATTGCAAAAGATTTTAATATGAGATTGGCACCTATTAACAAATATAATGTTAAAAATCTATGGAATGATAATATTGACAGTATTCCACTCATGAAAAAAAAGTGCATGTTTCCAGCAATTGCCTTGGAATTTTAAAACTTGCATTTACACACTGACATTTATGAAATAAGGGAAAAACAAGGAAGGAACTTTCATTGAACAAGTCTGGGAAATTCTTTGAGAGGGGGGGAAAAATCTCTCTTATTTTAAATCCTTCTAATATTAGCTAACTCAGGGAGACCAAGTAAGCTAACCTTCCAACCACAGGAGGACCTTATCAGACTCCTTCAGTTGTTCAATCATTCATTCACCCCTTCATACAAGTTTGTGGTTACTGAGAATGCTTTTTTCTGCCTCACTCATTTGGCCTGTTTCAATTGAACCAATGTTTCATCTACTATGCATCTTCAAGCACAGTATCTGTGAGAGAACATAATGCCTTATTCGTGTACATATAGTGGACATTGCTTTCACATAAATACATTGAGAGAGAAACTGCATCTTCATTCAGTTGTTCATTCAATCATCATTTAAGTGTTGCCTGGTTACTGTCAATTGGTGACATTCAATTATCAAATACAGTAGATTAAAACCTAAAAGTGTGCTTGCCTAAGAAATGCAATGTTTGTGTTCTGTGAATTCTATAAATGGTTCTAGAAATATATTATGATAAATATGCAGTTAATTAACTTCTATTTCACTTGCTATACACATTAGAATCAAATATGAAATTAAAAAGTCATAAATTTGAATAATTTGGGATTTTCAGTGAAATATAGTATTATATAACAAATTATTTATGGGGAAGTTACTCAAATTTCACTAGTTTTAAAATTAAAAAGTCATATGTTTACGGAATTTGGGAATCCACACAGTGAAACTTTTGTTAATCTTATTTTGATTTGAAGTAAAACACTAAAAATCATGTCGTCACATTAAAACTCTCTTTAAGTTTCACAAACACACTTATAAAAGTAATTTTGGTACATGTTTCGTGAGGTACATTCCTCACATTGTCAACCAAAATGAGTCGTCGTTTTGGTTGACAATGTGAGGAATGTACCTCACGAAACATGTACCAAAATTACTTTTATAAGTGTGTTTGTGAAACTTAAAGAGAGTTTTAATGTGACGACATGATTTTTAGTGTTTTACTTCAAATCAAAATAAGATTAAAAAGTCATGTTTAAGAATCAGATGTATCATCATCTACAAGAGAACAATAATTTGTTTTTTCACCAAAGAGAAAATAAAATAAAGCATATATCTAAAAAGCCTATAAAATCTATAAGTCTAAAGCTAATAACATTCATATGCAATCAGAATTTTTATGGTCTTTTACAAACTGTTAATTAGAGGTTACCTTAATTAAAACATAAACTAAGACAGGCACAAATTCATCTGCAGCAGGCACTCCCTGTTCACACACCATAGACAACAGATTCATGATAGTTGTGGCACAGCGGAATACGCACTGCAGTTTATCCCTTGGGGTTTTATATGCTGCCATTGCTGCTATTTCTTCCTGAGCTGAAGGCCAGGGACATTCATAATGGAACATCTATAAAAATCAAACACAATAAATTGCACAGAAAAAACATAAAATACTGATAGTAATCAACAAAATTGAAATGAGAATCAGTACTGCAAAGTGGGCTTGTTGCACAATATATACACACACACTATCCCCTGCAATAACAACAACCACAATAAGGGATCACATACATGAAACCTCAAAGTCCCTTGAAATTGAAAAGGTTTTAGAATTCAAAGCCTTGAAACATTGTACATTTTTTATAATTAAATTTTCTGAAACTTGAAAAGAACACAATACAGAGAAACCACCCCCTAAACATTTACAAATTCAAGTGCAAATATACGTTTCAATGTATTCTTACAAATTCAAGTGTAAATATATGTTACAAGCAGAGGTTACATAAGGTATATTAACCAATGCTACCATTATCTTGAATTAATATGATTAAAATTAAACACTACAACACGTTTATAATAAAAGAATTTATTGCACAACTGTTAAGTGAACTAAAGTAAAATAAAATGTTATCAAATAAATTATTTATGTTAATGTTTTTGCTGAAGAGTCGATAACATTTCTTAATTCTCTATTTACTGAAATCTATTTACAGAACATGTTCTGTGGCCCCTTGTTCACATTCTCAATTGCTAAATGATTTACATTCTATTTTGGATGCTTACAGTTGACTTCCAATGGGAGGTTATAAAATTTTGTAATTAATGTCATCTGTTGGGATTTCAAAATTCACCACCTTCTTCATATTGTCCATGAAACATTACTGCCAATAAATGACAAGTAAAGAAATGAGAATATATAATCAATTTATAGCTAAAACATTAATTTTTGTAATTAAAATGTAAATTGGAACTTCCACAGTGAAGCCAATCATACAATAATATCAATTATTAAGTTTTGTGTTTATGTGCTTCATTGTGAAAATTCTACCAAGTTGTACTAACAATAAGGGAACTGCTTGCGTGTGCATGGAGAGGAAGGATGTGATGAGTGAATGCTCATGAGTACAGGAAGAGGGGTGTCATGTGGTAGTTCTAAAGAATAAGGAGCGAGTGGTTCAGTAGAAAAGTCAGAAGCACAGAGAAAGAAAAGAGCCGAAAATATGGAGGAAGTAAAGGCTATGTTCAAGTCAATAAATCAAAAGATATAAACAAGATTAAAAGTAAAGAGGCAAGAATAGAAGAGAAATTGGATTGAATAAATAGTGTTTAATGCCCATTTTTGCTACAGAGGCACCACATGCAATGGACACTGATGATACATGAGATGAAATGTTCTATTGGGAAAGGATTTATTTTTAAGGGAGGAAACGTTCCAGGCCTAAGTTTAGGGTACCTCCCCACCATTTGCCATTTATGACTGAGGAAGACCTGGAAAAAACCTCAGTCAGGGAGGATAGTCCTGGCAGGATTCAAACCCCAGAACTCTCACTCACGAGTCTGCGCCTTAACGACCTCGGCCACACGTGGCGGTGAGAAATTGGAGAAGAAAGGTGAAAATGTGTTGATGCTGTTCTAGGTCAAGAAACAAGGAATGGAGAGGAGGAAAGAAAAGGGAACAAGCATCCAGCAAGGAGGAGAGGATCGTATAGAGTGGGGTAAATGATACGGTGGAGAGAAGTGGATGGGAGAGGATCAACGGGTCAGTGGTCAAGAGGTTTGAGTGTGGTGTCATCACCTATGGGGCGTTTGATCGAAATAGTGTGTGATAAAAATTCAAGATCAGATAAAACAGTTGTAAGAGCAAAAGTGAAACTAGGACAATTTATTTGGAAGAAGTGCAAAATAAGGACTTAGAAGGGGATTATGGGTGTTTATATTATAAGTTTATATTATAAGATTGAGAAGCACAGACAGAAATAAAGTAAAGCAAGAGGACAGTCATGTCAGAATAGTAGAATGGGTAGAGAGTGGGAAGTAGGATCTATTGCTTATACAACCAGGGAGTTAAATGTATAGATCCTAAAATAACAAGCACTCCTAGATTGTTGTATAATGTGTAAAGTTAATGTAAGAGAATTATGTAGAAGTACGAGAGTAGGTCCATAAGTTTCTGGTGTAAACATTTTCTAAGTAAGATAAAGATAAAAATTATATTTCACTTTTCAATATAATTACCCTTTATTGCAATACACTTCTCACATCTGTGAATTAACATTTCAACCCCCCCCCTCTCAAAAAAATAGAAGTCTTGTCTGCAAAATGGGCATAAACAGCATTCATCACTTCTTCATCATACTTAAATTTCCTTCCTCAAAGGTCCAAGTTTTGAGAAGAGAAAATAGTCACTGGGAGCTAGATTTGGGCTGTAGGGTGGATGGTCGATCTCCTTGAAGTCACATTTCTTCACAGCTTCCTTTGCAACAAGAGCTGTGTGCACAGGCACATTGTCATAAAGAAGGTGCACACCACACTCAGCTTTCTTTGTCTTTTCTATTTGATGGAACAATGTAGTCTATGCAGTAGGCCAGCATAGTACTCTCCATTTACTGTGGTTTTTCTCTCCTTGAAGTCAATGAAGAGTATTCCTTCACTGTACCAAAAGATTGTGGCCATGATCTTCTTAGTTGACTGAGTGACCTTGGCCTTTAGAGGTGGTACTTGGCCAGGTTTATGCCACTCCATTGATTCCCTTTTGGACAAGGGATCATAGTAGAGGACCATAGGTTCATGTAACAATGGTTTCTCTCTCAGTAGAGCTCCAAAAATGCCTGGCAACAGATGACTCATTGTTGCTTTTGGACTGAGGAAAGAAGTCTAAGCACCCATCTTGTACTAACCTTATCAATGTTTAAATGTTCATGATTAATTCAAAGGTCTGTTGTTTTAGAAAGGTCCAATCTTGCTGCTATTTATGTAACTTTGCGCTGCCAGTCTTCCATAATTTCTCCTTCCACAAGAGCAATGTTTTCAGGAGTGAGCACTCCAAGGGCAGACCTGCATGCTCTTTGTCTTCAATGCTTTCTCAACCCATTTGAAAAAGTATGGCCCATTCTTTTATGGTAGAATATGAGGGGGATGCTTCCACATATACACAGTCCAATTGCTGTTTAACTTCATTTGGAGAAAGTCCTTCTTTTGTGAAGAACTTAATAACAGCTTGATACTCCATTTTGAACATGTCACAAACTTCTACACATAGCCTTCTTTATGCAACAATATCTGAACAATTGAACACAGCAGAGCAGAGCGGAAATTATAGCTGCAATTATTTACTTAACACATAAGGTATGACACCAGATAAGGGTTTTGTGAAGGCAATAATCCTTATCGGCGAGGCCGAAAACTTATGGATCTATCCTCGTAAATAAAGGTTTTACTCATTCACTAACAGTATATTCTTATTTTTGAAATTGTAGTGTTAACACAATATGAATGTTTTGAATTTATTAATGCTTGTTAATTTTCTCTCAGTATCAAGGAACAGAAAAACTGGTTGAAATGAAATTCTGTCATAATGATCTTTTATAGTTTGAAACTATTTTAAAATATCTGGCAATGAAAAATTTGTCAATTTCAATTGGCAGTTCAAGTTTAGGACAGAAATTTGGTTATCATTAATTTAAATATTATGCTATTTCATTATTTCATTACATGTCTGTCTTGAGCAGCTGAGTTGTGGTTATAGTGTCAGAAGCAGTCATAGCACAAAAGTGTTCATGAGTAATCCATCCTGTGTTTAACCAATGTTACAACAGAATGAACGGAATGAAACGAATGAATTTATTTCTCATACATCAACATACAAAATATTTATAACAAAATGAACACAAAAAAAAACCAATTAAAATTAAAATATAAAAAATGGGATTACTGCCTTCAGTAATTCCAGAAGGTAATAATTCCAATCAAAATTTAATAAACAAATATGTAATTAGTAAACATCTTTATAATATTATGAATATATCACAATAATTTTAAATCTTAATACTTCAGTCCAAATATTCCAATTTGATTAGCTCAGCCCCCTAGTCCCCCAGTTCATAAGAAGCTACCTACTGGAATATTCAGGGGACAAGCTCTGATCCAACCAAAAAAACATAATACTAAAAATAATTTATACACAAACCATGATTTTAACCAATTAACTGCAATTTCTATACTAATAATTCCCATATTTCTAAGTTACTTAATTATACCTAAACAAACACAAAATATTTAAAAAAATTTAACACTATCAATAGTAATATTAACCAAAATGCTTGAAACCTTTTATATATATACTACATTATAATAATAATAATAATGATAATAATAATAATAATAATAATAATAATAATAATAATAATAATAATCTACTCCTTGACCATGTGGGATAACATAACCAAGTTAATGTTATGCTAAAACATATACAGCTCTTCTACTTATAACCAAATACAACAAGACATATGCATACTGTCGATCAATCAATCACAGCAAGCTTCAAGTATGCATATCAAAACAGACATGTGCAAATCTCCTGCGAGAAATTTCCAGAAATATTGCGGCATCTGAAATGAAACTTAATGAGAGGGATAACAATTGCATGGGATGGGGTCATGGCCATAAAGAACTGTTATGCCAAATGTCTCTTCAGTCAGCTGGTGAAGATACTAAGAAAAGTGAAATTGACTGATGGAAGTGCAACAGGTCATGGAAGTCTAAGACTTCGTCAAAAGTTGATAAAGCAGCACCAACAACAAAAGCTGCCTTAATCTTGAATTCAGACAATCCTGATGAGAATTCACAAGATGAACACATGGCTACAAAACGGGAAATGGCTGCTGAATAGGAAGAAGCAATGATGAAATAATAGAGAAATCTGTTTCTCTCTCATGACACAAACATGAGTTAATGGCATTGTAGTGTTGGAAGCCATAGCTAGGGTTAATGATGCAGATATTGAAATTATTAAAGCTGTGGACACACTATCAAACTTTATGACAAGTACATATGGGAAGAATATAAAGCAGACATTAACTGGAAACATGTTTTAAATGACATGACAATAAAGTAAGATGTATATATGTAATATATCATATTATAATTCATTAAATATGTTCACAATAATGCCATTTGTACAATATTAGGACATGTTTTGGAAGTAATTGTTCCCATCATCAACTGTTGATCGGCTACTCACTGTGGTAATTGTTTCCCAAGGTGCTTCTGTGGCAGTCTCAGATGGTTTGATTAGGAACTAGTGTTCATCCATGGATGGAACATCAAAATTTATAAAGTTTTTTTATATTTTTCATGATGAAAAATGTTTTCCAGTAGATAGCTCTATTGGATTCTGAAGTTCTTTCAGCAGCTTAGCCTCTGGTTTAATTTCATGATTTTTGGTCCAAAAGCCAGCTCCCACTACTGATTTATCAAGTTGTTTAAAACAAATATTCCTAAAGTGTTCCTTCTCTGAATTTCTAAATTTCTCTCCATTTTCTGATGTACTTTTTATTACAATCTGCACATTTAATTTCATAAATTCATGATTTATGTTATGTTATGTGCAGCTTAAATTTTTGATATTATATTTGTTCTTGGGCTAACTTTATGCAATGTTCTTTGAATATCTGATGTTCTTCAGTGTGGAAACCTCTCTTAGCATTTTTGTCTTTTAAATGCATTGTAATTTTTATTATTGTGTTTTTTGAAACCATTGATTATTGTTGTATTAATTACACTGTTCAACACTGATTCTGTGGTAAAAAAGAAAATATGTGACTTAAAGGGAAATCAATGCCCTGATTTAAAAAATTAAGTCCATTTTTGGCTATCACATCTAGTTTTTATATGTGCATATATGTCTATGGTGCTAAATTCATTCAGCTTATATAGCTTACTGCTACGTTTCATTATATTATTCTAAATCAGTTGTTGACTTTCTTCCTAACTGGCTCACTTCTATTCTCCCTTATCACCCAGACGTTTATGTTTATATTCCCAGCACTTATCAGTTTTGTTCTATGGATCAAGCCTGTCTTCTTGGAGGTCTTCTTCTTTACATTTACAGCTATCATAGATCTCACTTCAGTTGATCTGAAAACTTGTGTTAATATACACGTTCGTCTTCTATATGTGTAGTGCTAAAAAAAAATTTCTAGTGTGACTTCTATCTATATTAGGATTACGCAGGAAAAAGTGTCTACAAAGTCCTGAAAAGTTTTGTTACATTTGTAGGTGTTTCTTGTTGGACAGGAAGGTACATAAAATAGACTCACAAACAAAGAAATTGTATCAAACATATTTCAAAAAGAAAGTTGGTGATCAGGATAAATCGTTTGCACCTCATATTGCATGTAACAGTCATGTTATTAGTATCAAGGAAAATGGAAGACAATGCCATTCGCCAAACCAATGATATTGTGAGAGCAGCAGAATCACCAAGACAATTGTTACTTTTGCATGTGCAAAGTTGCTGGCTACAACAAAAAAAAAATAAGGCAGGAATTTAAATTTTCAATTTTGAACTCCTATTACGGCCTATTCCTCATGGACCCGAACTACCCATAGTTACATCATCAACAGAACTCAATTTTAGTGAGTTCCATGACTGGTGTTAATTTTACCAGCTATGAAATTGAAAAAGATGCATGGAATGGATTCAGAGAAGTTGTTAAGAAATTTCTGGGCAATGTGAAAGACCCTGAATACAAAAAAATTATCAGAAATATGCTGCAAAATTTCAGACTGCTTGCCTGTAATATGAGTTTGAAGCTTCATTTCCTCAAGTCACATCTTGACTACTTCCCATCAAATTTAAGAGCTGTGAGTTAAGAGCAAGATGAAAGATTTCACCAGGACTTAAAAGATGTTGAACGTTATCAGGGACGTTGGGGCATACATATGATGGCTGAATACTGCTGGTGTCTTGCGCGCAACAAACCTACCAGAGAACATTCAAGAAAATTATATACACTGTAGTTCCATGGGAAAAGGAAAAGGAATACACAAGATATCTAACATACATTCTCAAATTCAGGTACACTTTCATGTTATTGTTCTTTTTTTTAAAAAAGTTGTATATAAGTGTGTAATATTTTTCCAAATTTTATAATTATATTTTCATTGAACATTATCATATTGCCAAAACAAGAAAAACAGAACACTTTTTGCATTCTGTGCACCAAAATTACTAAAAGTCATCTATTTTTAATCATACCACAGAAAATGAGTGTTCATTTGTAACCTAGTGTTATCTGCTGGTATTCTGTTTCTGTGACTAGGATATTAATTATATAATTAATATATATAATTAATCCAAGCTGTAGAGCACCCTATCATGTACGTTTTTTTTTATAATGTCCACATATACCATGGCTTGAAAATTAATGGGATGGCTTTGGCGATATGTATTTCAAACAAGCTCATGAATAAATCTGCTAGAAACAGAGATAGGGGGTTTCCCATTACTAGACCAGAATTTTGTTAGTAAAATTTTTGGTTAAAACTGAAGTTCACCCAGAGATGAACTCAGCAAGTTCCTATTCGAACCATCAGAGACAACTACAGAAGTAACTTCGGATCCAGTCACCGCACTGATAATGGGAGCATTGCCTCACAAACATGTCCTAATGTTGTATAAGGGAGTTATTGTGAACATATTTAATAAATTCTAATTGCCATTCCATTGTCTAAAGCTTCCTAAGTATAATTTAAATAATTAGTAATTTTTTGTTATTGTCCCCAGCATGTGTTTGTAATCTTTCCAGATTTTTGTATATTTTTAGTTATTTTTAAAATATATAATTTGAAGCTTAAATTTTTGGGCCAGAAGCCTTGGAATTAACAAGGTTTTACTGCAGGTCAATGTACTACATAAACAGGTACATATATATGTTTACGGAATGTCTGAATCCACACAGTGAAACTTTTGTTAATCTTATTTTGATTTAAAGTAAAACACTAAAAATCATGCCGTCACATTAAAACTCTCTTTAAGTTTCACAAACACAGTTATAAAAGTAATTTTGGTACATGTTTCGTGAGGACATTCCTCATGAAACATGTACCAAAATTACTTTTATAAGTGTGTTTGTGAAACTTAAAGAGAGTTTTAATGTGACGGCATGATTTTTAGTGTTTTACTTTAAATCAGAATAAGGTACATATATGTTCAAATTTTAGGGCCCAATGACTTTGAATTAAAGTTTTACCATGGGCCAATATACTGTATAAGTAGGTATGTGTGTATATATATATATATATATATATATATAAACAATGTAATACAGTTTTTCTCACACTAACTCCATTCACTTACACAAAAATCTGGATATATGTTTTGGGAGTGATCCCTCCCATCTTCAGCCTGTAGATAAACTGTTGTTATATGTGGCGGTTGGGTCTCTTGATGTTCTTGTGGCTGCATCTGTAGGTTCTATTAGGAATTTGCTGAGTTCATCCATTGGAGGGAAATCGAAATTCATCAAATTATCCTTATTTTTTGTAATAAAAATGTTTTCTCAAGTGGAAAGTTCTATTGCGTTATGAAGCTGTTTAAGTAGTTTTATCTCTGGTTTAATTTCATGATTTTTATTCCAAAAGTATGCTGCTATTGCTGATTTATCAATTTGTTTTAAGCGAATATTTCTGAAGTGTTCTTTTTTCCGGATTCCCAAATTCCTCTTCGTTTTTCTACTGTATTTTTTATCGCACTCTGCACATTCTATTTTGTAAATACCTGACTTTTGTTCTGTTGGCATGTAGTCCTTTACTCTGCAACCTAATAAGTTCTTTATATTAAAATTGATACACTTATGCTAATGTTAAAGAATTGGTTAAAATCCTTAGATCTACAGGCACAAGAAATTGAAGACTTGATAAAACTTACGAACATTTGCATCGAACAAAATTACTTCATTTTCAATAAAAAATATTACCAACAAGTCTCGGGACTAGCTATGGAAAACCTGTTATCTCCATTTCTAGCAGATTTTTTTATGAGTTCGTTTGAAATGCATATCACCAAAGCCTTCCCTCTAATCTTCAAAACATGGTATAGGTATGTGGATGACATATTTGCAATAATTCCGAAAAAAACATACAACAGATGCACTAAAACTTCTGAATTTGCAGCACAAATCTATAAATTTCACCATATAGGAAGAAAGAAGTGGATATCTCCCCTTCCTAGATGTAAAAATCATAAGAAATGGAAACTATCTTACATTTGGAATTCACAGAAAGAATACTCACACAGAAAATTACATAAAAAATGACAGTTTTAGCCCCATTCCACATAAATATGCAGTGTTTTATAGTTTGGCACACAGATTAGTTAACATTCCACTCACAGAAACAGAGTACAAATTGGAACACCAACAAATCATAAAAATAGCAGAAACTAATGGATACAACAAAGACACAGTAATAAAAATCATCAATAAAACCAAAAAACAAAAAACAATAAGAGATGTTTCCACACTTAAAAGTGCAAAAGAAAGGTACAAATTCAAAAGTTTCACATACCACCCAATTTACCACAATAAGTTCAAAAAGATATTCAAAGAACAAGGAATTATGTTAGCCCCAAAGAACAATTTTAATATAAAGAACTTATTAGGTTGCAGAGTAAAGGACTACATGCCAACAGAACAAAAGTCAGGTATTTACAAAATAGAATGTGCAGAGTGCGATAAAAAATACAGTGGAAAAATGAAGAGGAATTTGGGAATCCGGAAAAAAGAACACTTCAGAAATATTCGCTTAAAACAAATTGATAAATCAGCAATAGCGGCACACTTTTGGAATAAAAATCATGAAATTAAACCAGAGATAAAACTACTTAAACAACTTCATAATACAATAGAACTTTCCACTTGGGAAAACATTTTCATTACAAAAAATAAGGATAATTTGATGAATTTCGATTTCCCTCCAATGGATGAACTCAGCAAATTCCTAATAGAACCTATAGATGCTGCCACAAGAACATCAAGAGACCCAACCGCCACGTATAACAACAGTTTATCTACAGGCTGAAGATGGGAGGGATCACTCCCAAAACATATGTCCAGATTTTTGTGTAAGTGAATGGAGTTAGTGTGAAAAAAACTATATTACATTGTTTATATATATACCACTACATTTTCAACAGCTTCGTAAGTACATTTCATTGAGGTATGTATATATTTTCTTCCTTCTATTTTTTATTTTATTAAATAAATACAATTCGGTAATTTTTTCAATGTAAGCAACATAGCCTTTATGAACAAGATTTTGGCGAATGACTATGATTATGACATTATTATTTTCTTTGAATGTACCCTCTATTTAGAATGCTATAATATAATAGAAAGCATCATACTTACTTTGAGAATACGCAGATCTTTGTGATTTGGTGTGATGACATTAGAAAGCTTCTTCATGTGTTCATGCAGAACCCTGAAAAAAATTTATTTAAATTATGATGGAAAAATACATTTGTCAGGAATTGGTCTGATACAATAAGAAAATAACAGAAATTGCTACAACATTAATACTTTTAATATAACAAATTATTTATGAGGATATCACTCAAATTTTACTAGTTTTGTTCCACTTACTTGGACATGTTTCAAAGGCTGTTGCCTTCAACATCAGCACGGTCCCACTGGCTTCCCAGCGCGGTATTAAGATGTTACTCTGTGGATTTTATGAACTTTGTGATGAGGTACTGTTGTTTAGAAGATAAAAATTAACTAAATTTTCTTTAAAATTAAAATGTAAATTTTTAATTGAAATGTAAATTGGAACTTGTACAGTGAAGCTAATCATATAATTGATATCATTGTATGATTTAGTTTAACTACACACTCTTAATGCTTCACTTACTTGTCATAATGTATGGAACTGGTTTCAAGAACATTTAGTTCTCATCATCAGCCAGGCTCAAGTCCAAAGAGTTGAACTTTAGCCTGGCTGATCATGAGAACTAAATGTTCTCAAAACCAGTTCCAAACATTATGACAAGTAAGTGAACATTAAGAGTGTGCAGTTAAACTAAATCATACAATGATACCAATTATAAATTTTCTTTGTTTTCACATATTTTTCCACACTAATAATTCAAGGGTTTTTGAAGAGCTTTTAAGAATTTAGGTTAATTTTAAAATTCAAGTGTTTTTGTTTGTTTGTTTGTTTTTTTTGTGCCAAAAATGGTATGCTACTGCTGCTTTTTCCATGTGCTTATATTTTACATTTATCATTAAACCATGGTGTAATGTTCCTTTTTGTTTTACCTATATATTTCATATTGCAGTCATTGCAACTGATTGCGTAAATGCTTGATGGTTTTCCTGGCAGAATTTTATCTTTCGTGTTGGTTTTTAGGAAGTAGGTTTTTTAAACTGCATTTGTTCACTGGAATAAAAATAATGTTGTCATCTTAAAAATCTTTTACAATTTTTGAAATGCCCATGGGTGGAATTAAAATTTCTTACATATATCATCTCTTTTGTAGCCTTTCAGTGTGTTGGGTGTATTTTATTTGTTTTTGTTTTTTGAATTTTTCTGTTCTCTTCTAAACCAGCTCTGTTGTGTAGCCATTTTTGGTGCTATATCTATAATTTTTCGGTACTCCGATTCATATTCTGTATTGCTTACTGGTACGTTTGTTAATCTGAATGTGAGATTATTGATTATTGCAAGTTTATGTTGTTTGGGATTGTGGCTGTTGTTTTTTATACAATTACCTTCTTTCTCTCTCTTTTTTTTTAACTAGTGAGGTTGAGATAGTGGACACTGATATAAAATGATTAACTGGGAAAGAATTTTTTTTTTTTAAAGGAAGGAAGAGTTCCAGGCCTAAGTTTAGAGTAACTCCCCAATATTTGCCATTTATGACTGGGGAAAATCTGGAAAAAAACCTGTCAGGGAGGATGTATTGGTGGGAATCAAACCTCAGACTTCCCTCTCATAAGTCTGCACCTTAATGACCTCAGCCACTGGTGGCAGTAAATTAATTATCTGTATGGTGCCTTTTTTGAATATGCAAAATTCCAGTATATTGTCATTTTTTATAATTTTTATATCCAGGAAGGGAAGAACCTTGTTGTTTTCCATTTCCATTGTGAATTTAAACGTGCTGTCTTAAGTTGAGCAGTTTAATTGCATTCTCCTTCCATTTTTCATTTACTATACCAAAGATATCATCAACATAATGGTACCACATTTTATATAAGTGGGAAAGCCCTAATTTTGTTCCAAGAAACTCATGTACATATCTGCTAATAATGGTTAGAGTGCATTTCCCATTCCTAAGCCCTTCTTTTGTGTGTGTGTGTTATACAGAGTTATTCTAAGTGATTGTCGGGGTTACAAAAATTCATAACTAACAGTGCAATTGACGTAGGAATGTGAATCTTGTTTTATTGTGCACTGTAACTCAAAGTTTTTTTTACATATATTACAAATGCTCGATATGTGCGCCTTTTGTAACTCTACACACATCTACTCGATAGTCCATCTCTTCCCATACATAAGTCAACATGGCAATGGTGATGGTTTAGAAGGCGGCTCAGATGCATTGCTTCAGTTCCTGAATATCCACCGGTAGAGGAGGAACAAATACCTGATCTTTAAAATATCCCCACAGGAAAAAATCATATGATGTAAGATATGGTGAACGTGGTGGAACGAGTAAGAGCATCAGACCACCTTCCATTCTACATCCCATCCATTGTTGTGGAAGTTCTTGGTTTAAAAATGCTCTGACCTCCCTGTGGAAATGAGGTGGTGCACCATCCTGTTGCAGCACGTAATTGTCCCTGTCGTCACTCAACTGGGGTAACAGTCATTGTGAGCATGTCCATAAGTCAGTCCTGTCACTGTCTGTATAATGAAGAAGAACGGGCCATACACCTTCATGTTTGAAACGGCACAGAACACATTCACCTTAGGGGAGTCTCGCATATGTTCCACATAACAATGGGGGTTCACTGTACCCCAAATGTAAACATTTTGCTTGTTCACCTTTCCATTCATATCAAAAGTACCTTTGTCAATGAAAACTAATCTGTCAAGAAAACCCATCATCTTCTTCAAAACATTCCTGCAGTGCCATGCAAAAGTTGAAACGTAGGACTTTGTCATTAGCTGTTAGAGCTTAATGCAATTGTAGGCGATATGGCTTTACCTTTAGGCGACTTCGTAACACACGCCATACTGTGGTTTGAGGAACTTGCAGTTCCCTGCTACATTGCATAGTTGATTTCTTAGGACTATGGAGATAAACTTCCCTAATCCGATTCATATCCACTGCTGACACAGCGGGACGCCCACTGCTTTTCCCTTTGCACAAACAACCTGTATCCACAAATTGTGCACATCATCTATGAATACAGTTGTTGGAAGGAGGCTCCTTCCCATATTTTGTCCGAAAATGGCTCTGGACTATGGTAACGGATTGGTGTTGATGATATTCAAGAGTACAAAAAGATTTCTCCTTACCACTAACTGCCATTTTGTTAAACACTGCTGTTACTGCCATCTGGTGGTAACTGATGTCACTACAGTTGGTGCACAGCAAAACTTTGACAGTTTGTCTAACTGTTACTGCAACAATAAAAATGGTATGGTTTCCATGTTTTCTAAAAAAAATTCATGAACGCAGTGTGTGTATGTGTGTGTTTTTTTTTTAATCTTCTTTATTTACTGCATGCTCCATTACTATAATAATTAGTAATACTATATGCAATGCTATCATTTCATTGTTACATGTTATCCTTAATAGTATTTTTGAACACTGTTTCATTCTTATTCTAACCTAATCATATTCAACGGGGAAGGGTAAAAGTAGAGCAGCAATGATAATCTTCAATAGAACTATGGGAGCCATAATGATTCATCAGCTCTCAGATGAGGTCACAGTAACAATGAAAATCAACCATGGAACCCTAACAATAATTGCAGAGAGAGAGTGGGAGTGGGAGTGTGTGTGTGTGTGTCTATAGATATATATATATATAGCCTCTGAATGTGAAGTAGGTTTGATTGATGCAAATTTTGGTGAGATTCAGATATTGTTCCACTACTTCTCTAGGTAGGTTTATTGACGTTAAATATATATTTTTTTTACAATATTTATTAGTTTTTCTTTGGGGATGTTAGGAAACAAAGAGACCACACCATAAGAAACTAGCAAATCCTTGTTTTCCAGTTTCACATCTCTGATTTTTTTCTATTAATTGTATTGATTTTTATGCTTTGGCTTTTGTGTTTCAGTAACTACCGAATTGCTTTAAAAGGTAATTGGCTAATTTTGTATGTGGTTGAATTTATTGTATTACTATATGTCTCATTTTATTACCAGGTTTATGTTTTTTCACAGGCCATTGGTTCTGGGTATGGTAGAGTTGTTTGGTATAATCTACTTTTTTTATTCCTTGTTTGGAATGATTATGGAATGATTATGATTATGTTTTAATAGTTTGCTTAAAAAAATTTAAAATATACCTAAACTCTTAAAAGCACTTCAAAAACCCCTAGAAATATATTCATAAACGAAAACAAAGAACATTTTACAACTAAAATTGTTAATTGGAACATTGCACAGTGAAGCTAATCATATAAGATCATTGTATTATTGAGTCGAACTAACAACTCTTTTGCCCCACTTACTTGTTTAAATATGTTGGTTTCACAAACCCGTTCGCATCATCAATTCCTTGTTGACTGGAGTATAAACCATTATGCTGTGGGAATGTTGATGGAGTATGATGAACATAAAGTTTGTTTTCATCACTGGAAGTGTAGAAGTTCATTAAACTATCTTTATACTTGTAAATGTAGATTTTCTCCCATGTTGCTAATTCTGTAGGTCCTTGCACTGATTTTAATAATTTTGTTTTATTCAATGTGTCGTGGTTTTCTGTCCAGAAATGATAGGCCACTGCTTATTTCTCCAACTGTTTGTATTTTATGTTTCTTAAATGTTCTTTTAATTGTGTGCCTATGTTTCTCTTTGTTATCAATGTAGCTTTTTTCACATTCTGCACAACAAATTTTATAAACACTTGTTTTTTTCTCTTATGGAATTTTGTCATTAACATTATCAATCAGGAGTTTTTTAACATTAAATCTGTTTACAGGTGCTAATGTGATAAAATTCTTTAAGAATATTCTGACGAATACCTTAAAGAATACAAACAAATAGAATGAACAACATTTAAAAATGGTTATAACAAAGAACTAGCACACAAAAAAAGTGCAAAAATTCAAGAGGCAAAAACTTATTACACAAACCACAACACTTTCATAAGAAAAAGATAAGCTAATTTTTAAAAAATTCACATATTTTTTCCATAGGCTGCAAAAAAATTTCAGAATATTCTTAAAGATTTTAATATCAGATTAGCACCTATAAACAGATTTAATATTAAAAATCTTCTGATTGATAACGTTAATGACAGTATTCCACAAGAGAAAAAGAAGGTATTTTTAAAATTTGTTGTGTGTAATCTGAAAATCTACATTGGTAAAACAAAGAGGCACACGGTTAAAAGAACATTTCAGAAACATAAAATTCAAACAAATCAGCAGTGCATGTCATTTCTGGACAGAAAACTACAACATATTGCATAAAACAAAATTATTAAAATCAGTGCAAGGAACTACAGAATTAGCAAAATGGCAGAAAATCTACATTTACAAGTACAAAGACAATTTAATGAAATTCCACACTCCTGGTGATGTAAAAATAAACTTTAAGTTCATCACACCTCCACCAGAGCAGATTACACATTCCCACAGGGTAACGGTTTATCCTCCAGTTGACTAGGGGCAGACGATGCAAACAACGGGTTTGTGTAACTGGTCCTACATATTTAAACAAGTGGAGCAAAAGAGTGTTAGTTTGACTCAATCACATAATGATCTGAATAAAGAAAATTTAAAAATGTAAATTGGAACTTGCACAGTGAAGCCAATCATATAATTGATACACTGTATGATTTAGCTGAACTGCATACTCTTAATGCTTCAACTAAATCATTCAATGGTATCAATTAAAAGAAAATTTAGTTAATTTTGATCTTCCAAACAACAATAACTTGGTCACAAAATTCATAAAATCCACTGAGCAACATCTTAATACAATGCTGGGAAGCTGACAATGGAACCATGCTGATGATGAAGGCAACAGCCTTACATGTCTAAGTAGAATAATTCTAGTGAAATTTGAGTGGTTTCCTCATAAATAAGTTGTTATAGTATACTATATTTCACTGTGAAAATCCCAGCCATTTAAATCTACATTAATACTTATATTTCCAGCAATATATAATTTTAAGGCTTTAGACTAATGGCTTCTCTGAAATCAGAATTTATGCAACTGAAAGAAAATAATAAATATGAAAACAAACCAAAAAAAAAAAAAAAAGTGAATACATTTTTTCTCCATAATAGCATAGTTCCAAACACTTATTTTGAATAAAAAACAAAAAGAAATAAAATACCAAGCAGCACTAAAAATAAACATAAGGGCCACATTCATATTAAACCAGACTATCTCCATACTAAATTAACCTCAATACCAAACTCAAGTTCTACAGAATTTGGTATCTACAGGAAGGACATGCATACAGACAATTATATCAGAGCCCATGGTTTAAATTCAAGATCACATAAGGAATCATGTACAACTCCATGACATGCAGACTAATAAATATACTATTGAACAAAGAAGAATATAAGAATGATATTATAACATATATAACATAAAAGAAACCACTAATTCCAATAGGTACAGCAAACATGTGATTAACCAAAAAATTAAAAGATTCCAGAAACAATAAATAAATAAATAAATAAATCACATCTCTGAGTGATTTATCAGGGAAAAAAACATTTAAAAAGTTCACTTATCACCTGTCAATCAATAAGAAATTTCAAAAAATTTTCAAGCAGTACAATATCTTAGCACCTCAAAACCAATTCAGTGTAAAAAATTTATTGAAATTACACAAAACAGATTCCAGGCCCATACAGAAAAAAATCTGATATTTACCAGATTAATTGTAAGGATTTGAAAAAATCGACACAGGAAAAACAAAGAGAAATATATGCATTAGGTTGAAGGAACATTGCAGAAGCAACTGTTATAAATAAATAGAAAAATGAGCTGTGGCAGCACATTTTTGGAATGAAAAAACCATGAAATAGAAAAAGGCATCAAGTTATTAAAAACTGTTCAACAACCAAAAGAATTAAACATATGGGAAAGGATTTATATAAAAACATAAACAAAACCTTATAAAAAAACTACTTCAAAATGTTCTAAATTTCAACATCTCGGAAGCAGATAGCTCTTTATTCAAGTTTATCACAAGACCACAAGAGTCAACTTACATACCTACATACCTAACTTCTATGAATGATCCAACAGTTATTTAACAGCTGAAGATATGGACAATTGTTTCCCGAAACATGTTCTGAGTAAATCTCATGTAAGTGAAGCCATAAAGAGTGTTCCATATATTTTGACTCAGAAGTGATTATTAATGCGTGTTTCACTGTGTTCTATTCCAAAATGAATTAATATTGAAATTATATACTATTTCCTCAGTACTTCCCTTTGTTATGTCTTTACTATTTAACATCAAAAACTATTTTGTACTTTTAACAGTTTTTCAACAGTCATTCTGTACCCTTTTTAATCAATTTAAGCTCAGAAGTTTAAACAGAACAGAAATCAGGAATTTACGAAATAAAATGTGCAGATTGTGAACAGAGCTACATAGACAAAACGAAGAGAAATTTGGAAATTCAGAGGAAAGAACATTTTAGGAATATTCCGTTTAAACAGGTGGATAAATCAGCAGTAGCAGCTCACTTTTGGACCAAAAACCATGAAATAAAACCGGGAATTAAACTACTGAAACATCTTCACAACCCATTGGAGTTATCCACTTAGAAAAAAATTTTCATATTAAAAAAATAGAGAAAACCTAATGAACTTCGAGTTTCCTATTATGGATGAACTCAGCAATTTTCTACTTCAACCAACAGAGACCAGGAACGATGGGTGTCTAGCCATCGTTTCGAGTAACGGTAGTTCAGTGAGCAACTGAAGATGGGAGAGATTCTCCCGAAATGCGTCTTATTTTATGTAAGTAAATGGAGTTCAGTGTAAAAAATGAATACCTAAGTTTAGGATATATTAACACTCCATTGTCAACAGCTTCATAAGTACAAATTTATATATCAGAAGCTTATTTCTATACAAATTTCTACGCATGCGGAATGCCAGTTAATAAGAGCAAAACATGCCTATGTTCAACATACTGAACTATCTTACATTGATTTTTAGTATGTAAGTAAATTATAAAATAAACTAATATGAATCAGGTTTATTTACTTTTATTTTTGTATTATAAATTATTATACTTACTGATCCCTTGAGACATCTCCATCTCCATTAGGGTAGAGTGCATGAAGATATACGCGACTTATGACAGCTCGTTCAACAGCTGTTCGGGCCTGCTCTAATTGCTCAGTACTTGCAGCTGACAAAATATCAACACACCTCAAAGAATTAAAAAGTGTACAAAATTCATTACATAATTTTGCAGATATTAGCAAAGGTTTATTTCATGTGAACATATTCCATACTTCTTTGTTTTATTTTGTTTAAAGGAGAAATGATTTGCCACATTATAATAAAAAGATGCTGCTGATTCTTTCAAGCATATCTATTATATCCACTTTATATACAATTTACAACTAAGAGAGAATTAATAGAATTTCTGCTGCTGGTATAACTATAACTCAAAAGTAATCATTAGTCCTATTTAGTACAAGAAAAGATTGGTGTTTCAGTTAACAAACTGTTTAAATCATTAACTTGCAAGGAGTGTGAACAATGGGAATATGTTAATAAAGAAAGGAAGTGCCAATATCTGGAGTTAGTGAATGGATAGAGAGTTCTTAGAAGCCTGGTAAAAGCAAGACAATTTCAAAATATTTGGTATGTATATTGTACTTGATGAATTTGAATTTAATGCTCTAAATTAGATAATCTTGGTAACAAATAGAACAAAACTAAAAATTCTCGGAGTTGCTTGGATACCTTACAACTCTTAGGGCAAGTTTCATCAACAGATATTAAAAATAGACTAACATGTTGTTAAAAATATGTGAAGACTTCTGTATTCCATCAAATTTTTCCAACACTTTGTTGGTTAATGCATTGTTAAAGTTTATGAGTGTTGCAAATAGAATAGAGAAGGCAGTATCATTACTGAGACTTTTGAATGCACTTTCTTGTACTTTTGTTTGCATAGAATAATTAAAACATATGGCTCATGCAAGGAGTATTAAACTGAGCAGAGGCACAAAGGTGTTCTAACCTCTCTTGTATTTCATCTACAATCCTATGAAGACTGTTTTCACATTCTGTATTTTTGTAAAAATTGCTTTTTTGCGTAAAATTTCAAAGTCACTAAATCTTACAGCCCTTTCTTTGTCATGAACGACTTTAATATATTCAAAAATAGAATTTCAACTTCTACAGCTGGATATTTAGCCATCATTTTGGACTGTTACTAGTCATTAAACTTTTTACAAAAGGGAAAGGCGATGTAAGCTTAACATGAAGTTTAACACACTGTTAAAGTTAACATTGGTTAATGAAACAGAATTTTTGTTAATTTGAATGTTAAGACAGTCTAACAGCTTGTCAACTTTTAACATTTGTTGATAAAATCGTCCCTTAGTATTTAACTTTGTGGTGGTTGGTTTATTAATTACTAGCCTAAATTATCAAAACCATCCCTCTCTCACTGAGAATTTTAACGTATCTTATTCATATGTAATCTTACCCACTCTGTTTGTAAATTTTTCTTATAATTTTATCCCTCTCTTGTTAAATAACTTTTTCTTTAATATTTCTAATAGTAGACCATCAACTCCTTTGTTCTTTGCTTCCTCCATATTTTGGATTAAAAAAACAGACCTGAGAGAAGGATAATGTTGATTATACAGGCTCTTGACATTGAGTTGGCACAAATCAAAGATTTTCAAGCTTATATTAAAAAGTAGTACTGTGTAATCAAAGAGTTGAGGAACAACCCAACGTATCTGAAACTGAAATAATGAATGAAATTATTAATCATGCTAAACCCTTGTCTTTGGCTCATCAGCAGTTTCCCACTGGAAAATCCAGCAAACTTGGACTCAGCTACATTTAAATTTACTACTTTGTGAAAAACATTGGCTTAGAATCACTTTTCAATACATGAACTTTAAAGTGACAACAACACCTGGTTGCAACCTATTTCTAGAATTGCATTTATATAATTTATTCCCAAACTGCCTGGTTATTAGTTTCATAAAGTTCTTAACCCTTTTTATACTTCAACTATTTATCATTCTTGAAAATTATATCTTATGTTCTTAAGTACTATTTTATAAGCTTATTTTTTGATTTTCCTCATCTCTTTTTTTTTAATTTACCTAAATAATTTCCTATGCACTTGATATCTTTTTCACTGTTTGGCTTTAAGATTTTTTCTCCTACCATTTCTACTGATAGCTTTTTCCAATTTTAGGTATAATTTGATTTCTCTAATATTTTGTTTTTTCACATTTCAAAATATAAAGCATGGACTATCTGTTTTGTAACACAATGGGATACCCTGATCCTCCCTCTTAAATATGTTAGATTTATTATTCCTGTCTTAGCATTTGCAAATCTTTCCCTTCCCAATTTATCACATAATCTACATATTTTTCTTTTTTGCATATACAGTACAACCTCGATCTATTTCCCAGAACCATCATTTCCCCAGATATATCGTTCAATTTATGCGGTCCCAAGCATTTTACATTTTAACTTATGTAAATACAACCTGCATTTATCATTCCTCGAAGTGTCGTTTTCCCAAATTATTTGTTCAAATAGTTCAGCCCCAAAGAAATTCTATTCTTCAATGATCGTTTTCAAACTGGAATTATTAAAGCAATGTTTGCTGAATGTACAAAGAGCTTGAGTCACATTTGATTTGAGAAAGTGGGTGGGTGGGAAGAAGCCGGTATAGTGTGAAGTAAACAGAGGCTGATACTTTTTGCACATCATAATGGTGATAGTCAATGTGAAGAATGGGCCAGAGTTGCCAGTGCCATCAATTTTGACACCTACATGGCAGTGGATGAAGATGTCACATATGGCATTAAAAGTATCAATGAAGTGTGTGACGAGTTGGGAGGAACAGCAAGTGTTTGAGACATGAGGGAGAGAAGTGAGGAAGAGAGGGAAGATGATGCAATACTGAAGCTGTGCCAATGTTTGCCAAAGCTCTGAAAACATGTGAAACTGTGAGAGCATATATCTATGCAAATGACAATAATGGTAGTTTATTGATTTGCTTTATTTATGGGCACTCTTTTAATACCTTGAGTCATTAGCATCCCATTCAATTCAGGGTACGAAATGGGCAGTAAATTACTCAGAAGCCTATTCTTTCAAGCTTGAGGTTGTTTTTATGCTGTAAATCTACAACATGGGACCTATGCCTTTACTTCCCTTCTGAAGGAATGTAGGTTCTTTACACCCAAAAAAATCTATCGACACTGGCCAGACAGACCTGGGATCTTGGGTTTACGAGGTAAGTATGATTACCAATAGACCACCATGATGGTAGTGAGCAACAGAATGTGTTGAATATGGAAAATTTGTAAAGAAGCAAATGTCAATTAATGACCTTTTTCAAAGAAAGTAACAAACATGTAACATGTAAAATTGACACCAAATATACGGTTTATTTATATAATAGCTTTATTTATTTTAACATGATTTCTATTGTTTTCCTGGATCCATAGTTTTTTAAACCTGGTCCCTCCAAAAACAATGAATCAATGTTATACTGTGTTCTTTAGGCTTCTATAGAGTTTCAGCAATTTATTTTTATTGAAGAGAAAACTAGTTTTATCTTTCTATATTCTCTACTCTATTTTCAACTCATTTCCATAAGTGTATTCTAAATCTTTCTCTGTCTCTGTCTCCCCCTCCCCTCTCTCTAGTGGAGCCAATGCATTGGAAATATGAATAATGAAGGATACAATGAAAATGGTATAAAGAGGATCTTTCTGAAAAAAATCCTGTACATTTTGTTTAAATTACAAATTATTTTGTATTATAATGCTGGTACAGCAAGGCAATTAAACAGAGACCTTCACTTGGAATTGCATAAAACATACAACACATAAGTACAAAAGTTACATTTTGGAGAGAAGAAATATTGGAAAAAAGCTGGGATAATTTATCACCAGAAATAATAAAAAGAATATTAAATAGAACAATAGTGGAACATGTTAAAAAGATGGCAATATATCTAGGAAGATTAAGAGAAAAATGGATGAGGAAGACAAAAGAAGGGATAAAGTAGCTGATACAGTGTAATATTCAACAATAAACAATAAGATATTCAATAACAAATGGAGTTACTGTAGATAATCCCCAAACAAATAACCAGAATGCAAAGGTGAAATGGCATTGTGTAGGTTATGTATCTCAATTACTGTTTCAAGATTGTGGGTTTATATATGAATACAGATTTCTTTTGGTAATCTGTTTAGGTGATGTATTGGAATAAGTATGAATTCTATTTTAGATTCAGATGGGGAGATCTTCTTCTGGATTCTGAAAAGAGGAATCTTGCCACTATGGCTTGGGCCGGAGTGGAGCCAGGGTCTTTTGTACTAGCCAAAGATGAGGAATCCACTAATAGTAGAGCAGTTTGATTTGTTTTTGTTTATGTTTCATAGTAAATTGATTTTTACGATTTCCAATCAACAATGATATTATTATTATTATTATTATTATTATTATTATTATTATTATTATTATTATTATTATTATTATTATTATTAATAATATTTGGTGGATATAAGATATATTATTTAAATTGCTTTTAATAAATTTTGAATTAGTAAGGCTAGTTAGAATTATGTTAAATTGTTTCAGAGTCTACTTATATTATGTATCCTATATTAATTGACTGAATATAAGATGTATGTGCATGTTAATATCTTTAGATAAGAGAATGAATAATAATATGAGCATACCTTGCCAAGTAGGATCCCTGTCCATTTCCAAAGATAAGGACTGCAAGAATGAATCCAACAAATCGGTGGTTTCATCAGCAAGTGTTAGCTGTTGAAATTCTGCTGTAAAATGGCTCAACATTTGTTCTCTCTTCTCTAAGAATATTCTCACACATACGTCTATCAAGAAACGGCTGCATACATCACGGTCATTCTTCACTCTCTCTGTTAGCCTAAGGTAAGTAAAAGTATAGATTATACAGTTATATGCTACAGTCTGCACTGCTGCAAATCTACTCTACTTCAGAAAAGATTATTAAGCCTTTACTAAATATTCTTCTATTCTTCTCAAAAACAAAAATTATTTTTTTCTGATTCCATATGTTTTGTCTTCAATTAGATACTTCTTTCTAATTTGCAATATTCTTCAATAAGCTTGCAGCAAATGAAAACTATCTCCAGGAATTTACAATATCACTACATGCATATTATTGAATTTGCCATAGTTCAATTAACACTAATAGGAACAGTAACTGTGAAAGTTTTTCTTATCCTGTACAGATGTTCAAAGTGCACATCACATATAACATGAGTGATATTAATGCAATATTCCATTATCTCCCACATTTATCGTAATACATCATCAACTGCATGCATTATGCCGATAATATACTTTGTATCTTTTAAGACATAAGGTAAGGGTGGATAAAGAAAGTGTAGACCATGATAAGAGCTGTCACTACTATCAGGCTGATCCAGCACTGTGGCAGTCTCTTTATCCAGATAGCTCAAATCTCATGATGAAAAGACAGGGTGACTTCATCTTAATGGAATATGAAATCTTACTACTGTTGTAGCTGAAGCATTACCCACAATATCAATGTATTCAGATATAACACATAAGTTATAGATACAGCCTCTAAGCCATGCTACAAGAAATGGCACAGAACATAATGAATTTGGGAGAATCTTACAAATGTTGCAGTAATGTATGCAAGTTTCCACTTCCTCCCACCCTATACATTTTGGTGTTCACTGTGTCATTTGGAAGTAATGCATTATCATTGAAAACCAGTCTAGGTAAAATCTTCATCTGCCAGAAATTCCCAGTAGTAACTGGAGAAAGCATGCATCAATCATGAAAAAGCTGCAAATGCTTTTGGAGAATTCTCCAAACATTTTTTAGTGCCATTCAAAGTTCTTTGCTGCCATAGTTGATGTATTTTGGTACCACATACACTCCACATCACATTGACTGTTAATTTTTTCTTGTATTAAAAGCCACAGTCTTTAAACCATGCATGGTTTGACTTATCTATCAGTGGATCCTTCTTACACTTTGTTCAAAAGTATCCTTATGTGGAGATTTCAGATTTGCTCATATGAAAAGCCTTTTTCTATGTTGTGGTAGTCACTTTCAATAAATGGAATCTGAAGGCAAAACTATTACACTATATTTACTGCAGTATATAAAACAAAGAATTCTAGAGTTTCTTCATCTCACTATACAAGTTATGTCAAAATGAGATTACTAACCATTGTGTGCTTAATTTTTAAAATCTCAGTGATTTTTTTGACTAACATGGTATTTATTGGCAAACAAATATTATTACCAGGAATGATAAGTTGGTAATACTGTTAAATTTGCATCCAGTAGTGTTTGCTAATTAAGACATACTCTTTAAAGTTTTACTGTAAAACATACATTGGTGAATACACCAATCTTTTCCTCTTCCTCTCTATCCCTTCCATTGATAATTACATTCTCTAAAGGCAAAACTCTGCATTTTATGTTTTTAAAGTAATTACATGAAAATAGAATGGATTATTTAGAGAAAATATGCATGAAAATATTCAACATAAGACAATGTTTATCATCTGTAAGGAGTCTTTCATCTAAGTAATGTGGAGTTTTCAGTTATGAATTACATTTTCCTTTTATCAATAGTTTAAAAAAGACAAAATTTATAATACTTCTGATCTAAAAAGTAGTTCAAGTTATTCAAGCCTTTTCTTTAATTTAATGTGTCAGAATCCATGGCCCTCAAAATAATTACAAATATTTGGTAAGATCTAAAAAATAAAAACTGAGAGCAATCAATCCAGTAATAATTACAAACCTTTCCAGATGTGCTAAAGTGCTTAGTAAGCACTGACGGCTCCTAATAAGGTAGGCAACATATGGCGATCGCTTCTGGTAATCTTCTTTGAGGGATTTAAATAGCTTGTGACAGCTAGTGGGAAAAAAAAGTTAATGTTATTAAGGAATGAGTCTGCAGCCTAATACTAGTACACAAGTTTTAAAATCATTCAAATCTAAAATGCCTAGAGGTAAGAAGAGAAAAACAAAATCTTACCCAGCATCATCAAATAGCCTGACACAACGAAGTGTCTCATGGAGATGTGCAATTAGAGATCGATCTTGTAAATTGATAGCTTCAGCTAACTGAAGCTGGAGAAATGAAACCAATCCATTCTCTTTTTGTGCCCAAATTTCTCTCTGTAACATTATACAAAAGAGTCAATGAATGCTGAACATGGGATTTCAAATGTTAAAAAGCATTTAGTTGCTTCTAACAGTCAGTAGTTCCCATGGACAGAGACAAAAATTATAAGAATAAAGAAAGCAAGTGCAGATTTAGTGACCTAATGACAATTTTCAGCAAACATGAGGATTGTAAATAAGCACAGGCAACACATTTGCCACATTGTTTGGTAATATGTAAGGGAACTGCCATTGCTGGCATTGGTGGAGGGAAGGCTAATTCATTCAATGCACTCACTGCAGCTATTGCAGAGTTACAGACAGATGCATATGAAATCTACATTATAGTGTCAGAGAGCACTGTGTTCCAGATATATTTCCTAAATTTTAAAAATGGACATGGATCAAAATTGAGCTGTTGCATGGAAGGAATATTAAAGAATATCATGACGGTCTAGGCAAAGCATCTGGCAATGGTGCCTTGGCATATCAAACAACTGAATGTCAAGTATCTGTATTTCAGCAAAGACATGTCAATTGGAAGATATGTGCAGGTATCTGCCATTGCAGTTTACTATGTATTATTGATTTCAGTCTCTGCCAAAGGAGAACAGACAATGGATGATGAAAATTGGCTAGTTGCACATGTTGAAAGATTAATTTGGATATTCCAAATTGCATCCCATTATGATAGGAAGTACCAGACATGAGCATCTGTTAATATCATTCCTCACAATAAAGATATATTCAGAGACATGCATTTTCATAAAAGAGAAATAAACTAACCAGTAAGGCTGTCATTCTCTGACAGTAACAGTAGCTGCTACCTATATTCGGCATTCTTAGGACAAGAGTAATAAATATGGGGCAGTTTCTATGATTAAGAAAATTGTATGCCTTTATAACCTAAAACATGTTTAAATATGACCCAAAAAGACAAAAATGGCCTTATAATTAATGCATTTATTCAAAATTTTGTGCTATTGTTTATTCATATACACTGTCCATCATTTCATAAGAAAAATTCCATCTCCACTTCTATATACTGAAGATTATGCAACCTGTGAATAAGAAATAAACATTCATCAGTGAAGAAGAATGTTAACTGAAACAAGAAAAATCAAGGGAGGGAATAATTAGCAAAAATAAAATATTTATATCTGGTTAGATATGAATAATTTAATGATAACAAAAAAAAAATAAGAGGATGATAACATACATTTCCAAGTTGTTGAACCTGAAGCCTTTTCTTTTGTTAGACAGGATGCTCTTCTATCCGAAGAAACTGTTTGGTGCCACAAGAAGTTATAAAACCAAAAGTGAAAAAATTTAACTTATCTGCAGAAAATTCTGTCCCTTGTTCTGGAACACGTTTCTCCTATGCCTAGTACCTTCCCAGTCACTTCCCCATTCTCATGATTCTTGCCTAGGTCCAAAAACTTCATTCATTGGCCGTTTGTTTTCATTGGTTCGAATAGGTAAAGAAATTTCTAGAAGAGTGCATTTGTTCCTTTTTCCTTTGCTAACAAGGACATTGTTTCAAGACATGGGAGTGAAAAGAGATGTTTTGGCTGTTGTTCTAAATTGATAGATCTAAAGCCTTCTCTGCTAACTAGACCCAATGATCTAGATATTATGAGGTTTATTATAGTGTTGTTAATGCCATTAAATTATAGCTTTAAGTTCCTCTATATTTTGCTTATGTAGTAGGAACTGGTATGGCCAAGTTACATTTTTGAAATTATTGTAATTTGAAAGCAGCAATAAAAGTCTTAAATTTTGCTCAATAAAGTTTTTCAACCTTGTTAATAATTTTTAAAGTTTTAAAAGAAAAAGAAATATATATAAAGTTGGAACAATGCAAGTAAGAAATATATAAAACACTTAAATAGTCACACAATTTTTGCTATATTTCTAACAATTTGTGTTCCAAAGACAAAAATTCAATATTTATTTTTACCATCTTCATTTGTTTTCTGTATTTGAAGAAGAATATAAGTTGTTCAAAATGTAGTTAAATTGTGTCTGTATGTGTGTGTGCGCGCACACACAAGCGATATCAAATACTGTAGCAGAAGGTTATTTAGAAGGATCTGTAGAGAATAAAAAGAAAATTGCTTCCAGTATCCTTGGTCTGGAAGAGAATGTAGAAATTAATAAGCAAGAAATTAAAATTGTCAATGGAAATTCTCAGGAAGAATTGCCATCTGGAATTCATTTATTTAATTGAAAGGAATATACATATATATATATTTATATTTATATATGTATTTATACATATATTATATATACTGGGTGTTCCAGCATTCAACCATACAAATTGCAAGGGTTATGGAGGGATCCTAGATAAGCATTTTGAGATAGGGAGCTTATGGTCTGTGGTTTCTAAATTTCATGCAATAACATGAAATCCAGTTGTCCAGCCATCGTTTTGAGTAACGGCGGTTCAGTGAGCAACTGAAGATTTGAGAGATTCTCCTGAAATGCATCTTACTTTTATGTAAATGGAGTTTAGTGTAAAAAATGAATACCTAAGTTTAGGTTATATTGCCACTCCATTGTCAACAGCTTTGTAAGTACAATATTTATAAACACAAAATCTGTTAATGGTCAGCACACCACTGGTTAAACCTCCACAGGAGGTTGGGAAAAAGACAGTCGTTTCACTTACTTCAGGTACTGTTCCTGAATAGCACCATGGTTAAATGTGTTCTACGTACAGTGGGGTTAGAAATTGTGATGGTGGAGGAGGTTCAAATCTGCATTTTTTTTCACGTTGTAGTTACCATATTTGTTTTGTTGTTCATAACTGCTCTTTCACTCTAATGAATGAAGCAAAATAAATGTATTTAACAAATAACATAGTAACTCTAAACTATATGGTAAAGCCATTACACAAATATTATTACCTTGACCTGCGATGTACATGTATTATTGTAAATGCAGGTACATTTCAAAATTTAGAAGATGTTTCCTCCATTCTAGCCAATGATGGTAGATATAGTAAATACTTAAAAATAAATGGCTTTCTCCAGAGTAAAGGAAAAATGTACTTGAATCAAACCAAATACCAAGAAAAATGAAGTCAACATCATATTAACTTTTCACCCTGAGCAAAAACCAAATAAAAAATTGGAGGATTAAGAAAAAATGGTAGTACAAAAAATAAAACAGAGATCACCAGAGATATTGTTCGGTGTGTTGGTCTGCAATATCCCTGCAAAGAAATAATCCTCTCATCCTCTCAAAAAGATCTGGTGTGTTACAAACCTCATCACAAACTGCCAACACCCATGCTAGCAACTGCTCATCAGTGTCAACTGATAATGCCTACACGAGGCTCTTAAGATGTCCCCCCCCCCCAAAAAAAAACTAAGGGGTTGAGATCCAGAGAATGCAGTGGCCAATTTATAGGACCATCTCTTCCAATCCACTGCCCGGGAAGCATACCATTGAGATAATCTCATACTTCCACATTGAAATGAAGGACCTCTTCCCAAAAAGGCAGGCAAAACATGGTGAAGATACACATGCCCATTTAGCCATGTAGGAAGTAGAAAAGGTCCAACTATTTGATTAAATATGATGCCCGCCCAAATGTTGATGCTGAATCTGTGCTGATAACCAGCCTCCACCACTGCATGCCACTGCTCATAGTCTCATACATGATTGTTCCTTTGGTTCAAAATTAGCAAACCTCTTGTGAACATGACCTTGTCAGTGAAGAGAATGTAGGAGAAGCAGTCACACTGTTCATTCAGCTGCATCTGCAAAACTCCTGGGACTGAAGTCTGCTGGCTCCAAAGCCTGCGCCTTAAGCAAATGATAGGGAAATAGTTGTTTTTCATGATAGGGAAATAGTTGTTTTTCATGCTGGACCCGATACATGCTGGACTAGTTCAATTTCATGGCCCTGGCAATTGCTCGGGTGCTGCTGGAAGATTCTGCCCAAACCCTGGTAAGTACCTTCTTCAAAGGCTGGAGTATGATGCCTTAGGTTTGCACTGGCATCAGGTCTATGAACTATTAAAGATCCAGTTTGCCACAAGTGCTGATGCACGTTATGGAAGGTTGAGTAATAAGAATGACATCTGTCTGGAAATCCATCCCTGTACAGCTGTGTAGCTACAGTTGCGTGTTCTCTTGCTTACCCATAAAATCAAATGCATATCAGCAACTTTGGCAAATGAAAATTCGTTAGCCATGTTTCATAGCAACTGCAAACAGGTTGTTACATTCGATACACAAAGCAGAAAATGGCCCATTAACCACTCAGATGACTTTGCTTTACAGGCCATAGTCCCAAACGGTAGAGAAGAAAGCTGGAGGGTTATGATTCCAGTAGCAGGAATTATTTTAGGCAAATAATTTCCTTGATGAGGTGTAGATATGTTAGCTCAGTTGGTTAGTGTCATGCTTAATAATGCAAAACTTGTGATCTCTTTTAGTAGAATAAATTTTACTTTTTCATAGGTTAGATTAGTTTAGGTTTAACAAAACAAAAGTTCAGATGTAACAAATAATAATAATAATAATAATAATAATAATAATAATAATAATAATAATAATAATAATAATAATAGAACACAACACTAGCACTTTCTAATTCACCTGGTATTTGGGTGAAATTCGGGTTTTTTCACTATCTTTCGGGATTTTGGCTGTAGGACAGGGTTGGTTTATAACTGCAGGACAGGGTCAGTTTTTAATGTCAAGTCTCAACTGCCATATGCTAGGTATTTTGCGTACGTGCAATTAACTTCATAGCATACTGAGCTGTTATTATTGGCATGCATACTCTCGCAGAATGAACAATTTTACCAAAGTAAAGCCAATAATTTTCAATTTCCCATGTACTGTTAATTAACACTACTCTTTTTCAATTACTGGGGATAGATGTGAGCATTTTAAATGAAAATCCAATTCACACGCTTACATTATATTAATGAATCAGCTTGGATATCTGATTTCAAAAGAGGATCATAACACTGAAAGTTTACAAAAGGGATTATAAGTTTCCTATCTCAAAATCCTTATCTAGGACCCCTTCACGATCCTTGCAATTTGTGTGGTTGAATTCTGGACACCTTGTGTATGTGTATATATAATAAATAAGAAACATAAAGAGCTTGTGTGTTTCTTTTTAGGTGACCTTTTTGCAGGAGTCATTTTGAAGGAGCTATTTTAGTTCATTGCTACTTTCAGTGTATTAATAAGATGATTACTGCTCTTATTGGAATAATAACTGCCATTATCATAGTGATATGATGCTGGATAAATAGTTATTATTAATCGAACATGGATAAACTTACATTTCTCCAGCCAAATATTCTGGGGTTTTTCTTTCACAATACTTCTCAGTTTAAATTTTGTCTGGGGATCAACAGGAAGGTATCAAATTACAGGTAATAACCTAAAAAAAATGTAGCAGAAAGGATGCCAAGTCACAATCTTTACATTTGCTTTACGCCCATACTATCATTTATCGTGGAAAGTGTAGAATAACAACAATCATTAGGCAACAGCACTTATTCCAGTTTTGCAATGTTTCAGCCACTTTACTCTTTGCTCACTTTCTTTTTCTTTCACAATTTGTATTGACACCAAACAAAACAGTAATAACAGATGGATTCAGATTTTTACAGCTATCCTTTTGCATTACTAAAGAAATATCCAAATATTTCTATTATCTACTATCTATCTATCTATCTACTAAAGTTAAGTTGCCTGCTAAAAAGGAAAAACCTATACAGAACATCTGCCTTAATGCTTGTTAAAAAAAAAAATATATACATATATAAACATTGTACTTACGAAGCTGTTGACAATGGAGTGGCAATATAATCTAAACTTAGGTATTCATATTTTACATTAAACTCCACTCGCGCACAAAAGTAAGATGCGTTTTGGGAGAATCCCATCTTTAGTTGCTCACTGAACCGCCATTACTCAAAACGATGGCTGGAAAACTGGATGTTCCTGTGATGGCCTCTGTTCATTGAAATAGGAAACAAAATTACTTCAGCTTCAACAAAAAGTATTACTAACAAGTTTCAGGCCTAGCTATGGGAAACCCTTTGTCACCTTTTCAAGCAGAGTTATTCATGAGTTCATTTGAAATACACATCACAAAAGCCTTCCCTTTAATTTTCAAGTCATGGTATAGATATGTGGATGACATTTTTGCAATAATACCGAAGAAACACTCAATAGATGCCCTGAAACTTCTTAAGTTGCAGCATGAATCTATACAATTTCTATAGAAGAAGAAAGAAATGGGTGGCTACCATTTCTAGATTTAAAAATTATAAGAAATGGAGATTGTTTGAATTATGGAATAATTCAAAAGAAACACACACAGAAAACTACATAAAAATGAGAGTTATAACCCCATTCCACATAAATATGCAGTTTTTCACAGTTTGGCACACAGATTGATGAATATTCCACCCACAGAAGCAGAGTACAAAATAGAATACAAACAAATAATAAAGACAATGGTTTCAACAAAGACACAGTGATAAAAATTATCAATAAATCTAAAAGACAAAAAGGGATAAGGGAAGTTTCCATACTGAAAACAAGAAGAATACAAATTCAAAAGTTTCACCTACCATCCAATTCACCACAACAAGTTCAAGAAAATCTTCAAAGAACATGGGATAATGTTAGCCCCAAAGAACAGATACAACATCAAGAATTTATTAGGTTGCACATTAAAAGACTCCATACCAACAGAACAGAAATCAGGAATTTATGAAATAAAATGTGCAGATTGTGAACAGAGCTACATAGGCAAAACAAAAAGAAATTTGGAAATTCAGAAGAAAGAATATTTTAGGAATATTTGGTTTAAACAGGTGGATAAATCAGCAGTAGCAGTTCACTTTTGGACGAAAAACTATGAAATAAAACCAGAAATTAAACTGCTGAAACATCTTCACAACCCAGTGGAGTTATCCACTTGGGAAAAAATTTTCATACTAAAAAATAGAGAAAACCTAATGAATTTTGAGTTTCCTTCTATGGAAGAACTCAGCAATTTCCTACTTCAACCAACAGAGGCCACCACAGGAACATCTGGTTGTCCAGCCATCGTTTTGAGTAATGGTGGTTCAGTGAACAACTGAAGATGGGAGAGATTCTCCCAAAACATATCTTATTGTGTAAGTGAGTGGAGTTTAGTATAAAAATGAATATGTAAGTTTAGGTTATTTCTAAATATAATGGTTAAAAAAAAAAAAAAAAACCTATATCCTCATATAGTTAATTCCTCATTATATCTCATTTAGTATCAAAAATTCAAAAATACGAGGGTCATCCAAATATAAACTGGATTTTTTAAAAATAAATTTATTCTTACCACATACAATTACAAAACAAATTATATTTTTTCTACATAGTTTCCTTCACAGAAATGCTTTTTCTATACCAGATGGGTAATTTCTTTATGCCCTCATCAAAGAAAGAAAAATGGGCACTTCAACACTTTGTGCATAAAGTGCTCAACCTCTGCATTGTCCCTGAATCCTTTTGTTCCCAATGCATCCTTCAGTGGCTCAAACATGTAGTAATCACAAGATGATAAAATGAGATTGTTACAAGGGTTTGAAGCGGAAAATATCTGATTTAAGGCCCTAAACACTTACTGGTTGCAGTTGTTTATTATTTGATAAGTTCATTTTCATATGTTTTTATGCAAGTTAAAGGCTATAATGCTCAATATAAAGCCCCAAACATTTAATGGTATTAGTTATTTAGCTATTTTAATTTAAGAAGTTCATTTGCATATGTTATTATGTTAGATAAAGGTATAATATTCAATTTAAAACTCCAAACATTCATTGATAATATGTTTCTAATCATATAAATTTAATAAGTTCATTTGCACATATATTTATGTTAGGTAAAGGCATTAATTTTCAATTCAAATAACAAATATTTGTTAGTAAAATCCTATAAATCTAGTAAGCTCATTTGTATAGATTTCATGTAATAGATAAGGGCTATTACAATGTATGTCTTAATGTTTGTTTGTTGGCCTTTATGACAATACTCAATAATATAAATGTAATAGTTCAAAAGACCATACACATAGTCAAAAATATGAATAGATTAACTACAAATAAAGAAAATTAGAATATTAAGAAAATCAACCAATGGCAAATGTAACAACATTAATAATGTGCACCAAGAATGAAGCACATGACAGCCTTGTTCAGACAATACAAATTAATGAATTTTATTCATCTAGTTCTACTTAAGTTCAAAATAATTCATTGTAATGAATAGTATTATTACAACTCATTGCAATAAGTGACAGTTTATATTTCAAAATCTTTAGTTAGTTGTGTTTTGTATTCCATGGGGAAAGGGTGTGCTTTGTATTTCGTAAGAAGAGTCATGGTTTGAACTCTATAAAGAGAAGTTGCATTTAATATTACATAGGGAGAAATTGTGATTTATATTTCTTGGGAAGAAGTTACAAATTACCAGTCATGATGAATACTAAGAGTTACAAGCTCAAATTAGTATCTGTATAGGAATATATTATATGATTTATTCCAGGACAAAGATAAAATAAGGCGAGTTAAAGATATATTAGTAATAAAAAGAGAATTTGTGTGCAGCATCGAATAAAATCAAACAGATTATTGTCGGCATTAACAACCATGATAGGAACATTGCTACTGCAGCACATTTATTGGAAGAGAAATATAAATTCAATCACATCTGTTTCGTATTCACTCTACATCTAATAATATTCTCAGAGTTGTGTGTTAATGACAAAACATTAATAAACTTTGTAGATTACTATCCAGTGTGATTTTGATATACTTTAATTCACACTCCTTTTACCCCAAAAGCATCAATCTGAAAAATCCAGCTATAATAATAAACTGTGAGCTAGTCGTGCATATTCTGTTGGTAGTAGTAAACATTGATAACACACACACTCCCTCATAATATCACTGCAGATGTTCTAAGGATTTCCAATGAATTTTCCTTAATTGATCCCCAACTGTTTGCAATAATATGCCACATTCACAGTCCTTCATTTGTGAAGAAATCAATTAGGAACACACCTTGAACATGGTCGCAAGAATTATTCTTGATGAAAGGCGATTTTGGTCTCAACTGGAGCTCTCTACCCTATTCTCCTCCTCTCCATACTCATTCTCTTGTTTTCAGGGGTGTAGTGGTGTACCTATGTCTTATCACAGGTCAAAATTTGGGTCAAAAATTGTTCACATTCTTCCTCAAACCAATCCAGAATGCTCTGAACATTTCCTTTTTAACATTTTTCTGTTCATTAGTGAGCAGGCATGGGACCCACCTCGCCAACACTTTCTGTAATCCTAGTTCTTCATAAGAATGGTTTGTGCTTACACAATTTATACCTATCTCTAAAGCAGCTTCCAGCACACTTAGGTGTCGATCACCTTCCACAAAGTCACAAACAGCCTGAACAATGTCATGAGTGATGCTCATCCATGGCTTTCATTTTACACCACATCCCAATTGCTGAGGAACTTTGTGCCAGTCAAATATTTGGTTTCCTGAAGGTTGTGTCCAAAGTTCGAACAAAAGGATAAAATCTTAGTTGGTTTGACTCCTCTTTTGTTTAGAAAAGAATGATGATCCATTGTGCAATGAATGTTGTAACCTCTTGCTTAGATATAGCACTATTGGCAATAGAACAATTAATGTCAGGTATCTGTTGGATCGCTCCCCTCCACACATTCCTCACCTATCTATCACTAAAGCTCCATCCTCTCGCCACATTTTCCTAGCCCAGAAAGCAAAAGTTTGGTTTAAATTTGAATGACCCTCTTATAACTAAAATACTACTTTATCATAGAAATAAGCACAAATATGACCAATAACTTAAAAATGTGAAAATATGACTTTTAAGACAAAAAAAACAAAAGTACATTCTTATCAGAATGCTTATATACAGTGAGAGCTGTTTAAAGTTCCAATATATACCGCCACGGGTGCCGAGGTCATTAAAATGTGGACTCGTGAGCAGGAGGTCTGGGGTTCCAATCCCATCAGGATTGACCTTCCTGACTGAGGTTTTTTCCACAGATTTTCCTCAGTTCTCATAACTGGCAAATGCCAGGGAAGTACCCTAAAATTAGGCCTGAAAGTTTCCTTGCTTAAAAAATCCTTTCCCAATATATCATTTCATGTATCACCAGTGTTCACCACCTGTGATGCCTCAGTAGTACAAACAAGCATTAAACACCATTAAAAAAAAGTCCTGATATATAGTTCAGATGATCAGCAGTTAGACACTGCATTGCCACTGGGATTTTCTTGCATAGACTCACAGCATTCAAATGATTTGCCATTTTAAAACTTAGGTACAACATATTAAATAACAGAATTTGTAGTTGTGAAAAATGTTGCACTATTTTCCCAGATGCACATGCACATCTTAGGAAGTTTTCATTGACATGCATCTGTTCCCTATTACTAATGAACCTAACTTCGTTTCGAGTGTTTAAGTTCTTCCAGTTGGTTGCACATACTCTATTATTCAATATGCCCAAAAGATAAACACCACAAACTGAGAAATGAGAAGGGCTAAAACAGAAGGACTTATTTCATCAAGTTTTTCTTCTGTTAGCACACGATGTCTTCAATTTTTTTTGCAATCAGTCACCGAACTTATTTAATTAAACTTGCTATAGTAATTAAAGAAGTAAAGACATTTCCCCTCCAACTCAATTCCTGTACTTTTATGTTGCAGCATTAAACTTTTGTACTAACTTTAATATTATTTTTTGTGTTAGGGTCCAGGAAATTTATGTCTAAATGCCTATCTCATTCTGCCACATGACTTTCTGTGTCTGATGAAAGCCCTAATGATGAATATACAACAACAGAGCAAATATCTCATTATTGCACAATGCTATTGCACTATTTAATGAAACCTCACACTTCTGACGTACAACATAATTGCCAATTCTGTTAAATCCCACTAACACTGACTGGAAGAGAGAATGGCGCTGCATGTGCTGTTTGAGGAATCTTAGAAATTGAAGAGGAGTAGGTCTGCTGATCTGCCAATCTAAGTTGAGGGACTTTTTAATTGCTCTCACTCGCATTACATATTTGAAATTCAAAATATGACCTTAGAAAAAAAACATGATATGTCACAGTAATCTAACCCTTATAAATTAATGGGGCTGGAGCTTATATTGAAGGAATGTAAATGGTTTCAGAATAAATGATTTCTTAGATATTGAGGTGTGAAGTACCAATGATTCATTTAAACCTTTGTATTAAAGCATCTGGATATAAGCACAACTTCTATCCACATCTTCAAAAATACCTTGCAGCTTAAAAGAATAAACTGTACTTACGAAACTGTGTATAATATATTATTCTACATTAGTGTATTCCAACTGTTTGCACTAACTCCATTTACTTACATAACACTGGATATGTTTCGGAAGCTCTCATCATTAGATCTTAACTAACTACTTGAACTGGCAGTTGAATCAGAAGATACTTTCGTGGCAGTCTCTGATGGTTTTAGTAGGAACTTGCTGAGCTGGTCTGTGGGTGGGTTCTAGTAGGAAATCTTAAGAAATACGAAAAACTTGATGAATTTTGATTTCCCATCCATGGATGAGCTCAGCAAGTTCCTACTAGAACCATTAGAGATCACCACAAAAGCATCTTGGGATCCAATTGCCAGTTTCAGTAATCAGTTAACAGCTAATGATGAAGCAACTATTATGTTCTTAATTATCTAGTGAGCCAATTTGATAATTAAGAACATAATAGTCGCTTCACTTATCTAGTGAGTCGATTTGATAATTAAGAACATAATAGTCGCTTCACTGTATTGGTTCCGACACGAAATTAAATGTTATATTGAATGAATAGTGTTTAATTCCCATTTTTGCTGCAGAGGTACCACAGGCACTGGACACTGATGATACATTAGATGAAATGATATATTGGGAAAGGATTTATTTTTAAGGAAGAAATTGTTCCAGGCCTAAGTTTAGGGTACCTTCCCAGCATTTGCCATTTATGACTGAGGAAAACCTGTAAAACCTCAGCCAGGAAAGACGGTCCTAGCAAGATTCAAACCCCAGACTTTACACTCACAAGTATGCACCTTAACAACCTCAGCCACCAGTGGCAGTCATAGTTGATGGAAGCAAATAGCTTCTAAAACATGTCCAGTGTTAATTAAGTAAATGGAATTAGTGTGAACAGTTTGAATACATTAATGTAGGATACCTTGCAGTTGTTTCGGTACTGCCATGGGTGGCTAGAGAAAGTGCAGACTCGTGAGCGGGAGGTCCGGGGTTCGAAACCCACCAGGGCAGTCCTACTTGACTGGGGTTTTTTCCAGGTTCTCCTCAGTCCTCCTAAATGGCAAATGCTGGGGAGGTACCCTAAACATAGGCCTGGAATGTTTCCTTCATTAAAATCCTTTCCCAATTTATCATTTCATCACATGTATCATCAGTGTCCACTGCCTATGGTGCCTCAGTAGTAAAATCGGGCATTAAACACTACCAAAAGAGAGAGAGAGAGAGAGAGGGGGGGGGGCTGTTTTGGCGATTTTACAAATAAAGGCCAAAATAAGATGGGATGAAGCAATTACTGCTGGGTCTACCATTAGTTTCACTTAGAATTAAGGGAAAAAAAAGGTTAAGAAAATTAAGAAAATATATCCCTAATATGGACCACTTACAGTTTTAAATTTACATGGCTGCAAGTTTAATAGTACTAACTTACTGGTAGAGATGTAGTCTCTGTTGACCAAGACATATGCTGTATATCTGCAGAGTTTAACACCATACGAAGTTTGCGTTTGGCATCAGAAAATGCATAGGATGTTTCAACATGGGCAGGATCCATATTCAAGCGCTCATCTTCTACTTCATTTTCTGGCATCTGAGGTGGCTTTATTTCCATACCTGCCTCTGATGCTGTTGAATCTCCTCCTGCACTGGGCTTACGACGGTATTTGGCTAATATGTCTTCTGTGGTATCTGCAATAAACTGGCAGTGTTAAAAGTGCCACAATACTATGATTCTGTAAGCAATAGGCATAGGGAGTACTACATCATCATTAATCATTTTGCACTTCTATGGCTCAGACATTATATGTTTGTAAATTGAAGTGCCCGCTTAGTATGCTCTCTTTTAAGTATTTTTTTCTGGAAAAAAATAAATATTAGATAGGTCACTTTAAGATGTACTTTAGGCTCAAGAGCCATTATTTCATTAATTTCTTTCATCATCCTAAATGAGCTTTAACAATTTCTGAAGCATTAAACATTTATAAAAAAAAAATAAATTATCCATATTTACTAAAGTGATTTTTGCAGTTCCAACATGTGAAACTGTTCTAAAAGCTCTATGCTTTGCCTTTCACATTCTTTTTAACTACTAATGTATATAGGTTAATTTTTAAATTATGACAATATAGAATGAACTAGTTACTAGATACTGAGAACAAATATTGTACATTTTTTTTTATTTGCAATAAGAATACTAATTTTCTCATATTTATATCAATACCAAATTCTGAGATTAATCTCATTCTCGTTGGAAAACAAAAAGTAATAAAATTCTAAAATTGCACAGAAAAGCAAATGCAGCTTTGCCATTCTTATACACATTAAGAGATTGGTATTTGGTGAAGCTATACTTCACTAACTGACTAATTTATTACATATTTCAAGAGCATTTGCTCTCATCTTCAGCTGGGGACCAACTAACGCTGGCAGGTGACGATGTGACCTCTGGTGGTTCCAATATACAGCAAAACAGGAAGTCCATTGGTGGAATATCAAAATTCATAACATGAAGCTTATTTCCTAAACTTAGGTATTAATTTTTTTACACTTTTTTAAGTTTAGAATATAATACCACTCCATTGTCAGCAGCTTCGTAAGTACAATATTTTTGAAGCTTATTCTTTAAAATAAAAACCATACTGCTAATTCCCTGGGATTGTTGGCATCTTTCAACAGCTTGATTTCTTTTGCAATGTTGTGATTGTAAGTCCAAAAATGATCTCCTACTCCCAATTTATCCACCTGTTTATATCTTACATTTCTGAAGTGTTCTTTTGTCCTTGTCTTCAAATTTCTTGTTTGCCTATGTATATGTGATTACAATCTAAACAATATATCTAATACATTCTTGCCTTTTTGTTGGACAGAATAACATTTTGCCATTCTTGTTTGAAATTGCAAAACAAAGATGACAGAACATAATAAAGTTGAATTAAGATCATTATATGATTAGCTTCACTGTAAAAGTTCCAATTAACATTTTTAGTTAATAATAATAGTTTGATTTCACTAACAATTTATGTTACCAATACTTCACACTTTTGCTAGAGGTATATTTTTTCCACTGATGATATTGATAAATCATAATGCTCTCTGTAAAAGATTCCACAATATTTAAACTGTATGATGATAGCAATTCTCAATATTATATTTTGTTTATTTCCAAAAATGCTATGATTTTTCACCCTTGATGCATATTTTAGTTAATTACCTCAGATATACACAGTCTTCTTTCTGCTATGCAATTAGAAATTAGTTTTGCTGGTGGGAAGTTACTGCATAACAACCTTGTCATTAATGATGAATGTAGGAATCAACACAGTGAAATGATCTTAAAATCTTAGGTAGATTAAAAGTAAAACTACCTAAAATCATGTCAACACATTAAAACACTCTTGACACTCCACTTTTTTAAAAAAAAAACTGGGACATGTTTCATGTGTCATTCATGGTTGATAATGTGAGCAAGGTCTCACTAAACATGCCCCAGTTTCTTTTTTTTTAAAAAAGTGGAACGTCAAGAGTGTTTTAATGTGTTGACATGCTTTTAAGTAGTTTTACTTTTAATCTACCTAAGAACCTTGTCATTACCTGCAGAGGGAATTCATGTTGCATGGTCAGAACACGTAACAGGCATTTTTGTTTCTTTTGTTATTTATTAGTACGAAATAATTAATACTGTATTCACCATCACAGTAGAAGCTTGAAGTTTCTGCTCACTTATGTGATACATGTCTGAATCCTTTCGAAAAGATTTTGAGAAACTGGCTGAAATTTATCCTCTCTATAATTGTAAACTGCCTCGCAGATATTTTGTTTCAGCATCTCCAAGAGTTTAATTTCAGGTACAACAGTAATGTTATATGTATGAAGATGTAGCAGCTGAGTAGCTTTATATGCATTGCAGACAGATACCCACCTCTTTGAACTAATCTTGTTAAAGACTTTCCAGGAGAAATTCCTAAGTGATAGCCTACTTCATCTCCACCTCCATTAAAACCCTCTTTTTTGTTCTCTGCTTCTTGTCAATAAAATACCTTGGGTTCAAACTTTGTTCACAAATCTGAAAATTGTACTTCTTGATGGAGATGTTACTCCTGGAAATTTAGCATGAAGTTCTCTTCTCTAGTATTTGTATGACTTCTTTGACATATAACAATCATAGATAAATATTTTTTTGTATATCCATCTCTTGACATATTCCATAATGCACACATATACAGTAAAAAGAAAAACACATATCCTATAAAAATGAAAGTAAAACAGTTGGCATGATAAATACGATCGAGCAACCAGAAATACTAATTGGAATTTGTACAGTGAAGCTAATTATATAATAAAGATCATTGTATGATTGAGTGGAAATGCACACTCTTATTGGCTACACTTATTTGTTTATATGCAATTTATGTTTCACAAATCATTGTTCACATTCTTAGCTACCCATCAACTGCTGGATAATTCGTTATGTTATGGGGTATGTATATTTTGCTCTGGTAGAGATGAGATGAACTTAAAGTTTATGTTTCATCCCCAGAAATATTGAAGGTCATTAATGTCTCTGCATTTTTAAATGTAGATTTTCTCACATGTTGCTAATTCAGTAGGTCCTTTGCACTGATTTTAATAATTTTGCTTTATTCACCATGTCATCGTTTTCCATTCCGAAATGAGATGCTACTGCTGTTTTCTACATTTGTTTGTATTTTATGTTCCTGAAATGTTCTTTTAACCATGTGCCTATATTTCTCATTGTTTTTTCTTTATAAACTTTTTCACATTCTGCACAACTTATTTGGTAAATACCTGATTTTTTCTCCCGTGGAATAATTTTTTTTTAATTGATTTATTTATGGACGCTCTTTAACATCTCAGGTCATCAGCGTCCCATTCAACTCAGGGCGTGAAACGGCCAACAAATTTTGCTCAGAGACCTCTCTTTCAGGCTTGAGGTTCTTTTTTGTGCCGTAAATGTACGACACGGGACCCACACCTTTAATTCCCTTCTGAAGGAAGCCATACTTAGGATTTTTACACCCGAAAAAATCCATCGGTCCTGGCCGGGTTCAAACCCGCGATTTGGATATAGGAGGCAAGTATGGTAACCACTACACCACCAGGACCAACCCAGTGGAATACTGCCATCAACATTGTCTTTCAGGAAATTTTAAACATTAAATCTGTTTATAGATGCCAATCTGATAGTAAAATCTTTTAGAATGTTTTGAAATTTTTGCATAGCCCATGGATGATATGTTTATTTTTTAAAAATTATCTTCTCTTTACTGCTGAAAGTGTTATGGTTTCTTTAATGAGTTTATGCCTCTTGAATTTCTGTACTTTTTTGTGGACTAATTCTTTTTAAAAATCATTTTTATTGCTGTTCTTTCTATTTGCTTGTATTCTTTAAAGTATTCTTCCTTGCTAATTTGCAGGATAACTAGCCTGTGCATTAAGCTATTGATCACCGCATGTTTATGTGTTTTTGGGATTAAAACCACCAGCTATGATGTGATTGTCTGTGTGTGTATTCTTGCTGTATATTCCAAATTCCAGGTTTCCTTGATGTTTCATTGTTCTAATGTGTAAAAATGGTAACATGTTATCTGTTTCTGTTTCATATGTGAACAATGTGCTTTTTTCTTGTATATTCAGAAGTTTTATGGTATCATCAAGGAGTTTTTGTTAACTATAGCAAATATATCATCAACATATCTGTACCATATTTTAAATTTGTATGGGAATGCGAGTGATGTGTGTTTCAAATCTGCTCATGAAGAGATTAGCTAGAAATGGAGATAAGGGTTTGTCTGTACTAAGTCCTGATTGTTGTAACAATATTTGAAATATAGTACAGATATGATGACAATATATTTGCCATTGTTAACAAAAAAATTCCTTCATGATGCCATAAAACTTTTGAATATACAAGATAAAAGCATGTTACCATTTTTGAACATTAAAATAATGAAGCATTAAGGAAATCTGGAATTTGAAATATACAGAAAGGATACAATGCAGACAATCACGGAAACCTGGAATATACAGAAAGAATATGCATGCAGACAATCACATCAAAGCTGGCGGTTTTAATCCCAAAACACACACACACACACACACACACACACACACACACACACACACATATGTATATACAGTGATCAACAGCTTAACACAAAGGCTAGTTATCCTACAAATTAGCAAGGAATACTTTAAAAAATACAAGCAAATAGAAAGAACAGCAATTAAAAATGACTTTAAAAAAGAACTAGTTCACAAAAAAGTACATAAATTCAAGAGACTGAAACTCATTAAAGAAACCACAACATTAATTTAGCATATCATTCATGGGCTAAGCAAAATTTTTAATATATTCTAAAAGATTTTATTAGGTTGGCATCTATAAACAGATTTAATGTTAAAGATCTCCTGAAAGACAATGTTAATGACAGTATTCTACCATAGAAAAAAACGGTATTTCATTTCCAGTAGATAAAATATTTTAAAATGCTAAAAAAATTTCTGTGGCTTTACTTCCAACAAACAAGGAAGCACTCTTGGGTTAAAAACATTTAAAATATTGAAACAATAATAAAACACTTAATGTTTCACTCTCAAAATTAAAAAATTCAGACATGTTTCCCAAGACCTTTGCTCAGATTGTCAACTGTTAAGTCGTTTAACTGTTAACAATGTAAGTGGAGGTCTCACTAAACATGTCCTGAGCAAGCTCAATTGCTGCGTCAGTATAACAGTAATTAGCATGTATCATTTGAATAAATGGTTCACAGTTTCCGTACGAAATGCAAATTTCATTTTACTAAACATTGTTTTTTTTTTCCCTTCGGTTATAGTAATTATTTCAGATATTTAGATAATATTATTGCATGCACCAGTTATCATGGGTTGTAAACTTTTTGCTTTACCTAAACAAACAAAAACATTATATGCAACAAAAAATACTAAATATGCTTCTAAAAGTTTTGCAAGTGTAAAGTCAAAAGACTATGCAAATAGCATCTGTGGAGGTGTATCAAAATGACTACAAAATTGGAATTGAATTTGCATTTGCATTTTGGACATTTGTCCATCGTGTTCTTTCCTTCTCCACTCTGTACTAGGGTAGTGACGAATAAAAATTCCTAACATCACACTTTCCCTAGCTGAAGAGGCAAACTGAAGCCAAAACAGAGATAAACAAAGAACGCAACAGACAAATGTCCAAATTGCAAATTCAAGTCCAATTTTGTAGTTATTATGCCTCTAAAACATTACGAAAAGACAGATATTCTCTTGTGTTAGTTTATTTTTATGCATAACAACCCAAATGTGTTTCAATCACTAGCAGAAAAATAAGGGAAGTAAAGCTAGATACACAGAGAGACAAACCATAAATGCTAAAGGAATAATGTCATTAAATAGAAGCAAGTGCTGTACTGAAAGCAAAATCACTTTTCAATGTTTAGACAAACGAGCAAGAATAACCACTCTGTCTTGCTTTGTTACTACCTAACAAAGATCACTAGTGCTTTAGTGGAAAGAGTAAATGTAAGCATTACAGGTTTTTGGTTTGCTGCCATGTTCTAAATAGAAACTGTAAATTACAAATTTCTCTCTCGATTGTATAGCAACTGTGCAAATAACCCTTAGCAAGATAGGTGTTTAGCTGACTGAAACGTGAATCTCTCTTTTCTTCATATACTGCCATATGTACAAATTGTAGTATTTCCTTTTATGACAGCAAAAATGTTCATTAGATAAACATATATAACAATTTACACTTTAACAATATGGGCAATATTACCATTTTGCACAGTTCGAGTTTCCTCTGACATTCCTCTTCTTAGTCGTAACTGGGAAACATCTCCATCTGCTCCACCCATTGATGATTCATAACTAAAAATAAGAACAATGAATAAGATGGCTATTGCCATAAAACAAAAATATAACTTATATTTTGGTTTGGGAAGATTAGCACTCACCATCGAGCATTTAAATCATCAGAGGGTCTAAGTGATTTGGCTCTTCGACTCTTGAAAGGTAGCTTGAAGTTACGAAAGAAGCTTCTTTTATGTCTTTGATCATCATCCAGAAGATCCTAGACAAGAGGAATTTTATTTATTGAAACATGATTCATTAGATAATATAAATCTAAAATTAAGTAGGCAGCATTTCAGTAACAACAGTAATTTGAAAGTTGACAGAATGATCAAAAGATGGCATGGGTATTTCCACACTTATTATATCAAACTCTGCCATCTTACCCAGGAAGAGCTGTGCAATAATACTCCGTTTAGCAGATGCATATAGTTAATTGTTATAGTGCAGATGTGTACGAGTTAGAAAATGAGAAATACTGCATATCATGCAGTAAAAGAACTTGCTAAAGCAGGTATAAAAGCAACAGAAATTCACACCAACATTAGAAAAATTTAAGACTCTGTTTAACATTTCAAAGTAAACAACAGAATTTAAATGAGGACATAAGAGCTTTGCAATGACCCTTATAATGGAAAGTGAAGATTTGCATAATATCTGAAACTACTCAAAAGTATATCTTACAGTATTTTAAGACAGCCAATTAAAGGCAAATTGATGCAGTTGTATGCACAGCTGGTAAATGAGTATACCATATTTTGTTGGAGCAAATATCCATGGAAAAAATCCATAAGATGGGTGCCATAATGCTGACATCTGACCAAAAATAAATCAAAATGCAGTTTTCTAAGCAGATTATAGCATATTTCCAAAGCAATCCAACAATTTTTTGTGTGTTAATTAATGATAAGTGGTGAAATATAGCTACACTTCTATACACCAGAAACAAAGCTGCAGTCTAAACAACAGAGACAGGCTTTCTTTTCTCAGACATGTCCTCTTTTCAAGTTAAAAAAAAAATGTCTAGGAAGATTTTTTGAAAAATAATTATTCATCATTTTTTGGCTCCAAAGAAAGAAACAATTAATTCTGAAATTCACGCAAGATATGTTGCCATTAAGAATGTGATGTTTATAGAGGTTTTAACTGCATATATACCTTAGAAAAAGATGGATTATTATAAAAACCAAAAACATATTATGTATTTCAACAATATTATTAAAAACAAAAACCATATTATACATTTCAACAATATTATCAAAAACAACCGTATTATATATTTAAAAAAGTATCATATGCATCCTCTCAATTGACATCTTTCTCTATTTTATTGTCCATGCATATGCCACTTGATCATGTTCCAAATCCTAGTGTTTACGACCTTCATTAACAATGGCATCTGGAATAAAATATATTTAAATAATGCTTTATAAAATGTTATTCATTTTGGCAAAATCTTAATACAAAAGTATGCTGGATATATTTCTTGCCAATTATAAGTTATTTATAAAGTTACACAATGGACTAAAGACAGGAACAAATTAACATTAATAAATACAAAAGATGTAATATGCATGCATTACCACTCCAAGTAACTTAACTGCATCAGTTTCCATGAATAATAAATAATTAATAGAAACAACAAATGGAATGGAAACAAAAATAGCTGAGAGTTTCTACATGCTAAAAATGTTTTGGTACAAAAGTGAAAAAGACAGTAGCGAAACTTTGTCTATGTGTTAATGTGATGATTGAGCTTGGAACATAATCCGTAATTATAATGCATGTTGCATAGCTTTTGATAATTACTAGGAAGTCTGGAAACTTCAATGGCTTTAGTAAGTTTACAAAGCCTATTATTTTAATGTTTCTTTTGTTTTCAAGTGTCGAAAAATAATTTGAAGCATTCTGGTGAGCAATATATATGTACATTTTATAAATCTTTTTTTTTTAAATAGAAAAGTCATGATGGACTTTTCATTCCCTAGGTAAAGGGATCTACTCATTGACCATCTCTGACAGATAAAAAGATTGCTGGAGGATCTTGTAGAACAACTGATGTTGAAATTGTGAGAGAAATACAGCCTGGTTTTGAAAGAAGTTAATATTTAATTAAGACAATGTCATTCCCATGTGTGTTACTGCAAAGGTAAATATTAATGAACTAAAATATGTTGTGCTATCCCAGCTATTTTATTCACCTTATACGACTCTTATTAGACTTGCATCTCTAACCAATCTGAAAAAATTACGGAACTTAAAGCAACCACTTTGTAAGCTTAAAGAGATTTGATTTTGTGATGTTTTGAAAGACTTTGGAACATCAATGGAAAAAGTGCATAATGTTATGGAAGGCCATGTTACATCATTTTAAGTTTCAAAAAATTAACTCTTTTTTATCACACTTCCTTTCAATAACTTTTCAAAATTAGCCATCTTAATAAGGAAGAAAATGAGTTAACAATATATATTAATAATTAAAAAATTGAACAAACTAACTACACCAAATTCCTTAGAATCTATATTGATAAAAATTTAAACTACAACCATCATGTAACTATGTTTTGTAAAAAATTGTGTGTCAACATATATTTATTAAGAAAATTATCCAATCAGCTAGAAGGAGACACACTTAAAATGGTTTACTAAGGATTGGTGCACTCTCATATAATATATGGTATAGAAATCTGGGGTGGGACAAGCCTTTCTAATTTAAATAGAGTATTTATATTACAAAAAAGAAGCATGAGATGCATATTCAATTTAACTAGTCTCCAATTTGTGAAGAAATATTTAGAAAACATCACATACTGACTGTCATATTGTTATATGTCTACAAATTTCTTTTATTAATAAAATCTAAAATGGAATACGTATCATTAAATAGAGACCATTATGAACACAACACGAGAGGAATTAATAATATCATAGGAAGCATAAGACAAAAACGGCAAGCAATAAAGATCCACATTAATGTTTTCAATTGTTAACACTAACTCCACTTACTTTTTCAAAACTTTATTTTAAAAAAGTAAGTGTAGTTAGTGTTAACAACTGAAAACATTAATGTAGGATATATTACCACTCCATTGTCTACAGCTTCGTAAGTACAATTTTTACTTAATAAAGATCCATATAATATAGGTATCATCCTGTATAATAAACTTCCCACTTTCATTAAAACCGAGCAAGGTAATTCTTTTAAGAATGTGTTGAAAAAGTATCTTTTGAAAATGTCTATACAGATTAGATGAGTTATAACTGGGTAATGTTATCACTAATCTCTAATATGATTTGTTCATATCCTTAATAAATATCAAATGGCTAAAACTGTAAGGCTATTTCATTATGAATTAGTCCTGATAATCTTTCTGTTATTAATTTTAGTCTAGAATGTAGAAGATTATATACGGAATGTGATAACCAAAATGTAATGTTACTTGTAAATATGTTCGTTTCCTTTTTGACTAAGACAGTACTTGTAAATGCAGGTCTATTGACAGTCAATTAAGTATTATTATTATTATTATTATTATTATTATTATTATTAAGATGTCCATATGGATTAAGCCCCAAGGTAATTTCATTGTCTCAGTTTTTTTTGGTAACATTGTATATAGTACGTGCAATTTTTTATTATTATTATTATTATTATTATTGTTATTAATAATCTGAGTGTTAACTTCATGTGTATATGGTATAGAAAACAATATTGAGTTTAAGATGGCTTAAATTTGTACATAATATATATTTGCTATATAATTTTGTGAAAGTATCACTGAATACCTTGTAATTGCAGTTTTTTTTGACAAAGTCAGAAACTTGTGTACACAAGTCTATTCACAGCAAATAAGTAATAATAATAATAATAATAATAATAATAATAATAATAATAATAATAATCATCATCATCATCATCAAGTTCTTCAATAGGTGATAATTTGAATCTTGCCTGGATAGAGTTTATGTTAGCCTTCAGATTGAAACTATTATTCTGAATATTAGGCAATTAGCATTAATATTATCACTGTTTTATGGTCTTTCATTTTTGCATTCAGCTTTGGAAATACAGTAAAACGTGCCCATTTTGAAATGTGAATATACTGGAATCATGTTAATTTTGGAAAACTTTACTGGTACAGCAAACATCACATGTCTTACATGTTATTTTTTCCTGAATAAAACAGAAAATGTTGAATGTGGAAATGGGAAGTCTGCCACTGCTTATTATGGACACAATATTCTTGAACACACTCTTTCAGTAAACCATAATGAAACAGGGTGTAGTTTCTAGGAAACAATATATGTGGGTCATTATTGGGTCAGGTTTCTTTTCAACAGTCTGCAAAGGTGTATTACATTTTTGTCAATAGTTTTATTGCCCTATTGACTCCCGATGTAAGAGTCCCTATAGTGAATTTTTATACATCACACCAATAGTATAGTGGCTAAAGAGAACACAGAATTGTGATTTTTGCGATCAACAATGTCCAGTTAAAAAAAATGACAATGTCTTTAAGTGATAAGGTAAAAGTTATCAACCTAAAGGAAAAGAAGAAATGGAGTGTAAAAGAAATAGTGTTAAAGTTTAATTACAGTAAAACTCAGTTGTATGACACTTTGAAAAGTAAATTCACATCTTGAGTGGCTTGCAGACAATAATAGTGACACAAAGAGAAAATAGTAAACAAAGGGTATGAAGAAATAAACTAACTGCTATAGGCATGTTTTGTTCATGCCAGTTCAAAAAACATGTTATTTGTGGACCTGTTCTGCAGGCCCAAACTCTCAAACTTGCAAAAAGACTAAATTAGCTGGAATTCAAAGCTTCTAATGATGGCTAGAAAGCTTCAGAAACAGGCACAACTCATCTGGAATCAGATGTGTATGGAAGCAAGTGATGTTAACAATTTCTCATTCCTGAGTGGTAGGAAAAACTGAAAAAAATTATATTAGAGGGATTTCAACCAAACAATGTACACAATGAGGATAAAAAGTTTGGTGTAGGACACTTCCTATAAAATTCTCTCTCTCTGCAGAGAAAAGTGTGTTGATGACAAGATATTCTAAGAATGCCTCATTGCCTTTCTCTGTTTTTAATATAATGTAGATGATCAGATGGTTTATTTTAACTATGCACTTGAATAACATGAAAATCTTTCAAAAAAATTTGAGACCAACTTATTTGAACAAGACTCTCTGTACCTGATAAGTACCTTTGTTAATTTCTTGTACAATGCTACTCCACAGTACTTTCACGAATCTTCGTTATCAACTGAATTATCTATGTAGTTGGAAATATCATACCCAACCAAATGCTGAAAGTGATGTAAACAAAGCAAATGCAAGCAATACCATGTTGATTCAAGAGAGTTGTTCTCTTTTTAGATGGGTTCATGCTGTTTCATTCAGACATTTTAACAATATTAACTTATACTGAAATAAACAAAAACAAAATATAGCAGATGTTCATGAGTAAAATAATATTATTGATGCTACAGTGTTTCCTTTTATCTTCCTATAGCATTTATCTTTTCAATTGTGATTAGTGTTCTCATCAAGCAACACGCTTCTCATTTAGCATATACTGTTTAAAAAAATAATTATATAATCAGTTCAAATTTAAGTTTCACCAGCATTAAAAAAGTGTAAATCTAATTTCTGCTGTGATTAGAGTTTATTAAGTGTTTGCTGATTAACAATACAGCACACCTTATCTCCTCTCTCAGCAGTCTTATCAAAGCTTATGCTTTTAGGTATTGCACCAGTTGAGGATCCTGATGCTGAATGCAACAGAGCAGCAGGTTTGGATGTGCTAACTTCCCCATCAACCATCATAGCATGCCCATTTAAAACCAAAGCTGTTGGTGCAAGAGGCAAATCTGAAACAGTTCAAATTCCAACACATTAATTATTTATATTACATTAGCAGATGATAAAAGGCAAAAGATCTTCAGGCAAAATATTGGAGATGAGCATAAAATTTTGGAAAAGTTTAATGAAATGCTAGAAATTCCAAAATGCTTCTTCTATAAAAAGATTGCTTTTTCCCTAAAATAGGAAAACAATTCTTACTTTTCATGCAATTTCATGCACTTTGTTAAAGTGAAACATTGCAATAATAATGCAAACACTAATAGAAGCTAGAACATTATAGGGTGGAAAATATATGCAAATACCAACTTTAAAACACTATGAAGAAATAACTACAAATGTGGAAAAGTTTAATATATTACAAAACAAATCCTTTGTTTAATAACAGAAGTGTTAAAACTACCCCAGTACTTGATATTTATTAGATCTTCACAATTAGCCCAAGTATTAATTTTGATATTTTTTGATACTGAAAAAAAATGATTGTCACACAATATGAAAAATTAATAAGATAAAACTGGGGAAAAAGAAAATCACAAAAAAACTTAAAAAGTCCATCAAACAGAAATTAAAATTTCCATACTTAAAAGAAAACTTGAACCAATCTTTAAATCTCTTTGACAATGAATATTGTCTACAAAAAATCTGAAGCTCTTCCATGTATTTTAAAACAAATTCCACTAGAAATAATAAATAAAAGATATCCTGCTAACAATGGTTACATATTTTTACTGATGGACCCAGTTTACCAAATAATGGTGGCACAGATGCTGGTGCAGTATGCTCAATCCTTTACTTTCACAGAATATTAGATAGATTTAAATACTACAAATTTTGATGGAGAAATTTTAGCAACAATTTTCAGTTTACAAAATCTTTTATGTCAAATTAAAAAAATTAAAAAGCTCTCTCAAAAGTGGCTGTCATCAAGATAGTATATAACACAACATTCAAAAGTCCTGTCACAGAAAGCCACAATACATAAAACAATTATTCAAATTAAATAAAAGAGTAACATCTCAATGGATATGTGCACACTGGGGAGTAGCAGATAATGAAACAGCTGATTTTCTGGCTAAAAGGTAGCAAAATTACATCAAAATTATCTGATTCTCTGTCCTATCATTCTATTAAAAGAATAATATCATTATACATTAAACTTAAAGATGAATATATATGGGAAACAACAGGAAAAGATAAGAAAATCAAGCCATGTCATGCCATGCCACTCCATGCCCATGACCCACACCACAGCACCAATGTGATATCTTGAACATTGGACATATTTTGACATCTAGGGCAACCAACCATATTTACATAGGAGTTGTAGGATAAAATTTAATAATAATATGTTTCATATTTAATTAAGATGGCTGAAGCATATTTATTTGTGCATATAAGTGCATATCTTGGACATTGGGAATATTTTATATTTTTTATTGTTTTGTTCTGAACACTGTTTTTTGGTTTTCTGGACTTAGGTGAAATGTAACTTATAGCTGAACCATCTTTACGTATCTAAAAAAACTTGGTAACATTGGCAAAGCTGTGAATTGTCAGAAAAAATATATAAGTGTGGGCCCAGCAATCTTTGTGTTGTCCATAAGTTGGAGACAATTCATGCCAAAAGAAAGATATAGCAAATATTCTTTTATTAAAAAATGGATAAGTAGTAGTCCATGCAACCTGGAAATGTTGTATTTTGCCAGCTATACAAAAAGAGATGTGCACATTTTTTGTACATATTAATGCTTAATAATTACAAATTTTAATTTCATTACGTCCAAAGTTACATATTTACATTATTTCACAATAATCAAATACAATTACTAATTTAATAATTTTGAACCCTAGTCCCTGGTTAGTCCTTATCGAGACATCTAATAATCAGGCTACCATGCTTACCAACATTATACATATTCCTAATAAAATAACAGCTGAATACAATCAGCTACTTTAAATCACCCTTGTTTTGTCAAAACTAATATTTACCAAAATACTTTTTATTAAAGTTGCTTGTTAACATTCTGGTCCGAATACACACAACTCCAGGTTATTAATGTACTGGTGACCATCATTTTACTGTATTATCCTATCAATTTTTGCTTTTCTGACCTATTGTACTTCTAAGGTTATATTTTCTTCTAACTTCCTCTTTGCCATTCTTATCTATTTCTCTGTGCCCAAATAGTCCCCTATAATTTTTATATTCTACGCTCCTTTTACAGTTAAAATCTTTCGAGATAGTATTTCCCATAACTTTGTTTACCTATAGTATAATAAACAATGAAAATCTCTATTGGTTTCTCTACACATTAAATATTTTCCTACCTCTTTTCAAATTCATAACTCCAGATCTCCCAAGCAAATCCTTCCTGAACTTCTTATCCCATTGTTTTATATAATTTTCCCTACCCCATACTATTTTTATTCCCTTAAAAAGTTTCAATGAACTCTTTTCACCCAAACTACCAAATATTTCTTGCCATTCAATATCTTCCAATCTTAGGTTTATTTCTTTCCAGAATTCTCTGTTTTGATACTCTCTATTTATCCATACCTTTCCTAAACCTATCTGTTGTAAAATTTCCTGCACTTTGAAATACTATGATTCTTTCTTCTTACATTTCTCTTGTACACTAAAACATTCTTTAATAATATAACTCGCCTCTAATGTGGTAATTCAGAATAAATATTTCATAATTCTTGTAATTATTTTTTCTTTGGTGGAATACCTACCTGATTCTAGATGTGCTATACTATTTTGGGATGCTGTTGGTAAACCTAAGATCAGCTTACGAATGCTAATGGTAAAGTGCTGAGGGAATAAAGCAACATGATTCAAAGATATGAGAGTTGTTGTTGATTTGATTTATTTATGGACACTCTTTAACAGCTAAGGTCATCAGCGTCCCATTCAATTCAGGGCATGAAAAGCAGACAAATTTTGCTCAGAGGCCTCTTCTTTCAGGCTTGAGGTTCTTTTTCGTGCCATAAATGTACGACGCAGGACCCACAGCTTTTTCCCTTCTGAAGGAAAGATTTTTATGCCCGAAAAAATCTGTCAGCCCTGGCCAGGTTTGAACCTGTGATCTTGGGTTTAGAAGACAAATATGGTTACCACTACACCACCAGGACCAACGAGATATGAGAGTGGTGCATACTAACATATGATGTGATGTATACTAATCCTAGCTTGTTACTAGAATATGGATTTTGTCTCCTCGCTTCATTTGATGTGAAAAGGATACTTTCTCTCCACAACTTTATTTTTATGGACAGGATAATAACCTGGACCATGAAAACATGGAAAAAGTTAGTGTTACAAAGTTACACTTAGCCACTGGGAATGACTTAAGAAATTATACTGTTTATTATAAAACCTATTTGAATATTTCCTCTTATAATGCTAGTGGTTCCCCCCCCCCCCCTCATGGATTCTTATAGTATGCATAAATTTGCACACTCCTAAGTTTTAATGCATTTTAAGAAAATAATTTGGCATTTAAGTGCATGTTTGGGTATTTTAAAGCACATATTTGCATACATATTTTAGGACAAGTGCATATAATTCTCAACACTAAATATTATGATCACTGGTTATGTTAAGCCTCAACAACATTAAATATTCTTATGTTTAACATTAAGAGATATAAGATAAACATTTACTTGTGAGCCCACCTGGAGTCGGAGTCACTGTCTTTGGCCTCGGATCAGAGCCACTCCCACTGCTACTTGTAGAAGCCAGACTTGTTGAGCTTAACCTCACCATACTTGGAATTACATCCCCAACACCTTCTCTATCTATCTCTTCATCACCTGGAACCTATTGATTAAAATAATGAAATAGTGCTTTAACACAAATTGTGTAAGGAAAAAATTATCTTCTTATGCTTTTTAAAATGATGCACTGTGGAACCTAATTATGGCAATGTCATTTTCAATTATCAGGGATTGTATGTTTGGTACTAAAAGGACAATGAAAGTGTATTCTGGCATAGGAGCTGAAATGCTGCATTTATTTCATAAATAATAAACAAACTGGTATCTTTCATTTACAATTTAATAACATTTCAGTTGCCCTCAATAGTAATGTAATATGACATCATAAACAATATTGCTATATTAAAATTATTTTATGACATCTGACATCCATCAACATGTGCTGCATTCTAGAAAAGAATTGTAATTAATCTATTAAAAAAATGTACATTAGTGAATCTCCATAAAACTGAAATGGTTAATGAAATTCTAGATGCCACTTCTACATAATATCTTGAACATTAACTGCAGCTACTGAAATGCTGAGCATGTTCTCATAGTCCTCTAAACAGAAACTGAAGATTGTGATATATTCCCAAAAATTATGTTGTCATAGGCTTCTGCAGTTAGTGTTTATTCAACATTGTTTGACTTCTGAGTGTTGCAGAGACATAGTGATGTAAAAACCAGTTATACTGCTGATGATTTATAGTATTAGCTATTTTTTCTAACAGTTATACTTGAGTAGTTTCAAGAAACTTAGAATAAGCAGACCTTTTAGGATGCCTTTAACAGTTTTGTGAAGGCATACTAAAGCTATGTGAAATGTTAACACTTGTATACTGCTTTTTACAATACAACGAAGCAGCAGTACCTGGGCCCTATTCCACAAAAGTATGCCTAATACATACAAGTGTTTTAGTACAAGTTCTTGGTCTTGTAACTTTCTGTTTCATGAAAGAAGTGCAACACTTGTAACGTATTAGTTAAAAGCAACATCATATAAGAGCAAGATGGAGGAACATTTGCCATATGTCATATTCCTTGAATTAGTTTATGTCAACCCTTTAGAATTTTTAATGTAGAGAGCAGATTATTTTCATTCCTGTTAAATGGATCTTGTATTTTTTTCTCAGATATAATGACAATTTAAGTACCTTATTATGTATTTATTGATATTCAACAGTAATAATCCACTTTGAGACCATGGTCGCATGGACTATATTTAAGAGCATCAATTTCAATCATTGAGAGATGGCAGAAGAATTCCTGATTACTCTTGGTTATTTATTTTATTGGTACATTTGATTATTTATATTTATTCATTTTTTTATATTGCTTGACAATCACATTATCATTATAAGCAATAAACTGGGGAAACTTGATACAGAGATTATTTTAAAAGAGAATGAAGAATGAAAAGAAATTATTTTCGTGGCATGTCACAAGAACCTTAAAAATACATCGACTAAGATGCTGATCTGAAATATGCGTTTGAAACAGGAAACACCAATATCAGTCATAAGCCGCACTTTCATTGCATTTAACCTAACTTTATCATTGCACACAAATACTTATTTATTCTTTCTTCATACATATTCCTACTCTCACCATTATCATCACTTTAGCTAATATTTAGCACATTTGGGATTTATTCTTTCTTCATACATATTCCTACTCTCTCCATTATCATCATTTTCGCTAATACTTAGCACATTTGGGTCAATTGGTTCCCAAAATGATAAAACAGATAGTAAAGTGTGTGCTAGTATTTCAAGTTATGAATATTCCTATACCCATAGAGAAATATATACAAATTACCAATGCCCAACTAATATTAATACTATTGTGGAACAGAACAATGGAAAATCACTTGTGCATATGTAAGTATGGAGTTGTAAAGTACAAGCCATGTTCACAAGAGTTGGGCCAATTCTGAACAATAGGAACAGTCATACATGGGAATATGAGCAGCCACATGCAATGGTGGAGGCTAATTATCAGCACAGAATTCAGCATCAATGTGTGGGCGGGCATCGTGACCAATCAAATAATTGGACTGTATCTACTTTTACACGGTTAAATGGGCACGTGTATCTTCAATTCCTCACCCATGTTTTGCCTATGTTTTTGAGATGTCCCTCTGAACATCTGACGTCAGATGTGGTTGCAGTATGTAACATGTGGTTAGAGCATGATGGAGCTTCTCCCCATTTGGTAATGGAGCTCCTGCCCATTTCAATGTGGAAGTATGAGGTTATCTCAATGTTGTGCTTCCTGGGCACTGGATTGGAAGAAGTGGTTCTGTAAATTGGCCACGCATTCTCCAGATCTCAACCCCCTAGATTTGTTTTTATGGGGGCATCTTAATAGTCTCGTGTATGCAAGCATGGGGTTTGGCTGCTTGTTTGAGGTTCGTAACATTCCAGATGTTTTTTTGAGAGGGTACGAGGATAATTTTTTCACAGCACTCTTTGCAGGAATGTTGCAGGCCGATATGTCGAACAATATCTCATGACCTTTGTTTTATTTTTTGCACTTAAAAAACCTTTTTTCTTAATCCTCAATTTTTTTATTTGGTTTTCACGCAGGATAAAAAGCTAGAACGCTTTTCTTAAGTATTTGGTTTTATTCAGGTATATTTTTCCTTTACTCTGGAGAAAGTAATTTATTTTTCCTTTTGAGTACTTACTATACCATCATTGCTAGAGTGGAGGAAACGTTTTGTAAATATTGAATTATACTTGCATGTACTTCATAGGCCAAGGTGATAACAATTGGGTAATAGCTTTACCCTTGCAAGTTTAGAGTTACTATGTTATTCATTAAATACATATACCACAAATATGATAATTACAACATGAAAAAATGAAAAGAAAAAAAAAAAAAACATGAAGCATTGAAAGTTCACACTTCCTCCTCCATCATAATATCTAAGTTGCTATATGTAGCAAACCTTTAACCACAACGCTATTCATGAACATTACTGGAATAAGTGAAACAATTGTCTTTTTCCCAACCTCCTGTGGAGGTTTAATCAGTGGCGTGCTAACAATTAACTGATTTTATTCTTTTGCATGAAATTTAAAAACCACAGACCATGGAGATTCCCTATCTCAAAATACTTATCTAGGACCATTTCACAATCCTTGCAATTTGTGTGGTTGAATTCTGGGACACCCAATATATGGATTCCTGTAGATGAAACCTCAGATTCTATGAATAAATATATATTATAACAAATATGACAGTAGGGAAACTTAACTTTGATGAGTTGTGGACTTTGCACCTTGTATGTTAAGAAACTTTTGAAAGTGAATAGCACAACCATTATTTATTTTGCAAAAAAGCCTACAGTTGTTATTCTCTGGTAATACAGATAATTCTAAAGTTCTGTTCATTTGTACTGATGATGCATCATACATAGAGCTGCAGTTCTACTTTTTAAAACTTTTTATTCTAACATCATTCATGTACTGTTTAGTTCATATCCTTCCCAGGTTTTCTGGAACAATTTGGAAAAAATTCCCTCTTGTCAATTCATTTATTTCCAACATGAAAAAATACTTTTGCAAAGCCCCATCAAGGATTTCAATGTTCAGAGAAAAATACCCAAATATTTCACTCTACCTCAGCCTGTTGTAACATGATGGGGAACATGGATTCAAACAGTGGTATATTATTCTACATAATTTAAAGAAGTGGTAACAATTATTGAAGAATTACATGATGCATGATAGTGTGTGAGAAAGTGTAGAGTAGCTGTCAGAAACATTTTTCTTTTAATTAAAGCAGTTGTGTTGTCCTGATATTTGTTTTTGATGCAAATCATGCTTATGGCATGATCTTTTACGTTCCTTAGCAATAGGTGCTTATTCTGTTGGCAGATGGCTGCACTGCACTATTTTAAAAAAATAGTTGACAATGACTTTAGGTTAAGACAATGAGTCATGATAAACCTCTTTAGTAAAGAAGACACCCATTTGCACTGAAGTTGAATACAACATTATGGTGAAGCTGGAGGACAATGTTGATCGATAATGAGGAAGGAGGATAGAAATTATAATTCCCTCATGAAAAGGTGGATAAAATAATACATAATTAGACCAAAATTATATTGAAAACTAAGTAATGCTTATAGTTCTAAATTTATCATAAATTTTAGCTATATTTCTTGAAGATTAATAGACAGAAAACTTTTTAAAAAAAGGGGGAGGGCATTATTACTTTCTGACTACCTTCTCATACATGAAATAAAAAATATGTTATGTACAGTGCGTTCAGTGATGCTTTCTCCCACAGAGTTTTTCCTTTGAGCAAGCCCCCACTAGTTGCCATGCCATGGAGGGGGTAGCAAGCTTCCTTGCTTACTTGTTGGCCTTGCTGAATATCTTAGTCATAGTGTATAGTCAGGCTGTGTGCTGTGTTGCTCATTTCTTAATTTGACAATATACATGAAGTGTATTATGCCTCATGTGTTTACAATGGCACAGCATGTCTTTATGTACAGTTCATAAGTACTCAGTAGTGAAAGAATCATTGGACCAATATTTTTTTAGCATACAGTTAATTCTGTTACTTATGTGAATACCATTCTTACCCCTTTTTTTCAGAGAAATAACCAACAGAAATCGTGAACATGCATTTTTTCAAAAGGGCTTTGCCACTGCTCAAACTGTGAATAATTCCATGAGAGCAATTGACAATGTGTTTCCATAAGACAGAGTTATTAGTAGAGATTTGTGCTTCCCTAGCACTCCCTGATTTTACAGCCTGCAATTATTATCTCTGGGATAAATTAAAAAATGCTGTGTACAAGATGAACTTGCACATCATACAAGAACTCAAAGATGAAATTCTCATCAGGAAATTGTTTGGATTTCTCAAAATGGACTATAGCAAGTGATGAATAATTTCCTAAAAAGATGCCAAAACTTGTGGAGAATGAAGGTAGGAAGTTTTAACACCTCATTTGATAATTTGGTAAGTTTGTGCCTCTTAAATTGATTTGTTTATAGTTGTAAGTTGGTTTGTTTTGTCGTTTTACTCTCTTGTTAATCACCAAAATAGGCTTGGCAGTTAACGAGTGATGTGCCTGCCCATAGGTAAAACAAAACTGATTGCATGATATCTTGAAGGATACTACATATTTAACAATTTGCACCAGCTTATTGCATATGTTTTATTTATGTGCTGCAGTGCAACTATTCTGGCATAAATCAGCATCTATGCTTACATAGTTTATTGCAGTTGCATTCATTATTTGTGAGAAAATATACAATCAATTATAGAGATTAAAGTCAGAGAGCAGCTCAAAAATATTTTAGCTAAGCAATGATCACTTTGTAAGTTCTTTCTACCAGGCTCTCTTTGTAATAATATTATGTGCAGAATACAACACTTATCAATAATAATTTAATATACTGCTGGGTCACATCCAATAAAATCAAAAGTAAGAAAGCAATTAAACATTTCAACAGAGCTTACACTCAGTTTGCTATTGCATATAAAATAATATTTGACAATTGACAGTAGAGAAGCAGCAAGGGCCAGCTGACCTATACTCATGAAGTTCAATGCAGCATGTTTCCCAATTTATCCAGTTTTATACTTTCTTTCAGATTTGAGATCCTCTAACAAAGTGCTGCTGCACATAAAGTATTTGACAAATGACAGAGGAGAAACAGCTAGAGCAAGCTGAACATGTACTTACAAGATTCAATGCAGCATGTTTCCCAATTTAGCCCATTTTATACTTTCTTTCAAATATGAGATCCTCTAACAAAGTCTTTCTCAAAGAACAGTTAACAGTTCCTAAGAATCAAAAGAAAAAGATGGGGGGGGGGAATGTAGTTAACAAGATCTATATATACAAATACAAATGCAGAAACTAAATATTCAAGCATGCTATTCATGCAAAAACTGCTACAAAATCCACATACAGGATTAGAAAAATAATATTCCAATAGAGCTGCAGCTCAGAAAAGAAATGCTGCAAGAATTAAACAATGTTCTCATTTTGCAGTCAATAATGACATAATGGTTGAATGATGGGTAAATAAACCACAGCTTTTGCCAGTAAATACAAGAAATTAAAATTAATTCTCTACACCATACAAATGTACAGGGCGAAAGAGACCTATGACTTTCTTCTTAACCTGAGAAAGTAAATGTTGTTTGTTTTGAGAATTTTTGTTTACATAAATTTTGTCACATTACAATTCATTCCTGAGATAACTGCTGTTTTTATTTTACACAACCTTGCAGTGCAAGAATTCAACTATTTGCTATCAATTCCCTATCATCTGCTGTTGTCAAAACAATGAGTGTAAGACCATTTACAGTTCTCCCAGAATTGGGTCAACATTAAGAGACTATTCTGAATGAAAATTACAATACATCATGGGTAATTTTATTAATTGATATCATTGTATGATTCATTTGAACTACACACTACACTACATGCATCATAATAATTAATTAATTAATTAATAATGGGTAATGTTTGACAATAGGTGCCTTATTTATTTGTTGTTTCTCAGAGATGTGACTAGTGGGTACACATATTGCATCTGGAGAACTGCCGACAACAAAATTATAATGAAAGACCTCAACAGCAACAACACAAAACTATTAATTATATCATTTTTGCTGTGATGCAGTGAATAGCTGCAAACCTTTATGAAATAAAACATGCATCAAAATCACAAACAAAAGCAATGAAATTGTTCATTTCATTTATTTGGGATGCTATTTAACATCTCAGGTCATCGTTGTCTCATTCAATTCAGAGCATGAAATAACCAATAAATTTTTCTCAAGAGGCGTCTTCTTTCAGGCTTGAATTTCTTTTATGTGTCGTAAATCTATGACATGGACTCACAGCTTTACTTCTCTTCCAAAGGAAACCATACTTAGGATTTTTATGCCAGAAAAAATCCAATGACCCAGGCCGAGATTGAACCCACGATCTTGGGTCTACAAGGGTATTGAAGTTTTGAATAAACTGTGGGTTATATTGGACTTCAACTCTCTTGTAATATATTTGGTGGTTCCTAAAGGAGCCAGTGATGCCTTGATTGTGGTGGATAGTTGTAGATGTCCTTGATGATGGCTTGTTGTTGCAGGTAGTATCTTGCTGGAGGTTGTAATTTTATAATTTCTTTCAAATCAAAAGGGAAGTTTTAATATTTTTATCAAGATAAGAATTTAGCTGACATTATAGATACTTGAAATATATGTCATAAATGATACAAATATATTGGCATGCTTGAATGCATTTCTCACGGAAATTCAGTAGATAGTATTGAAAAGGGCATCCAAAGCTCCATACTGCGCCCTAATCTTACTCTTAGCCCTCGTCACAGATTACCTCATCCAAATGTTTTCTATTCCAGTAATGCGCATTTCACGTCTGTTTTGCTACCACCTATATCCCCTTACATGAACATCAAGTCTGATTTGACTCCAGCAGCTACAAATTTCTCATTGGCGGGAGGGGGTTGAATGATTTAATTATGGATGCTCTTGAACATCTCAGGTCATCAGTGGTCCCATTCAACTCAGGGCAACATGGGTCCCACAGCTTTAATTCCCTTCCAAAGGAAGCCATACTTAGGATTTTTATGCCCCAAAAAAATCCATTGGTCCTGGCCGGGTTCGAACCCGTGATCTTGGGTTTAGGAGGCAAGTATGATAACCACTACACCACCAGGACCGACCAGGGGGGGGGGGCGATGAATAAGACAAACTATTTTCAAATATTACCACATAATGTAAATGTAAGAACTTAGATCAGATTCTTAAATGAAACCATTGATAATTATTTATGTAAACTGCTAACAGAGGGCAATAAACATCCTAGGATTCAGCACTCTTCTGTTTAGAAAACTTTGATTAATTTGTGACAATACAGCCCTATTAGGATGCATTTTACCATATATGTAGCATTTGAAGTTACTCTGCATTGCCGAACTGTGCCATTTTACAAACTGACATCATTTGGTACATAAAAAAAAAAAACTGTTGAAATTAACTATTAATCCATATGCAGCAATAACAATTGAAGATAGCTATTAAAAACACAACATATTTGATTCTTGGATCTGCAGTGTTGTTATATGTTGTGACAAGCAATTAATGCAAAAATAATAAACCTTGCTATATAACCAGAAGATTGTAAAACTTATGACTTCGAAATGAGGTAAACATGCACAGAATAAGATTATTTTACCATTTATTTTAAGAAACACTTTCAAATATCAATGCATTATATAAATAGGTTTAAAATGTATCCATTACTAATATTTTCTAAAAATCGCTTCAAAATAAGAAATTACACTAAATATTTTGTTTTACTGATCACAATCAACCTACAAAAAATAAATAAATATGGGTTCTCTTCCAATATAATGTTTACTGTACAACACTATACAACTATCATCCCGTTTTATTAAAATTCATATTATTTGACAGCTTCATATTTATCCATCCGGATGTGAAATGGCTAATAAATTTTTTGAGATTCTTTTGCATGCCTAAGACACAGGACCAACAGCTTTACTGCCCTTCCAAATGAAGCCATACTTGTGATGTTTACCTCTTAAAAATCCATCGATCATGGACAGGTTTGAACCCTGACCTTGGGTCTATGACGCAAGATTTATGTGGTGCAATTCTAACAAAGAGATAGAGTTGTAAATGAGCTGTCATTTTACACCCATTACTTATGGAATAGGAATTGTAAAAGAACTTTTATGAGGATTGGTAAGAGTGGGACAATGTTTGCTGCTAATGGATACATAGGGCATCATTGTTCTCGGTATACCTAGAGGAAGAGCACAGCTTACTTTTTTTTTTAATAGTGTTTAATGCCTGTTTTTACCACTGAGGCACCATAGGTTGTGGATATTGATGATACATGAGATGAAATGATAAATTGGGAAATTTTTCAAGGAAGGAAAAATTCCAGGCCTAACTTCCCAGTATTTAACATTTAAGAGAACTGAGGAAAATCTGGTAAAAACCTCAGCCAGGGAGGACGGTCCTGGTGGGATTCAAACTCCAAACCTCCTGCTCACGAGTCAGTGTGTTAATATCTCTGCCACCAGAGGTGGACACAGCTTACTCAGCATGCACAGAATGTAGATGGATCATTGCTGCAGGTGGATTGGCAGGGAAGCTACCACAGAAGTCAGAACAAATCATGTTACAGTGTTGCATTAGAATGCTCCTTCTAAGACATCAATAGAAATGTCTTAGCTATAAGTGCTCAACATCTTGCAGAAGTATGACAGGTAGTGAGTGATAAATGTAGCAGGGGTTTACATTGAAGGAATGTAAAAGTATCTGGGTTCTAGAATGGTTTGTTATTTATGAATATGTTGCCATTATTTTATATTCAGACCTTGTAGAAGAAAGTGCACTATTACTTTGTATTAATTATTTATATTGGTTCAATCAGTAGGCAATAAGTGGTGAATACCAACTTAGAATATACATTTCAAATTGAAAAAATTGTAACAAGTTAAATGATTTTATGTGATATCAACAGCATGCTCTATATAAATAGAAAAAGTCTGTCATGCAGGAGCTATAAAAACTAAGTAAATTCCTCACCAAGTTGAATAACTTTAAAAAAATGAACATAAAATCCAAGTTAGGCCTTATTAATTAATGAAATGAAATAAGTTATGCCATTACCATGTGGTATTAGGGGAATAAAATTAAAATTCTTGCAATCTATAAGTATTACAAAAGAGAATTCAAATTTTTAGACATTATTATTCAGATTAAACCAAAAATTAATTGTATACTATTAATTAAATTAAATATATGACTAACAGACAAAGCTGCTATACTATGTATTTTAAACATTTTTAAATGTAGCCATATTTATGAACTGAGCCCTTGGTATCATCTTTACATTTCCTAAAATAGAGAAAATTAACAGACAGTTTCAATGTAAATTATAATTAATCTGTTGTCTAACACATTCTTCTGCTTCACTTACTTTTAAATATGTGGGACCGGTTTCGAAGAGACATCCGCTCCATCTTCAACCAACCTGACGACTGGTATGAGAAACCAACATCTATGAGTACCTGTGGCACCGTCCTGGTGGTGTTTTTTCTTTATAAACTGGAAATTGGTATTACATTCTCCTATAATGTTGAAATTTATAAGATGATCTCTATGTTTATGAATGTAAATCTTCTCACATGTGCCCAATTCTGTATGTCCGTGTGCTTCTTTAAGTAATTTTATTTCTCTCTTTTTATGTCGTGATTATCTTTCCAAAAATGATGTGCCAATGCTGAGTGATCAATCTGTTTGTACTTAACCTTCCTGAGATGCTCCTTTAACCGTGTTCTTATGTTTCTTTTAGTTTTTCCAAAGTATATCTCATGACATTCTTTACATGTTATTTTGTACATGCCTGACATTTTCTCCTGTGGAATGTTATCAAATCTGTTGTCCACTAAAGTATTTTTCAGAGTGTATCTGTTAACAGGTGCCAATTTAATGTTAATATCTTTAAAATTATTTTGGAATTTATTCGTAGCTATTGAATGGTAGGTAAATTTTTTAAAAACCGGCCTCTCTTTTTCAGTTAATAGTGTAATTCTTGACCAATTTCTTCTTTAGGAATCTATTAAATATTTTGTTTACTAAATTTTTGCTAAAACCATTTATAATGGCAATCTCATGTATCTTCCTCAATTCTTTTTTGTACTCCTCTTTACTGATTGGTAAATTCACCAGTCTATATATTAAGCTATTGAAAATTGAGTGCTTGTGAGCTATGGGGTTGAACCCATTTGATTTTATATAGTTATCTGTGTGTGTATCCTTTCTATAGATTCCAAATTCTATATTTCCATGATTATTATTTATTTTTATATCTAAAAACGGCAACATTCCCTTTGTTTCTATTTCCAGTGTGAAGGATATAATCCTATCTTGTACATTTAAAAGCTTCAAAGCATCTTCAACAAATTCTTTTTTCACTATACTAAAACTGTTGTCAACGTATCTATACCAGCATTTAAAATAATGTTGGAAGGTGGAAATTATGTGAGTTTCAAATATACTCATAAATAAATCTGCCAGAAAGGGGGACAAAGAATTTCCCATTGTGAGTCCTGTTTTCTGTTTATAAGAATTCTCCTGCAAATGTAAAATATGACTGGTTTATACAAATGTTAGTAAGGGGGATGTATTCTTCCCTGTGAGTTTCAATAAGTCTTATCTCCTTCAACCAATCGTTCAAAAATGATAAAAGTTTGTTAGTTGGAATACTCGGGAACAAAGATACTATGCCGAAAGACAAATAAATATCAGAGGGTAGAACTTTAAAATCTTTTAATTTTTATATTTTCTGGAACGATTCGATTTAGTTAATTCTATGCACATTATAATGGTGGGAATGAGCAACAGAATGCATTGAATGTGAAAAAATTGTTTCACATGAAAAGAAAAGCAGCAAAGATCATTTAAGGGTCTTTTTCATAGAGAGATGACAGACGTTTTAATTTTTGTTCATTTATTTTATTTACAGATGCTCTTTTAACTTCTCAGGTCATCATGGCCCCATTCAATTCAAGTCATGAAATGACTGATAAATTTTGCTGAGAGACTTTTGCTTTCAGGCCTTGAGATTCTTTTACATGCAGTAAATTTATGACAAGGGACCCCCGGCTTTATCTCCCTTCCACAGGAACCATACTTAGGATTTTTAAGCCTGAAAAAAAAACAAATTGATCAACCTTGATTGAGATCGAATCTGCGATCTTGGGTCTATGAGTTATAGTGGGTTAGCACTAGACCAACAGGACCGACAATAAAGTGTAAACATGTATAATTATGCAAAATATATTGTTTGCTTATATACTGGCTTAATTTAACTTTGAACATTATCTATGCACTTCCCCATATCTATTGTTTTCCAGCATCCATGGTTTTTTTAACCTGGTTCCTCTAAAAATTATGAATTGAGGTTCTATTCTATTCGTGCACCTATGTGATTTTTAAATTTTGGGTTTCGAGTAAACCCCCACATCTTGTGCCTGATTTCCCTCATTTTCAGGAACTATTTTTTGGTATATACTGAGTTGCATTGCAAAAAAGCAAATATCACTGCCGCTAAAGCAATTTTTAATTATTGGATTTTAGGTAAATCCCCATTCCTAATATTTTAATTCCACTGAATTTCAGAAACTGTTTTTGTTATTTTATTTCAATAGCATATATCAAAGTTCCTTTAAAAAATTTAAAATTGCGGCCCTAGAGTAATTTTTAAATTTTGCATTAACCCTCATTCAGCTTTTAGGTATATCCTCACTCTTAATGACCTGATTGCCCTGATTTTCAGAAGTTATTTTTATTAATTTATTTTAATGAAATATACTGAATTTTGTGAGAAAAAACAAAAACTGCAGAGTGTTAATGGACATACACACATATACTAGGTGAGGCATTTATAATGTCATGGCCATTTTACTCCGAAACGAAAAGGAAAATCAAAAAATGCTTCAGACAAAATTTGAAGTGCTCTTAGAGGGACATAAGACAACAATCTTAGCTCGTCCTTGAAATGCCATTTTCAAGGTCATTTCAAGGACATTTTGTTTTTTCAAATGGAATGGTGTATTTTTTTCCTCAGGAATGGAAAGCGCATTCAATTTACAGTATAAAAATTTTAGTACATCTATCAGTTAGAGGTGATAGATGATGAAGTATTGGACAAATATGATGGCAAATATTTTTTTGCTCACTTTCACTTTACTGGCATCAATTTATGCACAGATCAGTTCAGTTATACCCATAATTGAAGCAATATCATGTTCAAAATACAAACAATTTAATTCCGTAAATGCTCGAAAGTATGACTATTAACTTCAATGCATTTCCGAAAACATGCTTCAAAAGATTGATGAACATGTCTCACCATTTCTTTGCTGATTCTTGCACAGACATTCCCAATTAGTTGATGTAGTTTACCAGGTGTAGTTAGTACTTCTTCATAAACCTTGTCTTTAATGTATCCCCATAAGAAAAAGTCTGGAGAAGTGACATCAGGGGAACAGGCAAGTCAATGGACAGGTCTCCTCTGCGTCCTATCCATTGACCAGGATACTCTCGTTTAATATTTCTCACGCTACAGCTGAGTAATACGATGGACAACCATCGTGTTGATACCATATTGCAGCCTGGTCCACAAGGTGCACATCTTTAAGCAACACTGAAAGTTCTTGGTCCAAAAAATTTCTGTATTTCTGCCCATTAAGTTTACCTTCAATGACGTATGGTCCAATTATATGGAATCCCAAAATGCCACACCAAATGTTATGTTCCATTGTTGCTGATGTTGTATTTCCCGTAACCACCTTGGATTTTCCACTGCCCAATAATGCATGTTATGTCGGTTCACTTGAGCATGATTGGTGAATGTAACCTCATCAGCAAATAAAATGTTGAAAAAGTTACAGTTCTGAATTTGTAGTAGAGCACATTTGCAAAATTGAACACGCTTCTGAAAATCATCTGCATGAAGGGCTTGGTGTAGGCTAATGTGCTATGACCGCCTGTGGTGCCTCAGTAGTAAACACCATTAAAAAAATAAATAAATAATGTGATAAGGGAAAATGTGGAAATGAAAATTAGAGTATTTGTGATGCTGAAGTATTCAAAGAACATTCCTTTGAGAAATTGCCAAATCATGTTCCAGTTGATGGAAACTTGCGTGAGGATTAGCGGCAACTGCAGCTACTATAGCAACTTCTGAATTTTCCCCAAACGAACTTCTCATTTGATGGTGTTTTCTTCATGCGACACCTCCCGTTTTGGAGAATAAGTTTTCAAGTCATTGAAAATTTCCATCAGATGCTGTCTCTTTTCAGGATATCTATCTCCATGTAAGTTGTAAGCTGCTCTAGCATACTTATGAGCCTCACCATAAATGTAAACCATAACAATCCTCTCATTGATCATGTATCAAACATTCATAATTAAAAATGAAGTGGAACTGACTGAAAATAATGTCTTTTAGATTTGAATTGGTAGTGATGAGGACTCATTTATGTACTAATGTCAACAAATGAGCATCTGCAAGTAAACAAATGAGTTTCATTCATAGCAACAACAAAACAAAAGAGAGAGAGGTGAAAGTAGATATTTACCGTTTTATTTGTCCAATATCTCATCATCTATCACTCCTAGCTGATATATGTACTAGAACTTTTATACTGAAAATTGAATGCTCTTTCCATTCTCGGGAGGGGGGGTGGAATATATCATTCCACTTTAAAATCAATTTGAACTTGAAATTACCTTGAGAATGGCATTTCAAGGACAAGTTAAGGTTGCTATCTTATGTTTCCCTAAGAGCACTTTAAATTTTGTATGAAACAATTTTTTTATTTTCCCCTTCGCTTCGGAGTAAAATGGCTATGGCATTATAAATACCTCACCCTCTCTCTGTGTGTGCGTGCGTATATGTATGTGTGTGTGTCTACCTTTATTTTTTTTTATTGCTATTTCGGTCCTAGTAGATAGGGTCAATGAAGACTTGAAGAAATTTTTCAAAAAACTTTTCATGGGTACAACCACAATAGACGAGTCCAAAAAAGATGTCTGCCAAGTATTAAAATGACATCCACTGAGGGTTGTAATCTCCAGATATATTTTAGAGAAATCGCTAGATATTATATATTGCATATATATTAAAATGTAACACTTACTTCTTAAAAGATGCAGCTTATTTACCTGTTGGAAATATATTCTTCCAGCTGGCTGCAGAATTAGCACACTGAATATCATATTTTTCAGTAGCCAAGGTGCTAATACAGGTTCAGTTCAAGTTATGCAAATCCAACACAAGAAATAGATTTCAATCAAGTAATTGCATTATTCTAAATTATTATTAATTGTTGTCAGTTTCAAATTCATGAAAGAGAAGGGATTCAGCAGTTAACTAAACTAAAAAAGTTTGAAATTTTGTTTACATGATGAAATTAGTAATGAAAAAATTGTTCTTTATCATTCATTTTCCAACATTTTAATATAATGCTGGGAAATCCATTGCACTCTAATTTCCCACAGAAGTCTTCCTCCTAGCCTACAAATCTACCTCAAAAAGGAATAGATAGATTTACATTATCTTGATGCTATATTTTCTGGCTGAAACCTCATGAGCTTAAAAGTTGGTGTTGGTGGAGACTACCTTGTCTGAAAGTATTACATTTTCCTATGGTTATATATGATACTACCAGTAAAATGCAATGTGACTTGCTCTATAAACTTCTTTAACATATCTTTGATAGTGCCCTTTAATAGCCAATTTCATAAGACTACAAAACAGCTATTTGTATGTCCTGGAAAGTTAGCACAAATGTTCAAGGTTTTCATTATGCTTGTTGTCTTGTAGTATATGTTTATGCAGCATGCTGTTTTTAAGCAGAAATGTTTGTCATCCACCCCTAGTTTTCATGTTAAGTATCCTCATTCTATATACTTAACACTGTGAAGCTACTATTGGATGCATCCCATTTTGTTCTGCAGTACTAGCAATACGTAACCCTCCCATTTCAATTTATGCAATGGCCTTAAACTTTAGAATCCATTGATAATGGGAACATCAAGCACATGGTATTTATAGGCATGGGGAAGGTTAAGCAATCTAAAATGTACCACCAATTCAAGAAAATAAATGTTATATATGTTGGTGTAAAAAAACTCCACATTTCTATTTCTATTAATTACTTATGTTGTTAGAGAGATTTATGTTCTCCAGGTTACCTTACATAGCATTATGGATCCATAAGACATAGCTTAACCTGGAGAATATAAATTGCATTAATGACACTAGCACTGGAAGCCTGAAAGAACATTTAATACATTTTTTGTTGTTACAAATAAAGACTCAGTGGCAGTAGTGCATGCTTTGGGTTCAAGGATCAACCAAGGAATGTTTGATTGGGCTTACCCAGAATTGGCATCCCTTCCTACTTCTTCCCCAATTTGGATTGCATATGATCTGTGGTATATATTGCCAAATCGATATATTAAAAGAGTTTAGTAACATGCCACTGCATTAGATGAAAGTTTTGAAAGGATAGATATCCTACAGAAATATAACTATTAGACCCAAGAAAGAATAAAGCATTGGCAGGATGGCTATTTAATTAATTCATTGCTCTGGTCCCATGATTTATCATTATATAGTATGCTATCATTTGTTTGCTGGTAGTATGAAAAATTGCATATGCAGCAACTTTAAAATGGGTCACAGTAATATCTTCATAACAGACTAAAAGACTTTGGATGCTTCGGATAAGGAATTAAGACTCATTTGCCCTACAGTCCTGACCTGGAACCATGTGATTTTTATTTATAACCATTATTTGAAAATGTGTAGTTTGTCCTTTAGCATCCAAAAGCTAGTATTGATGTCTCTAAAATTTGAAGTACCTGCAGAGCAGTAGGTTCATTGCTTTGACAACTGGTATCATTAAATGAGCGAATGCACAGATTTGAGGGAGAATACATTAAGAAGTAAAAAGGCAAAAGTAGGATGAATCTATGTTACACATACCAATTCTCAGAAATGTTTAGTTTGATCTTTATGACCACTTAGTTTTTAGAACAATAGCAAACTCTACATTTGCATACCACACTTTTTACATTTAAGCAATGCAGAAAAACATGCAAAGAAGAAGTATTAGAAACAATGAGCATTTGTTCACCTCTTGCTTCAGATCCCTATTCTCATTGGCAATGTGCCGCAGTGCTGGAGGTAGATGACCAGAGACATTATTAGCAGCTGTTCCTGATTGTGCAGAGATATGATTGGCCTGTATATGCACCAGGGGTACAGTGGTTGCAGACAAATGATTTGAAAGCAATGGTGCTGATGGTGCTGATTCCACATCTCCATTGCGAGGCAGCTGTGCAGGTGCTATAGGTCCATTGTGAAGGGCAGGCAATGTGATAGGACTTGGGATGTTCACGATGCTCACACTTGCCTGACTTGCAGCCACAACAGCAGGCTTTAGATCTGGTGGCTTGTCTATCTTATCGATCACATGAATGAGGCGAGTCTCCTCCATTGCACTGTGTGAGCCTACAGAATAAAGCATACAGTTGAACACATACATACATACATACATACACACACATACACATTTATATATATATATACTTACTATGTGGTAAAGATGACACTCATTAGAGAAATATCTTAACTAGAGTCCTGTGTTTGGACAAGAAGCGCAAGTACTCCACAACTGTGTAGCTGTGCATGGAGTATTGTTTGGTGGTACTGTATAAATTGTCAGAGAAAGACAGTGTCTAAACTTGATGTTTCAATGTATAAACAAGCCTGCAAGTGTAGTAGCCATGAGACAGTTTCACCATTGCTTGAACTGTTTTGACTCACCATCCTCTCCATTCAAAGCAAAGATTCTATGATTGATGAACACTTAATGTTGTATCCAAAGTGTCCAAACACAGGACTTTAATCATAAATATCTTCCTGAATAGCTTAATTTTCCAAAATTTTAAAATGAATGTTGACGTATTCAGAGTGTGTCTTAAGTTACAGTGGGATTTATAAACGATTTATTGATATGACCATAAACATTATACATGCTAAACAGAAAATCATTTCATAATTTTTTTTACATAATTCATTTTGATGTGTATTGTATTTCTAGCTGTACATATAGCTAATTGATATTCCCATACTTGCCACACACAATCAGCATATATAACAGACTGAACATTCAAACATGCAATATCACTGATTATTAATAATGCTTAATGCCCATTTTTACCACTGAGGCATCATAGGCAGTGGACACTAATAATACGTGAGATGAAACAATAAACTGAGAAAAGAATTTTGGGAAAGAAATGTTCCCAGTCAAAATTGAATGATCTCTCCAGAATTTGCTATTTGCTATTGATGAGATTTGAGAAAAACAAGACAGCAAATATAGTTCTGGTGAAATTTGAACCACCGGCCAATCATAAGTCCAGACCTTAGCAACCTCAGCCAACAATGTCAGTGTAGGTGTTACTTGATGAAGCCCCAGAGATAAAGTGTAAAGGCATGAGGCCGAGTTATTGTGATGACTGTGCCTTATATCCACTCTTCCTATCCAGCATTGTGAAAAACTCATGAGAAATGTTGCCATAGTATGAAGGAGCACCAGCTTGGTAAAACGACTTCATCTTCAATTTGTAGAACTGCATAACAATGTATATATGTATTTATTTATTAACTGTGATCGATCTTACACCTGGTGGCAGTGAAGAATAATGAATATACAATGATTATTTATAGCAAAATACTTAAAAAAGAAACCAGTTAACTTCATTAAATACATCTGTCAACCTAAAATTAAATAAATAAATCTACTTTAAATAAATGTTGAATTAATTTTACACATATTTACATGACAGTTAACTTAATTAAATACATTTCACCTAACCAAAAAACAAGTCAATGTTGTTAGATACAAATCAACCTAGTTAAACATGTAAAACTAATTAAATACAAATTCCAATTGCAACTTAAGAAAATCGTATGACATCACAATCAGCTCTGCAGGGGGGGGGGGCTTTTATCATTTACGACAGCAATCAAGTGTTCATTTTCAAACCATCATGTTCTTGCTCATGGTAGGTATGTAGGTAGTTATTCAAAGCTTATAGCCTGACATTATGTCAAACATGACCAGATACATGAAACATAGCTTCATCACTGAACACAATATACTGCAAAAATTGTTCATCATTGTCCATCTCATCAAGCATGCGCGCACACACACACACACACAAATAAAAAAAAATATAACAATTGCAGTTTGTAGCCAAAAACTGGAGATTTTTTTCTTCAAAACTTTGAAAACTGAGAGCTTCTTATGGCCTTTAGATATTCATTGATATAATGAGGCTTCTTAGGCCTCTTACATATTGTTTCAACAATCTCCCTACTAACTGATGGCCTAATTGTGTTCCACACACTGTCATTTTCCTTAAACTGGCAATTCCAACAGTAAACACTTTCATGTGATTGGCTTTTCACTGAACATGCAGGACATTCAAAACAGACCTGCTTCAGAAATTCAAATTTTGTAAGCCAATGGATACATCAAACTCCTCTGAACAGTTCATAAGCTTACTGATTGGTGTCATGGTTTGCACCATCGTCACATGACTACTTTCATGCACATCCTGTCTTCTCTACACTTCCAAAACTCTTTCAGATGCTCTTCAATGCAGTATAATCATGACTTAATTTTGCTTTGTTCAGATACTGTAGAATCTGTAACCCCACTAAGACTTTAACAGATCCAGTTTATAATACAGAGACTAACACCCAAACTCACAAATCATTAATTTTTACTAGAAAATATTTTCAAAGACCACTAATTTCATCTTCAGATAAACCCTTAAAACGGTAGTGTTGACTTCCTTCCTACTTTTAGCCTAGACAGCCAAGGTGCACAAGATCCCAGAATCCAATTGTTAAGGAGCAGAATACACATTATTTGTTTCACCCAACTCTTACAGTCAGTATGATAATCCCAACTATTTTCTGCCTAAATATACAGAGAATCATAGACTGCTGACCCATGCAAATGGTGCAGTTTTCAAAGTAACACATACTTTTTGTGTTAAACTATACTTTAATAAGGGTTGCCACTGCCATGTAGATTTGAGTTAGAGTATGCCTGCAAAGCATGGCAGCAAAGGATCACAGTATGTTATTGACTGATGGTTTTATGTTATGATAGCTGTGGAACCTGTTTGCCACTTAAAAATGAAGTGATGCAGGTTGGAAACCTCTAGTTTGAATCAGTATTGGCAACCCCTGGTGTAAAGTGTGGCTTATCAAGATCAAGATAATTGGTCATATATTTTTCTAGAATATCTCAAAAATCTATCATTTTTATACATGTATTTTTTGGTAAGTTTGTGAACCAGGTGATAAATGTGATCTAACACAAGATTTTTTCAACAAAATGGGACCAAATGCCACAATCACATGCAAACATTGCAGAAATTTGATCTTTTTTGGTGATAAAGATATTTTCAAGGACTTGTGGCCCCTTTGAATATACTTGTGGGAACATTTAAGGGGGGTGGATACACAATAAAGCCCTGCACCTTAGCAGACCTGGAGAGGAACATCAAGAGTCACTATTGCCCCCACTGCTCAAGCAATGCTGTACAGAACATTTGATAATATGAAGTGGTGCATTAGGATTTGTCTGCATATTAGTACGGTCCCTTCAAGTAGTTGATGTCATGAAATTTCTCACCAAATATATATATTCTGAGCAAAATGCTGTCTCTGCATGTGTTCTGCCTAGGTTAAGAAGTTTTTATTTGGGCCAGCTTTGTTGTGAATCACCCTATAACATACAGCATATGGAGTATTTATATAAAAAGGAGTCAATAACCAGCTTTTAATTTTGGAGATATTTTAAAATTTCTTAACTTTTTTTGTGGGGAGGAGCATTTGCATTCTTCTAACTTTAAGTGAGCTCCAAAGGTCACAGGCAAACAGTAACATACAAATAAAGGTATTTATGAAGGAAGAAAAAGAAAAGAGTAGAAAAAGTTCTACAGGATGAGTTACACTAAATTACTATTTCAGATTTCTTTTAACCCTACATTAGATGAGGCCTTGTAATAACTCATTTTGTTGCGTGAGGAATTATGTTCGGCAGCAAATACTTGACAGTTATTTCTGGTTATTTCTTGTATTTGCAATGTGTAATTTTATAATCTTTATTTTTTTTATTTCAAATCTTAATTTTTATATTTCAAGAGAATACAAAGAGACATCAATGCACATTTCATAATGTAATACACATAGATATGTATAAATCTGAATAAATACAAATTTGAAATGGAAAATACAGAACTCAAAAGTAAATACTTGTTATTGTTTATTTACAGATGCTCTTTAGTGTCTCAGGTCATCAATGTCCCATTTAATTCATGACATGATACGGCCGACAATTTTTCCTCAGAGGCCTCTTCTTTCAGGCATATGCTGTAAATCTATGACATGGAACCCATGACTCTACTTTCCTTCCAAAGTAAGCCATACTTAGGATTTTTATGCCTGAAAAAAATCCATCAATCCTGGCCGGAATTGAACTCGCGATAGTTACCACTGCACACCAGGATTAATTAAAAAAAAGTACATGCAAGGGTGAATAGATTTATCGTAGATTTCTACATATAAAAACTTAAAATACTTAAATTATTCTCTAGTATTATTATACCATTTTCAAGTTTTCATCACATGATTCCTGCTGACACACTGTTCACAATAAGTAACTGTTTTTTTTTTGTGCACCCCATACACAAACTTGTGGTATGCAGTACATGAATGTTTTGTCTTCCTGTTTTCTTTTCTTGTGCAAAAAAAAAATCTCTCAGATTCCGAAACTGTTTTGAATTTTGTAAAATGGCCCTTCAGGCATTCCTAACAACCTCCTAACCTTTGCTCACAAGACTAATTTTGCAGCTAATCTGGTTCATTGGATCTAGACAAAGTTGCTTTGCCAGAATCTTCAAAAACTCTTGCCTGGACATGCTTTTCTGGGTGATGACCTAGTAAACTATATTGCTGTTGACACCACCAACCATCTGTTTGTCTTCCTTGATACGGAATATGCAGCCTTCATCTCATTAATGTCTCCCTTGATGAGGTTATAGAAAGTTAGCATCTCCAGCTTATTTGATTCTCCAAAAATTTCATCTATAGAATCAGAAAAATGCATAGATGAGAGCAAAATAACCTACAATTTTTCTTTGGTATGTATGACAATAATGTCATCTTTGAACCAAAACCAAAAAGACTACTGCATTCTTCGCAATGTTTTCCTTCAGTGAAAACCACAGTGAAAACCACCACAGTGTGGTAACTATGGATGTCTATCACGAAATTCCACTGTTAGGGTTACTGAACTGAACCAATTGTTGGTAGTGATGTTTCATCTTGTTCCTGATATAGGCTCACCAAACCATAGAACTATTTGATGGGGTGTGTTATTCTGCTGGAATAGGTTGCTGTCCAACACAAACTTCCATGTTTGCTGCAAAAAAAAAAGTCCAGTGCCACAAAGGGCTTTATACCATATTTCACTGATTTTCATTTCATGAACACTCGAAAGCTGCAGCGTTCTCTAAAAGGTTTTAGGATTTCATCAAATGTATTGCATTCAACAGCATCGGTTAAAAAATTAAAAACATCTCTAATAGGTGCCAGTTGTCAAGCTGTTTTCTCTCATTTCTGCTATAGATGTCATCAAAACGAAATAAATCTAACTCTTCTAAGAAAGAAAGAAAGAAAGAAAGTGGCACTGCTGGTGAGAAAAATTCCACTCATATAGCATTTTTGGCATACAAATCATCCAAATTTTCACGTGATGACTTTATGATTCCTGCAAGATACGATAACCCAAAACAGAGCCTTTTTTTTGGTAACAGTATCTTCAGCAACTTTTTCTCTACTGTAGTTTTCCCTGTGTCTAGAAATCCATTGATTCTTACATTAGTTTGGAGTATGAGCTTGTTTGGTTTGTTCCTTCACTCCATGTAAGTCTGTCACAATGTTCTGCTGTCTTGATCTCACATTTTGATGAGCGCAGTGATTAAATCATTTGGAGTGTTGTCCTTTCCAAGTAAATATGGTACTCTGCAAAGAAAACAGGTGGTGGTATTGTTTGACCCAAAATGATGGCATGTTGATATGTTGTCGGATCTTTTGTCAGTCAATTCACCACTTCCAGAATCATGATTGCTATTTTCCACAATGTCCTGTTCATTTTCTTCATCTGCTTCTGCAAATATATCTACTTCCTCCTTTTCATTGGTGTTCAAAATTTGTAATATTAAATTATGAAATATTTCTTTTTATTTGCATAATTTATACATTTATACATATTTCAGAAAGTCAAAATTGTACTGCTGTATAAGTAACAATGCTACTTTGTCTAGGTTAGGAATTATTTTCCGCACCATGCATGGTTGAAATGAAGTGAACAGTTTCCACAACAAATCAACAAACACTGAATGTTGTAATAAATACCTAATAAAGGAAATTAAAAAGGCAGGTAGACAAAGGAGAAGCTACTTCCAATTGTTGGCAGTATATGTGTTTTAAAAATGTTTTCCAGTATGGAACAAAACTCCATGTGCGACTCATGTAGGGTTAAACAAGTCTTTTATTGACCCTCTGTTTTCACAGGTTGCAAGAGCAGAGAGCTCTCAAATTAGTGAATATAAAATATATGGGAATTATGGAAAATTGTATTTTAGCTCACAGTTAAATATTCTTTTTAATAGAACAATGGTTGCTGAGCTAAAAAAAACTTAAATGAAATCAATTTACAATGCTCCTGGCATTTCCTGTATTTTTATAGTACAAATAGTTATTGAGATATTGCTATTGAGACTTTATGCTTCAGTCATAATATTAATGCCTGCACAATACACACCAAATAAAAAAAATGAGTGTGAGTGATTTCTAATGCCAACTCGCTTGCCAGCCAAGCATTGGAGTTCTGCACATAGTGGCAGAGGACAATAGCATAGTCCTTTTATAATGTGTGCACTAAGAATTAGTGGATTACTTTACAAGTAACAGAATGAGGATAAGTGAGTTGTAAATGGGTCCTAAGGATCTTAAAAGATTTGAAAATTTAGCAAACATAAATTCAGAATAATGATGGCTTTGTAATGGAAATATTACTGCATCAAACATAATTATGATAACAGCTTTGAATTAGTATTTCCAAATTACAGCCTCATGTTGTTATTTTTTTAATAGTGTTTAAGGTCTGTTTTTGCTACTGAGGCATTACAGATGGTGGCTACTGGTGATGAGATGAAATTATAAAATTGACAAGGATATTTTTTTTTATTGGAAGGAAGTATTCCAAATCTAAATTAGGGTGTCTACCAGCATCTGCCATTTATTAATAATTAATTATATGCACCAAAAACATGTCATGTGGAAAACCTGGAAAGGGTTTATCTCATGTGTTAATTTGATATTACTTTGTCACTGAGAAGAGAAATTGCCTTACTACTGAAAATTGCATTCTACTAAGTATGTCAAACTTTCTAGCATAAAAGCTTCTACCAATTGGAAAATAATTAGCTGGACACCATGAAGAATATTTTACATCAATACAAGAGTTTTCCAGTTTATGCAAGATGCTTTAACAATTACTTTTGATCATATGTTTGAAGATCATTTGACTCAGTGCAAAGGACCTCCAAGCCACCAAGTTCAAACTCATTTGATATTTCTAAAAGCTTTTAATATGGTGAGGGAAACTGCAGGATGCAGTATACAAAGATGTATTGAAAATACAAGACATGCGATATCATATTGTAGAAGCCTGTGACAAGATTCTACATAATGTACCTATTATCAAAGACTGGACTCTACTAATGCAGTAAGTGGTCCGAATTCGTAAGCAAGGCAAGATTACTTTATTGGCTAAATATGTTATTTTTAGATAAAATTGTTCATTGGAAGATTGCACAGTGAAGCTAATCATATATTAAGATCATTGTGTGATTGAGTTGAACTAACACTCTTTTGCTCCACTTGTTTAAATATGTAGGACCAGTTTAACGAACCCTTCGTTCACATCATCAGCCCCTAGTGAAACTGGTCCTACATATTTAAACAAGTACGTGGAGTAAAAGAGTATTAGTTTGACTCAATCACACAATGATCTGTAATATAACCACTATTTTTTTCCTATTACCTTACTTAGCCCAAATCCTCCAGAAGTCTCCTAAAATACCATCAATAACACATGCTTTCTTCAACATTAAACTCTTAACCTAAACTTACGTATATTTTTTACACTAAACTCCATTCACTTACACAAAAGTAAGATGCATTTCGGGAGAATCTCTCCCATCTTCAGTTGCTCACTGAACCGCCATTACTCAAAATGATGGCTGGAAAACGGATGTTCCTGTGGTGGCCTCTGTTGGTTGAAGTAGTAAGTTGCTGAGTTCATCCATAGGAGGAAACTCGAAATTCACAAGGTTTTTTCTATTTTTTAATATGAAAATTTTTTCCCTAGTGGATAACTCCAATGGGTTGTGAAGATGTTTCAGCAGTTTAATTCCCGGTTTTATTTCATGGTTTTTGGTCCAAAAGTGAGCTGCTACTGCTGATTTTCCACCTGTTTAAACCGAATATTCCCTTTCCTCCAAATTTCCAAATTTGTTTTTGTTTTGCCTATGTAGTGAAGTATGCCACTCCATTGTCAACAGCTTAATAAGTACAATATTTATTAACTTCTTAATTTGGTCATAAAACTCTTCCTCCGATATCTCCCAGTCTAAATCATCAATTATTTCCTAATTACCCAAGAAATCTATTTCTGTTCAAATTAAATTCTCTTGCCTTAATAACGTATAAAAATGAGGACACCAGCTTTCAAAAGTTATAATTCTTTCTATACAATCTTTTAACTACTGATCATATCCTCCTTGTTTCATGGATTTTTTTCTGAAACCATTAAAATTTTACTTATTCTTTTATCCCATTCCTTCTTTTTGCCCTCAATGAGGCACCTATGTTCCCATTTAAGTGTTAAGAAATTTTCCTTTGATCTTTCTCCCCCAACTTTTTCCAATTTTTTAGCTCTTGAATTACTCTTTTCTTTGCCATTTTAGAATTTTCATAAAACCATTTTTTTTTACTAACATCATTAACCACTGCTTTCATTTCATTCCTCGCCCATTACATACTAATATCCTAATTTCTCTACTGCCCATCCTACTTTATTTGCATTTATTAGATTCTCTATTTCCTTTTGTAAAATTTTACCTCTTTCCAAATTTAACTCTTTACAAAATGAGTAATATTTTTCTTCCTTCCACTTGTAAACCTCAATATGCCTACAATTCCCCCTACACACTTCCTTCTTATCTCCCCTTACTTCCCCCAATTTTAATCTCAATGGGAAATGACAAGACATTAATACCATATTCATAAGTTCAAAATCTCTAATCAAATTATCAATAGTGAGTGAACACAACATATAATTTACCACACTTTGTCCATTCTTATCAGCAAATGTAAATTCTCCATCTAAGTCAGACCCTCTTAATCTGTTACATGGTATGAGATTATTTCCTTCACAGAAATCTAAGAGCTTTTTTCTCCTCTTTACTTAAAATCTTGTCCTTGATATATCTTCTTTCTAATATAAAATCCATATCAGATTCTTCAATTAGGTATTTAACATGAAATGCATTTGATCAAGGTAAATATTTTTTTTTTCTAAATGGCCACATTTGTGTTTGTGATTTTCAAAATATTTGGTACTATTTTCAAGCCTGAATGGGCCAAAGTTGCTGTTGCCATTAGTTTTGACACGTACGATGCAGTGGACGAGGATAGTGTAACATGTGGAATTTAAAGTGTTGATGAAGTGTGCGATGAAATGGGAGGGGTTGCAAGTGCCTTTGATACAAGGGAGGGGAGTGAGAAAGATGGAGAAAATGATGTAACAGCTGAAGGCATATTGATGTTTGCTGAAGCTTAAGAGCACTGAAACTGTATGAGCATATTCTATGCACATGAAAAGAAAAGAAACAAATGTCAGTTAATGCCCTTTCTCAAAAAAAGGGACACACATTTTGATTTTTGTTCATTTCTTTTATTTATGGATGCTCTTAACTTCTCAGGTCATCAGTGTCCCATTCAATTCAGGGGGTTAACAACCAATAAATTTTGCTTAGAAACCTTTGCTTTCAGGCTTAAGGTTCTTTTACGTGCCATAAATTTACAACATGTGACCCTTTGCTTTGCTTCCCTTCTGAAGGAACCATACTTAGGATTTTTAAGCCCCAAAAAACAATCCATCAACCCTGGCCAGAATTGAACTTGTGATCTTGGGACTATGAGGCAAGCATGGTTACCACTAGACCACCAGGACAAACAACAAAGTAAAAGATATCCATGGTAACATGCTAAATTGACGCAAAATAGTTTTTGCTTATATACTGGCTTTATTTATTTTGGAACATGATTTATGCACTTCCCATATCTATTGTTGCAACTTGATCTGAGAGAAATCAAATCTTTAATGCTTAGACTGTGAATTGAAATATATAGGAAAAACTAAAAGAAATTTGACAATTCGGAAGAAAGAACATTTTAGAAATATCAAATTAAAACAGACAGAAAAATCTGCAGTAGCACACCATTATTGCAGTCAAAACCATGAAATGGACCCAGAGATAAAACTTCTTAAAGAATTAAACAACCCATATGAATTGGCTACCTGGGAGAATATCTTCATTCTAAAAAACCGAAAAACCACAATGAATTTTGGCCTTCCTCTGTGGGATTTACCTTTCCAAATTCATTTCATATCCATCAGAGGTCACCACATATAATACAATAGCTTCCATGGGACCAATATGAGCACCAAGAAACAGTGGGTCAACAGCTGAGGATGAGAACCATGGTTCCCAAAACATGTGTAAACTTAAATGCAGTAAGTGACATGCGTAAGAAATTTTACCCACATTATATAAATTAATATATAATAAGAATTTAAAATGATTGAGTCAAATTTGTAACACATCACTAATATTTTACAAACAGAAAACTAAGTTTCTGCAGCTAATCACTCCCATCTTCAGTTCCAGATCAACTGCCGGCCTTGTTCTTCATGGTGGTTTGGTTCGTCTCTGTTGGTAGTTTTCCTTTTTTAAAATATTAGTGATGTACGTGTTACAAATTCCACTCAATCATTTTAAATTCTTAGTATTAAATATTACCGTTACAAAAGTCCACATTTAACTAATATATAATACCTTCACTGTAAACAGCTTCAAAATTAAACAAATATGTTAAATCAGATCTTTATTACTGATTATGCTGTTTTACATGAAATACTTTTCCCATGTCCCAAATGCAATGAGAAATTATATTTTAGAGCCTTTATTCAGCAAACTTGCTCCATTTCCCTCAATCTGCCTGGTGTTAACAGGAAGTCACCTATTTTAATAGTTACACATATTATTCCAGATGTTTCAACTGCTATATAATAAAATGTATTTTCAAGTAGATAATAAATACATATAACCAAATGATAAATTATCTACATACTGCATACAATTATTTACTATTTAAATTCCGGTGTAAAGAGTTTAAAAATATATTAAATAAAAATCCAACTGGTCCCTATTTCATTTTCATTTATTTCATTTATTTTCTGATAACACATATTTTTAACCGCTTTAATCATCTACTAAGATTTTTATTTTCATTAACACCATATCCACACAAACTGCAACATACAAGGTTTGCACTATGAATACCCAAAGTATTACTCACCATGCTTTGCATAGTCCATGGAAATGTTTGTTCGCTGAGCATTGTTGTCCACATACTCCAAAGTGCGTCGTCGATAGTCTGCTTTGCCTCCACCTCTACCAGTGACATTCCATGATGGATGTATACTGCCATCCACTCTTGTTGGTGAAGCAGGGGCAAGGAGGGATGCACGACCTACAGGATCTTCACGAATAGGTCGGAATGTAACACCTACCCCTAATGCTAAAGCAGGAAAGTAGAAATATAAGGTTTAAATACTTTGTTGACTACTTTCACAAAGAGTTTATAGCATAATTGAAAAAAAATGTATAGCATTTGTTCAAAGAAATAGTGCCGCATAAATGAAACTCTTAGAAAATAAAATGAGTTGCCTTATGCAGTTTAGATGGTACAACTGTTCCACCATGAAGCCATGACTTTACTAGTTCCAATATGTGTAACAATTAATAATTAAAAATATTGAATATTATTACATACATGGGTTGGGAGAAGGGGGTTCTTCTCCCCCTTCTGGTTCTCCTCTTCCTTCAACTTCTATCTCAGAACGTGCTGTGTCATCTGACCTGGCTACACTTCCAGTGTCATCTGTATCTACCTCTGTAAGTCGCTCTGAATCTGAAGCTAAGACATCCGTGCTCCAAGCTTCTGAAGCAGTTTCTGACACATCCAATAACTGCAAATCCAGATAAGGGTTCAGTTTTCTAAATATGTTCAGAATAACAATAATAATCACAGTTATAACTAAGAAATATTAATAGACCCAAAATAGGCTAGCATTATAGAAAAGGTTTATATCCCATGGAACTAAATAAAGTGTAAGATAAAAATTAAATTTTGTGAAGAGTTGGTTTTTCATAACTTGCACTGTTCATGAGTTTTCTGGATATAACTTTCCACAATACTATATAGCAACAATATGTGGAAGGCATGGCCATTTATATTACTAGACCACCATGGGTGGCCGAGTTCGTTAAGATGCAAACTCCTGAGCTGGAGGTCTGGGGTTCGCATCCTGCCAGGACTGCCCTCCCTGACTGAGGTTTTTTCCAGGTTTTCCTCAGTCCTCATAAATGGCAAATGCCGGGAAGGTACGCTAAACTTAGGCCTGGAACATTTGCTTCATTAAAAGTACTTCTTTCCCAATTCATTTCATTTATCATCAGTATCCACTGCCTGTGATGCCTCAGTAGCAAAAAAAGGACACTGAACACCATTCAAAAAAAATCACTAGACCTCACACCTTTAAACTTTTAGTTTGAAGACTACAGCAAGCAAAATACGAGGGTAGGTCCATAATTTTTCAGCCTCACCGATAAGAATTATCGCTGTCATAAAATCCTTATTTGGTGTCATACCTTATCTGTTCAGTAAATAGTTGCAGCTGTAACTTCTGCTACGTTGTGTTGAGTTGTTCAGATATAGTTGCATAAAGAAGGCTATATGTAGAAGATTGTGACATGTTCACATCGAGTTGTGACATGTACCAGTATCGAGCTGTTATTAAGTTCTTCACAAAAGAAGGACTTATTCCAAAAGAAATTAAATAGCAATTGGATGGGGATAAGGGGAAGCATCTCCCTTATATTCTACTGTAAAAGAATGGGCCAAATTTTTTCGAATGGGATGGGTCAATAAAGCTTTGAAGACGAAGAGCATGCAGGTAGGCCCTGGGAGGTGCTCACTCCTGAAAACATCGCTCTTGTGGAAGGAAAAATTATGGAAGACCAGCAGCTAAAGTTACAGAAATAGCAGCAAGGTTGGGCCTTTCTAAAACGACAGTCTTTCGAATTATTCATGAACATTTAAACTTGAATAAAGTTAGTGCAAGATGGGTGCCTAGACTTCTTTCCTCTGTCCAAAAGCAACAACAATCATCTGTTGTCAGATATTTTTGGAGCTCTGTGGTGGCAACAAGAGAGAAATTCTGCAAACTATTGTTACAGGAGATGAAACTATGGTCCTCTACTATGACCCCTTGTCCAAAAGAGAATCAATGGAGTGCGTAAACCTGGCGAAGCACCGGCTATAAAGGCCAAGGTCTCTCAGTCAACCAAGAAGATCATAGCTACAATCTTTTGGCACTGTAAAGGAATACTCTTCATTGACTTCAAGGAGAGGAACACCACAGTAAATGGGGAGTACTATGCTGGCTTACTGCACAGACCACATGCTTCCATCAAAGAGAAAAGGCTAGGAAAGTTCAGTGGTGGTGTGCCCCTCTTCACGACAATGCATCTGTGCACACATGTTGCAAGGGAAGCTGTGAAGAAATGTGGCTTCAAGAGATCGACCATCCACCCTATAGCCCAGATCTAGCACCCTGTGACTATTTCCTCTTCTTAAAACTCAAGAATGACATTCTAGGAAGGAAACTGAAGTATGACGAAGTGATGGATGCTGTTTATGCCCATTTTGCAGACAAGACTTCTGACTAGTTTTTGGGAGGGATTGAAATGTTAATTCAAAAATGTGAGAAGTGCACTGCAATAAAGGGTACTATATTGAAAAGTGAAATATAGTTTTTGTCTTTATCATACCTAGAAAATGGTTAGGCCAGAAATTTATGGACCTACCCTCCTTTGTGCCAATGATACTCAGCACTTGAAAGAAAATAAAATGGAATATTTATTATATGTATGAAGAGCAACCAAATGGAAGTCATATCAAATTTACTAAATAATAAAACAAGTTTATAAATAGGTCCTTATTTAGCATTTACAAGCATACATTGATAAGTCTGGTATAAAACATGATAAATAAAATTTGTTTGCAAAAACACAAATTTATTTCTGAGCATAATTTTCTTTGAGCTCAATACATTTAATCCTGTGAGATTCCATATGTTTTATTCTCTCAGAGCATTTTTTTTTTTTGACTGTACATAATACTGTTTTACAGCACAGATAACCTCATTCAACAAAAATTTCTTATCCTCAAGCCAATTTTTAAGGTTAGGAAAGAGAAAGAAGTTATTTGGAGGCAATTTTTTTTATTTGTTTATTTAAGGATGCTCTTTAACATCTCAGATCATCATCGTCCCATTCAATTCAGGGCGTGAAAGGGCCGACAAATTTTGCTCAGAGGCCTCTTCTTTCATGCTTGAGGTTCTTTTTCGTGCCGTAAATGTATGACACAGGGCCCATGGCTTTACTTCCCTTCCGAAGGATGATTTTTTCGCCCGAAAATGACCGCCACGGGTGGCCGAGGTCGTTAAGGCACGGACTCGTGAGCGGGAGGTCTGCGGTTCGAATCCCGCCAGGACCGTCCTCCCTGACTGGGGTTTTTTCCAGGTTTTCCTCAGTCTTCATAACTGGCAAATGCTGGGGAGGTACCTAAACTTAGGCCTGGAACGCTTCCTTCCTAAAAAAAAAAAAATATCCTTTCCCAATTTATCATTTCATTTCATGTATCATCAGTGTCCACCGCCTGTGGTGCCTCAGTAGTAAAAACGGGCGTTAAACACTACTCAAAAAAAAAAAAAAAAAAAAAAAAAAAAAGCCCGAAGAAATCCATTGATTCTGGCCAGGTTCAAACCCACGACCTTGGGTTTAGAAGGCAAGTATGGTTACCACTACACCACCAGGACTGACTTGGAGGCAAATGTGGGGAATAGAATGATGGGGAACTTTTTCAAAGCTCAGCTATGCCCTTTTGAAATCGTAACAGCTGCTGTGCGAGTAGTCACAATGTCTTAAAGAGGAGCACTTTTTTTGTGTACCAATCTTGGTTGCTTTCACTTCAACTCACTATGCAATAAAATTGCATAACAACACTTTTTTACCCTTTTCCAAATAGTCAATCAAGATGATACCCTGTGGGTCCCAAACAAATAGGTTTCCATCACTTTTCTCACTGACAAAATGGTTTAAGTTATTTTTCTGTGCATTTCCATCTTCAACAATTCACTGTTTTGACCACCATTTTGGATCCAAGTTTCATTCATTCACAAAATGACATTATAGAAATTTGTATCATGCTGCAACTTTTCCAAACACAATTCTGAAATGTCCTTCCTCAGGCATTTTTGGTTTGGAGCCAACAAACAAGGCACCCATCATGCACTCAGCTTCTTCATATACAAAACTTCATGCACAATATCATGTACTTGTTCATATGAGATGTTCACCATCCCAGCAATTTCATGAGTCTTAATGCAATCTATATGATCCCAAGAGTTATATTGATTGCTTAAGATAGCTGCCAACATTTGGAATGTTTAATGATTATCAAGTACACAGCCATCACGATTTTACAGTATCTAAAAGAGAGACTTTCTGTAGTTTGGAAAATTCTTATTTTATTCTTCCTCCCCTTGACGAAGCATAAAAATGATTTCCTCCCATCCCCTCCTTTTTGCTCCCTCTTCCTCCTTTCTCTTCTTCTGCTCTAAATTAACTTTCTAGTTCCTTTTTTTCTCTTTCTTTATTTTGGTTATAGATCATTTCATTTTCTTTCACATATTCATGAGAAATTTTTATTTTTGCTTTATGTTTAAAATGATTTTCATAATTTTTCATTTAATACATTTATTTGGTATATTAATTAATAATAAATGGTTCTCAAAATATTTTTGTCTGCTCAGCTATTTTTTTTATGCAATCAATGTAAACCATAGCATTAACATGTATAAAAAAAAGAAAAAAGAATATGCTAAAATTCAACTAAATATACCAGTATGAGAACAGTTAACACAAATAAATTTAATAAAAGAAGGTAAATTAAATAAATAATGGTATCTATGGTTGGAGTTAATTTTCTAATGAAATGCTTTTCAACTTTACCTGGGTGGATTCTGAGAGTTGGTTAACAGCACTGTCTGTTGTACTGGTGGGGAAATTTCTTTCACTGCTCTGCTCAACTGTTTCACTATCACTTGCCAGCACATCTGTACTCCATGTATCACTGACCATAGATACAGTTTCATCCCCTGAAGCATAAAACCCCATAACATACAACATATGTTGTTTATGCATCTGCCAGATAATACCAATTAAAGCATTAAGATTTCAGGTACTAAACATATTCATCACATAACATCTATTAATTTTACAAATAAACAATATAGGAAAATCAAACAGAAAACATGGAAATAAAAACAAAAATAATATATAAATGGAGGGGGATAGGTAAGCAAAATGCTTAACATTTTGAAATATTTTGAAATTTTTATTCACTAGATTTCACTAATGGTCAAAAATACACACCTTCAAGTAGTTTTTTAATCTCAAATTTGCCAAACTTGTCATCAATATCTGTGCGACTCTGTTTATTTGTCGGTGGAGGTGGAAAATCCAATGGTTGTCGTGGTTCTCCATGAGACCCTCTTAGTACCACTCCAGATCCATCTTCACCTTCAGTTATTTGTGAAGATGGAGTATCTCGACCTGAAGCAGCAATAATTATAATTTTTTTCAAATATTATTCAAAATATTGAAGTGATTTATAATTGTTTTAAATAAACAACCACTTATTATTAATATCACTGTATGATCTAGTCGAACTACACACTCTTATTGCTCCACTTACTTGTTTATAATATGTAGAACTAGTTTCAGAAACTCTTAGTTCACACCATCAGCTAACGTCGTTATGCTGTGGGAATGTGTATTCTGCTCTGATGGAGATGTGATGAATTTAAAAGTTTATATTTTCATCCCCGGAAGTGTAGAAGCTCATTAAACTGTCTCTGTATTTATAAATGTAGATTTTTTCCAATGTTGCTTATTCTGCAGGTCCTTGTAATGATTTTAATAATTTTGCTTTATTCACTATGTCGTGGTTTTCTTTCCAGAAATGAGATGCTATTGCTGATTTCTCCATCTGCTTATATTTTATGTTCCTGAAATGTTCTTTTAACCGTTTGCCTATGTACCTCTTTGTTTTTCTTTGGTAGATTTTATTCACATTCTGCACAACTTATTTTGTTAATACCTATTTTTTTCTCCTACGGAATACTGTCATTAACATTGTCTACCATGAAATTTTTAACATTAAATCTGTTTATAGGTGCCAATCTGATATTAAAATCTTTTAGAATATTTAGACATTTTTTTCATGGCCTATGGATGATATGCAAATTTTTTAAAAGTTAGTTTATCTTTTTCTGCTGGAAGTGTTGTGGTTTCTTTAATAAGTTTTTGCCTCTTGAATTTCTATACTTTTTTATGTACTAGTTCTTTTTTAAAACCATTTTTAACCATTGTTCTTAATATTTGTTTGCATTCTTTCAAGTATTCTTCTTTGCTAATATTGTAGGTTAAATAGCTGGTGTGTTAGGCTGTTGATCATTGCATGTTTGTGTGTTCTGGGGTTAAAACCATCAGCTTTGATGTGATTGTCTGCGTGTGTTTTCTTTCTGTATATTCCAAATTCCAAGTTTCCTTGATGCTTTATAATTTTAATGTCCAAGAATAACATGTTATCTGTTTCTGTTTCGTATATGAAAGATATGTTTGTATGTTCAGAAGTTTTATGGCAACATCAACAAGTTTTTTGTTAACTATGGCAATTATATCATCAACATATCTGTGTTATATTTTAAATATGTATGGGAATGCTGAGTTGATAACCATGGAATTAACAAAATGAGAGAAAATCTAGATCTACAAATACAGAGACAGTTTAATGAACTGGACACTTTTCGGGATGAAAACATAAACTTTGTTCATCACATCTCTCCCAGAGTAGAATACACATTCCCACAGCATAACAAATTATCCAGCAGTTAGCTGATGATGCAAACAAAGATTTGTGAAATTAGTTCTAAATATTATAAACAAGTAAGTGGAGCAATAAGAGTGTGTAGTTCAACTCACTCATACCATGATCTTAATTATATGATTAGCTTCACTGTACAAGTTCTTACATTGTATGCTCATATAAATTTACAGCTCATGTAAACTTATAAGCTCATAAATTACATTTTTGTGAAAAAAATCATAACAATTTAAGTAGCCTACATTAATGTGTTCAAGTTGTTAACACTAACTCCACTTACTTTTTAAAACTTAGGACTAGTTTCGGGAGAGGTCCCTCCCATCATCGGCTGCTTTTGACTGAATGCCGTTGTTCGAAACGGTGGATGGATACTCGTTCATTCCTGTGTTGGTATCTGGTGGTTCTAACAGAAACTTGCTGAGTTCATCCAGTGGCAGAAAATCAAAATTCATTAAATTCTTCTTATTTTTTAAAATGAATATTGTCTCCTAAGTGGATAGTTCTATTGGTTTGTGAAGTCGTTTCAGTAATTTGACTTCTGGTTTTATCTCATGATTTTTGTTCCAAAAATGGGCTGCTATTGCTGATTTATCTAACTGTTTCAATCGAATGTTCCTAAAGTGTTCTTTTCCCCGAATTTCTAAATTTCTCTTCATTTTCCCAATGTAGTTCTGCTCACAATCTGCACATTTGATCTCATATATTCCTGATTTTTGCTCTATGGGGATAGTGTCTTTCATTGTGCAATGTACTAAACTTTTTATGTTATAATTGTTCTTTGGGGCTAACATTATTCCATGTTCTTTGAATATCTTCCTAAATTTGTTATGGTAAGTTGGGTGGTGTGTGAATTTATATCTTTCTTTGGTGTTCTTAAGTGTGGAAACTTACTTTATCAATTTCTGTCTTTTAGCCTTATTGATGAATTTTGTTACTGAGTCTATACTGAAACCATTGGTTATAGTCATTTTCATTATTTGTTGGTATTCATTTTTGGAACAAAAATCATGAGATAAAACCAGAAGTCAAATTACTGAAACAACTTCATAACCCAATAGAACTATCCACTTGGGAGAGAATTTTCATTTTAAAAAATAAGAAGAACTTAATGAATTCTGATTTTTCCCCGCTGGATGAACTCAGCAAGTTTCTGCTAGAACCTCCAGATACCACCACAGGAACAAATGGGTATCCATCCACCGTTTCGAACAATGGCATTTAGTCAACAGCAGCTGATGATGGGAGGGACCTCTTCTGAAACTAGTCCTAAGTTTTAAAAAGTAAGTGGAGTTAGTGTTAACAACTTGAACACATTAATGTAGGATATATTACCACTACATTGTCTACAGCTTCGTAAGTACAATTTTACTTAATTTAAGCAGCATTAAATTTAATGGTTATACAGCAATCATTTTCCAAGAGATAAGTCAAAATCAGGGCAAAATTTCATACTTATTTGCCCCAATTTATACAGCAATCCTTTTGAGAGTTTCATCAAAGGGATGTGTGATCTTGAAAAGACTTTCACAATGAATGGAATGTGGGATAATAGCAGTAACCGTTTCTGTCAATACTGGTTCGACTTTACAACTGCCATGCAAATTTACCAGTGAAGAGGGATTTCAAGCATAATACTGAGGTTAATTAATACATATGTACACGTTTGATAACCATATAATAAGCATATGTTATACAGGATTGCTTATTAAGCAGGAGAATATTTTTGAGTTTTTACAGTATATTGTCTTCCATAGTTTTGAAATTTCACAGAAATGCCACTTAAGATTTCCTTTTAAAAAAGTTGCAGTAGATATTATTTATTGCAACTCTCAATAAAGATATGAAAAAATATGAATTATAATTTGTAAATAGAACCAAAGCATTAATTCACTGTCTAAAATTTAGGCTGCTACTTTTTAACAGAATCCTACTTGTTTGCAATGCACTTATGCCAGAGCCTGGAAGATTGCAGTTGCCATTCAGGAACAATTTTTTTGATTAGCAGTGTAGCCATTTCTGAACAGTCTAACATTGTTAAACCTTTTCTTGCCAAGATATTCCTATAGAAAGCTAAAGAGTTGAAAATCTGGAGTGCAAAGTCCAGACTTTATGAAGAATGTAATGTCCCGAGGAATTGACATTAATGTTTGCTTCCTTTTTCTCCAGTTTCTGATGAGCCTCCAATGTGGTCAAGTAATATTCAGCACTTAATGTACAACTACAGTGAGGAAGTCCAAGCACAAGCACATTGCTGTTCTCCTGAATGAGTTCCAAAAACACGATGTTCTTGTATGTTGTAAAAGTACTTGAACGGAACTCTTCAGGTTCATTCTTCACCATTTCTCTTCTGTTTTTAAATGTGTTGCTCCATTCACAGACTAACATTTAAGAATATATTCCAATCGTAGCTTTAATTTAAGGCTTTAAGGCAGAGCCATTCCTAAAAATTTCTAAGATAGAAATTAAAAAATAAGTTAGAGGTTTTAATTAAAATCAAAATAATTACTACTTTTGTAAATCACATTCAAATGGGAAGAACAACAAAACTTTTGTTGTGTTCTGATGTGATACATAATTCGAATAGTTAGTACTGATAGATGTTATCCACACAGGTAGTAGCTGTAGGTTCTACCTTAAAATCCCCTATGCTTCCTTTGTAAAACAGCTGGGAGGCCTAGTCTCATGGAATATTCGCTTCTCCATGTTGTAGCAAAGGCCCAGAAGCTATACACCTTTTCTGCCTCTGGAAGTTCTGCCATTTGCTATAAGATTTGTGATATTTCCATCAGTGTGTGTCACATGACACTAAAATGAAAACTGTTAGTCTGTGTTATTCTGTTGGCAGTTAGAAATTTTTGCATATATCCTTTATTATGAACAATGGATACTTATTAGTTTTTGTACTCAGTGTGTACCTGCAAGACAATGAATTCCATAAGTAATACATCTGAGAAAATATTAGATTATGAAATAAGAATAAATGTGAAAAATCTTGGAGCACTCAGATGAGATACATTTCAAGAGCAAAAACAGTCCAAATCCAGGGGAGCTATAACCAAAATTTTAATACAGGATTGTACAGTGCAGCTGACTGGTTGTGTAGATGTGATTTAAAAAATTCCATTTTTTATTTCACTTGCCTTGTTACTAACTCATCTGACAGTGTGTGGACTGAGATTTTGTAACAGACTTAAAATTTTTTCTTGCTAGGTAAAAAAGCACAATTCCAGTGAAAATCATCTAAATGGATGTATTGAATTTTCTATGCTGGAAAGGGTAGACATTAGGTGCCAGGTAGATAGTGCTTATCATTCAAGTATTAAGAAGTACAACGAAAGTGTCTGCAACAATCAATACATACTAGGCAAGCTAATAGACTGCATTAAAAATGGACCCCGGAAAACCTTCTGTAAATGCCACAATTTGCAGCCTTGCCAAAAATTTAAACCAATGACCCAGGACAGGTATATTCTCACCATACTCTGTTCAATCTTGTACAGATTTTTGGTAGTTTTCTCAGCAGGAATTTTATTAAAATGCACTGTCCCACAAAAATATACCTTCACTTCATCTTCCTCATAACTGCAATGGCAACCAAATGGGTGGATGACCATTAAATACTGGTGTCACCCTTCTCATTTTACCACTATGCTAAATTCTCTCTCTCTTACCCCTTCCTTCTTTCGATCAGTTTGTTTGTTTCTAATGGCTGATGCTGAAGATTTGTTTAATTTGTCTTCTGGCATCTCAATACAGTTCAGCTACATTGTTATTGTTGTCATTGTTGTTATTATTATTATTATTATTATTATTATTATTAAAATCCATTGACCTACTCAATTGCAATTATACTGTTTAGGCTAGACGGTATTATATTTGAAATCACATTTGTACAAAAAAAAATTATATTGGAAAAAATGTTCAGCAAAAAAAAAAAACATTTAACAAGTCCATTTTGAAATAATGTAACAAATTATTTATGAGGAAATCACTTATATTTCAACAGTTTTATTCCACTTACTTGGACATGTTTAAAAGGCTGTTGCCTTCATCATCAGCATGGTTCCATAGATGTACAAGTAACTGGAACAAAACTAGTGAAATTTGAGTGATTTCCTAAAAAATAATTTGTTATATTATACTCATTTCACTGTAAAAAGCTCATCTATTTATATCTATTGTGAAATGGTTCAGTTTTTCCCAAACTGATATTTACATCCAACTTAACATCTACAAATTATTAAAATCATAACATTTTAGAACTTAACATCTACAAATCATTAAAAATCATTAAAAATCATTAAAAATTTAACCAGTCATTACCATATTGTACCACCATAATGCACATCAACAATAGTATATTTTCACTTGATTTTTAATGTTTCAATTGGATATCAAGTGCCATTACTCTTAAAAGTAAAATTATAATCAGGGAAAGTTAAAAAAATCCTAAATTTAATAAATCCTGATAAAATGGGATATGACTTCATAAATTCAAGTCACATATTTTTTTCCTTAAAATGAATTTAAAATACCATTATACTTATAGAAATTTTACTTGAACTTGCAAAAATGTTCATTAAAATGGGTTTCCATTTTATTAATTGATATCATTGTATGATTCAGTTGAACTACACAAAGCTTCACTTACTTTTCATAAACGTATGGAACCGGTTTTGAGAACATTTAGTTCCCATCTTCAGCCAGGCTAAAGTTCAACTGTCGGATCATTCGTTGAGCTGTGGGAATGTATATTCTGCTCTAGTGGTGGTGTGATAAACTTGTAGTTTATGTTTTCATCCACAGCGATGTCAAAGTTCATTATGATGTTTTTGTATTTGTAGATGTAGATTTACTCCCACGTTGCTAATTCCGTAGGTCCTTGTACTGACTTGAATAATTTTGCTTTATTTATAGTTTATCACACCGCCACCAGAGCAGAATATACATTCCCACAACTCAACAAATGATCCGACAGTTGAACTTTAGCCTGGCTGAAGATGGGAACTAAATGTTCTCGAAACCGGTTCCATACATTTATGAAAAGTAAGTGAAGCTTTAAGAGTGTGTAGTTCAACTGAATCATACAATGATATTAATTAATATGATTAGCTTCACTGTGCAAGTTCCAATTTACATTTAAGTTCCATTTTATTGTCATTTTTTCATTAAATAATGAACAATGATTATTTATTTATTATTGAATAGTGTTTAACACCTGTTTTCACTACTGAGGCACCACAGGCGATGGAACAATGATGGCTAAATATAAATGAATATTATACTTCTAACTTACCAGAAATATTTGGAGTTCCTCTTCCTGATACATTTGCTGATACCATATCAGACAGATTATCATTCTGGTCATTTTCCAATTCTAATGATGAGGCTACACTATGATTGGATGCTGCCTCAGATACAGCTTCCAAGTTATCGCTAGTATTCCCTAAAAATGTAAAAGAAAAAAAATGCTTCTCTTCATTTGAACTTTACTATGAAGCTGTTAACAGTGATGTAGTAAAATAATGTTGATAAGGTTTGTATTGATGACACATATCAACATTATGCTTTTACTTACTTGGGACAGCGGCATACATATATAATAAGGAACAAAATATTTAGACATATCGAGAATTTCTAAAATAATGTTCAATAAACTGAAGTTGTAAATAGTCTGACAAAAACTTGCATTGTTTTGAATACAATAATGTAAACAAAACCAGTTAAGTTTTTCAAAATTAAATATGCTCAAAAAAGCTAGCTGATATGAAATGCTGATTTTCATTGCATCTTTATAGTTAGAAAGACAAGAACATCCTGAGTTTTCTTGTAATAAAGGAAACATGACCTAAACTCAGGTATTCATTTTTTACACTAAACTCCATTTACTTACACAAAAGTAAGACACGTTTCAGGAGAATCTTTCCCATCTTCAGTTGCTCACTGAGCCCAATTTTGCTTCTAGACTTGTTTGTCTTGTATATAAATATTGTACTCACGAAGCTGTTGACAATGGAGTGGCAATATAACCTAAACTTAGGTATTCATTTTTTACACTAAACTCCATTCACTCACACAAAAGTAAGACGCGTTTCGGGAGAACCTCTCCCATCTTCAGTTGCTCACTGAACCAACTTCAATGGGAGAGATTCTCTGTCAACAGCTTCGTAAGTACAATATTTATAAAAAAGGAAACATGTTTTACACCAGTCAAGGCAATTCATAATATTTTTATATTTGATAATGAGTGTACAGGTATAAATAAAAATAAAATGTTTCTTGCTTTAATCACAAAATTAGTTCAAAGAGCACAAATTATTTTAATCTGTGAGTGGGTGTTAGAAAACAATAATCAGCACATAATGATAGGGAATGAAGTGACAGAGGTGGAATGAATACAGACAATAAGATTATGATACAGAAATGTATTAAGCTGGGATCCATATACATGGGTTATTTCATGCAGTTCTTATGCCTAATACCATTATAGCTAATGCTTATTACAGAGGTTATTAAAAGTCAAACCCATATTCCCCCCCCCCCCCCATTTTTCATGTACAGACTAATCTGCTGCACCAGCAATTCATAATGTAAGAACCTGAAAATTGCAAAATGCAGTGAATTGCATAAAATAATAGTATCTGGATTTACAAAAGTTCATGAATTCATGCTGCTCAAGATCCATTTCAAATTTCAAGCATTAAATGTATACAAAGTAGCCATTGGAATATGAGATTATGAAACATGAAATAAAGTTAGTACCAATAGAGCCTTCATCATGCGACAAGGAGAATCGTGTACGCTTTTCATGACTCTCTCCTCTCTCCATACCTCCTCCTTCGCCATCCCTGTCGTCGTGATTGTCTGGAAAGTTTACTCTCACTCTTGATCCTGAGCACATGGTATGCTCTTCCATGCACAGCACCTGCAATGTAGTAATTGCATTAATAACCAACAATTTTAAAATTTCCTGAATTAATACCCAGTTAAATACCACACATTACTTATATGATCTGCAATCTTACAGTAGCTATAAGAAATAGCATAGCCATTCAAATCTTTTTTTTTTTTTGATTTGTTTATTTAAGGATGCTCTTTAACATCTTCGGTCATCAGCGTCCCATTCAATTCAGGGCATGAAACGGCCGACAAATTTTGCTCAGAGGCCTCTCTTTCAGGCTTGAGGTTCTTTTTCCTGCCGTAAATGTATGACATGGCACCCACGGCTTTACTTCCCTTCCGAAGGAAGCCATACTTAGGACTTTTATGCCCGAAAAAATCCATCGGTCCTGACCAGGTTCGAACCCGCGATCTTGGGTTTAGTAGGCAAGTATGGTAACCACTACACCACCAGGACCGACCCATTCAAATCATTAATTAAACATCTATCATCTGAAGAGAGCATGCCAAAAAATCAGAGATTAATAAATTTGTTCCTGGCCTCTGCTTAGGCATATCAGCAGCTACGATCTTAGCTTTCATTTACTTGCTAGACTGATATGAATCACACCATTAAAAAATCCTTGCTAATATTGCCTCTACAGCTTAGATTTTTCCACATCCAATTATTGCCCTTTGTGCACTTCTCCACGAGTTTCGTAATATTCCTTCAAATAATTAATTAAATACTTTTACCTGGTTACATTAACATCTTGATTTATATATTCCTATCTCCTTTCCAAAGATTTTTGAGGCCATTTTACTATTAAGTTAACAGGTCTCCTTTATTTTTTGATTAAATGCACAAGAAATAACCTGCACTAAGTACATTCCAACTTTTGTGCACAAATGTAGCTAATTTTAACTCTTGGAAGGATAGAATTGTGATAATGAAAATTGCATGAAATATAGAAAAAATCTTGAAAATTCATTATATAAGATTGTATACACAATTTTCTTTGAACTTCTCAATTTTATCTGTTTCAACATATACATACAACAAAAATAAGTTTAAGTGATTTCAATGTTATTTAAAAAGAGATGCTAATACTTGAAATCATCTCAGTGGAAAATTTTTGATCAATTTTTCTTCAATGCTGCTCACACGATTATAGCAAAGTAGTATAGCAAATGAAAATGATAGAGATATAAATCAAAAGATTTATAGAAATTTTTGTAGTTAAATAAATATTATAACAAACTATAATATGCTATATTTTGCTTATAAAGGTGTAAAATACATATGAGGCATATTTAAAAATAAGAGCCAATCACTTATAACACAATAAATAAATTGAAAAACTAATTGAATAAATAATTGAAAATAAATTTAAATTGGAAAAAATGTATTTGCTTTTGCACAATTGTACTTGCCCTATTGATTTTTCTACATCATGACTCCTTTCTGAACACTATACAGAAGGAAACCACTGGATATGAGGTCTGGGCTATATGGTGGATACTTCAAAAGTTCAATTAAAATTCCTCAATCTTGTTAAGAGTTCTGACAGTGATATGTGTACTTGTATTGTCATGAAATAAAACAATTCCTGACAACAGCTTCCCACAACTTTGGTTCTGAAAGTCATGCTTAAGTTTCACAGTATAATTTAGCTATAATTGATGTTACTAGTTACATAAAATCCACAAGAAGAACATCTTTTTTGTCCCAGAAAACAGTGGCCATAATCTTTTGTGTTGATGTCTGTTTGAATTTTTTCTTTTGTGGTGAAGTTGAATGACCCGTTTCATTGTTTGTTGCTTTGATTCAACATTAATGTACAAGATCCTGTTTCATCATCAGTAATGATACAAGAAAAAAGTTCATTTCTTCTCTCTTGTACCAGTTCAAAAATGCATGTACATCTTCCATTCTTTTGTTTTTGTGCATGGCAGTTAGCATTTTAGGGACCTGTCTTGTGCACAGTTTATGGTATCGAAGATTTCTGGTGACACTTCTTGTATTTGGTAAAATGGAAGTTCCATTGCAAGAGCACTGATTGTAAAACAACAATTTTCTTGAATTTTTGCATCCATATGCTCAATGAGGTCATCCAATTGAACTAGCCTATGATTTTTCCCTTAATCATGAACATGTGTACAGCCTTCCTTAAGTTGACAACACCATTGTCTGACTTTTCCTTCTTTATTACAGTTCATTCATAAATGTCACATAATTCACATGAATTTCAGCAGTAGGTAACCCTTACTTTTTGCAATTAGAAATCAAATCACTTAACAAACTTCACAACTAGCAGGAGTGCTTATGCTTAAAGTCATCATAAAACGTGTTCAAAAGGCAAATGACAGTTGATAACAATATGCCCAATGGCAAGCTTAAATAACCTGAAGACTCCACACATGTGCAATCCACATGCTTTATGAGTGACTGACCTTTACATTTTAAATGTGCCTTGTATTTTAATATTTATCAGTAATTAAAACTAAAATAAATATAATTACAGCTTTGATTTGTTATGATGTACATTGAGATACAATGTAGGAACTACTGTGAATAATTTATGAGCCTGTAGGCCATGAACTAGTAGATTGATGAATCCCTTCCAGGGTGTCAGCTCTTTTTCCCAGTCACAAGTGCTTATTGGTTCAACAAAAACAGCTTATCGAAAGTACCAAAGATCTGGCCCCCTAACCATCACAAAGGTTAACTTGATCACTGCTTATAGCCTCATGGATTAAGCTACAGTTTATTGGTAGACTATTAAGAGTGTTTGCTTCTATGCTTGATTCCACCCTCAATATAGGACAGTATAAATAGTGGTGCAGCAGGCATATGCTTCAGTCTGATTAGCTACTGGGAAGAACAATTGACACCACTGGAAAATGCCAGATGCATATTCTGACAAAACATCATAATTCATACAATCTTCTAGATCTCGTCCTATAAATTCAAAAATTGCATCAATTTATTCACAGGATACCAGCTATTAAAGCATCAGCATTTATACAGGAATTCCTCTTTTTATGATTTCATAACACATTTCTTTTTCTTCCATATTTATTTGGTACCTTGCAATTTTGGTAACTCCATATCAATTCCATAGTTTTATAGTTCTGCACAGATTATAACATGATTGATATCCTGGAAGCAATAATATATTTTTAAAATTAAAAATAAAATTAAATTAACAAAATAATTAATGGTGAAATTGAAGAGTAATATACACTATGTCCTAGCCATTTTATTCTTTGTGCCTTTATGAACTTCACAATATCTTGTTTGTCTATTCTTCTAGATCATAATTGTATCTTATTCCCCATTGTTCTTTATCTTTTACTGGTCCATAAATTCTTTTCAATATTTTCCTTTAAATCTTCATAGTATTTCCTCATCTGCATTGTGTATGCTGGTCTTATTAGTGTTTTATAAATCTTACATTTTGTCTTTCTACTTATTAGTCTGTTTTTTAGTAATTGAGATTAGTGCAATATGCTGCATTCACACTTTGAATTGTTTTTTTTATATATCCATTTAAACTGCTATTTACAAGTGCTCCTAAATATTTAAATTGTGATGCCTCTTCAAATGTTTTTTCTTCAACTACCCAATTTGTAATTTTCCTTTTATTTTTATTTGCCGTCATCTTCATATATTTAGTTTTTTCTTCATTTACTTCTAATTATATTTCTTTAGATGTTCTTTCAAGTACTTTATAGACTTCCACTAGCTTTTTTGTATCAGGGATTTTCATAGTGAAATATAGTATAATATAACAAATTATTATTACAAAATTAGTGAAATTTGAGTGATTTCGTAATAATAATTTGTTATATTCCACTAGCTTGTTTTTATCTCTTGCTACAATGACTATGTAGCAAGATACAATGTTTATTTCATCTATTACTTTGTGTGGGGCTAAATTAAAGTGTGTGTTAATAGCCCATCTCCCTGTCTCATCCCAGTATTATAATAGAAATGTGGATTTAGATTATTTATTAATTTAATCGTAGCTTTAGTATTTCTCATCATCTTTATTAATCTTACAATTTTTTGTTTGAATTTAAAATATTCCAGTGTTCATAGAGTGCTTCCCTATAAGTGGAATCAAGTGCATATTTAAAGTCAATAAATAAAAAACATAAATTTGCACCATATTTATACATTTTTGCTATTATTTGTCCTATTGTAAATATCTGATCTACTATACTCTTACCACTTCTATATCCACTTTGGTATTCAGCCAAAATACTTTCTGCATACTTCTTTACTATATCATTTAAAATATTTGAGAATATTTTGTACATTACATTTAACAATGTAATTCCCTTATAATTGTGATACTGATATTTACTTTCCCATTTTGCATATTGGGCATATTATACCTATCTTCCATCTTTCAGGCATTCATTAATTTCTCCATATTTCTATTATCAAATTATATAAAATTTCAATAATTTCCTTCCCACCATATTTTTTTAACTCACATAATCATCTTCTCCTGGTGCTTTATTATCCTTCAAATTCTTTATTGCTATTTATCCAAAAATCAAGTTCTTTTTCTTTTTTCCTATTTTCTGTCCATTTCTATTCCTTTTCTCATCTAGATTACTTCTTACTGTATACTATTTATTTAACAATTCTTGGTAATATTGAGCCCATCTTTCCAGTATACCATCTTCTCCTAAGATTTTACCTTCTTTACTTAGACATTTTCTCATTCTACTTGTTTCCTTTGCTTAATTTGTTTCATTACTGTATAAAAATGTTTATATCACTCTATTGATTTAATGACTCTAATTCTAATATTTGTCTTTCAAGTACTCTTTTCTTTTACTTAGAGATTATTTGTATCTCTTCTTCTTTGGCATTATTCTTCACAATTGTTTCTAAGTCTTTTTGTAGCATCTCACTTCTAAAAGTATTCTTTTTTTCCATCACTTGTTCATATCCTTTATCAAACCACTCTACATTTTTCTCCATCTTCTTTTCTCCTATGCTAATTTTTACTACTTCTTTCACTGTCTTTTTTATACTCTGCCATTGTTCTTCTATATCTTTCGTTCCCCTTTCCCTTAATGTTAGCTTCCAATATTTCTTTTTCTCTTCTTTATTATCCATTTTTTTCTCTATTACACCAAATTTGTTTCTTCTCTTGTACTTTTCATACTTGTACTTGTACTTTTGCACTTTTGTACTTGTACATTTTCTGTATTCTTATTCTCATTCCCACCTCTACAGAAAGCAATCTAAATTGCAGTTTGGGCCTCTACAAGTCCTTACATCTATATTGGATATATAGCTTGTGTTGATAAGCACATTATCAATTTGATATATTATATCCTATAAGAATGTATTAAATATGTTCACATTTACTCCACTTATAAAACATTAGGACATGTTTTGGGGACAATTGCTCCTAAAACATCAGCTATTGACTGATTTGGTGGCTGGGTCCCAAGGTGCTTATGTCGCAGTCTCTGATGGAACTTGGTCATTATTTTATTTATTTATTTTTTGATTTGGTTTATTTATGGACATCTCAGGTCATCAGCATCCCATTCAAATCAGGGCGTGAAACAGCCCACTAATTTTGCTCAGAGGCCTCTGTTTTCAGGCTTGAGGTTTTTTATTGTGCCGCAAATGTACAACACAGGACTCACGGCTTTACTTCCCTTCCAAAGAAAGCCATACTGAGGATTTTTACGCGCGAAAGGAACTTGCTCAGTTCATCCATGAGTGAACAAAATTCATTAAGTTTTCCTATTTTCCATGATGAAAAATGTTCTCCAAGCCAATAGCTCTATTGTGTTGTAAAGTTCTTTTAGCACCTTAGCCTCTGGTTTAATTTAATGATCTTGTGTTTAAAAGTGAGCTGCCAATAAATTTGTTTAAAACAAATATTTCTAGTGTTCCTGTCTCCTAATTTCTAAATTCTCTTTATTTTCCCGATGTATCTTTGGTTACAATCTGCACATCATTTTTATAGGACATATAACCATTCCATTGTCTAGAGCTTTGTAAGAAAATTTAATTGATTTACCATTATTGAACCTGGTATATTTCATGTTCCTTTATGAATCTCTTAATGAGGGAAACATGCACTCTTTATAATCATATTGTTCCTGACTAAGTTGCCCAAGTAAATTACCATTTTCATTACTTGTTTGATGTAATACATATTTCCTGCCACTTTTGTTAGATAGTTTTCTTTCCCCACTTTCACACTGAAATCCCCTAATACCACTAATGTACCACAGGTTCCCATCTCTTTACATTAAGTTTCTAAGTTCTCATAAATCTCTTCTTTCTTCTCTGATATACTCTTGTTTCTAAATTTATATATGAGTAGTATTTTACAAATCCTTAATTGGTTTAAACTCTTATTAGACTCCTTTTTATTCTCTTTGAGACCATGAATTCATCTCATATAGTAGCTTTCTCTGCTCCACTATACAACAATAATTTATATTCTCATTTATCTACCCCTTTTCCTCCCCATCTTATTTCTTCAGAGTGCTAATACCTAATCTGTATTTTAAAATTTTGTTTGCTATTTCTTTCATTTACCCAGATCTTAACATAGTCCATACATTCCAGGTTGCCAACATTAGACCCAACACTTTTGTGCAAGTTTCCTAACATTTGTTTTTTTTTACAAGATGAAGTTGTTGGTCTCATGCTCAACCCCCAATCTGGAAGGGCCAGGTTTTCTTATTTATGTCCCCAGAATGCAGGATGGAAGTATACCTGGACACTGGGAGGCCTGAAGACCTCTCAGAGTTGCTATTCCCTACACTCACCAAGGTGAGCCCCTATGGGCTCATTTCATCCCCACTTTATCATTTAATTAGTACAATAGAGTCTGCCATAAACTGCATAAGCACAAAATATGACTACCCCCTACAACTGACACAAGAACTCAATGTCTGTCAAGTTGTCATTAGACAATAAAATTATCAATAGCAGGTATCACCCACTGTCATCATAATTTCTATCAAGTTGGCTTTCCACCTTTGTTGATTGAAATTGCTTTTCCTAGCAACTTCCCACAATTATATTGCTTCTCTTTGTGCTAGTTATATACTCTGCAGTAACAATCCAAAAGTTAGTATTTACAATTGGTTTCCGACATTTTTCTTCTGAATGAGGCTTAGGTGTTATGGGATGATGCTCAAAAGACCACAGATTGAAAATGATTTTTTTTAAAAAAATAAGTTTATAAGTCTTACACATATATGCTCAAAGGCTTGAACATGTTTAAAAAAATTGTATAAACAGGCCATTATGTCAACAGTATTATTTTTTATTTTATTTACAAAATCTAATTATTTCAGATTTCTTCTGTTAGGCAATTATAATAACATCAATGAGTTCCATTTGGGTCTCTCATGAGTTATAGGTAAACATAAAAATGTTTCTCCTTATCCTTTATTCTCAAAAGGCAGCAGCCCATTCATTAAAATGAGTTAAAATTCTTGTGCTAGTCTTAAGTAAATGAACTGCTGCACACCATACATTTTCAGGTGCTGAGTTTAACTAGGGCTAAATTTAGACAAATGGTTCACAGTAGGGAAGCAGCTCAAATTACCTTACCTTCTCTTCAGGAAGAAGGCCAATATTTTCTCCAATACTTGGAGAGAAAGGGATTACAAGGACATCATGGTTTGACTGTTCCCCATTCTCATCTTCTATTACTACCACTTCCTCTACTGCTTCTACTGCAGAAGTGGATAATGATGAAGCTGTCTTGGTAATGCGAGCCTTCCCAACTGAAAAAGTTAATTTAAGCATTAATTTAAGCATCTATGATGTGTGAAGAGACTACTCTATGTTATACCCAAAATATCACAATTAAATGGGTAGCTATTTAATTTTAGGTATTTATTAAGTAGCATGCCATAACTCACCAACACTACCTATTTGTTTTCGAAGCAGTCTCCCCCACTTTCAATTCAAAATTTCATCCTGTGGAACCAATCATGGAAGCATCCAAGCCATGCTTCTTTAGAGATGGCACCAACCTCCTCTTTGTAGGATCCAACAGTCTCTTTCAGAGTTCCAAACTATGTCCTCTCAGTTTTTCTTGACAGTGGAAAACAGGAAAAAGTCACAGGAAAATAGATATGGGCTGTGGATGATTCACCAGTCTCTCCTGATTCTTGTAGAAATTTCATTGTTTTTATAGTGGTATTGCCATGGAGAATCAAAAAACCTTATAACCTAGACTTCAGTCTTCTTTCCATCAATGTTATCAAGACCCTGGGGAAGCAAACTGTGATGTTACCAGTTGGCAGTGACTGTTCTTTGTTCCTAGAGTGGAGTGGTTGCAATATGGCCACTTGCTGAGAAGAAACTAGCAGCCATCTTCCCATCTACACTTTAACATCGCTTAACTTGTTGCCTGATAGCCATTTAATTCTGCACTGACTGTTCCCGGATATCCAATAAACAGATCTAGGTATTTAAATGGTTCGCAATTTAAATTTTTGCATTGCAGAACAAACACTTATATTTTGCTTAATTTTTATCATATTTTAATGAAACAAATACGAATTACAGGGACATTAAATACAGTATGAACCAACTACAATTTATTTGTAAAATGCATAAAAAAAAGCAAGAAAAAAGGGGGGAAAGGAAAGGAAAAAACTTTCAATTTTGGAATGTATTTTATGTTTATGATTTGCAGAGCTAAAAGAATTCTGTACTTTTTTCTCTCAAACTCAACTACCATTGAACACTCATGTTTATAAGCATTGCAAGCTCTTAGTTAAGCCAGCACATATCATATAATAAATATTGAAATATGTGATGCAAAGCAGCCACACATGCACTTCTTTATTATTCTAGAGAGTAGGTTTTTATATACAGCATGTGTGTAGCTATAGATGAAGTGGTTGAATCATATGATTGCATTTGCATGACATAATAAGCTTAAATTGTTATGTTCAGGTCAGCTATACAATTTTCAGCTGCTGAAACAGGTAAATAAGCACCTTGATACTGGACTGTTTTTGGCACCATATGTTTGGGTTTGTGTATTGGGAATATTTTCATTTCAACTAAAGGCAAGGTTCACTTGGCAAGGAATTACAAAGTTACAAACTTGTTATTCCAGTTCGAATCATGGTTTCAGTTAGTGAGACAGGGTTATGGATTCTGAAAACCATTGCGGCACAAAAAGTTTTTCAGAGTACAACCTGCAGTGTACAGCCTCATACACAGCTCACAAGTGACAGTCAACCAACTGATTTTTTACCTGTTTTTTACTACATTTTTAGCAGCCCTTTTAATTTATTTATTTTTTTAACTGTGAGAAGAGATTGCTCCATTCATAGAACAAATAGTTATATCTGTTCCAGAAGAGAGTAATATTAAATGGACTTGTGATTTAACTTTTCTAAGAGATTTAAAAGGCATTTGAATGCTCTGAGCCTCTTTCTTCAAGGTAAAAGTTAAATAGTCTCCCAAAATGTATGACAGAATTTAGAGATGGATCATTTTTACAGAGATGCAGACTTTGGAATATACTATGAAGAATTCTCTCAATATATACCTTTGGGGAAGTATGCTAACGCTTTTGATACTGCTATTCAGTTGGAGTATAAGCAACCTTCACAGAATATGGAATTGCAAATTTAAAAAATACATTCTATCCTTTCAAATACTGGGATCTTGTGTGGTTAGTTCTCCCAGTATTTGTGCAAAATACCTGTACTCTTTATGGAAGTATGTACATAGTTTAAAATTGATTCTGTTATACATGGTAGGTTGATTGGTTGGTTGGTTGGTTGTTTGGTTGGTTGGTTGGTTGGTTGGTTGGTTGGTTGGTTGGTTGGTTGCTAGTGGCCATTGAGGATGCTATCTGTTATTTATAATTCTTTTTCTAACTTCCGAATATAGAGGACCTTTCACTAAAATAAAAAAGTAGCCACCATAAAATTAAAATGAACTTTTGAACTAGAATTTCCTACTAAATTGAAACTTATAAAAAGATTAATAACCAAATAAGATCAACAAATATCCAACAAAAACTTACATTTTTATTGAAACGAAGAAAAATTGGATCAAAATGAAATTAATCAAGAAGAGCACTGCATTTGGCTCTTAAACAAAGAACATCTAATGAAATGCAGCCAATTTGATAGCGATAAACAAATGAAAAATAATTTGGAAGCTCTTTATTAGGAAGTTAGGGAAAAAAAATTATAAATATCAGCACCCTGAATAGCCACTAGCAACCAACAAACTAACCAATCAACCTACCATGTATGATAGAAACAAGAATTTTAAACTGATATTATCACTTTGGGAATGTATGTTAAAAGATAAGAGCCTTGAGCACCTCTCAAAACCAGGGACATTTCATACTTCCATAACGACTACACACTTTTGCACAAATACTGGGAGAGCTAAACCAGTAATTTCATGCAAGATTCCAGGATTTGAAAGGCTAGAATATATTTTTTAAATATTTGCAATTCCACATTCTGTGAAGGTTGGTGATACTCCAACTGAATTGTAGTTGGAACTTTTGGACTTACACTGTGATTGTGAATTAAAGGAGAATGTGCAACCAAGGAAAGTTTGTGTGATTTTTATTAAAATCTTTCAAAAGGTCAGATTCAATGATTACACTGACATACCAATGGAATCTTGTGTTTATTTGGAACACACAATTTATGAGCAGTTTTTTCTTTGTTGAAAATTAATAAGTCTATAAACAAAGAAATCAACTTATGGAACACAATTTATACCATGCACATTAAACTGTGCATCACTCATATATCATTTCCAGACATCAAGAAGTTTGTGGGTGAAAACAAAATCCAAAAAAACACTCCCATTTTTCAGTAAACTTTGTGCATATTACACAAACAGTAGCAATATTTATTTTCACTCTTATTATTTTTATATTAAATTTAGTTTGTCCTTTAATTATTCAGCTGCTTTAAAATTTAAAACCGTATCATTTATTGTGTTAATAGTTTAATCCATGCACATTTATGTAGGTAGTTGCATTCAGTGTTTCATTTAGAAATATACACAAGGTAGTTATTATGAATATTAATTAAAATTGTGCCCATATTATACAATAAATGTGCTGTTATTTAATGTTTTATTCTCTTTGTACATGTAAACCTTGAATACTCTAATATAAAATGATATTATTAATTTATTTACTGCACGGAACCTCTGTTCCATTACAACACACTCAAGTTGTTTGGGGCAAGCGAGTGAGCAAGGGAGATGCACAATGCATATCAGTTGTTGACCACTGGTCTAAAACACTGAAATAAAATTTATCAGTATATATACCTTTCCCTAGAAGCCCTGAAGTTTTGCGAGGTGTGCTCGGTGTTGATGACTGCTGAGATTTCAATCCCACATTGCTGGAAACATGTCCATTTACAGTGGCACCATTTAGTGGAAGCTGCAGCAAAAGAGCCTGCAACTGTTTTTTATCTGCTATGTCATTCTCTTCTGTAGTGACTTCTGAAGCCACTGTTTGAAGGAACATTACCTGAAAGAACAAACCCACGCACTGCTATTTAAAAAATTATTATTCTTTACATCTGAAAACCAGAAAATTATATGAAAATATAATGTAATTTAAATAATGGTTATCTAGCAAGCAAGTGAGTTGGTATTAACTCATATACCCACTCACTCCTGGGTATGTGTCACTTAACATTTTCTGGTGTGTGAATGAATTTATTTCACTAATATTTTTACATAAATGAATTTAAAAATTTTTTACCTAACTATAATTTTTTGGAATACAATGAAACTTTTAAGGTTCACTTCATTGATAAATTTTACTACTCATTTGATTTTCTTAACAAATTGTCTACTGTATCCTTCCTTGTCTTCAGTCATCAGCAGTTTTCTATTGGAATCCAGAAGACTTATTTCAACTATACCTGAATATCATAAAACTAAAACTTAACTACTTACTAATCAACAATGTATTTCTTTAACATTCATTGTGCCCAGTATTCAAAATTCACCTATACAACTTAATTTATTTTCTTATCTCAGAGTTACCTACATAAAATAGTTTATTGGTCTTAACACACCATAACTCCCAGTTGTTGATATATTGGTGACCCACCCACCATATTATATATACAGAGTGAGGCATTTATAGTGTCAAGGCCATTTTCCTAGAAACAAAGGGGAAAATCAAAAAATGCTTCCGACAAAATTTGAAGTAATCTTAGAAAAACATAAGATAATAGCCTTAAATATTTCTTGAAATGCCATTCTCAACGTCGTTTCAAGGTCAACTTGATTTTTTCAAATGGAATTGTGTATTTTCTTTTCTGGAAATGAAAAGAGCATTCAATTTTCAATATAAAAGTTCTAGTACATCTATCACCTAGGAGTGGTAGGTCATTTGATATTGAACAAATAGTAAATGTTTTTCACTCACTTTCACTTTACTGGCATCAATTTACATATGTTGAAAAGATACCATTTTGAATTTGCAGTAGAGCCATTTGTAAAATTCAACACGCTTTTGAAAACCATCCACTTAAAGGGCTTGATGTAGGCTAATATGATATGGATAGTATTTGTGATACTTAATCTCTCTCCTTTGAGTGATTCCAGAATCATGTTCCAGTTGATGGGAATTTCGGGAATTTCGGGAACTGCAGCTAATACAATGACCGAATTTTCCTCAGTTCTCATTTGATGGTGTATTCTGGTGCAACATCTCCCATTTCAGAGAGTAAGCTTGCAAGTCGTTGAAAATTTCTAACAGATGGATGCCTTCCTTTCAGGATATCGATCTCCATATAAGTTGCAAGCTGCCATAAATGTAAATCATAACATTCCTCTCGTTGATCATGTATCAAACATTCATGAGTGAAAAACAAATGAAACTGACTGAGAATAATGTCCTTTGAGGTTTGAATTGGTGAAGTTGAGCACTCATTTATGTACCGATGTCAACAAATGGGCTTCTGTGTGTAAACAAATTCATTTCCTTCATAGCAGTAACAAAATAAAAAGAGAGAAGCGAAAGTGAGTGAAAAATATTTCTTATTTGTCCATTGTCACATCACCTATCACCCATAGCTGATAGATGCACTAGAACTCTTTTAATTAAAATTGAATGCTCTTTCCATTCCCAGAAAAGAAAGTAGACCATTCCATATTAAAAAATCCTTTTGACCTTGAAATGACCGAGAATGGCATTTCAAGGACAAGTTAAGATTGCTATCTTATGTCCCCCTAAGAGGACTTCAAATTCTGTCTGAAGCATGTTTTGATTTTCATTTCGGAGGAAAATGGCTGTGACACTATAAGTGTCTCATCCTGTATCTATATTATAAACTTGTATACATTTAACTTTCATATATTCAACTTCAATTTGGAATTAATTTTTTTTAGCCAGAAATGGTATGCTACCGCTGATTTTTCCATATGTTTATATTTTACATTTCTCATTGTTCCTTAAACAATGTTTAATGTTCCTTTGTTTTACCTATTGTTCCTTAAACAATGTTTAATGTTCCTTCGTTTTACCTATAGAGTCTTTGCAAATGGTTGTGTAAATGCTTGATGGCTTTCCTGGCAGAATTTTATCTTTCGTGTTGGTTTTTAGGAAGTAGGTTTTTTAAACTGCATTTGTTCACTGGAGTCAAAATAATGTTGGCATCTTTAAAAATCTTCTGCAATTTTTGATATGCCCATGGGTGGAATTAAAATTTCTTACATATATCATCTCCTTTGTAGCCTTTCATTATGATGTCTTTTATTTGTTTTTTGAATTTTTCTATTTTCTTCTTGACCAGCTCTGTTGTGTAGTCATTTTTCTGTGCTATATCTACGATTTTCCAGTACTCAGATTCATATTCTGTATTGCTTACCGGTACGTTTGTTAATCTGAATGTGAGACTATTGATTATTGCGAGTTTATGCTGTTCTGGATTGTGGTGGCTGTTTTTTTTATACAATTATCTCCTTTCTCTCTTTCTTTTTTAAACTAGTGAGGTTCAGATATTGCAGGTGGTGGACAATGATGATACTAAAGATGAAATGATTAACTGGGAAAGGATTTTTTTTTTTTTTTTTTTTTTTTTTTTTTTTTTTTTTTAAGGAAGGAAGAGTTCCAGGCCTAAGTTTAGGGTAATGCCCCAGCATTTGCCATATATAACTGGGGAAAATCTGGAAAAAACCTGTCACGGAGGATGGTCTTGGTGGGAATCGGGGAATCGAACCCCAGACCTCTCACTCATAAGCCTGCGCTTTAACGACCTCAGCCACTAGTGGCAGTAAATTTATTATCTGTATGGGTATCTTTTTTGAATATGCAAAATTCCAGTATATTGTCATTTTTTATAATTTTTATATCCAGGAAGGGAAGAACCTTGTTGTTTTCCATTTCCATTTTGAATTTAATAGTGCTGTCTTGTAGGTTGAGCAGTTTAATTGCATCCTCTTTGCATTTTTCATTTACTATTGCAAAGACAACATAATGGTACTAAGAATGGTTAGAGTGGATTTCCCATTCTTTTGTGTGTGTGTAAGTGCGTGTGCATGTATATATATATAAGAATGGTTAGAGTGGATTTCCCATTGCTAAACCCTTCTTTTGTGTGTGCATGCACACACACATATATACATGCACACACACATAAGAATGGTTTAGCAATGGGAAATCCAATCTAACCATTCTTAGTGCCATTATGTTGATGTCTTTGCAATAGTGAATGAAAAAACATACACACACACACACATATATATAGAGTCTCTAAATGTGAAGTAGGTTTGATTGATGCAGATTTTGGTGAAGTTCAGATATTGTTCTATTACTTCTCCAGGTAGGTTTATTCAGGTTAGCCATTTTTTTATGATATTTTTAATTTTTCTTTGGGGATGCTAGGAAACAGAGAGACCACATCATAAGGAGTTAACAAATTCCTGTTTTCCAGTTTCACATGTCTGGCTTTTGCTATTAATTCTGATGATTTTTTTTTTTTTTATGCTTTGGCTTTTGTATTTCAGTAAACTATTCAATTTTTTTAATAATGTCCTTTTTTTGTTCACCTTCTAAAAACCACCTTGAAAAACAAAATTCCGCCGGGAAAACAATCAGGCATTTATGAAATCAGTGGCAAAGACTGCAATATGAAATATATAGGTAAAACAAAAAGGAATTTTACACTACGGTTTAAGACACACATGAGATATGTAAAATATAAAACCACGGAAAGAAACATGTACAACTATGCACAACAAAACTAGTGACATTTGAGTGAATTCCTCATAAATAATTTGTATTATTATCCTATATTTCACTGTGGAAATCCCTGCTATATAAATCTATAACCTAATATGTTTAACATTTTAGACTTAATTGGAAAAAGTTTTGTGTTTACATTTATAAAATCAACCAAATCCAGTTAAACAAAAGAAAAAACTATGCTTATTTCCAGACAATATAATTAATGATTCTTAACCAAATACCATATTCAATTTATAACTCACCAAATTGTGCAATTCACTTTCAGTAAATAAAGCAGCTGAACGTGACAGTCCATTCAACTTTAGGGCTTCATCAATAATAGGGCCATCTTCAAGTCCATCTGCTGGTCCATTCAAAATTGCATCAAGCAAGCATGAAACACAATCCTATGGCAAAAAATGAAATGAACAGCAAAGCTTAGATTAAGATAACATCATAAAAACTGTATTTATTTACAATGGCAATATGAATCTCACATTACTGAGATACAGGCAATGTTTGCAGGTTAGTTACTGGGTTTTGATTGTACTTTCGGATTAAAAAGTTGCCTTGTAAATTTTTTTTCAGGACTTCCCTCATCCTGAAAAAATGTTGGATAACTTGGGTGATGATACAAAATAAAAACAGACATGAGCTCTACTTTAGGAGAATTTGCTCTTTCATTTATAATGATAAAGAAGTGGGCTGCATTGTTCAAATATAGCTGGAAAGCCTTGAAGGAGACTCATGTATTGAATCACTATAACCATCTTGGCCAGATATGAAGGACAAAATCCACGATATAATGTTACAAAATCAGAGAGTGAAAATTTAGAGAATTAATGGAGTTATGAATATCTCAACAAAATCAGTGTATCACTTCTTAACAAAAGAACTAGGCATGCATGTTAACTATACAGCAAAAGCATGTTCAATATCAAATATTAAAGCTGTGCTTGGAGTGTTTTGAGAGAAATGCTACTGATTTTCTAAGATGATTTGCCAAGAGTTATGAAACACTGGATATACTGTTATGTTTTAGAATGGAAAGGGCAGTTAAAACATTGGAAACATGCATGCTCTCCCCCCTGCTTTTTTTTTTATTTATTTATTTATTCAGTTTATTTAGATGCTCTGTAACATCTCAGGACATCAGCATCCCATTCAATTCAGGGCATGAAATGCTGATAAATTTTACTCAGAGGCCTCTTTTAAGGCTAAGGTTTGTTTATGTGGCATAAATCTGTGGTATGGAACCCATGGCTTTAACTCCCTTCTGAAGGAAGTCACACTATAAGGATTTTTTACTTCCAAAAAAAAAAATACAATGACTCTAGCTGGTACTGATCTGCGATCTTGGGTTTATGAAGTAAATATGGTTACCACTAGACTCAAGTCCCATCCTAAGAAGTCAAGTCAAATTAAGTAATCTAACATTAGAATTTGAAATCAAGAGTATAATTAAGATCAGCTTTTTTCCAAAGAGTCTACAGAAAATGGTACATTCAACTACTTCATGTGGTGCAGAAAAAAAAGATTGATTTGGCTATGAAGAAGGTACTTTTTTCATCAGTACAATTTTCCAGCTTATCCATCTGCTATTGCATTTGACAAAATTTATAAACTGCTCTTGAAATTTTTTAAAGATACATCTTATTCACAAGGTGTAACTCTGATGAATTTCTTCAATTTTTCAAAACAGAAAGGGGGGGAGACTTAAAAGGAATAAAATTTATGCCAAAAGTAATAATTGCAGCAGCAAGAACACATTTTTTTTAACTAGGTCTTGATAATTTTACACAGATAGCATTAATGCAATGCAGCACATTAGAGAAAGTGCTTTTATATCAGAGGAGATGGTGCACAGAAATAATGGTAGTTTAAACGTTTTTAAGAAAAGTTTATATGTATTCTTAATTAGCTGGCAAGTTCATTTAATACTGTTATGTTCCATTTACCATTAAATTATTTAGAACATGCTTCATAGGCCAATGCCTGCATCATCAGCTGTGAGTCAACTGCCAGATTCGTTGATGATTAGATGGGCTTGGTACAGCTCTTGTGGACATTTTATGAAATTTTGGATTAATCTGTCTGTTGGGATCTAAACATTCATAACCTTATCCACTAAAATGGAATGGTCCTCAATGAATGAATGAATGAATGAATGGATGATGATGATGATGATGATGATGATGATGATGAAACAGAATTTTTACTAATTTGAATGTTAAAGCAGTCTAAGAACTTGTTAACTTTTAACATTTTTTGATGAAACTGGTCCTCAATGAATTTAGTTAATTCCTGGATGAACTTTTCTGTTTGGGTAGAACTTTCTACATTGTGATCATTCTCTATTCTCTCCACTGACTCTGCCACTTTATGATTGTTTTTTTTTTTTTTTTTACTGCTGCATAAACTGTTGTCATTAGTGTCTTATTGTAAATTGCAGGTTGTTTGACTTTTATACATAAAATTGGATCAAAAAGGAGAAAATAGCAATACAGTATGCTAATGCCATGGTTATACTAGTTAGCAGGAGACAGAAGAAGGGGTAAGAAATTAAACTAGGAAAATGGAAATTCGTAATCAATTCTATATACACACACTAACCTAAGGTTAACATCGAGTGATTCCTAGAAATCAGAGGACCCAGTGGCTTACATAGCTTGGCTGTGACCTGTCCGCCTCTGCTTGCTCTCATTTGTTGCTAATGGTAAAATTATATAATGGTTGGAAACTCTCTGAAAAATAAATGATGAACTACTCCAAAGCGTACATATCATGCTCTAATAATGATTCCACTTACTCTGCTTTATTGCATCATGATGTAATAATGTGTCTGTCCATTTTTGTTTTAGGTCTTTTCACTTTACTAAATTTCATTGTTATTTTAATTACACAATCTAGTTTTATTTCACTTTTCCATTAGTTTTCATTAAACTAATTTTGAAAGAGAGTATCCTACTTTCAACAGTTGAACTTTCTCCTGATAATTTGGAAAATTCTGACAATCATGCATGTGCATTAACAAGGTATTAGGAAGTACTATTTTCTCCAAACATTACATTCAGTAATCATAGCATGCATGGATGTAACTTGATTAGTTAGTAACATAAACATTTCAAACAAAATAATTATGAAATATTATTCCCATAATGCTTTTAGGAGATATGCCTATTAAATCCTCCTCTGTATTTTGATGAAAAAATTACGTTGAAAAGGGAGTCCTATTTGTGAATATGAATGAATGCTTTGCTTCTACATATTTCCTTTACAATAACTTTTACAATTAACACACTGTTCTTAAAATGCTCGTTATTTTAGGATCCTATGAGGGAAGGTCCATAAGTTTCCAGGCTCGCGTTAAGGATTATCGCCTTCACAAAAGCATTATCTGGTGTCATACCTTATCTGTTAAGTAAATAATTGCAGCTGTAACTTCCGCTCCATTGTGTTCAGTTGTTCAGATATAGTTGCATAAAGAAGGCTATGTGTAGAAGATTGTGACATGTTCAAAATGGAGTATCCAGCTGTTATTAAGTTCTTCACAAAAGATGTACTTACTACAAATAAAATTAAACCTCAATTGGACAGTGTATATTGGGAAACATCCCTCTTATATTATACCATAAAAGAATAAGCCAAAATTTTTGAATGGTTTGAGAAAGCACTGAAGACGAAGAATAAGCATGTTGGCCCTTGGAAGTGCTCACTCCTGAAAACATCACTCTTGTGGAAGGAGAAATTATGGAAGACCGGTGGCTTAAAGTTACAGAAATAGCAGTAAGGTTGGGCCTTTCTAAAACAATTGTCCTTTGAATTATTCATGAACATTTAAACATGATGAATAAGGTTAATGCAGGATGGGTGCCTAGACTTCTTTCTTCAGTCCAAAAGCAGCAACTAGTCATCTGTTGTCAGGCATTTTTGGAGCTCTGCAGTGGCAAAGAGAGAGAAGTTCTGCAAACCATTGTTACAGGAGATGAAACTATGGTCCTCTACTATGATCCCTTGTCCAAAAGAGAATCAATGGAGTGGCATAAACCTGGCGAAGCACTGACACTAAAGGCCAAAGTCACTCAGGCAACCAAGATGATGCCCACAATATTTTGGGACTTTGAAGGAATACTCTTCATTGACTTCAAGGAGAGGAACACCACATTAAATGGGGAGTACTATGCTGGCCTACTGCACAGACTACATGTTTCCATCAAAGGGAAGAGGCAAGGAAAGCTGAGTGGTGGTGTGAGCCTTCTTCATGACAATGCTCTTGTTGCAAAGGAAGTTGTGAAGAAATGTGGCTTCAAGGAGATCAACCATTCACCCTATAGCTCGCATCTAGCTCCCAGTGACTATTTCTTCTCAAAACTCAAGAAGGACCTTCAAGGAAGGAAAATTAAGTGATGGAGAAGTGATGGATGCTGTTTATGTCTATTTTGCAGACAAGACTTCTATTTTGGGTGGAGGGGATTTAGATGTTCATTCAAAGATGTGAGAAGTGTATTGCAATAAAGGGTAACTATATTGAAAAGTGAAATATAGTTTTTGTCTTTATCATACCTAGAAAATGGTTAGGCTGGAACATTATGGACCTACTCTCATATAGAAATAACACCCTGGTTGTGTACGTCATAGATCCCACTTTCCTCTAATTACACATTTTTTGTTCTTCTTTCCACTACTTCTTCAATTCCTACATTATTTCCACAGATATATTTTTCCTTTACTTTACTTTCACATTCTTCTATCACTTCTCTTTTACCTTCCATACATAATTACCAAAGTTTCTCAAAAACTCCTTAATGATATAATATCTTCTGAGTCGGAATATTAAAACACTCTTTATGGTTTCACTTAAATGAGATTTACTCAGGCCATATGTTTCTGCATATTTTTCCCGTCCCCATTCTTTCTTAAATGTCCTCTATTTCACGGTATGCTTGAGTTGCAAACTACTCCATATTTTTATGTTTACGGAATTTGGGAATCCACACAGTGAAACTTTTGTTAATCTTATTTTGATTTAAAGTAAAACACTAAAAATCATGTCGTCACATTAAAACTCTCTTTAAGTTTCACAAACACACTTATAAAAGTAATTTTGGTACATGTTTCGTGAGGTACATTCCTCACATTGTCATCGTTTTGGTTGACAATGTGAGGAATGTACCTCACGAAACATGTACCAAAATTACTTTTATAAGTGTGTTTGTGAAACTTAAAGAGAGTTTTAATGTGACGACATGATTTTTAGTGTTTTACTTTAAATCAAAATAAGTACTCCATATTTCTTGCTTTTCAATATCATTCTATCCTTATTTTCGCTTTATTCCATAATCCTTGCCTACTGATTATCTGTTTTCTATTCAAGTCACCTATTCTATCTCTTGGAATATTCTCTTTATTTGAGATAACCAATTTCTTTTCCTTTGCTTCCATTTAAGATCTTTTTCAGAGTAGTTTTAATATGTGTAGTCTAGTCTGTAACAACTTTTAGAATCTTTTTAAATACCTTTGTCTATAATGGTTTCTCTTGTTTCCTACAGTCTATCTTATGCCAGTATTTCCATATACGTTTAACTACCATACCTTTTCTGTCATCTCTGTCCAATTCAGCTAATGTTACCCATTTGGAGTTGTCCTGGTGTTATCCAACACCACATTACAAAATGCTCTATAAATATGGTCTATATACTCCCACCCTTTCTCTATGCCTACAAATTTCAATCTCGTACATCATTTTCAATTCAACTGCAGCTGAATAAATTTCCTTAAGTAATGCTACACTTATGCTTGGTATCTTCTTCAAATAGGTTTATTTGTGAGTAAATATAGTACTTAATTAATATTAAGCAATAGATAACAGAATAGAAATAGTTAGTTTTTTCATGAACTCATAAAATATATAGAGTATTTTATAATGCTTCTTTCACTAAAAACCATTGTGTATAAAAGAAAAAATATTCTCTTTTCTGTCTTACCTTATCAAACATATTGTAAAGATCCGATACTTTGCTACCAATATCTTCATATTTTCTCATGGCTAAAGTCTGTATTATTTTAGCCACCTGTATTAGATTAAACCTTGATATGTAACTGATGGGGGCATCAGTTATCCCATATGGTTCTGGATTCACAATTGCAGGACAAATGAAATATGTAAATACAAGATCAGTACATATTGCATTTACCTGAAATGAAAAAGATCACTCTGTCAGTCACTGAATTTGTATTATTCAACAATAAGTATAATTAAATAAATAAATTAATTAATTAAATACAAAAGTAACAGCATTTACTACCTAATGTAAAAGAATACTTTCTTACTGCTATCATAAACCTTTCTCAACTACTAACAATTACCAGTTAGCACACAATTACATACTCAATATTCTAAATAAAAATTTAACTTTTTCCCACATACGCATTCTCTTCAAAGTTTTTAAATTACATATTTACGCCAATCTGATGCGCCAATGAATGTAATGTACACCCAAAATTTGAAACCTAAAATCATAATAAAATATTTTGGCATATTGTTGTATGGTGTCTTACAGATAAGCTTTTCTGCTTCATAAAACGATCAGAACCATAGAATTTACAAGTGAACTATTCTTATATCCTGGGAGCACATAGGACAAAATCCATCACTAGTGGTGTTGCCAGGACAGTTGTCATAGGTGAAAGAAGAAAAAGTTATTTCTTATGGTGTTGCTAGTCACAGGTTGCCCATCCTTACTCCTTCATGTGCAAATTACAAAATGTTTTCTTCAATGTCAGGGTATTTTCCTTTGCTTTGACCAGTAAATTTCTTCCTACTAGCTTTAGTTACAAATAATGCCAATTTCTGATGCTGCCACTAGCAAATGTTCCTTTCAGCTACATTAAACTCTTTTCCTGCCTTTGTGTTACCATTTTTTTCAGCATAAAAAATTACTTTATGCTTATTACTTATTACTTTATCATAAAATGTTCTCTGTTTGCCCTCCATTTAGTGACTACTTGCTATTCAAATGCTCTAAGCAATAAAAGGCAAACAGTAGATGTAACAGAGTGAATAATTGCAACAATGCATTATAACATAATAAACAATAAGTATGAACGAAATTACCGGTGAATTACAGAATTACTTTGTACTCAAATTTAAATTTCATTGATTCTAATGTGCGCTACAATTTTGAATACTGCAAATGGAAAATGAGGTGCGCATTAGATTTGTGTAAATATGGTAATATTCAGAAAATAATATTTATAACTCACTTCTTTGGGTTCAATATTTCCAGATTTGGAAAGTAAACCAGCAATTTGACGAACAAGCCAGCTGACACCAGTTGGAAAGCAATGCATGTTATTGCACAGGCTGGACACAAAACGACTGGTTATGGTTACCAAACAACTGATTGTCCACTTGCGATATACTTGCAATCGCAGATTGTACTCTGGTGTACCCTCCTCTCCAAATTTCTTCAGGCGTTCCTCAGGTGGAAACCTGGTTTTTGTTGGAATAATACATCAGAAAAAATGCATCCATCCATAACTGATATGACTGCAGAATTTTAGGTTTAAGAGTTACCTGACTGTTGCTTTGTCAGGATCTATATCCAGAAACATTTCTTCTTCCACAAGCAATTGCATAATTGGTTTGTGAAGTGCAGCAGTTAAAAATAATTTTGCAGAAAACAGTCCTTCATGAAACTCTGCATATAACCGAGCAAATGCACATGACCTCTGGCGTAATAACCTGCAAAGAAAAAACTGTGAGAAATCACAAGCAAACAGTGTATCTAATTTATGAGGTCTCACTTTTATAAAATATCCTTCACTGTTAATTTATGGCTGGTATGCCTTATGCTCAATATTTAACTATTTGAATAATATTTTAAGTATGAGGTTTTAAAATTATATATCTAAATATTTAGAGAATAGCTCTTATAAGTAAATTTCGGCAAAGATACATTGTTCCAGTGTCAAAAGGGAAATGAATTATGATGTTGCAGGCTGGAAGTTCTGAGGGTTGGGTAAAATTCTGTTTCATTTTATTAAAGAAAATCATAGGAAATGCAATGACTGATAGCCATGATGATTTGAAAGCTCCAAACTTCCACAGATGATTTGAGGAATATTATGACTAATTTACCAAGTGATTATAAGCACCTGATTGATTTAGATCATGTCAGCTACAATTCCCTGCTAAAATTTAATAAATCTACAATGATCATGAGCTTGAAGGATATAGTGCATTAGATGTACATTACAATATCGACATTCCCAACCTTTTCCAACACAGGTAAATACTTCAAGGTTAATGTTCATAAGTTCTATGTAACTGAAAATATTAACAATAACAATTATGAAATTTTAAAATTCAGCCTTGTTACTAGCCTGTAACTTCATTTATGGAAATTGAAGAGAGACATAAGGAAAATGAATTGCAATCCCATGACTGAATTGTAATTTATTGACAAACATAAAAAGATGAAAAAAAACTTTGGAAAAAGTGTGAGGAACATGTAAAAATCTTGAAAAAAATTTTTTCTCTTTATAATCAGGAATTCTACTGCAGTAGATTCGCCATTAATGTTGACTCCAACAATGACAGGAAACGAGAGGGCAACAGGAACGTATAATATTCACTAAATATAAAATAAACTGCATATCTCTCTTTTGTCAATAATTTTAAAAATAAACATCTTGGCAATTTGTATGCATGAAACATGTGACTTTCCACAAGTTTCTTCGCTCTTTTATTTTTCTAATGTCCAACTTATTTGTATATATTTATGAAAGAGTGGTGGCTAGCATAGAAAGAGAAAGAAAATGTAAACTGTTGCAACATTGCAAATATAACAAAAAGAAAATGAATGCATATTGTAAAACTATTGAGGAGAATGATCCAAGAAGCATGTTGAATAGTTCTTCTGTTCCACTAAGAAGTTGCTAATCAGCATGTTCCTGTTTGGATACTTATAATGATGGATGGAGTGTTACTAGACCCATTTCAGCATTACAGATATAATGTCTGGTCATTACATGGAATGAAGTTTCCATGCTCTGGTGTAAAATAATCGATGGCAAGGATATGCAGTATACATTCAGATGCAAGGTGGACATTTTGAACTCCTCTTATATACTTAGGTATCATTGCCAGTACACAGATAAGGATGCAGCTAAATATGGCTATTAACAATTCCATTGTAACCTTAGATGACATATATCTTGAAAAATACCAAACATAATATAAATATGAGCATTTATTTTCCAAACAAATCAATATCTCATATAGGACTCTCTTAATTTTTTTATCATTAGTAGTTAATACGTATCTTTCAAGGAGTGGCCCAAAAAAATGGGTGCAAAAAACACAGAAAAGAAATTAAATGGGCTGATAGGTAGCTGATGATGCAAACAAAGGAATCGTAAAACTATTAATACATAGTATAAACAATTGGAGCAATAACAGTGTGTAGCTCCACGCAATCATACAATGATCTTAATTGCAGAAAAAGAAATTGACTCACCTGCTTTTTTGATTACGTGTTGCTACTAATGAAAAATGATTCTAATTATAATTTATGGTAATTATGTTATATTACAATAATAGGCAAATATCCACAAAAACATAAGTTAAGAGCACGGCAATTATGAATATGTATATTCTTAAATAATAACTTTTTTATGCTAGCATTTTCCATAATATTCACGGCATCATGATAGTTGCATTAAAATCAGTGTGAGATTTTTAGAAATACATCTTTCATTAGAGCATTAACAAACAGGCATTTGCATAACTAAAATTGTTAATTGGAACATTGCACAGTGAAGCTAGTCATATATTAAGATCATTGTGTGAATGAAACTAACACTCTTTTGCTCCACTTAGTTGTTTAAATATGTACAATGGTTTCTCGAACGAAGGGTTTGTGAAACCGGTTCTACATATTTAAACAAGTGAAGCAAAAGAATGTTAGTTCGACTCATTCACATTATAATTTTAATAAAGGAACTTGCATTTTTATAAACATTTGTCGCAAGCTATTTTCATTTATTTATAATCATGTTGATGGTATTCTTTGAAATAAAATAGCTCAAGGCCAAAAACAAAAGCATGGCAGCATATTTTGTGACTAAAAATACATCAGACATGCAATTAATGCTATATTTACAAAAATTTATTGGCATGATTTATTTTTTTATCAGTATGCTTTCATAAGGATAGAAAGTATGGTAACAACATTTCATGAACCGAACCAACCTTCTTGGATTTTCTGCAGGTACCAGTTGTAACTTTGTAAGATTGCGTAAGAGACGTAATGTTAAAACTTTATCTTCTGGAAGCAAGCCACCTCCAAACAACCCTGCCATTATGGAATGAACAATTCCATGCATCATTTCTGGCAACAAGCGGTCACCTGAAACCAGACTGCTTGCAAGAAGCTGAGGTGATGTGCGTAATGTCTGCAAGAACTCCCCATATGCCAAACATTCCTGGAAAAATCCCGCAATATCTGTTAATTTCTTTAATATCACAACTATTTCCCCCTGAAAAGTAGATCATATAACATATTAATGGAATACATTTATGAATAAAAGATAGGGGTAGAAAAGATATTGTATTGCTGCCTACATATTTTAAATTCTTTGCAGCAGTTAGTGATTATTAAACATTTACCTGAAAGCCTAATGCCTTATACCCATCTACAAAAACAGTGCTGTCCAGTGCATTTGCCCTGCGACAACATGCTGCTGGAGAGCAATCAGGTCGAGCAACAATCAAGCGATTTAAATTTTCCCTTTGCTGAGCTGTCACCCATGCCAGCTGCGCCAGTTGTGATGCACCACTGGTAACCTAATGAATAAAAATACCAATTTTAAGAACAATTTCAGCTACTAATTCAATGATAAAAAGCTTATTATAAGCATAAGTGATGTGCTTTACCTTAGCATGTCAGCATTAAACTGACAAAAACCGTTCGTAACAGGAAATTATATGCATACAACAGAGCTCATATAATAAATCTATATATAATATGACGTTTTAAAACCATTACACATTGGCAGTTGACTCACTTTTTCATTTAGGCTTCGTAAATTCTGTCTTTCTGAAGAGACAAAGAGTCGTTCTTGTCGGAGATGACCAGCCAGTTCAATTATGTCCCGATGTAAGTTACCCATTATAAATCCATCGTCCATTACAAGTCAGATACAGCAAATACTTTGGGCCCGTGAACAGAAGTGATGAATCCGAGTTACACTAGTACCTATCACAAAAAAATGCATGTAAAATGTATTGAGGTAGGTCATGCTTGCAGATGGATAAGAACGTAAACAGCAACTGGTATTTCAATGCACGCATGCATCAACATTTGCAGTCACAACTGTTATAGGACAATAGAGAGACTGTCATAAACCAGAAATTGGGAATATTTAAGTAAAAACCACGCCTGATAACTTCCAATTTAAATGTTCTGGCAACTGCCGAAGTACTTGTTTCTTGTACACAGATCGCTTCATACTTGACCAGTAAAGCATAAACTTACCTATTTCTAAAAGTACAACACTGCCACGACATGTATTCTATTGGATTTTTCTATGAACCTTTATTTCTTTTGTTGATAATTACAGAGAAAACACCCCCTTACTAGTTATCAGCCATTTTGATTTTTGACACATTTACGAAAACAGCTCTGAAGAAAAGCAATAGTTTTTCAGACATAAAAAGCATTTATTATTTTCGGACATTTTAACAACAAAGAATTTAAAATCCTTTTAAAATTTACTGATAGTCGGTTCCAATGTTATAATTCGCAAATTTCGACATAATGTCAACATTTCCTAATGGAGCACAGTATGTTCCATAGATTATAGTGTTTAAAGATTTGAAACGTTTGAAACCACAGCACGAAACTAAGCTTGGCAAACATCTAGATATTAACTAAAAAAAACTTGTACAAACAATCAACTATGGACATCTCAAAATAAAATAGATTTTCGCCATATTAGAGAATGTGTAGACAAAGAAAGGAATTATCTGAATTGTGATAGCTATCTCTACTATTAAGTATCACAATAGTAGAGACTAGGTTAAATAGTGTTGTAAATCTAAACATCGACAGGAAAATATCGACAGATTCGAAAGTAGAAATTGAACTGCTGCTACGGAAAATAAAGCAGAGTGAGCTGTTCGTTGAAAAAAATAAATAACATATGCCACAACAATAGCAAAGCCATAATAATAATAATAATAATAATAATAATAATAATAATAATAATAATAATAATAATAATAATAATAATAATAATAATAATAATAATAATAATAATAATAATAATAAATTAAACTATAATTGTAAACGCTATGGATATTATTATTTCCAAATTTTTTATTTTTCCTGTTTGTAATGCCTCTGTACTCGAATCTCCGTTTAAGATACGCACAAAGATACAGTTATAAATGCTCCTTTGGCAATTTCCGCCTCAAACAGTGCTTCCAGTACCCTTCATCTATAGAAAAAAATATATTCTTAGATAGCTTTTTGATGCCTTAAAACATTCCTAGTAAGGAATAATACCTGTTAAGAATGGCAGATTTGTTGATTAAGATGTCTGGCTAATATTTTAAATTATTTTCCTCAAACCATTCGACGAAAAGTGAATGGGTTGGTATTTCTGATCTGAGTTCATACATAGAGCAAAAATAATACATTTCTGAAATTTAACAAATCGAGCATTTTAATTCCTCGGCAATGAAAAAGAGCACTAAATTTTGTTTATTTTTATTTCTTTTTATTATTTTTTTATTTTTGGGCACGCTGGTGGAAACAATAGAAAATATTTTCAAAAGCATATATAAAGAACTTTTGTCATAAATGCTGAAGGGCATCAACCGAGTTTTTCACAACAATGTCTCTTTCAGTGGATGCCTTAACTTTTATCGTGTATTGTAGGCCTACTCTGAAATACACTATACAATTGTTCAAACCTGGTTCTTCAGCTCAGCTCCATTTAAATCATTTGTATAGAACAAAGTTAATTTTACAAATTATTTTTTATTCTTCGGACGCTCTTAACATTAATGAGGTCCACGGCTTACTATTGTAGCTCAGAGGGTAACTTCGACGATGGCAGAAAGCTAAGCCTAGGGTGTACAACTGAGTATTTTTGGAAAAATGAACTAAAGATTTATCCTCTTCAGTTACGAAAGACGACATATTAAGGAGTAATTTTTTAAATAAATGATATCTTTCGACCACAAGAAACAAAATGTTAATTTCATTTTTTTTTTATTATTTTTCACAAACATATGTGATATAAGAGGTCTTCATGTAACAACATGAACGTCAGAGTTAAAGCATTTCTATTACCAATGAGATAAATGACAAAGTACTGTTAATATGATGCAAATGAATATTACTATGAATTAAAGAACTGTTTTGTGGAAAGTCATAAAAAGTTCCTGTCACTAGTGTAACAAAAAAGATATTGCACTTGGAACATAACACAAATATTAGTTTTGTGCAACCAGGAGCTCTATATCTCGATCTGCTTTTCTTATAGTTGCTCATAAATTTTGGAAGATGCAGGGCTTTCGTTGTTCTTTTTTAAACAGTACGCAATGAAGTAGGAGGTTTCCGATCTTGAGCTCTTGTGCCGACTCCGTTATCTTCATATCCGGAAATTTCAACTGTTTCCCTGCCATCACTTATTGAAGTTTTGAACAAACTAAATGTTATGTCACCTCTAACCTGAATTAATAATAGGGCATAGTATCTTTCTTTTTCCAGTCATTTGTTTTTGCTTCTATCCAGCAAGCTGCAATGACAAAGTCAACAAAATAATGCATTATACTTATGGTCCATTTCTTTGTTTAGTCATGCATTGTATATTTACCAGTGACCCTGTGCAGCATGTCGACTCCACCTATCGTTTGCCTTGTATTGTGTTACAATATTAGGCCGAGGAATTCGTATATGAGCTTCGTCTTCTTTTTTGAGCATCTTCTGCAGTCTGCAACAGGTTCAGCTCCATATTCTGAAGAGATAAAAATAGGTTTGTTGTCATTCCACTTTACAATTGACATCTTTTCATCACTTCTAATTATTTGATCAAAAAAAAAACCCTTTGTTTTCTCATTTCAGAATCTTACAGATTTTGACAGCCGACTTGCCAGTAGCTGAAATGTGTCTATGTGTAACCAGAGTGCCAATAAAGGTTATTGGTGTGAAATATCGATCAATAAAAACAGAGACACCAGATTATGAGGTGTCTGAAAGATTCGTTTCTATGCTGCCTTCAAAGTCAAGTTTCTCAGGCATGGGGATCAGTTCTGAAGATATTTTGGTCCTTTTACCTTCATAGAGATGAAAATCCAGAGGAAGATGTGCTTATTGAATTTCTTATTCCCACAGGGTTTGGTTTCTCTCTCACATACTGCCTCATCTTAACGTGTCCATGAAAGGGTATCATTTGCTCATCTATTGATATGTTCTTGGAACGTGCATTATCTAGAGATGCCTTCCTTATTAGATCTAACATTGGCTGAATCTTCCAGAGACTATTGTTCTGTTTAGTTTCATTTTCTACCTTATTATCATCAAGTTCCAGAGATTTACGAAGCAAATAAAATCTATCACGAGATATGTTATCAGCTATCAGGAGGTACTGTGTTCTTAGTTCCCAGCACATATGCAACGGAGGGAACCCGAGTAATGCAGCCACAATGGTACATCCCCATAATTTGCTTATTTCCATAGCATTTATACCAAACGACTTTTCTGTTTCAAATACATATCTTCTGTTTGTGTGAATAGCAAGTATCTATTAAAAAAGCCTGATATAAATATCTACAGAAGTACTGAAAAGGTTTTCTCGTTTCAGCGTAAACTTCTTGGTTTGATACAAAGTAATTCATTTGCACATTTATTGGTTGAAACCTAAAAAATTAATATAATTAATAATTACTTTTGTGATTTGCATGTAATTGCATGGTTAACACGAGAATTAGTGCCTTAGTCACACAATAAGAATTCCACAAAAATAAATTGCATTTTAGGAAAACCTAACCTAAACCTTGCTAACTTCTTCTCTATTACATCTGATGCAGCAATAATCTTAGGAAATACAGAACGTGCTGGCCAAAACACAAACACACACACACACACACACACACACACACACACACATTTTTATGTCTCTAGGAAGGTCTTGATTCCCTCATAAAAGATGAGCAGGATTCATTCATTTCTGAATCAGGCTCTGAATCTGAACTTGATCCATCTGATTTCAGTTCCTTGGTTAGCTCTGCAATATCATTTTCTTGATCATCAAAATCGATTTCAATGTCTGAAGTGTGAAGACCAAAGAAAATGTCCAATATTTCACTATCAGTTAAACCTGCAATTAAATACAATTCCGTTAACAGCATAACAATACTCCTTAATACAATAATATAAATATTCAAATCTTATATATAATTTATTTCGCCAAATTTAGACCGAAAATATATTATCTATTTCCAATAAAATTAATTATGAACAAACTTACACGGAAATATGATAGAGGCCGCTTGTATCACCAGTGATACATAGATAAAATTATGAAAATGTGATGGGAATATGCTATTTAGTAATCTTACTCATCATAAGATATTAACCCTATTATTTTTTCATAGTTTTAAAATAGTTTCCAAATCTATAACTATCGATATATTAATACTTTTAAACATGAAGCAACCGCTATATTCTAGACGCTATCGCCACCTAATGGGTGAAAATAGCAATAAAATATTGTGTAGCACAAGATATCAAGAAATTCATAGAACCGACAGCACGAATGTAACACCACCGGAAGTGAGGAAAAGATTAACTCCCTAGGGTATCATATATGATACATGGGGACTGAAGAGGTAAGAGGGAAATTAAATTTATTTTCGTTATAACATATATGACACTATGATCAAAGTCACTAGTTTTCTGAGAGGGTTTTATCAAAAATTGATTTACTCACAGACCCATATTTATTTATAAAAATATCATTAATAATATGAAATCGCCATAAAAAGTTACATATCATGCAACATACAATAGTGTAATTGTCAATTTATAACTTACATAATACGGCTCTTAAAAGAGTTATTTTAAATTATGAAATGGTCTGCCAAAGAGCCAACCAGAAATAAGACACTTTAAACATAATATGTTCAATTAAAAATGTTCAGAGGATATTTATTGCCAATTCATGAGAATCATGTGAACAAAAGTATTCTCATCTAACGTGTATCTAGACAAATAAAAAAATATTATGTCTACTGTTGTAATTATGTTTTTTATACTTGGGCAAGTTATGAAAATTATCCTTAACCCAGAGTACTACCTATGAAATGTATGAGAATAGGTCCATAAGTTTCCGGCCTCGCCGATAAGGATTATTGCCTTCAAAAAATCTTTTAGGGTCATACCTCATCTGTTATGTAAACAATCACAGCTGAACTTCCGCTCCGCTGTGCCCAGTTATTCAGCCATATATAAGGCTATGCGTAGAAGATTGTCAAAATGGAGTATCGAACTGTTATTAGGTTCTTCACAAAAGAACGACTTTTTCCAAATGAAGTTAAACAGCGATTGGAACGGTGTATATGGGGAAACACTCACCTTATATTCTATCGTAAAAGAATGGGCCAAACTTTTTCGAATCGGTTGAGAGAGCATTAAAGACGAAGAACGCACAGGTCGACCATTGGAGGTGCTCGCTCCTGAAAACATCGCTCTTGTGGAACGAGAAATTATGGAAGACCGGCGGCTCAAATTTATAGATATAGCAGCAAGGTTGGGTCTTTCTAAAACAACAGTACTTCGAATTATTCATGAACATTTAAACATGAATAAGGCTAGCGCAAAATGGGTGCCTAGAAATTTTTCCTCAGTCCAAAAGCAGCAACGAGTCATCTGTTGTCAGGTATTTTTGTAGCTCTCGTGGCAACGAGAGAGAAGTTCTACAAACCATTGTTACAGGAGATGAAACTATGGTCCTCTACTATGATCCCTTGTCCAAAACAGAATCAATGGAGTGGCGTAAACCTGGAGAAGCATTGCCTCTAAAGGCCAAGGTCACTCAGTCAACCAAGAAGATCATAGCCATAATATTTTGGTACTGTAAAGGACCACTGACTTCAAGGAGAGGAACACCACAGTAAATGGGGAGTACTGTGCTAGCCTACTGCACAGACTACGTGCTTCCATCAAAGAGAAAAGGCGAGGAAAGCTGAGTGGTACTGTGCGTCTTCTTCACGACAACGCGCCTGTGCACACAGTTCTTGTTGCAAAGGAAACTGTGAAGAAACGTGGCTTCAAAGAGATCGATCATTCACCCTAAAGCCCAGATCTAGCTCCCAGTAACTATTTCCTCTTTTCATAATTCAAGAAGGATGTTTAACGAAGGAAATTTAAGCGTGACGGAGAAGTGATGGATGCTGTTTATGCCCATTTTGCAGACAACACTTCTGACTATTTGGGGGTGGGGTTGAAAAAATGTTAATCCAAAAACGTGAAAAGTGTATTTCAATAAAAAGTAACTATACTGAGAAGTGAAATACAATTTTTTCTTTATCATAGTTAGAAAATGGATAGACCGGAAATTTATGGTCCTGCCCTCGTATAAGGATATTAGAGAAAATTTTCATTTCTTAAAACAGAGATTTATAATGGGTTACAGGAGATACATACTTTACATATAGTTCTTACAGCCATTTTCGGAATGGTTAATAGTTTACGAATATGCATAGTACGCCATAACAATAGGTCATATTTTATATTACTTTGAAAACAAACATAATATATCTTAACGTAATCCTTGGCATTAACTGAGCAAACTGCGTGAAAGAAATGTTATTCTCGAAAGTTTATTACTCAAATAATCGATATTATTTGCCCATTCAAGGGAATGTTTACAAAATGCATAGCATCTTATAGTGCTAGTTTTCTTGTTTACTTTTCAAAGCAGATATAACATATTTGGCTTTTTCTATTATTATTATTATTATTATTATTATTATTATTATTATTATTATTATTATTATTATTATTATTATTATTATTATTATTATTATTATTATTATTATTATTATTATTATTATTATTATTATTATTATTATAATTATTATTATCATCATCATCATCACCGTTATTATTATTATTATTATTATTATTATTATTATTATTATTATTATTATTAAATCAATTTTCTTGCAATATCTACATTGTGGCTACTTTCTGCTTCAAGTTCAGAATGAATATGTTTCTTAATCAACATCATCTACATAACCAGTGCATATAAATAACTGATCATAGATAAAAATCATGTCGGGCCAAGTATGGATGCTTGTAGCACTCCCGTTAGTCCTGGTGGTGTAGTGGTAACCATACTGGCCTCCAAAACCCAAAATCGCGGGTTCAATCTTTGCAAGGATAGATGGATTTTTTTTCTGGCGTAAAAATCGTTCGGAAGGGAAGTAAAGTCTTGGATCCCGTGTCGTAGATTTACGGCACGAAAAATAACCTCAAGCCTGAAAGAGGACTCTGCAAAATTTGTCGGACATTTCATGCCCTGAATTAAATGGAACGCTGATGACCTGAGATGTTAAAGAGCGTCCATAAATAAATCAAAGTAACAAAATATCAACTTATAGCACTCTGTGCTCAATCATACCAAGATCAGAATAAATATAATTGATATTCACACATTGTATACGATTTAAAAGATAAAAACTGATTAATTTAAGTTGTATGTCCTTGAACCCAAAACTTCAAATTTTGCTTATCATTTTATCATGTATAACACAGTCACAAGCCTTACTGACGTAACAAAAAATAGCAATTGCAGATTCATGATCTTAAAACGAATCAAATTATTAACCGCTTTAGTAGTATTTCGACCATTCCTAAAGTTATTTAATTCTCCGAAAACAAACCATTTATTTCAAAATATTCACCAAACTGTTTTTTCACAATTCTTTGAATTGCTTTGGAAAAAAATGGTCATCTATAGTTGGAAGGGTCATCTTTTTCCCCTTGTTTATAAAGCGAAATAGTTTTAGTGTTTATGGTATATATTCTGCTACAAAACAGTGATTAATAACACACAGTAAGAGGATATAAAATATGTGGACACATTAACGTCACTAAATTATTAGATACATCATAATAATCTGTGTTTTTAAAGTTCTTCAGTGATAAAATAGTCTTACATACATCTATAGTTTCTTCCTTCCATTTAAAATGTACAACTGGTGCAAAACTTTTAATATGAATATATACATAGAATATTTATATTCAACAGCTTTACTTTTAAATTTATGAATGAAATTTGTCAGGTAGCTCGATATAGTGCTCATTAAGCTCATCTGGGCTAGTTAACACATCAGAGTTTTACTGCTGACATGCATTTCTTTTAATTAGCAACCAGAAAGTACATTTATTGTGTGCACTCTCAATATCTTAGTATTTGCATTTAATTTAGCACGTCGTATGACTTTTATATATTCCTTCATAATTTCATATTCATTAACACTTAACATTTAGTGTTTTTAAAAATTAGCAAATACAGTCACAGCTTGAACATACATTTTCTGTAACTCGTCATTGTGCCAACTATTTTTTTTTTTCAGTACATCCTTTGATCTTAATTGCACGTTTAGGGCAATAATATAAAATATATCATATAACACAGTAAATAAGTAATCAAATAAATTAACATGGGTACAATTATAACATTTATATAGATATAATTCCATTTTATTTATAATTCATTTTAAAAATTGAATAAAGGTTTCTAAATGCCCTTACTATTCGGGATTTTTTTTGCATTGTTTACTAAGGGACGCTCTTTAACATCACAGGTCATCAGCGTCCCATTCTATTCAGGGCGTGAAACGGCCGACAAATGTTTGCTCAGAGGCCTCTTCTTTCAGGCTTGAGGTTCTTTTACGTGCCGTAAATGTATGACACGGGACCCACGGCTTTACTTCCCTTCCGAAGGAAGCCATAGTTAGGATTTTTACACCCGAAAAAATCTATCGATCCTGGCCGGGTTTGAACCTATGACCTTGGGTTTAGAAGACAAGTATGGTTACCACTACACCGACTCTTACTATTCGTGTTTTGTATGTATGTATATATAAACCAACAGAAAGGGCAATTAGAAATCTTATATATATAGGTTCGCAACTGTTCTTAATTTTACATTTAGCTGTGATCCGATAAACCAGTATTTAGCAGAGTAACGCTATATGTGTTAGGTGAAGCATTAGTAAACATATTGCCAAAGCACGCTCTACAGCCTGTGGTGCCTCAGTAGTAAAAACGGATGTTAAACACTAATTTAAAAAAAAAATCTCTGTTGGACTCAGCTACAGAGGGAAACCTATATAAAGCAGTGTCAGCTTAAATGTTTCAATAAATATGCCAGATGCTTCAAAATAGAAATGTACCCATACATTATCACGTTCAATGTGTTTTGGTATATATTGCTTTTTACTAAAATAATAGTCCCTCCTTACCATTACTAATACGTGTATAGCACGATGTCAGAAACCGCCACGGGTGGCCGAGGTCGTTAAGGCACGGACTCGTGAGCGGGAGGTCTGCGGTTCGAATCCCGCCAGGACCGTCCTCCCTGACTGGGTTTTTTTCCAGGTTTTCCTCAGTCTTCATAACTGGCAAATGCCGGGGAGGTACCTAAACTTAGGCCTGGAACGCTTCCTTCCTTAAAAAAAAAAATATCCTTTCCCAATTTATCATTTCATCTCATGTATCATCAGTGTCCACCGCCTGTGGTGCCTCAGTAGTAAAAACGGGCGTTAAACACTACTCAAAAAAAAAAAAAACGATGTCAGAATAAAACCATCAATTCTAATATTGGCAATCTCATTAACATGCGTCAAATTTTCACAAATACTTATTATGGCAACATTAGAATATTTTAAAAACGTCTCGAAAATATCAATTTTATTTTTAAGACACCAAATGTTCATATAAAATATATCAATATTACTACTAAGAAAAACATTTTCCATTATATGTGGTTTACTTTCTTTTAAGTTGTGTTGCTCTGTTGGCAATGAGGAAAGGGAAAGAAAAAAGGGGGTAAGACCGACACAGCAGTTTACAGGCCAGTTTTCTGGTTTTAAGGCAGTATAGGACTAAGCTTTCATTTGAATGACCGAATACTGCCCTTCATTTCATCTAAAAGACCTTACCGTGACAGAATGTTAAACGAGAGAGAGAGAGAGAGAGGGGGGGACTCAAACACACCAGATTGCTCAATAGCCAATACATTCATGAAAATTTGTAATTTCAAAGTATTCCCGTCATACTGGTATTTGCTTTGGAGTTTGCTGCTCGTTTTCATAAAGTTTTTATTATATAATTAGCGAATTTATACAGAGCGATCAGTGATGCTTTCCCCCGCGGCGCGGAGTTTTTTTCTATGAGCCAGCCTCCACTCGTTTGCCGTACCGAGGGGAGGGGGTTAGTGGCCAAGCCTACTTGCTTACCTGTTGATTCGCAGCCGTAGCGCAGCTATTCCCGGGTGTGAGTGTGTTATTCGTTACTTAATTCGACAATATACATAAAGAGTATTATGCCTCGTATGTTTAGAACGGCACAGCGTGTCGGTCCTCGTGGTAACCATACTTGCCTTCTAAACGCAAGATCGCGGATTCAAACCCGGCCAGGGTCAATGGATTTTTTTCGGGCGTAAAAATCCTAAGTATGGCTTCCTTCGGAAGGGAAGTAAAGTCGTGGGTCCCGTGTCGTACATTTACGGCACGAAAAAGAACCTCAAACCTGAAAGAAGAGGCCTCTGAGTAAAATTTGTCGGCCGTTACACGCCCGGAATTGAATGGACGCTGATGACCTGAGATGTTGAAGAGCATCCATAAATAAACCAAATCAATCAATCAATCAATCCAAACGGCACAGCGTGTCTTTATGTATGATTATATGTGGTGTTAACTGTCAGCTCATGAAGATTGGTGTCTGTCTGGAAACTGCAAGTGCCTAACCTAAGAAACCAAAAAAGCATGGTTATGGTTCTCACCGAAGAAGGATTACCTAATCGTTTTGAAAATTCCCATAGAAAATCTCTTCGTCATCTTGCATAAGTGAGAATTTCATATGGATCGGTGCAAAACTATGCACTCCAAAGCGTATAAAACAACTCAGCCAGGGGACCTCTTAGGTAGGCGCACGTTTTGTGAATGGATTCTGGAAAATGTGTTCAATATGCCCACATTTAATATTCTTCTCGGACGAGGCCTGATCCTATCTCCATGGTTTGTGTGTACTCAAAACAATTGTTACTGAAATATGAAAGCCTGACTTCCTATAAAAAGCGCCCCTTCACGATAAAAAAAAAAAAAAAAAAAAAAATGGTGCGCCATTAGTGTTGAAGTGATCGATTTTTTGAAATTTGATTTCATTTTTCAACAGGACTCTGCCACTGCTCACACTGCGAATAATTCCACGAGAGCAATTCACAATGCGTTTCCACGGGACAGAGCTAGTAGGGATTTGTAGCCCCCATGGTCCCCCGATTTAACAGTTTACGATTATTATCTATGGGGTAAATTAAAAAAAAAAAACCTTTGTACAAGACTAACCTGCAGACCATATATGAACTCAAAGATAATATTCGTCAGGACATTGTACGGATTTCTCAAAGTGAACTAGAGCAAGCGATGAATAATTTCCTAAAGAGAAGCCAAATATGTATGAAGAATGAAGGTGGGTAATTTCAACACCTCATTTGATAATTTAGTAAGTAATGAGTTTTTAAATTGTTTTATGTATTGTTTGTTCAATTATTTTACCCCCTGAGACCAGGCTGACCAACTAAAGAGTGGCGCGCTCGCCCATAGGCGAAACACTACGGGGGAAAACTAAATTGATAGCACAGTATTTCCAGCTGATCTTTCTGCGCACTTTTCAAATATATTATTTTATTCAATCCTGCATTTTCTCTCCGTTCCGGTCAAATATGAAATACTTTTATCTGGATTTGAAACCGTGGAACACCTGATGATTACTCAAAAGTAATGTACGGGTGCGCAACATTTCAGTTAAAAGATATACTATAAAACACCCCTATTGACAAGGTATTCCTGCCTTTCACTGTACGATATCTTCCAACTTTGTAGTCGCAGAATACTATAGCTAAACCGGCCATATTTGCCTTATGTCGTTGAATTCATCTGGTTGGGCAAAGCTGTTTCAGGTTCAATTATGGTCGGTCCTAGTGGTGTAGTTGTTACCATACTTGCCTCCTACACCCAAGATCGCGGTTCGAACACGGTCAGGACCGATGGATTTTGTCGGGCGTAAAAATGCTAAGTTCCTTCATTCGGAAGGGAGGTAAAGACGTGGGTTCCATGTCGTACATTTACGGCACGAAAAAGAACCTCAAGCCTGAGAGGTCTCTAAGCAAAATTTGTCGGCCGTTTCACGCCCTGAGTTAAATGGGACGCTGATGACCTGAGATGTTAAAGAGCGTCCATAAATAAATCAATCAAAAAAAAAAATTATAGGATCTGGTGGAATATTTGTAATTTTCTGAAGTAGGATGATTTTTCAGTTGGGTTTATTAAACAAATAATTTTTGGCTAGCCCTTAAGCAATTCTATGTCATTCTAGAAGGGTTCAAACTGCTTGGAGAATGAGCATAAGAAGACAGCCTTTGATACTGTTACGATATGTCTTTGTACCAATAACTCTTCCTCCTTTTTTCTAAGGAAAGTAGAATCGTCTATAAGTCTGCTGCTTGTACCAAATTTATGAAGAAGTATTCCTTATTTTCTGTCCTACATAAAAATTCCTAGCTTCAATTGCTAAAACAGGAATGTCCTTCACTGTTTACTCTAAGTTACTTCTTTTTATAGTTTCATTTCATTACAGACTTCAATAATCTGGCTATAAAGGCTCCAATTTATGTAAATGACATTTCATGTACAGAATTGAAAATATTTTCTCAGTTTCATCACCACTGCTTAGCCGTTCTGTTAGCAAAAATTGAATGTTTTATTTGGTAGGTTGTTTATATAGTGTTAGTTTTATATTTTGCCACCCGTATAAAACCATGCATATATTATAGATTTGAAATGCTTCCACTCTGTGCAACTTGAATTACTGTTTCATTGGAACAATTCACTGCGAGAAATTTTCTTGAAAATTAACTTTTAAAATAGCATCAAGGTGTTATTCGGTTTTGGTAGCTTTCTTTCACCTATAACACCCATCTAAACAGCTTAATACACACTTCCTCAGAAGAAAAACCATGTATCTCTGGCAGTAGGGAATAATTTCACTCGTACAAGCTACTGGCATATTTATATATATATATTTCTTTGAATACTAACTTGCCCACAGTGAGTTAAAGTTGGTCGTCTTGTACTCATATATTACATCAAAATGTCAATTTTCTCACAATATTTGTATTTTGCTCAACTATTTTTTCTTTCTTTTATTAGCGGACATCTTTGACGTGATTTTGGCTATAAACTCATGGTTGACACATCGCTGGTGCAGCTAAGATCTGTATGAATAAGTTCACTTACAGCTTCGTTCTAGGGTTGCACAAGCATTCCAAAATGTAAACTTCCAACATGTCTTTGGAAATGGTTGCAGTCTCTGAAACTAAGCAATGAGGAGATAGAGGAATATATCCAATTAACAGAAGCCTGCATCAGTCAGAATTTCTTCAGGTTCAATGGTGAATTCCACTAACCAGAAGCAGGTTTGGGGAATCCATTATCACATTTTCTAGCTGATTTATATATGAGCAGTTTAGAAATGCACATCACCAAATCATTTCCATACATTTTTAAAGTTTGGCACATATACATGAATATCTTTCCAATTGTTAATAAGAAACACTTTGATGATACTTTGAAATTGCTAAATCTACAAGTTAGGGAAATTAAATTCACTTCCAAAACAGAACAAGACAACATGATTCATTTCCATGACTTAAAGATTATAAGAACAAGCAATAATTTGAAATATACAGAAAGGATATGCAGACTGAAAATTACATAAAGACAGTGGCTTCAATCCCACAACACACAAACATAGGATTCTCAATGACTTAGCACATAGACTAATTAACATACCCATGAATGCGTTTGAATAGAGCGAGAGTACTCTCACATAATTCAAACTGCAAAAATCAATGGGTATAGCCAAGAAAATCAAGTAATTCAAACAAAGGAGGAGATTAAAACAGGTTACAACATTGTCAGCAAAAAAAATAAACTACCATTTACAAGTAATTTACTTATCATCCTTGGGCCACCAAAAACTTCCAGAAAATATTCCGAGTTTGGCATTACTTTGTCCACAGTGAACAAATTCAGTTTAAATGATCTGCTCAACTCCAGTGATGATAAAAACCTTATGAGAAGAAGCCAGGAATATATCAAATCAACTGTTCGGAATGCAACAAAGTATATATTGGCAAAAAAAAAAAAAAAAAGCATTGGAATTAGGCTAAAGGAATACTGGAGAAACATCAAGTACAATCTGGATAGATAAATTAGCAGTTGCACACCACATTTGGAGAGATCAACATGATATAGAAATGGAAGTCAAATTATTCAAATTTGTAGATAGGCCCTTGGAGCTGGGAATATGGGAAAACATTTTTATAAAAAATATGAACTAAGAGATCCCAAAAGAAGACAAATTAATCTAAAAGTTCATAAAATGTCTACGAGGGCTACACCAAGTCCATTCAACCAACAAATCCGGCAGTCAACACACAGCTGATAATTTGGGCAAAGGCCTGTGAAACATGTTCTGTATAATTCAATGTAAGTAGAACATAAGAGTATTAAATCAACTATCTAATTAAGTATAAATTAATTGCTTCTCTGCATTAGTTTGAACACAAAATTAATTTTAAATTTGATACATTACATTAAATGAAATTATTAATTCGTCACTTATGGTAAAAAAAATAATACACCAAATGCTTTAATAGCCTCAAACATTTGTGAAACTTTTAAGTTTACAATAATTTTATTTTTTCACTAAATGTGAATATGCACCAATCAATTTGTTTCATTCCTGTATTCATCTATTTTGGTCAAGAGTTGCAAGAAGTGTATGCATCTATACCTTATTTTCCCTCTTTAGAAGAAAAATAGTTAATGTTTCTGGAAGCCAATATGCATATGAGATGTTCAATAGCAACACTGCAAATAGTTGAAACAGTCAAAAGATAGCAGTATGGCAGGGCTTGGTATTTGACTAAACATTATGTGCGTGGTACAAGCCACTCTTCATTCAATGGCTTAGAATACTGAACACTTCTTTAACGAAACCTTGCAGATGTTAATGTTATGTATTACTTCTTACTGATAGTTTGGAGTTCCAAATTATCGCTTCTTATTGGGTTTGGAGATGCAAATGTTATTGTCCTTTTCTAGTACTGATCTACTGGAATTTGCAATTCATATATACACACTGGTATTAACCTAATTCTAGAAAAAGGTGGACCAAAAGGTTTGCTGTGGCTCACTATGGCCCTATGCTCACCTCCTTTTCATAAATGTAAATTGATACCAGATTGCGTGATACTATGTTAGCAGGTAATTCATTGTAATGGGACAACATTTTTGTAACTCCAGCAGAAAAAAATATTGATAAATATAAATGTATTAGCAGATAGATCATTATAATGGTGCAAATCTCATAACTTGAGCAGGGGAGGAGAAAAAAAAAAGATTGCCCTTGAAGATTCAAACTTACCTTTAATAGCATGACGCTCCAAACATCTGAGCTAATATACCACTCTGATGGTTTGGCTAATTATCCATTTAGTTGAAGTCAGCGACATTCGGCTAAGGACGTTTTTCTCTGATGCCATATATGAAAGAAAATGACTCATACCAGGAACATTCTCCATGGAAAGTATACTGTTATTTTGATGTACAGCACAAAATGTTGTCGGTCTGAGTTAGGTAATTGCCAAGTGTAAAACCAAGTACAATGGGGCATGTTTCATACAAAGAAGATTCTTTGGCAAGTGAAATCTATTGATCAAATGCAAGACGTATATTGCCCTAAAAAACAGATGGATGGGCAAACTAGTTGTGCTCGTGCTCATGCATTCTCTCTCATATGGTACCAAGCAACATTGGACATACTGCATTGTTTTCACTGGGATGTTACGGATCACCCGCCTTACAGCCCATATATTTTCCCTTGTAACTACCACAGGTATGATCTTTAGAGACAGCCCTGAAGGGAGTTTCACCACTGATTTAATAATTTATGACAACTGTAATAAAAAGTTATTACCGACAGCCTGCATCCCTCTTTGCAGAGGGTATAGTCATTCAATTATTTATATAAGTTATTGCTGTTATTTTCACAGAAATACACAGAATTATATATTTTCAGTATTATACGTATTGTACATTTCCTTGTCATTTTATAATCAAAGGATTCTTCCCGTGGTAAATTTTTAAATAAAATCGGCCATTTTATACCCTGCTTATCAATGTCATCTGAATGCTGTCATGTGATATAGAGTAAATTGCAGATACTGTGTTTGTTTCAAAATGCTTGTCTGTGTTACATTTGAACAACCCTTATATATCTAGCATTCAGAGAGAGACACACAGAGTGACTTGATAACTAGAGGATTACGAATGAACAGAACTGAAAAAGACACATTAACTCTTACTATGGGTTAGATTTCAATTTACAAACAAGTTATTCATATAATTTAATAAGTACAGAATGTGCACAAAAATTAATACATAGAAAAACCTACTATTTAAACAAATTAAAATGGAGTTGAAATAAAATTGTGCAATTTTTTTTAAAGAAGCTCTTGCAACATCAGATGACAAACAATTTCAACATGCTGTTACAGGTATGACAGATGCAATGTCTGAAAATAGCCAGAGTAGATTTCATTGTCCAATTGATTAACAAATTTATGGATGATTTCCAACTAGACTGTAACATATAACACTATATGTAAAATGGGATCAATAATATGGAGCAACAACAGAATTTACCACATTCCAATTTATTAATAATATAGAGATGCCTTATATATAATATGAGGATTATCACAAACTGAAATATAGCTGTTCCAGATATTAATATGCCCTCTTAGATGAACATGCACTTCGTTCGAGAAGCAGTGTAGTCTAATATTCCCATGCATGCATTGAAAAACTATCGAAACCAATGAGTTATTTCTACACATTAAACTGTGCCTTCAGTATTCCTTTAAGATGTTTTTTTTTTATTTGTTTTATTTTAGGATGCTCTTTAACATCTCAGGTCATCAGGGTCCCATTCACTTCCGGGCGCGAAACAGCAGACAAATTTTGCTCAGAGGCCTCTTCTCTCAGGCTTGAGGTTCTTTTGCTTGCCATAAATGGACACGGGACCCACGGCTTTACTTCCCTTCAGAAGGAAGTCATATTTAGGAATTTTGTCTGAAAAAATCCATTGATTCTGGCCAGGTTTGGACCCGCGACCTTGGGTTTAGAAGGCAAGTATGGTTACCACTACATCACCAGGACTGACTTCTTTAAGATGTAATTTTCCACTATAAGCAGATTATGAATGCTCAGTTCATACTATATTCCTTGTAACACAAAATGCTGATGACCAGCATCACAGCCAAATGGTTTATTTACGCATGCTCTTACCTCAGGTCACCAGCATCCCATTCAATCCAGGGCATGAAATGGCTGTTAAATTTTGCTTGAAGTACTTTTTCATGCCATAACTCCATGACATGGGACCCATGGCTTTACTTCTCTTCTGACAAGCATTATTTAGGATTTTTATGCCCGAAAAAAAAAATCCATCGACCCTGCCTGGGATTGAACCCACGATCTTGGGTCTACGAGGCAAGTATATGGTTACCACCAGATCACCAGGACCAAAACAGCCAAATGTGTCACCTACTGCTGGGTAAGGCACATGCATAATACATGGACTAAAGAGTGGCACATGTGCTGTAATCAGCTTCACATATCCAAAAATGTGTCTAAATTCACTAAATTCTTTCAGTCCTAAATTTATGAGGGTTATCCAATTAGTTTAAAGATTAAATAAACAAATGTGTCTACATGTATGTACGTGAGAAAAAGAAAATTAATACAAAATATACACAACAACGCATTTATAAAGTCTATTTTTCATATTTATATTTATATTCATAGTTGTTTAACCTATCTTCATAGAATGGCATGTCTTGCTCTATTTTTCATATTTGGCACTAGTTGTTTAACCTATCTTCATAGAATGGCATGTCTTGCTGCTGCAACCACCTGATGATGAATAGTGGAGTTCATCATCACTTCCTAATTGTTTCCCAACAACAGAACATTTTAATCCAACAGTGAACCACTGAGAGAGTAATACAGTCTGACCCATACAGCCCAACTTTTATGGATTTTTGCTGCTATTCTCATGGTAAGAAATTGAATAACAGACCATGTTTCACAAGCAACTTACATGGTTGCCAACATCCAAATATAACTTCTCTTTCAAGTGGCAACAGTCTAGCTGAATTTCCCTATACATTATATATTTTTTTTTAAATTATTAATTTAACATTGGCCTTTCAGTGCATCCATAGAGCATCTACTTGCTGTGCTTTGGGTCCTGGGTTTGATTCCCAATAGGAAGCAAGAAAAACTTCTTTGATTAAGATTTCTTGTTATATTCCAAGTCTGACTTATGAGAATGAAGTGTTTGTGAATCAGTTATTTAATAACTAGTTTGCCAACTTTAGGAATTGAATGACCTATATATCAGTAAAAAAACAGAGCTCAAATGCATGGCACCTATTAATATCCAGGGGGTGAGAGAGAGAGAGAAGGGAGAGGAGCCCCTTGTATACATATTTAAAAAGGAGAAAAAGGTTGAGGAACAGAAGCAACAAATATTTAAATAGAAAGGTAATTTCAGATATTTATTTAGATTTTTGCTGTACAAAATCTTCATTAACAATCTTAACCTTGTTTCTGAGCAAGTTCTCTTGCCTTAGCCTTTTCAATCTTCGCAATCCTGGCCGCTGATTTGGAGCCAAGAACACCACCACCCCAGTGTCGCTTGATTTCTTCAAAGCGATCATTGAAATTTGTCTTAACAGATTCTACCAATTTCGCTAGATTAGCACGATCTCCAGGATCAACCTGAAATAAACATATATTGTGCTAATTTATATTTGCACTTGAAATGGTAGAGAGATGAGGGAAATTAATTCAATGCTTTATCGTTATTTATTTGTTCTGGACATTTATCATTGAAGCTGGATTAGAACACAAGTACTGAATTAGTAGCCATTACATATTTGTTGGCAAAAGATAGACTGCCATTTAAAAACTAACAATGCACAATTTTGGCTACTGATGTACATTGTGGCCAGACTTAATTAACAAACAATGAAAACAATTACCTGAGTCAAAGCTACAGTGGTGCATGTCTTGCGATGAACAAGAGTTCCAAGTCGTGCCTTTCCTTTCACAATACAGTATGGTACACCCATTTTCCGGCAAAGGGCAGGAAGAAACAGCACAATCTACACAGAAAATAGGACGTACAAAAGTAAAAGTAAAAATAAAACAAAATTAATAAAATAACATTCTAAATTTAACACTCAGTGTCAGATCTCTAACATATGCATTTCAGGTGAAGAAATTCAAAGGTACATCACTGTGTTGTATATAAGCAAAACAGTTTAGCCCTACTAATGAGAGACAAACCTTAAGTTAAACTTTGAGTCAATTTTCAATATAGCAGCATAAATCTATCTATTACTGGTTCCAAGGTTTGGTCCATATCATGTTTTTTATTTTTTTTTGTATCTGCTTGCAAGTGAGTTTGTGTCATTGCTGCCAACTTTTGATAGGATTGTGCTCTGCAAGATCTCATGGCTTTAAACATATATCTGATACTCTACTCATTAAATATCATAATTAGCCCAGAAAACAAGGTAAGTTCCAAAAGTTTTTAGCCTGGTATAGAAAATTTACATTCATTTTAAAATGCTTTGGGTGACAAAAATCTATGGGGAAGTTAGTGAACCATTTTCAAATTTCTAAGCACACCATTTAGATGGAAGCACATCTAAAATGAAGTTGCTGTAATGTTAAAAAATTTGAGTATTGCACCACAATAAAGTTAATAAAAATGGACTTTCTCCATGTGCTATCAAACAGTGATTTGATTGGTTTGAGCAAACTTCTCATTTATAATCACCATGAAGAAATGAGTTACAGTTTTGCTGAGGAAGAGAAAGCTTTGAAGACCGATCTTGTTGTAATGACTCAAGAAAACAACTTTCTTGCTGATGAACTACTCAGTTACAGATATCTAAAGCTGAAAGAAATCTCACTTTAGCTCAAGATTTCTTTTACAGCTCAAATCATTCACCACAAACATCACAAGATAAAGGTTGGTGCAAGATGGATGTTACAAGAAGGACCATTATTTGATATGCTCCCCTAAGTTTTTACAGAATTGCATAGATACTGAAAAATAAGGGATGGATATACATTTTTCTTATAAATGCCCTGAAATATTTTTGACACAATGTCACAGGGAACACACCATAGTTCATTATTGATCCCTTTCCAAAAATAAAATTACTGAATGGTGCAAACCACTGAGAATCTTCAAGGCTATCAAATACTCCATGCAAAAGAAAACATATTCATTTGTATTTACCCCCACATTGGGGATTTACCAAAAATTCTAAAATCTTTTTCTCTTTTCCTGATTATCAAACAAATGTCTTGAATGAGAAGGAATACCATCAGAATGCAGAGTATTTCACTTAGGCACAAATTGCATGATGCCATATAGCAGAAAAAACAAAGAATTCTTGGCCTGTATGCCTGTTACTGCAAAGAAAAATGAGGTACTGCAGCTTCTAGAAATCGAACAGCTACTCTACAGCCCAGCAACCATTATCTCTTCTCTAAAACGAATATTGATCCCATGAAAAGTAGTTTTATATGATGTGAAGTGCATTGCATTAGAACATTTTTGCAGAGGAAACCTGCAAGCAGTTTTTGAAAGGCACAAAGTTAATTCATAAAAGCAAAAATTATGGGGATTATATTAAATATTCTTACCCAATTTATTTTAATCAGTCCAAAAAGTTAAAGCAGGATGCAATGCACATCAGTACATAATTTATTTTACCATATAGCTGGGCAAAATTGTGTAACAGAAAAATACTAGAAGAAGAAGAAGAAGAAGGAGAATAACATAATAATAATAATAATAATAATAATAATAATAATAATAATAATAATATAGCTGGCACATTTGGAACACAAAGTTAAAAATTGAAAGAGGATGTGAAATGCTAAAAAATTCCCGCCAATATGAGTTGCCTTCTGTAACAAATTCACACCCTTTGAACCTTGTTTATTATACTCTGAGGGGACATATGTGAAAAGAAAGTAATAAAATGCAACTAAAGATAATTGTAGTGATTAAACATTTGAAAATGCAAATAAAGTATAGATGCCTCTTAGCATGCGATCACAATCACTTTTTCTCTTCAATTTATTAAACAAATTATATTACTAATTGATATCATTGTTTGATTCAGTTGAACTACACACTCTTCAAGCTTCACTTACTTTTCATAAATGTATGGAACCGTGAGTTGAACTTCAGCCTGGCTGAAGATGGGAACTAAATGTTCTCGAAACCAGTTCCATACATTTATGAAAAGTAAGTGAAACTTTAAGAGTGTGTAGTTCAACTGAATCATACAATGATATCAATTAATATGATTGGCTTCACTGTGCAAGTTCCAATTTACATTTAAGTAAATTATATTATGCTGGAACTCTATTCACCTTGCAACAATAACACATGGCAGCAAGAGTTAATGACAGTGAGCTGCACTTTGGAATCATGGCAGCTAAAGTATTGAGTAAGCACTAGAAATCCTTTTAATGAAAATTTCAGAACTGGAAGACAGTGGATGAGGTAGCTACAGTATGTGATGTGAAAATACTCTTAATGAAGAATTGTCCTCAATTTGTCCTCCTGCTGTGCAGTTTTTGGATGAATTGCATTGTGTATGAATTAAATTTAAGACAACTTTGTGTTGGAAGTAATATAGCTAAGTAAATTATATATTCTTAATTAGCTGGTGAGTTGATTTAATATTCTTACACTCCACTTAATATAATTATTCAGAACATGTTTCACAGGTGATTGTCCGCATCAGCAGCTGTGAGTAGACAGCCAAATTTGTTGATGGTTGGACGGACTTGGTATACATGGACATTTTAAGACTTTTGGAATTATTTTGCCTGCTTTTTTTTTGGATAGTGGTTAATGCCCGTTTTTACTAGTGAGACACCACAGGCAGTGGACATTGATACACAAGATGAAATGATAAATTTGGAAAGGCTTTTTTTTAAGGAAGGAAACATTCCAGGCCTAATTTTAGGGTACCTCCCATGCATTTGCCATTTATGATTGAAGAAAACCTGGGAAAAAACCTCAGTCAGGGAGGACGGTCCTGGTGGGAATCAAACCCCAGACCTCCTGCTCACAAGTCAGTGCCATAACTACCTCGGCCACAATTTGTGTTCTGTTGGAATCTCAAAGTTTATAACCATATCCTATTTTTTATATAAAAATTTCCCCCCTACTCCCAGCTCCAAATGCCTAAGAATTTCAGTAATTTGATTTCCATTTCTTTATCATGTTTCTCTCTTCAAAAGTGATACACAACTGCTGATTTTTCTAATTGAGGTTTCTCCAGTGTTATCTGAGCCTAATTCCAATCTTTCTTTTTGCTTTGCTAATATACATTGTGCATTTTTGGATTCTGAGCAGTTGATTCTGATTATACTTTAAATTTCTCCCGTGTTCTTAAGCCTAATTACAATGCTTATTTTTGTTTTGCAAAATATATACTTTGTTGCATTCTGAGCAGTATATTTTTATAGATTCCTGGTTCCTTCTCATTAGGGATTCTGTTATCACTAGAATTGAGCTGAATTTTTCAACTGGAGACAAAGATACTGAACTCTTGTAGTATTTTCTGGATTTTTTTTTTTGTGGCACAAGGATAAGTAAATTTTCTGTGAATGGTCTTTTCTTGCTGCCAATGTTGTAACCTGTTCTAACCTCTTTTCTTATTTGGATTTCTTGATTTTTCGCCTACAATTTCTTTGTTATGTCCATTGGCTTTTGCCGTTCGTATTATCTGTTACTCTTTGTTGTAATTAAATTCATGGGTATGATAACACCTCTATGTGCTAAGCCATTGAGGACTACATGTTTGCTGCAGAATTGAAGCCATTTGCTTTTATGTAATTGCCAGTATGTGTGTTCTTTCTGTATATTTCAAATTATGTTTATTCTTATAATCTTTAAGTCAAGGAAAGGAATCGTGTTGTCTTTTATGTTTCAGATATGAATTTAATTTCTGTATCTTGTAGGTTAACAACTTCAATATTGTGTTTCTTATTAACCACTGTAAGATATCTAACATATCTGTGCAAGACTTTAATTAGCAGCATCCAGCATAACTGTTTGCTAGGAATGCTAATCAATAATATAAATAACTATTACCATTTAATTAAAATGTAAATTGGAACTTGCACAGTGAAGCTAATCATATTAATATATATATTGTATGATTCAGTTGAACTACACACTCTTAAAGATTCACTTACTTTTCATAAATGTATGGAATTGGTTTCCAGAACATTTAGTTCCCATCTTCAGCCAGGCTCAAGTTTAATTGTCGGATCATTTGCTGAGCTGTGGGAATGTGTATTCTGTTCTGGTGGCGGTGTGATAAACTTGTAGTTTATGTTTTCATCTCCGGCAATGTCGAAGTTCATTAGACTGTCTTTGTATTTGTAGATTTTTTCTCAGGTTGCTACCCCTGTAGGTCCTTGCACTGATTTTAATAATTTTGCTTTATTTATTATGTCGTGATTTTGTGTCAAAAAATGATATCCTACTATTACCATGTATTACTACATGAGTATCCCATTATATGCATTGTACATTACCCATGCAACATTCACAGAACACTCCATATAGACTGGAACGAACGAATAGTGTTTTAACGCCTGTTTTTACTACAGAGGCACCACAGGCGATGGACACTGATGATACATGAGATGAAATTATATATGGGGAAAGGATTTTATTATTATTTTTTTAAAGGAAGGAAACGCTCTAGGCCTAAGGATAAGGTACCTACCCGGCATTCGCCATTCATAAGGACTGAGGAAAACCTGGAAAAAACCCAAATCAGGAAGGACAGTCCTGGCAGGATTTGAACCCCAGACCTCCCGCTCTGAGTCTGTGCCTTAATGACCTCGGCCACCCATGGCAGTCCATATAGACTGGCTCCAGTAAACAAATACAGTTTAAAAAACCTAAACCCAGCACAGAAAATAAAATTTCTCCAGGAAAACAATCAAACATTTACAAAATCAGTTGCAAAGACTGCAATATGAAACATAAGCAAAACTCCTATTTTTTAGGATGAAAAATTTCCCCCCTATTAGGTTTGAAGTTCCTTCAGCAGCTTAGCCCCTCGTTTAATTTCTTGATTTTCAGGCCAAAAGGGAGCTGCCACTGCTGATTTACCATTTTGCTTTAAATTTATCTTCATTTTTCTAATGTATCTTTGGTTACAATCTACACATTTAATTTCGTAAATTCCTGATTTCTGTTCTGTTGGTATGCTGTCTTTTAATAAATGTTTGATATTATATTTGTTCTTATGAGCTAACTTTATGTTCTTTGAATCCAAATGAATTTGTTGCGTTAAGTTGGATGGTATGTGAAACTTTTGAATTTGTATTTTTCCTAGAGAGTGGAAACCCCTCTTATTTTTGTTGATAATTTTTATTACTGTATGTTTGTTGAATTCACTAATTATTCCTGTATTAATCATCTGTAGGTATTCCATTGTGTACTCTGTTTCTGTGAGTGGGATTATAACTATTATTCTTTTATGTAATTTTAAGTGTATATGTATCTCTTTTCTGTCAGCTCAGTCTGTCTTTATTATTATAATTTTTAAATCTAGGAAGGAGGAGGCACTTTTTTTCTCTTCCATGATAAACTATATAGATTTATGTTGTAAATTAAGGAGTTTCAGAGCTTCTATGAATGTTTTTTTTTTAGGTATTATTGCAAATACATAATTTATATACCTATATCATGCCTTGAAAATTAATGGGAAAACTTTGGTGATAAGTATTTAAAGGAGCTCATAAATAAATCTGTTAGAAGCAGAGAGAAGGGGTATTCCAGTACTAGACCTGCATTTGTTCTAAATAAGTCTTTTATTACTTTTACTTGTAAATTTACGGAGGTTAACCATTTCTTTAACATTTGCATAAGATTCTCTATTGGTATGCTCCTCTGGAATAAGGCTTTAACATCACAAGACACCATTACATCTCTTGTTGGAATTTTGATATTTTAAAGTTTTTCAACTAATTCAAATAAATTTTTGATGCTCAAGCTATGAAATGTTTTAAAAAGAGTTGAAATTGTCAATAACTTTCTGTTATTTTGTATGTGGGTGAATTGATATTGTTAATTATTGGTTTCATGTGTTTTCATTTTTATGGATTTTAGAAAATCCAAAATCTAGGTAGCATTAGATTGCTCTGTGTGATCCTCTGTTATTCAGCAGTGGAATATTTTTAATTTCCTTCAGTGTTTTGGTTAAATTTTTAATGCAACTATTGAGAGGATTCTTTCTCATCAGTTTGTAGTCTTCCCCTTTTAACAAAATTTCTACTCGTTTATGTAATAGTTTTTATCCAAAATGGTTATTTTATTTCCTTTATCTGTCTTAATATGCATATCACTAGCTTATCTTACATGTCTTAATATTGTGTAAGTGGAGTTAGTATTATCATATTTAACACATTCTTATAGGATATATTACCACTCCACTGTCTACAGTTATATTAATACAAGTTAACTAACAGTAACCTCAACATTAAATTCATAAAGTCTATAAAGCAAATTTAATACCATGCCAGCAAGCTGAATGTAGAACAAAATTAGGCAATTTGGGTAATTTCCTCTCATAAAAATTTGCAACATTTATTATTTTTCACTTTGGAAATTCCTACTATTTAAAATTATTCATTTATAAGCTTGTAACATTCAGGAACTATTAGTTCCTATCCTCTGCTGGTAAGTTATAGGGTTTGCATACGTTAAATTTTCAGAGTATCAGTGTTTCAATATTAATGGCTCTTAAGCACACATTTAATTATATTTCATTGGGAGTTAAATTGCACTCTTGTCACAAAAACCAATTACCATTTCTTGCTGGCAGTTATGGTGCAAACCACTATTTTCTAGGTATGCGCTAGCATTAAAGACTATTCCTGCAAGCTGTAGCATTGTCCACTTGTTGCTCTGGTTCAATAATATTTGCATTTATTTGTAAATTTATATCTAATAAACTTAACTTCCTTAAAAGGCTATACCATGTCTTAGTTAAATAAAAACAGTTTAACTCCACAAATTAATAAAGAAGCAAAAAATTAAAATCACATACCTCAATAGGGTCAACATCATGTGCGACCACAACCAGTTGTGCCTTTTTTTGCTCTACTAGTTTGGTGACAGTATTAGCACCCTGACGCAAAATATTAGGCCTCTTAGCAGGAGCTTCAGATTTCTTTGATGCTTTTGCCTCTGCACTTGCACGAAGTCTTGCTTTCTTTGCATAACAGGTCTCAGGGCGGTATTTTTCCAAAAGCTTGAAAAGTGCCTGGGCTAAGACAATAAAGCTGCTAAGAAATTATAAATATTATAAGCCTTCCATCCTTGCTCCTATAATAAGCAATTCAATGCAAAAAAAACAGATGAAATTACTTTGCACTGCAGAATAGTTGCCATGCTTCAGAGATCTTGGTGGTAAATTGTCATCAAAGGCACTTCTGATAGCAAATACTTTAGTCATCATGTGCACAGCAAATATTCATTACTTAATTTCAAAATGAGAATTTTTTAATTCCATACTTAAAAGTAAAGCAAACTTTTGGATTCCCAGTTACCTGTCTGTTTATCAATGGTAGATGTGAATTGATTTATAGGTGGTGGAACTTTGAGTCTCTTCTGGAGCACAGCTTTCTGACGCTGAATTCTAATATATTTTGGCCATTTCACAAATCTGCTTAAATCTCTTTGTGGCTGGATATCTTGACCTGAGAACAAATAAATGTAATTTTAGCACTACATATAGAAAGAAGAAAAAATTTGAAGCATAAGATAAATTATACTCTATTAACATACAGATGAACACAATTCTATTTCTAAGAAATTCCTGCTCCGCTGTTAAAAAAGAAACCTAAAATTAGACATGTCCTATTAAATAGTTCCATCAATTACATTTTGCCTTGTGCAACTGAAACTGCTTTATTATTACTAGATGAAAATGACAAACAACTGCAATTAAAATACTGTTAACGGGTCTCATGTAAGAATTTGCAATACCAAAGTGTGTTGTTGATTTGGTTTATTTATGAATGCTCTTTAATATCTCAGGTCATCAGCGTCTGATTCAATTCAGGGCATAAAATGGCTAATACAGTTTGCCCAGAGGCCTTTTCTTCAGACTTGATGTTCTTTTACATGCCATAAATTTACAACATGGGACCCTTGGCTTTTCACAGGAAGCCATCCATACTAAGGATTTTTATGCCTGAAAAAAGTCATCGATCCTGGCATGGATCAAACCTGCAATCTAGGGGTTTAGGAGGCAAGTACAGCTACCACTACACCACCAGTACCAACACAATACCAAAGAGAATAGGCAAAAGAGCCCAACAATGAGAGATGTTAAATCCATAGCACTAATGATCTAATGGACCATTGTGTGCAATGAATATAGCTCCTGTTTATTTATATATATATATATATATAAAATAATAATATTTATTGTTTTCACCTATGGTATTGCTTTTTTTTTCTTTTCTTTCTTTTTTTCTTTTTCTTTTTTTTGCTAATTTGAGTTTACATTTATATGTTTTGCTAATGACTGTATGCACATGCAGTATATTTATGATACATTTATGCTTTGGATCCATGGCTCAGAATCTCTGATTCCTTTACAATATTAACTCAAAATTTTCAGTTAAGTTAAATCTTCTCTTTCTCTCTCTCGTGAAAATGAGCATGGATCCTTTTTACCGATTTCCTACATGGATTCAAAATAACTGAAATGTGATACTGATATATTACTATTACACAAAAGGAATACCTTGTATTTGAGTACTGCACCTTTATGAATTAAGTGAAACATTGAGAGTTAATAACGTGCCAAAAGTGTTTTCAAAATTGTAAAATTGCAAATTAATTGCACTGGTGAAAATTTCATTGTTACATGCAGAATCTTATTCCAGAGCTGAATGAAAACTTTCTATGTAGATGTTGGCTTAATGAATGTGTCAGGCTCGAGGTGTGAAGAATGTGGGAGCTCTGACATTGGCTCTATTTTTTCAAAGAAAACTATGCTTTCTTATAAAATATATACATATCACTCATTATGGGCATATAACATTTAATCTTTGTCTACACCACAATATGGCACTATTTCTAAACCTTGAGATAAGAAATCTCTAGAGGGCCCCCATGGGAAATCAGAAATTTAGTGCTGTGATTTGCAAATTGATTAGGTGAAAAGACCTTTTATCAGTATTTTGGTTGATATTAGTTTTCAAAAGTTATTTGGTTAGTTTTGAAATAATAGAAACATGTAAATTTTAATTGTAATGTTGTTTGGGTTTGTTGGAAATTAGTGCATTCATTCATGCTTACATCCCTGAAATTGAGAGCATCAAACCTATTTTGGAAGAATGTTGTCACATTTGATTAATCCATTCAGCATTAAGTGATTTTTCTCATTTTTACCCTGCATAACTGTAAAAGTATGTTTCACTGCATCCAAATTAGTTTACAGGCTCATATCTTTCCCAATAACCTTCATGCAAAACTGTGTGCTAATTATCCTATATCATTTGTTCCACAGCCCCAATTTATTCCGAGAGTTTAAGATTGATTCATACTGCATTGGCTTCTTTCCATAACCTGTATGTTAAGCAGAAGCTTACTTCGATGCAAAAATGGTTTAAAGGAAAGGTTATCTGGATGAAAGTTCATCTAAAAAATATGGTACTCTCATGCTAAAAGCTGCACCAGTTCTATAAACAATGAACTGTATCATTGGCGCACAACCCTAACAACTGCCATTGAATGAACGTATAGCTCCAGAGTCAAAATCAGTTCAAAAGAAACTGGCGGAGCTACGCCATTGCAAACCTTAGAAGCATGCCTATACCAAATGGGCGGTGCACAATCATGTAATACAGAAAATCATGAATAAGTTGCCTTTTTAATTCTGGCATAAACTACTAGATGTACATGATACTACAATAGACATAATTACCCAGTGTCACGTAATGTTAAAACATCCAATAGAGGCTTTAAACCTGCCAAAAGGCCGCAACATACAAGCGAAGTTTTGAGGTGAAAGCTGAGTTCATCTAGTATTTAGATACACTTATTGGTTGTTAATATACCAAGCCCTAAGGTTCTAGCGGCAATGTGAAATTAAGGCCATTCATTTACTACTGTGCTGTGAGAACAAGGGTTAAATATTTCATTGTACACTTCATATTTTCAACTTTCATTTTGTACCACATAGGATTTGATTTCATATTCCTAAACAAAATATCAGTATGTGAAAGTTTTAAATAAACTGGATGAAAAACAGCAGAATGTTGCAATGTACAGAATCTTTCTCTGGCAACATGTTCCATTTTGCATAAACAAAGAATAATGTCATTTTGAGCACTTGTTTCAATAACTGTGTGGCTTAAAAACTGAACGTCATTTTCTATACCCCCACGTGTCTAAGTCTGAAACAGCTTATTCCACTACAAACAGCCCTATTACCCATGTAAAAAAACCATATTAGCTTGGTTACATTGAGTGAAATAATTAAACCTGAATATATATGTTAAAAAAATAAGCACAGAACACCAGGTTTCTATACCCCCACGTGTCTAAGTCTGAAACAGCTTATTCCACTACAAACAGCCCTATTACCCATGTAAAAAAACCATATTAGCTTGGTTACATTGAGTGAAATAATTAAACCTGAATATATATGTTAAAAAAATAAGCACAGAACACCAGGTTTAAACTAGAGTTCTAGATTTACTTATTTAATTTTGGGCTGCTAATCCACAAGGCCATGGGTAGCTCTTGCTATGGCTCTCTAGAACACACTATTTCTGTATGATCCTGCTTTCAGATCTACATCAATCTGCCATTTTAAACTTTCTACATGCATTCATGCCACATTAAATCATTTGTGCTGACTAGGCACAGAAGTGGATAAATACTTATCTACAGTAACTACAGAAGTATTGCTTGGCAAAAGGGTGATGTTTTCATATAAGATTGCAATTTTCAGGCTGCATGGAAAGAAATCTTTCAGCCGCTGTGTGGGCATACATATTTATATATAAATAAAGAACAGGGAGAGGAGGGGTTAAAATTTTACAAATGAATTAGTCGAAAGTTTGTTTTTCTGAGTGCCAAGAAAAATGACGCATCATTGAATAATAATTTGGTCTGAAGATTTTATAAAATCAGCTGTTGCTTAGTGAAATAATGGCTTTTCTATGGCATTTTCAACTTTTTCAGCACTTTCTAGTATATTACAAATGTCATTAATAGTGTTGTGCATCAGAGATCTTGGTGGTAAATGCTGTCTTCACACAATAATTCGGATAGCAAATACTGTGTTCATCATGCACACAACACCTCAACCTTTGAATTAAAGATACATTAATGTCTATTTAAATTACACTGTCATTTTATGCCCTAAGTATTTCCTTCATGAATAATAAATTTTATCACTGTACAAATGCCAAAATTTACATAATGATAATAAACTTAAATCTGTAATTCCCATACTGAGGCGAAGGAGGTACTCATCTATATCAGAAATTATATATAATATAGTAATAGTACAAAAACAGGAAATATTTTTCAGCCAACAAATAATAATCACAGAATACACTTAAATGTAGGTAGATGGAAGAACTGTTTAGGAAAGGAGAATATCTAAAATATTTCATATGAATAAACAATGTACATGAAATTATATATAATATAGTAATAGTACAAAAACAGGAAATATTTTTCAATTAACAAATAATAATCACAGAATGCTTTTAAATGTAGGTAGATGGAAGAACTGTTTAGGAAAGAAGAATATCTAAAATATTTCGCATGAATAAACAATGTTGTTCTATCAAGTAACCATTGGCAATTATTCATAAAAAAAAGTGTACAGCTAGAAATACCATCTTTCAGTTAATGTGTATTTAAAAATGCTTTCAAGAAGTGTAATGAGCACTAAATATGGTTATACATGCTTTTGTAGCTTGTTTTACAAGGATTTAACAAAATTGAGTAGATATGCTGCAGGCTACAAAAGAACTAAATTTAAGCGCATATTATTGATTGTACAGAATTAATAACACACGATTTCAATGATCATTGAGGGGTCTTTTAGAAGCAATGGGCCTGCAGTCAAATTTCTCAGTTATATGCATTCTAAATAATTGAAATTAAACACTGATATATTACTATTAAAGCAAAAGGAATTACCTAATATTTTGTATTAGAATGCTGCACATTATTATGAATTAAGTGAAACACAAGAGTTAATAACTTACCAAAAGTGTTTTTAAAATTATAAAACTGCAAACTAATTACACTGGTGCATGTTTCATTTTATTACATACAGTAACTTATTCCACAGCACAATGAGAGCTTTCCACATAAATTTTGGCCTAATGAGTGAGTCAAGCTTCAGGTATGAAGAATGTGGGAGCCCTGCCATAGGCATTTATTTTTTCAAAGAAAACTATGCTCTCTTATAAAATATATGCAGGTGCAACAAATCACTAGTTATGTGTATCTGTTAACATATGATAACTTTTACTCTTTGCCTACACCACTAAATTACAATACAGTTAGCTGTAGAGTAAGATGAGGAATAGTTACACTATTTTTAATCACATCAAACTGATAATCGCCATTTGTATCAAAGAGGGGACACAATCTTTAAGTGAAGAATATTTAACACTGAATAAGGAAGAGGCAAATATTAGCAATGTAAATAAACATTGAATTCCAATGATCACCCTCGTTTCAAAAAAACTAAACCTTCACACAATAAACTGTGTCAGTGAGGTGATTGATAAATGACATTTTTCATGCCAAAGAAATGAATGACGGAGAAATGGTTTCCACATATAAAAACATATAAGAAAAATATCAGAATGAACTTGCCTTACAAAAAGTTAGTCTGGAAATAAATTGTTTCTGGTTAGCATTTCTTCTTAAAATTAATATTATTCCAAATGCATAATTAACTCATGAGATCCCTATCTGATATATTGCCATTATAATAATGGATATACACGTCATAAATGATGCAAATGCATTGGTATGCCGGAATGTATTTCTCCACCTTCAACACAAAGCAATGCCTGTGAGATAAAAGACTTGTTTCTTCTGTACCCACACCTAATACAGAATAAAAAGAATGCAAATTACTATATAATGCCACAAATAATTATTTTGCTAAATCATAGGTAATTTTACCCCACTCATTTAGTGTTTATCTAGTTGCATGAAAGTAGTGTTACTATTGTTCGAATATTCCATTCAGGTAGTGATTTTGCCTCTTTGGAATATCTCCTTAATGAACATAAAACATTGATGTGACTCTAGTAACACTAGTGCCTTCAGGTAAAGTTAACAAATGAATAAGGCGACCTATTCTCAAACATCATTGAGATATTATTACAAAAGTAATAAACCATTTCTTTCTCTAGAATTCACTTAAGGTTACATTAGATTAGTACGTGTATATATTTGTTGATTTGTTTTATTTATGGATGCTCTTTAATGTCTCAGGTCATTAGCATCTCAATCAATTCTGGGCATGAAATGGCAGATAAATTTTGTTCAGAGTCCTATTCTTTCAGGCCTGAGGTTATTTTACAACATGGGACCCATGGCTTTACCTTCCTTTCAAATGAAGCCATATTTGGAATTTTTATGCCTGCAAAAATTCCATTGGCCTAGGCTGGCATTGAACGCGTGATCTTGGCCTATGAATGTGCATGTATGAACTGAAAGTATGAGAAGAGGTTGCCTTATTCGCTTTTATTAGCAAAAGGGTTGCACGAAGGTTTGAGGAGCAAAAAACTGCAGAAGTCAAATCAGAGTTTGTATAAGGATATATTCAAAAGAGGTGCAAAATTACTGTTCCTGGATATAGCATTCAAACAATAATAAACCTAATAACTTTCACACAGCTGCAGGTAAGTGCTAGCTGAGAGCAGCGATGTTGCCCGCAATTATGCAAAATTAACTGTTTATGGCAACTTAGGGTAATTTGCCTTATTCTGCTTTACTGTCTGCTAGGTGGGGTGCAAAAGAAATTAGCACGTATCTCTCAGCCATTTCACCCTACAAATATACAAGGGTAGGTCCTAAATTTCTGGCATTGCCAATAAGGATTATCTCCTTCACAAAATCCCTCTCTGTTAGGTAAATAATGGCAGCTGTAACTTCCACTTCACCGTGTCAGTTGTTCAGATATAGTTGCATAAAGAAGGCTATATATAAAAGATTGTGACAGGTTCAAAATGGAGTATCCAGCTGTTATTCACAAAAGGACTTAATCCAAATGAAATTAAACAGCGATTGGATGGTGTATATGGGGAAGCATACCCCTAATATTCTACCGTAAAAGAATGGGGCAAACTTTTTCGAATGGTTCAAGAAAGCATTGAAGACGAATAATGTGCAGGTCGGTCCTTGGAGGTGCTCACTCCCAAAAACATCGCTCTTATGGAAGACCACCAGTTCAAAGTTACAAATATAGCAGCAAGGTTGGGCCTTTCTAAAACAACAGTACTTTGAATTATTCACAAACATTTAAACATGAATAAGACTAAAGCAAGATGGGTGCCTAGGCTTCTTTCCTCAGTCCAAAAGCAATGAGTCACCTGTTGTCAGGCGTTTTTGGAGCTCTTGTGGCAACGAGAGAGAAGTTCTGCAAACCAATGTTACAGGAGATGAAACTATGGTCCTCTACTATGATCCCTTGTCCAAAAGAAAATTAATGAGAGGCATAAATCTGGCAAAGCACCACCTCTTAAGGTCAAGATCACTCAGTCAACCAAAAAGAACAAGGCCACAATCTTTTGGGACTGTGAAGGAATACTCTTCATTGACTTCAAGGAGAGGATCACCACAGTTAATGGGGAGTACTGTGCTGGACTACATGTTTCCATCAAAGAGAAAAGGAGAGGAAAGTTGAGTGATGGTGTGCCTTCAAGACAACATGCTTGTGCACATAGCTCTTGTTGCAAAGGAAGCTGTGAAGAAATGTTGCTTCAAGGGGATCGATCATCCACCCTAAAGCCCAGATTTAGCTCCCTTCCATCAAAGAGAAAAGGAGAGGAAAGCTGAGTGATGGTGTGTTCCTTCAAGACAACTTGCTTGTGCACACAGCTCTTGTTGCAAAGGAAGCTGTGAAGAAATGTGGCTTCAAGAATGTTGACCATCCACTCTACAGCCCAGATCTAGCTTCCAGTGACTATTTCCTCTTCTCAAAACTCAATAAGTACCTTCCAGGAAGGAATTTTAAGTGTGACGAAGAAGTGATGGATGCTGTTCATGCTCATTTTTCGGACAAGACTTCTATTTAGGGAGGGGGGGATTGAAATGTTAATTCAAAGATATGAGAAGTGCATTGCAATAAAGGGTAACAATATTGAAAACAGAAATATAGTTTTTATCTATCATACTTAAACTTATAGACCTACACTTGTACACTGCAATCATGCCCATTGCCCATTATGTAGTCAGCAAGATGATAATTAGCATATATCACTGGATTGTGGGGAAACCAAGTTTTTTTTTTAGGGAGAAGTTGGAAATGTGCAGATGGTCTAATTTACCAAAGGAAACTAGGGAAAAAGATGTTGAATGTTAAAGCAAGAAAAGGGACGGGAGAAATTGATATGTGCTTAAAGTACAGTGAGAGCTAAATGAGAAAAATTAGTAAGCAAGATAATGAATATGTAAAGTGTGAGGGGGTAGATTTGTAGTAGTAGGAAGGGCCCTATAACTGGCTAATCAAATGTATGAGTTTATAGGGCCTATGAAATGCAGCAATGAGACCAGATATAGGGAGTACAAATTGTTAAACAGTTAATACACAAGAAATGCTAAAATAACTGTTACGCTCCTTGTAATGAAAGTTTGAAATAAATATTCTATTCTAGAAGCCACCAGATATATCACAAAAAACAAGTAGTACCATTTGACCCACAATTTATCAATCCATTTGTGTGTTATGCAATATGCCATGGTGCTGGTTTCTGGTTCTGCAACTTAATAAAATTTAATCTTATTTTGATTTAAAGTAAAACACTAAAAATCATGTCGTCACATTAAAACTCTCTTTAAGTTTCACAAACACACTTATAAAAGTAATTTTGGTACATGTTTTGTAAATAATAAAATTTATTTCTAATATTAACTTGTGTTTTGACTTGGGTTCTCTACATGCAATCTGTGTCCCCTAGCTGTGGTAAACAAAAAATAGAAAAACTTTCCAATACATGGCTTGAAAATAAGAGGAATTTTTGTAAGTCTGAAGCAGTCGTGAGCCTGCGCATGCATACACAATGTTAGCAGCAGATGGATTGAAAGCCATAAAATCTTTTAGTGCAGCCAACATAGGTAACAAACATTGGCAACAGTTGAAGGAACAACCCCCATTTACATAACATGTTTGCAACACCATCTTAAAACAATTAATGGATGGGCTGTTTTGAAAATGCTAGGCTATATTCCTTTGTTTTCTTTATTTCTTGACTGAGTAAAAATGTTACTGTGTCCTACAGTTTACATCTTCTGAGCAAAGCCAGAATGTCGATAAGCGGTGATATTACTAACACCAGTATGGATCATTTAATTACTAAAATGGATCTAACACTAATGAAGAAGCCTGCTTAGAACTTTGTTTGATCAGGGTGTGCAAGACATTTGGCAGGTGTGTCCAATAGAAGTGATTATTGCAGTTTAGATTAGTTTAGCTTTAGGTTTTTTAAAAATAAGCATGTTCTGTTTGCTGCATTGTTTTCAAAGACATGGTGGCTCCTCTCCTTCATAACAAAGTTAATTATTACATATATACAAGAATCCTATTGTGATTGCAGCAAACTGTGGTATTAAGATGTCGCTTTGTGACTTTAACGAACTTATTGATGAGGTAGCTGTTGTTTGGGAGATCAAAGTTAACCAAAAATTCTTTGTTTTTGTTTATAAATATATTTCCCCATACTGTTAATTCTATGGGTTTTTGAAGAGCTTTTAATAGTTTCGGTTCCTTTTGGAATTCGTGTTTTTTTTTTTGTGCCAAAAATGGTCTGCCTCTGCTGATTTTTCTGTTTGTTTATATTTACCATTTCTCATGTGTTCCTTAAAACATATGGTAATATTTCTTTTTGTTTTGCCTATGTATTTTATGTTCCAGTCTTTGCAACTGATTTCATAAATGCCTAATTGCTTACCTGGTGGAATTTTGTATTTTGTGTTGGTGTTTGTGTAATTTTTTTAAACTGAATTTATTTACTGGGGCCAAAATGATATTTACCTCTCTAAAAATCTTCTGGAATTTTTGGTATGCCCATGGTTGGAATGTAAATTTTTTATGTATATGATTTCCTTTGTAGCCTTTTAGTGTGATGTCCTTTATTTGTTTTTTCTTTCTGAATTTCTCTATTTTCTTGTTGACCAGACCTGTTGTGTAGCCATTTTTCTGTGCTATAGCTATGATTTTTTGGTACTCCAATTTGTATTCTGTCTTGCTTATTGGGTTAATCTGAATGTGAATTTGGCTCCAGTAAATAAATTTAGTTTAAAAATCCACTTAAACACCAACACAAAAGACAAAATTCCACCAGGTAAGCAATCAGGCATTTATGAAATCGGTTGCAAAGACTGTGACATGAAATACACAGGCAAAACAAAAAGAAATATTACCATACATTTTAAGGAACACATGAGAAATAATAAATATAAACACACAGAAAAATCAGCAGAGGTAGACAATTTTTGGCAAAAAAAAAAAAAAAAAAAAAAAAAAAAAAAAAAAAAAAGAGGGAATTCCGAAAGGAACCAAAACTATTAAAAACTCTTCAAAAACCCCAGACCATATTTCTTTGTTATCTTAATTTCATGGCTGCGTAAAAATGTTACCATGTCCTACAGTTTCTTCTTCTGAGCAAAGCATAGCCGGAAAGTCAAGCATAGTATTGCTACCATTGATATGGATCCCTTTATTAGAAAAATGGGTCTAACATAAATGTGCCTAAATAAATAAGCCTGTTTACAATTTTTATTTGATGACAATCTGCTGAGGATAACATGACTGTGCAATGCCATTCTCCATCCCATCAAGAGACGGGAGCAAACATACCCCAAATTTTGTTGCAGGTTAGCAGTTCATATAATAAAATAGAGAATGATATGTTCTTAATTATCAAATCGACTCACTAGATAATTATGAACATAATAGTCGCTTCACTGTATTGGTTCCGACACGAAATTAAATGTTATATTTAATAGAGAACACTAATTATGCATATAATTATAACATATACCAGGGTAGGCTTATAATTTTCCATCCTCACTGATAAGAATTATCGCTTTCACAAAAGCCTTATCTTGTGCCATACCTTATCCATTAAGTAAATAATTGCAGCTGTAACTTCCGCACTGCGGTATTCAGTTTTTCAGATATATTGCATGAAGAAGACCTATGTATAGAAGATTGTGGCATGTTAAAATGGAGTATCATGCTTTATGTTCAAAATGGAGTATTGAGCTGTTATTAAGTTCTTCACAAAAGGACTTACTCTCATAAAAGAATGATCCTACTTTTTCGAATGGGTGTAGAAAGTGTTGAAGAGTGTGCAGGTCTGCCCTTGGAGGTGCTCACTCCTGAAAATATCGCTCGCTCTTGTGGAAGGAGAAATTATCGAAGACTGATGACTCACAGTTACAGAAATAGCAGTAAGGTTAGGCCTTTCTAAAACAACAGTCCTTTGAATTATTCATGAACATTTAAACACGAATAAGGTTAGTGCAAGATGCATACTTAGACTTCTTTCCTCAATCCAAAAGCAGCAATGAGTAAACTGTTGTCAGGTATTTTTGGTGCTCTGCTGTGGCAACAAGAGAGAAGTTATACAAACCATTGTTACAGGAGATGAAACTGGTCCTATACTATGATCCCTTGTCCAAAAAGGAATCAATGGAGTGGCGTAAACCTGGTGAAGCACCATCTCTAAAGGCAAGGTGAACTCACATCAACCAAGAAGATCTTGGCCACAATCTTTTAGGACTGTGAAGGAATGCTCTATTATTAACTTCAAGCAGAGGAACACCACAGTAAATGAGGATTACTATGCTGGCCTTCTGCGCAGACTATGTACGTCCATCAAAGAGAAAAGGCAAAGAAAGCTGAGTGGTGTTGTGCACCTTCATGACATTGAGCTTGTGCACACAGCTCTTGATGCAAAGGAAGCTGTGGAAGAAATGTGGCTTCAAGGAGATGTACCATCTGCCCTACAGCCTGGATCTAACTCCCAGTGACTATTTCTGCTTCTCAATATTGAAGAAGGACCTTCGAGGAAGGAAAAAATAAGTGTGAGGAAGAAGTGTGGGTACTGTTTATGCCCATTTTGCAGACAAGACTTCTATGGGGGGGGGGGTTGAAATGTTAATTCAAAGATGTGAGATGTGTATTGCAAAAAAGAATAACTATATTGAAAAGCGAAATATAGTTTTATTCTGTATCATGCCAAGAAAATGGTTAGGCCGGAAACTTATGGGCCTTTCCTAGTACTTAACATTTATTTATTATATAATAAAATAGAAAAAGTATTAGATGCGAATTTAACTTATAATACATATCTTTCATATTTTATTTTCGATGTTCGTTACACTGGCACAGGGGAATTATTATTTTACCACGAGAAACCACCTCGCATATAATTTTTATATAATTAGTAGTTTAAAACGGAATCAGAATTGAATTATAAAAGTTTAATGCATCACATTTCTGTTTCGTATTATGAACATTAAAGCTTTACAGGATTAGACAGAAAAAGTGACCCAGTCCTTGTATGTGGTTCAAGCCGGCAAAGTTACCACCATTCCATATCTTGCTGTTTGCCCAATGCTTTGCACACACAGTCTTATGAGCTGAGTAGTATTGTAAAACTTGCCAGGCAACAAATGCATCAGCTCTAAGACCGTGTCCAAATGGTTCAGTAACTGCTGTGAAGTCTGTATGCTATTCCTGGACACAAAATACATGCAAAGGGAAAAATTGGTGGTCCCAGCAACATCGTTCAAATCGAAGAATGCAAAACAGGATAACACAAATTTTATTGCTGCCACTTTGTACAGGGCAACTGAATTCTCGGGATGACTGAAGTAGTGACAAAGTAAGGATTCAGGTTTATTCCAACAGGAGAGATGCCAACATGCTGTTCCCTTTAATTCAGTAGTATATAGAGTTTACCAGCAAGATTCATACAGATGTCGGGGAGGTTATTATGGACTAATGGTACGCAGATTTGCAGCTCATCTGACTATCAACCATTCAGTGCATTTTGCTGGACACTGTGACAAACTGAAACACGAATAACACTGAGTCCTGCCAAAGAATTCTATATGATTGTCTTTCTAGGGGCAGCATTAGATGGGTCATAATGGATGTGCATATTTGAGAATTCTTGCGGTATCAGGACTACAAAAACCAATCAACAGAACCCTTTTAAAAGAACTGATGCAAGACATTCGACTGGTGTTTCCAGTAGTTGAAGCAATTAGTTCAGATATGTATACACACGGTGTCTGCTTTGGATTTCGAAATATTCCTGTGATTTTTGCATGACGTATTGAAAAGAAGATCCCAAAAGCAAATTAAAATGCGCCCTATTCCAAATAAAAACTGAATTGAGGTTCAAGTGCAATTAGATCAACATGGGCTAAAAATGATGAGATCAAGTTTAAACATACCCGAAAAACTGTTTTATATTAACAACCCGGGAACAACATATTTTAGGCAAAAAGTTAAAAATAGTATAACTTCTAATTATGAAAGTGTTGCTAGAGCACCATTGTTTAGTCTTGGCACCATTCTTCTAACTATTAACCCTCCCATCTGTCTGGAGCAATACTTATACAGCCACAAGCTCCTCCTAGTAATGATTGCACCCCCATCAGGGTGGAAATCTGAATGGGCAACAAACATGCATTATAGCATAATTTTAGCGGTTTTACAGCTCAAGAGTAATTGTGAATTCATAATAAGTTAAAATACACACACACTAATGCTAACTTGGGTAAATCATAGAAATCGGTTAACCCAGTCCTTTTTATATGTATATTGTATTGGAAGTAATGGCAAAATTTGTACAGAAAAGTGACTGGCACACTTATATCTTTATTGCTGTGGAGGAAAATTTGAGGAAAGTTGTTAGTTTCTGCCACTAGTTGGATAAATTTAGTTGTATGGTAGAAAAATGGTAAGCGTAGAAAAATATAAAACTTATGAGCAAAAAAACAAAGCACAATGTAGTTTTAGATTGTTGAAAAATATAAAACTTATGAGCAAAAAAAACAAAGCACAATGTAGTTTTAGATTGTTAAGTATGTAAATCAGCAAATTCAAAAGAACTCAGATTAGTTTCAGCTAAACAAGAAACAAATCAAACTTGTGTTGTATTTGTGGTAAACATGCTGGCATAACATTAAGGAAAATGCACTAAATTTGTTGATAGCTTGTGGTTATCTTTATATACTTAAGCCCTGAATTGATTAAAAATTCCATTTTATCGTCTGTTGTGTATTTATTTGGTTTGTACTTACGAAATTGAGGTTACCTGATATCCTAGGTAATTTTTATTTGGGGATGCACATAATGAAGTTTCATTTCATTATTATTTAACACAGCTAGCATGCAAGATCATACATACTTGAAATTAAACGTACCAATTCCAAAGTTTCTTGGGCGCTTTTCAAAAAGTGGATTCACTACTTTCTTTGGTTCTGCCTTCTTAACTGCCAAGGGTGCAGCTGCAACCTTCTTCCCTACCTTCTTCTTGGGCTGTAAAAAAATGTTTAGTTGTTAAACGCATATTAGGAACACAAAGAGTTCCTCACAGCAATCTGTTCTACTGCAATGATTTTTGCTATCTTATTGTTTGATACTGCCTGCTTAACTTTAGTTACATTACGGTATACTGGCGCAAAATTTTAGCAATAACTTTAAAGGTTTCATTTCCCGGAAATGTTATCGTAATAAAAAAAAAACTTCAACACGCTTACAGCACTCTGATTTAACAAACCTTAATCACATTTTCAAAAAATGATTTCTTAAACAATGCACAACTGCATCATTAAGCTCGTGTAACAAGTTTATCATTTATATGACACTCTCATTTATTACTCATTTTAATGTCTGAAATATTATTCTCATGTTTATATTTACCACATACCTTTTTCTGCACCATTTTTTTAGATCAAAATATCCTCCGATGCACGATTATAATCCTGATTTTTCCTCCAACCTGCTCCTTCACTCAGCTTCTGTTTAGCTAAAAGGAAGCCAGCATAACCACGTTACCGGAAATACATTCATTTGTTACTTTTTACAGCATTCCCAACATGCTTCCTACTGACTCAATGTAAAATCTACGATTGTCGCACTGATCTGCTTTTAGTACATTGTTAAGTTGGCGACACTAAGCAAATGAAAAGTGTCAGAAGTAACATGTTGAAGTGTTTATTTTAGCAAAGTTTATGTGTTTTTGTAAAAAAAATGGCACATCCTAGAGGCTTGCCACAAAGTAAAGAGGCGCTTCTTAAGTCGTACACTACAAGATTAAAAGATGACGTTAAGTCTATGCTAGAAAACTTTGAGGGTGAGGTTATGTTCCATAAAATTGTCAACAAAGATGTTTCTGTAATAAACTGCATTATAGATATTGGCAAAGTTTGAATTATTTTTTGATTCTGTTTCAGAAATTGTTAAACTGGCAAAGGGCGAAAGTGATACGCAGCTATCAAAGATGACACAAAGTGAACAGGATACGTTTGAAATGCATGTCAGAGCAGCAAATATTGTAAGTACATCTCCTGAAGCCACATTTAGCTGTTTGTACATAAAATGACCGAAATTCCCCCCTGTACAAGAGCGATATTGTTAGCTAAACAAAATATGTTATATGTATACGATGCAATATTTATATAAATTTTTTACGCGAGGTAGCTAAAATACGGACTGATGAATGGAATGTCTGGGATTCCATACCCGCCAGAACCTAACATCCTCTCCGATTGATTTTTTTTCCTCCAGGTTTTCCTTAGTCCTTACCAATTGCAAATGACAGAAACGTACTATACACTTAGACTTGAAATGCTTCCTTGCCAAATAAATTCCTTGCTTAACTTATCATTCCATCATACAGGTGCAATTAGGAAAATGGGCATTATGCTAGCTCTCCCCCCCTCCCAAATTATCACCTTGTTAGAGCATATTTCTTTTGTAATTTGTATCATTCTGTAAAGCTTATCTGAAGGAGAAGTAGAAAAATATTAAAACAATATGTGCTGGTTGAAAACTTGGCTGGCTTCTAAACTGGACAGCTATACATTCGAGAGTTAAGATAAGAGAAAATAGTTTCTAGATCCCATGGTCTAGCAGTAGCGCTTCCCACATGGCTGGTCTGGGTCCAATTTCTACTTGGGTTAGTGTCCTATTTGAATTTTTTTTCAAGGATTTTCCATCAGTTCTTTAGATGAATGCCTGGGAAACTTAGGCCACAAAGTCCCTTGAACTCATTCAGCCAAATTGTCATCTATCATCCATCTGGTACAATAGATCTTAAGATAGCAATGCTGTATTATATATATTTCTTTCGTGCAGTGCAACTCAATGTCTAGGCATTCCGTTTTAGAGTACACTTATTTAAGAATGTGTTGTAGAAAGGTCCATTATTGAATAAAATTATATTGAGTCTTGGTTATAGCACATAATATAATTAATTTATATAAATGTTCTGTAGTACTTTATCATATAAATCATAATGTCTAAACTTGATAGTTTCTGTGTTGAAAAGTTTTAAGACTATTGTACAAACTTGCAAATTGCTCAATTTAATATCATATATACTTTTCTCTCCGAGTAATTTGTATTTTAAATGTGTATTTTTATTATTTGCTTTAGGTACGAGCTGGAGAATCATTGATGAAGCTTGTGTCCGACATAAAACAGTATTTGATTCTTAATGATTTTCCTTCAGTAAATGAAGCTATTACCCAAAACTCCAAACTGTTTAGAACAAAGCAAGCAGAATGTGACCAGAAGTTAATGAGTTTGCGTGATGATATGGCAGCTGACTTGTATGATTTGGAAGAGGAGTATTATACATCTATATATAAATGATTGCTATAAAAATGCAGAAGCATATGTTATTTGTAAGACTTTCAGTGTGACTTTGCTTACTCAATGTGTATGGGCATCAGAATCCAACAATACTGAGATTACTTTTAAAAGTTATTCAGAGAAGATAACTGTGTAAATGGAAAGATTTTTATGGACCACATTGAATGAAGTGTGCGATTATTTAACTATTATCACCACACTTTAACATCATTGCATACAATTACTTTTGACAACCTTGTTTATTAATGTAACAAATTAAAATAAATTTATTTATACATTTTATAATTTACATATAATTTCTCTAGTTGAAGTGTCATCAGAATGTTGATATATTTCCTCCATTTAAACTTTAAGGTAAATATTATGCTTTGTAGAACTCTTAATTTCCTCTAAAGATGAAAGGAAGATATTTTATATTTCTGCTGTTGATCATAATATTGAAGTGTTATAATTATTTTTCCAACTTTATACCTTCAGCTTTGTATATTTTGCACTGTGTTCTCAACAACCTACTAGTCCCATTTTAGTAATTTCTGGATTGTATCCATGACAGACACATCTTTAAAAAGCACTGTTCCACCTAATACTGAATGAAAACCGTGTATCTTAGTCAAGCTCTTATTTTACAGAAAATTGGGATTTTAGATTAGAGTAAACAAATGGAAAGAATAAGGCTTGCCCTTTTATCTCCAGGATATTTCATAACTTTGCACAAATTCCAAGAACTGCCCTCATTTTAAATTATAAAAAGGGGGAAGGCACAGTATGTATAGAAAACTAGTTATTACTGAATTTCCCTTTTGAATTTAATGAACCCATGGTGTTATTTTAACTTAACAAATTATTATTGAGGAAATCACTCAAATTTCACTAATTTAGTTCCACTTACTTGGACATGTTTCAAAGGCGCTTGCCTTCATCGTCAGCATGATCCCAATGTCCGCTTCCCCGCGTGGTATTCAGATGTTGCTCCATAGATTTTATGAACTTTGTGATAAGGTTGCTATTGTTTGGAAGATCAAAATTAACCAAATTTTCTTTGTTTTTATTTATGAATATATTTTCCCACACTGTCAATTCTATTGGTTTTTGAAGAGCTTTTAAGAGTTTTGGTACCTTTTGGAATTCGTGGTTTTTTTTGCCAGAAATGGTCTGCCACTGCTGATTTTTCCATGTGTTTATATTTTACATGCCTCATGTGTTCCTTAAACCGTATGGAGATATTTCTTTTTGTTTTGCCTATATATTTCATATTGCAATCTTTGCAAGCAATTTCATAAATGCCTGATTGTTTTTCTGGAGGAATTTTGTCTTTTGTGTTCGTTTTTAGGAGGTTTTTTAAACTACATTTGTTTACTGGAGCCAAAATGATGTTTGCCTGTTTAAAAATTTTTTGGAATTTTTGGTGTGCCCATGGGTGGAATGTGAATTTTTTATATATCTGATCCCCTTTGTAGCCTTTTAGTGTGGTGATATCTTTTATTCGTTTTTTCTTTTTGAATTTTTCTATTTTCTTGTTGACCAGATCTGTTGTGTAACCATTTTTTTGTGCTATCTCTATGATTTTTTGGTACTCCAATTTGTATTCTGTCTTGCTTATTGGAAGGTTTGTTAATCTGAATGTGAGGCTATTGATTATGGCATGTTTATGTTGTATTGGGTTGAGGCTGTTGTTTTTTATGTAATTACAACAGCCTCAACCCAATACAACATAAACATGCCATAATCAATAGCCTCACATTCAGATTAACAAACCTTCCAATAAGCAAGACAGAATACAAATTGGAGTACCAAAAAATCATAGAGATAGCACAAAAAAATGGTTACACAACAGATCTGGTCAACAAGAAAATAGAAAAATTCAAAAAGAAAAAACGAATAAAAGATATCACCACACTAAAAGGCTACAAAGGGGATCAGATATATAAAAAATTCACATTCCACCCATGGGCACACCAAAAATTCCAAAAAATTTTTAAACAGGCAAACATCATTTTGGCTCCAGTAAACAAATGTAGTTTAAAAAACCTCCTAAAAACGAACACAAAAGGCAAAATTCCTCCAGAAAAACAATCAGGCATTTATGAAATTGCTTGCAAAGATTGCAATATGAAATATATAGGCAAAACAAAAAGAAATATCTCCATACGGTTTAAGGAACACATGAGGCATGTAAAATATAAACACATGGAAAAATCAGCAGTGGCAGACCATTTCTGGCAAAAAAACCACGAATTCCAAAAGGTACCAAAACTCTTAAAAGCTCTTCAAAAACCAATAGAATTGACAGTGTGGGAAAATATATTCATAAATAAAAACAAAGAAAATTTGGTTAATTTTGATCTTCCAAACAATAGCAACCTTATCACAAAGTTCATAAAATCTATGGAGCAACATCTGAATACCACGCGGGGAAGCGGACATTGGGATCATGCTGACGATGAAGGCAAGCGCCTTTGAAACATGTCCAAGTAAGTGGAACTAAATTAGTGAAATTTGAGTGATTTCCTCAATAATAATTTGTTAAGTTATACTATATTTCACTGTGAAAATTCCCGCAATTCAAAAACCATGGTGTTATGTTTGTCATACAGAACTGCAAAATTGCTTGCATTACTTTTAGAATTCAAAAATATGCACTTTCTTTTTCAGAAAATTTTACTCAAATTATTACCTACAGCAGACATTCAGCATTAATATTTGAGCATTATTGACACTATAAAAGCAAAGGCATCAGGAAGGATTTTGGTTTACAACTGGATCAGAAACAATACACACTAAGTTGAGACTAAATTTGATCTAAAAGGATAATAGTATTTAATGGTATGGGAGAAAATCTACCTTTACAAATACAGAGACAGTTTAATGAACTTCAATACTTCCGGAGATGAAAGCATAAACTTTAACTTCATCACACCTCCACCAAAGCAGAATACACATTCCCACAGCATAATGAACTATCCAGCAGTCGATGGGTAACTGATGATGTGAACAAAGGGCTCATGAAATTAGTACTACATATTATAAACAAGTGGAGTAATAAGAGTGTGTAGTTCTACTCAATCATACAATTGATCTTAATTATAGTTAACATTATGTTTACATCATCTGTATGTGCCTGCTCATACACCCTTTATATCTGTAACTCTGCATGGGCTTTCCAACTTTAGTAGACCTATTTCTCATGACATCATCTGACAAATGTAGCTTATGTACAATAGTGCTCCAGCACACTTTAGTCAGATAGTTCATCAATATCTGAATGAACTGTTTTTTGCAATAAGGAATTGATGGCCAGATTTGATTCCAGTGAATTTTACTCTGTAGAGACATTTAAAGTCCTTGGTTTATGCAACTGATGTTCTGACACAGCATATCCAAAACACTACAGGAGTAATCAACAGGATGTGCTGAAGCATAGAATGCAGGCTCATGAGTTGCATCAAAGTAGTAGGCCACTTTAAACAATTTTTGTAATAATGTTGATTAATTAAGTAAATTTACAAGTTTATGTGCTAAGCATGCCACTAAGAAAATCAGAATATCAACATGAACTCAAGCAAATAAAAAAAAATAGCATTGAAGAATGGATTTTGTATTTAATTGGTTTGCAAGAAAATAAAAAAGCTAAAAGAAATCAACACTTTTGACAATTAAAGAAAAGAATATACATAGCATCCATGGGCTATGCACGTATTTACAAAAGATATTTAGAAGTGAATGTTACTCATCACCAAAGAATAAATTTAATATAAAATATCTTTAAGCAACCAAGATGTAAATTAGTATACCAGCAGATAAAAAAAAATCATGAATTTATCATATAAATTGCGAAATGAATATTATTCAGCACCAAAGAATAAATTTAATATAAAAAACCTTTAGGTAACCAAGATGTAGATTAGTGTGCCAGCAGTTAAAAAGGCATGAATTTATTATATAAATTGCAAAAATGTGATAAAATATATAGTGTAAAAACAAAAAGGAATATAGGTATCTCACAGAAAGAACAAAACTAAACAAATAGAGAAATCCAATGTGGCAACTCACTTTTGGACAACAAATCATGAAATTGAAGAGAAAGTACATTTGCTACCATTTTCCAGTTCCACCAGAGCATAATAGTACATCTCCAATTACAGCAATCCTTCCGACAAATAGCTGATTATGATGCAGGGGCCTGTGAAACATGTTCTAAAGAAATAGAAAGTGAAGCTGTAAGAGTGTTTCGTTTGACTCACTACAGTATATTAATAATTGTTCCTAAAATATTTGACACCAGTAATATTTATATACACTTATACAATTACATGCAGTAGTTAGTAGCACTCTTATTTTGTTCTGAATTAAAAATATTCTATATAATTAATGCCGAAAGTTTACTGTTCTCTTACAGCATAATTTATTGCAATGCACAAAACTTTCATACTATAGAGTAAACTCGAGATTCAATTATCCAAATTTTATTCTAATGCAAGATGTCAAATATTGCTTATCTATGTTCATTTAATAATAACTACTTATTCTGCATCATATCACTATGGTAATGGCAGTCATTATTCCAATGAGTGCAATAATCTATCTTATTACTGCAATGAATGCAGTAGTGCACTAAAATAGCTACATACATGTCATCCTTCAAAAAGGCTCCTACAGAAGTCACTTAAAGAAAAACTACCAGACAATTCTTCTCAAGAATTCTTACTGACAATTTTGAATTCTTATTAATTAAACTCTACATTCTTTTCCAGACCAAGGATACATGAAGCTATTTCCTTTTTATTGTCTACAGATTCCTCTATATAATCTACTGCTACAATATTCATTGCCCAACCTCCATATCACTTGATGGTTTGTAGGTCAGCTCCTAAATCAGCCAATATTTATGCAGGGCACCTCTGGAAACAGTGTCCATTTTCAGGATTCAGCTGTTTGAAATTTTCTTAAATGTGTTGACACCAACTGGTTGTCTGATACATTTACTGTTCCTATATCCTACAAATGATTAGTACCATCAGGGTGAAGATGAACATATTTTCGGAAAATTGCTAACATATCCACACTATCATTGCCACATGTGATAAAAAAATTCCCTTGCTATCTTCGTTTTGGTAGTTGGTAGGAAAAATCACATATATTGTCCATTTCTGACATCTTCACTGACATAGATGTCTGTTCATTTCTTCTACAAGCACCAGCTAATCCAATAATATGTGTCACTTTCACAAATAGAAATCCCTTGTCTGCTTCTCTTAAAAATTTTGCAATTTTGTGTTTAGTAAATTTGTACATTTCTTTTCGAAATGTAACTAGTATCTTTACCAATATTGAAGTTTCTTTTTTTATGGAAATGACAACTTGCAACATAGACTAATGTGCCCACATGGATGTAGGCTTATATAATTTTGATAAATGCTCAAAATATGCAAACAAAGCTTCACATTTATGATATCACTTACTTTCTTATTTTTGCACCATTTTAAATACTGTTCATTTACCAATTCATATTTCATCTTTTATTTACCTAACAAAAGTGATGAAACAACTATCGAAGCACCTAATTCAATATCTAAAGTTAAACTGTGCTTAGAATCACTCATTTTCGAAAAAGAAATAATTTTCCTTTCTCACAGAGTTCATCCATTCTATTTAATTATATATTATCATAAAAAAACTAACATCATTACCATGTTACTTCTAAACCAACTATAATCTATGGCTAAGCTTACTCTGCATTCCATGTAGTACATTAGAATAAAACAAAATAATGTTATTAAAAATAATAATATATATAGTTATTATTAAACAAATGCCAATAAAATATTGTATACAACTGGTGAGATGAGCTTCATTACAGCTCCTAACTGGCAAATGTACCCAGGTCTGTCAGTTGATATACAGACATGCTAGAATCTGAGTTGCAGCAGTATACACATTGAAGTGATTACTTTTTAGACTGCGCAGCTAAACAGAAAATCTTTTAAAAAGTGTAATTTAATAAATGTACTCTTCATATAAAGTAATACATATTTCATTTGGGTGACATGTATAACCTTGAAAATGGAATTAAAGTTTGAGTTGAGACAAAAATCATTTTAGATCCATGTCTCCATTGTACTTGTTACTCAGAACTATCCATTCCTTTGTTCAGGATAGAGCGCTTGTAATTTATATAATATGTGATTATATAATGTTTATATTGAAGCAATTGAAACATCCATTAATTGTGACTTATTCTGAGATTTTGGATCATTTTCCAGTTGAAAGGCAATATCATTTTATAAAGTATTTTTTTAAAATCTTTCACTCCTCTTTTCATGTTACCTTTATTTATTTTCTATCATAGAAAATTTTGGAATTGTAGTTATGAAGAACTTTACTTCTAGTAATCTCTCAAGTCAACATTCTGATTGTGGAAAACAAATAAATGAAAATTCTATGAACTGGAGTACTGCTTTGTTCCAGACCTGAATGAGAGTAGCACTAAAGTCACTGGATTGGATTATTAGCTTTGGAAGAGGAAGGGATGTGGTGAGGGACACTGGTTGGCCAGGATCCATGAACAATGAGGCATGGAGTAAATAGGCTCTAACACGTTTTTAGATAGAATAGCCCAATGCTAGTAAACTCTCCCTGCAAGGACTTTGAGTTCTTTAAAACAACTGCTTACAAACCAGAAATCTCACCATCTCACTGCATACCCTGGCACTTTTGACCATGTAACAGAATCAACAGATTGACATGAAATGGGAGAATGGGAAATTCATGGAAATTAAAGATCCATCCCAGATTTGTCGAAGCAACCAAGGAAAACCATGAAAAACCCAAGGTTAGGATGGCCAGTTTCATGGGATTTGAATCCAGGACCTCTAAAATGTGAGCCCCAGGCATTACCACCTGAGCCACTCTGCTCAGTCAATGAAATCATAAATGAATACTGTATAGATAAATAAAACTGCAGTGAAGCTACTCATATGATGACCTGTATTCGCTATTTATTTCTACAATGCTATTAATACACATTAATATCAGATTAAGAATGACCCTGTAAGTAGTAAATAATGTTATCTTTGGCAATTTTTTTACACTTTGTTAGACAAAAACCTTCTACTAGTGACAGCTATTGCTTTCTAGCACCCACAGTTTAAGGTGAGTTGGGTCATGCATAGTTTGCAACTTCAAAGTTCTCTTAATAGAAATAAAGAAGGTGGCAATTTTGGATAATGACACCTATTTTCAGAGATAAAAGGTATTAAAATGTCTTATACATCACATAAAAATTAATAACAAAATCAATACATCATATTAAAAATTGTCACTAAAAGGTCAATAACATTTTATGCGGGGAAAAATATCAGCAACTCTAAAAATTATCTGAACATTTCTTTCACATTTTTTGGCACTCATATCTTGCTATCTTTATTACTTGAACAGCAGCTATTTTTTAACTTATATTTTATATTCATCAAGCTTGCATAGTAAAGTAATAATACATTACAGTTTTGCTACAGCATTATTTTATATAAGTTAAAATTTAAAAATCTGATAGTCATTCTGGTTGACATAAGTTTATACTGCATTATTAAGAAAGATAATTTTATTTCAAGTTTTATGATCACTATTTGCTATCTTCTTTATTCCATGATTAGAGGGAAGACAATTTTCTTTAATTATATGCTAAGATGAGGTATTAATACATTCCACATGCTGTGGTGAACACAGTGGGGCATCAAATGAACTTTTTTTTTATCATAATACAACAGATTAGTTGTGCAAATGAAAAGAGAAATTGGTATAAAAATGATGCAATTTTTAAATGGTTTAGAAACAGTATTTGAGATCAAAGACACAGGACAAGTCAAGTTCTACAGAAATAGGTTTTGGTTAAGCACAAATTTCAACAAAAGATAAAATTAGAAACTGCAACATTACTAGAGATAAAATAAAAATGCAAGGTTCTCTTGTTGAATTTATAATTTTTTTTAAATGGTCATGGCATCCTAACCTGAAGATCTATTGTCCAGATGAAGCATGACAGATGTTAAATTGGCCAAATGAGTTCAGGGAACATAGGTTCCCTGGAATTCATCAACAGAACTGAGGAAAAACAAATTCTGAGTTAGTAAATTAACCCAACTGTGAATCAAATTCAGATCTACTAGACTGCAATGGTAATCATGACATAGGTTACTGATGAAGGCAAGTATATGGGTGGATTCCAACAGGTAAAATAAACAATAAAAAAAGGGGAGGGGGAGCAGAACATAACTGACATGGATGCAGGAAATAATCAAAACAATGAGAGAGGGGGAACTGGAAGATGAACATATATAAAATAGCATTAATGTTAGATACTTGCATTTAAATACTCTTAATCTATGCAATAAAGATTTGGGGGGAAGAGAATAAGAAATTCAAAAATATTAATAACTGGAAAAAGTAAGGAGGAGGAAGAAGAAGGCAATATTAACACATAAGATATAAGTCTTGTGCAAAAATATAGCTGCTGTTATCTCTCTATCTCTGAGGTTACTTTCAGGGCATGAGCTAATAATGCATCAATAAGTGTAATCCTTACAGTGAAACGGGACATGTTGTGCAACTGGCAAGGGAGACTTGGTTTTAACAGAACACCTATAATTGTCACATGGAGCAAAACAGTAGAATTTTAACCAATATAAAATGCTTTGCAAAGCTTACAAGATGACATATGTATGACAATTGTAGCAGTAGTTAGCAAATGACTACCATGGGTGGCCGAAGTCATTAAGGCATGGACTCGTGAGGGGGAAGTCTGGAGTTCGAATCCTGCCAGGTCCATCCTCCCTGACTGAGGTTTTTTCCAGGTTTTCCTCAGTCCTCATAAATGGCAAATGCTGGGGAGATACCCTAAACATAGGCCTGGAACGACCGTAAAAATAAATCCTTTCCCATGTATCATTTCATCTCATGTATCATAGTGTCCATCACCTATGGTGCCTCTGTAGCAAAAACAGGCATTTAACATTATTCATTCATTAGCAAATGAAGTAATCTTAAATTCTTTTGATAAATTGAATTGTGGAGCAAATGGTTTGGCATTATTAGCACACAGGTTTTGCATTTAGGGCATTGGTAAGGATATGAGCCTGCAACTGGATGGAATTTGGAAGGAGTTAGGATGCAATGAAATATGCTTTTGAGTTTATGGGTTTCTGAAAGTAAGGCAGAATACATACTTAAACACAAATCACTTAAGACAGATGCATTAATAACATATCATAACACTCCTTCAAAAAAGGTTTGATGCTCTCAATTCCAGGCATGTTAGTAATAATTAGGTTAATGAATTTCTTATTGAAAGTTTTAGGTTTGCATTGGAATATTTTATGCACTGGTTTATATTCCAGATTTCTAAAAGTTAGGAAGGATATGAGGAGCATTAGGAGTAAGTAGAAGAGACTGTTTTTCATATGCCTATATATTGTATATATGTTATCTTGTAACCTTTGCAAAGCATTTTTATATTTACCACCTTCACTTATATTTTACTTTTCAAGAAGATTACAAGTGGTTGGAATATAGCAAAATTTGTGTGACTATTTGAGTGTTTTTTCCATTTCTGCTTATCTAGTGTTTGTTATTTTAGCTTTTTCAGTTTTATTTTATATATGTAAAAGTTCAAATTCTAAGGTCAAAACAAGCATTTTTTTCAATATACATCCCAAAGAAAAATTAACAATTTTCCTGTAAAATGAAACTGAAAACTTTCATGCTAAAATGAGAGTGCATGATCAGACTTTTATAGATCTCCTCATCCCTGAATATCTCTTGAAGCTGTATCTGGCTTCCCGTTGATTACAGAGGAATTGAAATAATTAATATTTGTAATTTTAGAATCAGCAACTCAATAATTATGTGTAAATATGTTGTGCATTTTCTTTCAGTGGAGGAGCTTTAACGACATACTCCTATAAATAGTATTAATATTGTATAGTGTTTAAATGCGTTCATAAAGTGTAATTTTTGGTAATATTTAAGAAACAACATGTAATATATAGCAAGTTAAGGAAAAACTCCCCTCTTTCTCTGAACACAGAAACTCCCCTCTTTCTCTGAACACAGAAAGACTTGGCAAAAGTCTGACAATGCAAGGTAATCCCTTTTGGTATGCAGCTAGGGTTGGAGACGGTGGCAAAGTTGCAGGTGTCCGAGTAAAAGTCATTGACAGTAAGTATAAAATCTGTTTAAATTCATCTTATTGACGAATAGCGAAGCATTTGGCTCAATCCAAAATTGTCCAGCGAATAGAAATGAAATTCATTGAGGGAGCACTGACCTATGAGTGGCGTTAACACAAAATTGGCGGGAAGATTTCGCGCCGTTGCACGTGGATAGCGTCATTTTGCACAGTAAAAACAAAGAAGAAGAAGGAGAAGATAGATTTTGCCCAAAAGTCGCGGTCTCAGAAGTTTCCGGGCCCAGATAATGCGTGGCTGCCGACATCCAATCAGCGGAAGAGCGGCCTAAGTACCGAGTATCAGTTCCAGCGACAAAGAGGCTTGAGTGTCAGTCACCATGTTAATTGCCAATACAACTTCATTAAGCTGCATTAAGAATTCAGTTGAATTAACAATCTCTTCGCACGCGGCACCATTTGGTTAACGCAATCAATCAGTTTTTGCCAAGATTACTTTGCCTGCGGTTCGACCTAAGTTTATCTGAATATTCATGTTAAGGAGAATAAACGATATCGGCAACTAAACGACGAAGCTTTATTTGTCGTCACCTTCTGCATCGGAATGCCGTTCACTTAGTCCCAGCTGGCTCACAGCACCCAAAATCCAGTGAAACGCCCTCGAGAGAGTGCCATCAAAGAAGAGTGGGGTGGTCTGCAGCAGCCGTGGCGAAACCTGCGAGCGGGCAAAAATTATTTACCGCAGCAACCATACAGCCCATTCCCATCTCCCACCAACAATCTTATTACAAACTGGCGTCCAAAGTGGGGCTAGTAATAAAAACCAGCCACCCACAATCTTATTACACTCTGTTGAAGTCATCATAGCCTTAGAACTTAATGTTGCACACAATTCTAACTGGATACCAAAATAGGCAGTCTACCATATTGTTTTTCTCAAAGACTTTGGGTATAACATTAGGACAATGAAGATCCCTCAACACAGCTTTTATTATTTTATTACATTTTTATGCAAATAAGCCATGAGTATACCGCAGTCTTTTAATAGGATATTAGTTTTCTTAAAAATTCTTCCTTTCTTGAAACTTTTTGTCTGCAAATGAGTACTCTTCACCAAGATTTGAGGCCATTTTTGTTATATTTCCTAAACCACAGAACTATATGTGCTTAGTGGCCCACAAAATACTGGCCCAGCCATAGCTGAGCAGGGCCAATTTTTCAAGCCAAAAAGGGGGGGAAGAAAAAAAAGAAAGAAAGAAATGAGTAAAGAGAGAGAAAATGAATAGAGAGATAGATAATGTATAGTACGTGTAGGAAGTCTACACATCTTAACATTAAGCCCTGCTGCCTGTAGTAAAAACAGGCATTAAACACACACACACAAAAAGAAGCCCCGTTTTCTTGGGAATGAATGATGATTAGGTTGGAAAGTGTGAAAGACCAATCGAGGGTTGGAAATAAACAAGACACACTTGCAGACCTATGCTGTTATTGCAGAGTCAATTGATTCCTAGTGAAGTTTATTTGCAAAAGAGCAGAACTTGATGTACCACAATCGAATATGTTTGGAAGAGATATGGATATAGCAGGAGATGAGTGTAAAAGACTTCATGGACTACAAAAGTATTTCACAGAACATCCAGGTGCAATTCCAATCTGGGACCATATGAAGTCAAGAGAAGATATCACATGCATTTATTTAAAAACAAGTCACCTAAATCAAAACTATGAATGGTTGCTATTGAAAAGGATGGTCTTGGAAGTACTCAGGAAACTTCTTCTACAGCTTAACCCTTCTGCCCGCAAAATTGCCTGAAAATATTCATAGCTGAGTGGGAGTTCATTTCTTATTTATAAAATTAAATTCTATTAGCTCAAGGCATTACTATTGTTAAAATTATTATTGTTGTTTGATACTAGGAAAATATTAAAAACTGTTTAGGTATACTTACACAATTTAATTGAATTTGTTTTTAACTGAACAACTAGAAAACAGTTTTATAAAAATATCTTAATATTGATTAGATGTTAGGCCAAGGCAGCATTTTTTGTTTTTCATAATTTAACTTAAAAATAACTGTTTGCATATTATAATTAGCATCCATAAATAAACTAAACCAAATCATATTATAATTAAGTTCAGAATATAGATTGTATATTAGTTGTATAAAGATAAATTAAAAACTCAGGTATGATTTATTTAAAATAAGAAATAAATGGTGCTATATGCAAAACAAGAAGTTACAAATGTTTAAATGCTGGGAAATGCCAAATTATCACCAAGCTAAGATCTAACAAAAGGATGTACCTATAATCTCTAAAGGCTCATTTGATTATTGGCAATGCTTATAGGGGAATTATATTGATGATTGAAAACTACTAATCTTTAATGCAAAAAAATTCTTTAAGTCTATTAGCTTTTATATTGGGATGGTAGTGAATTATATTTATCCTAATTAATACAAACTGCCTTCCTATAAAACTACAATTCTGTTTCATATATTTGTTTTATGAATGACGAAATGAGAAATTCTCTGAAGGCTGTTTGGCGCATCTTCAGCACCTCTTCTGTAGCCTTCATTATGTCCTGACTCACAATCCCAGATAACTTATTGTGGGGTATTAGGTTCTCTTGTACTGCCATGGGTGGTTAAGGCACAGACTCAATTCATGCCAGGACCATCCTCCTCGACAGAGTTTTTTTCCAGTTCCCATAAATGGCAAATGCTGAGGAGGTATCCTAAATATTTCGACCTGTAATATTTCTTTCTTTAAAAAAAAAAAACTTTCTGAATTTATAATTCATTTCATGTATCATCAGTGCTATATACTGGGTGTCCCAGAATTCAACCACACAACTGCAAGGATTGTGGAGGGATCCTAGATAAGCATTTTGAGATAGGGAACTTATGATCAGTGGTTTCTAAATTTCATGCAATAATAAAAATCTGTTAATGGTCAGCATGCCATTGATTAAACCTCCATGGGAGGTTGGGAAAACGGCAATCGTTTCACTTATTCCAGATACTGTTTCCTGAGCAGCACCATAGTTAAAGGCATACTACATGTAGCGACATTAGATATTGTGATGGAGGAGGTTCAAACCTGTTGCTGCATGTTTTTTTTTTTTTTTTTTTTTTTTTTGTATTCTAGTTACCATATTTGTTTTGTTGTTCAGAGCCGCTCATTCACTGTAACAAATTAGGCAAAATAAATTACGTGTTTAACAAATAACATATAACTTTAAACTTGCAACGGTAAAGCCATTACCCAAGTAGTATTGTATGTGCAGGTACATTTAAAAATTTACAAGATGTTTCCTCTACTCTAGCCAATCATGGTAAACATAGTAAGTACTTAAAAGGAAAATTTAACAACTTTCTTCAGAGTAAAGGAAAAACATACCTGAATAAAACCAAATAACCTACAAAAAATTAAGTAAACTGCATTCTTGCTTTTCACCCTGTGTGAAAACCAAATAAAAAAATTTAGAGGTTAAGAATAAAATATAAAACAGAAATCACAAGAGATACATATTAATGGTGTTGGCTTGCAATATCCCAGCAAAGAGTTCATCTGCAAATAAAATTATTAAAAGATCTGGAGTGTTATGAACCTCAAATAAGCAGTCAACCCCCATGCTAGTAACTGCTCATCAGTGCCAATTGATGATGCATACATGAGACTCTTAAGATGTCCCCACAACCCACAATAACAAATCTACAGGGTTCAAGCCCGGAGAATGCGGTGGCCAATTTACAGTACCACCTCTTTCCATTCACTGCCAAGGAAATATACCATTGAAATGGGGAGGAGTTCCATTGTGCAGCAACCACATCTGACGTCAAATGTTCAGAGGAATGTCTTCTCAAAAACATAGGCAAAACACGGGTGAGAAACTGAAGATACATGTGCTCGTTTAACTGTATAAAATTAGATACGGTCCAGTTATTTCATTGGGCACAATGCCCACCCACATGTTTAAGCTGAATCTGTGCTGGTAACGAGTCTCCATCACTATATGGGGCTGCTCATACTCCCAAACATGACTGTTCCTATGGCAGAATCAGCCCAACTCTTGTGAACATGGCTCGTCGGTGAAGAGAACAAAAGAGAAGATGTCAGGCTATTCATTCTGCCTCTGCAAGGCCCACCTTCAGAACTCTAGTCTGGGACCGAAGTCCACTGGCCCCAATGCCTGCATCTTAAGCTGGTGATAGGGAAATAGTTGTTTTTTGTGCAGAACCCGATATGCACTGGACTTGTTCATTTTCATGGCTCTAGTAATTGTTTGGGGACTGATGGAATGTTACGTCCAAACCTAGTAAGTACCTCTTCTTCAAAAGCTGGAGTGCGATGCTTTTGGTTTGCATCGGGTCTGTGCACCATTAAAGATCCAGTTTTCCACAAATGCTAATGGACATTTAGGAAGGTACAGCAATAAGGATGAATGCCTGTCTGGAAATTTATCCCTGTACAGCTACAGATGCATGTCCTCTTCCTTCTACATAAATCAAATGCATATCAGCAAGCTTGGCAAATGAAAATTCGTTAGCTATGTTTTGGAGCAATTGTAAACAGTATGTTACATTTGATACACAATGCAGAAAATGGCCCATTAACCAATCAATGACTTTACCTTACGAGGCAGCAGTCCCAAACAGTTGAGAAGAAAGCCGATTGGTCCAGTATGGGGGATCTTTAGGCAATAATTTCCTTGGTGAGCATGTAGACCTGTTAGCTCACTTGGTTAGAGTGTCATACTAATAATGCGAAAGTCGTGAGTTCGTACCCTTCAGTGTAAAATTTTTTCCCCTCACTTGTGATCTTTTTTTAATAGAATAAATTTTACTTTTTCATAGGCTAGGTTGGTTAGTTTAGTTTAGGTTTAAGTTAAGTTATAGCAAATAATAATAATAATAATAATAATAATAATAATAATAATAGAACTCGGCACTAACACTTTCTAACTCACCTGCTGTTCAGGCAGAATTCGGCTTTCTCCACTACCTTTTGGGATTTCGGCCGCAGGACATGGTCTGTTTATAACGTCATGTCTAAGCCGAGATATGTCAGGTACTTTGCACATGCACAATTAACTTCGTAGTACTACTGAACTGTTATCATTGGCATGCATACCCTTGCAGAATGGACAATTTTACTGAAGTAGCAAAACCAATAATTTTCAAATTCCTTTGTACTGTGAATTAACACTAGCTTTTCCCCATTACTTGGGCAAGATGTGAGCATTCTGAATGAAAATCTAGTTCACACACTTACATATATTGACTTACCAGATGGAATAACCGATTTAAAAAACTGTCATAACTTTGAAAGTTTACCAAAGGGATCATAAGTTCCCTATCTCAAAATGCTTACCTAGGAACCCTCTACAATCCTTGCAACAATTTGTGTTATTGAATTCTAGGACACTGCGCACACACACACACACACAGGATGAATCCAAAATCTACCTACAAACTTTAACAAGTTATTCAGGGATTTTTTCCGAGTGTTTTGACATAAGGAACTCATGGTCTCCATTGGTACATTACCAGGTAATTTCATTGTTTTCATTTTAAATAACTCAACCACCTTGTATTTGCTTACTCGGAATACGATTGTTTCCAAACAAAACACAACATTTGACAGCTGTACAGTGTGTTTACATTATGGTCTGCCACCAATTAATAAACTACTCATCACCTCCTGACAATTGCAATTATTTATTTTTAAGGATAGATTACCAAATATTACAAAAACTGACATGAAAAAACCCAGTATTGATTAAGAGTATTTTTTAACTTTCAAAATAAATAACTATGAAATGCTTCAGAGTACATAAACCATGAAAGCTCCTGATAAACTGTTTGCTGTAAATAGCTCTGTATTGCATATTATTTTGTTCTAAGGGTTAGCTTTGGGAATTGACCTGTTTCATCATCTTGCAAACACTTTAAATATTTTTACAATCCTTGTTGATTCCTCATTTATATAGAATAAGATAACACTTTTCAGATTACTGGCCTTTATCAGGAAATGAAATGGATGTTTCAAATCATTTCTGCTACCACCCAGTTTCCCCAATGAATGTCATGCTGCAGGAGTGTGCTAAACAGTTAACTACAGTGCAAGCCCATGTCTCACCAAGAAGGTCGCACATGTGCTATATGCCAACAACCCTCCATCACACACTAAATTAAATTTTTTAAGTTTTAATTTTTGTAAACTGTTTCTGATACCAGACCATCATTTTGAATACTGATAATACTTTGTTTTTTAAAGTAGACTATTTTAACATGTATATAAAGTGCTGCTTTTTAAAATATGCTATAATGAAATAACTACTCTTTGGTTAAATAAATAAATATTCATTATATACCATTAAGAAAGCTTCAAAATGAGGTAAAGTATAATTTTAATTTGTGTTTCTGCAGTACATAGTTCCAGATATATTTATATTTAAAGGTGAAATTTGTCTTAAAATGCCAAACATTTAACATTTATTATAACAAAATGTACTGAGAAGAGGGATTTCATATTTTGCAGACATTGTTCTCTTGATGCTTCATGCATTAAAAAAATTCATTGACTTTAAAAAAAAAATGAGGTTATTTTTTTTTAAATCTCTTGTCCGATTTAAGATGGAATGTTCCTTTAATGAACCAATAAGTCATGAGGTCATTAAGTGCATTTGCTCTTTGATTAAAACTGAGATCACTTTTAAGATTATTTAAACAAGAGCTAATGAATAACCATATGTTTATTAGAGTATAAGAACTCCAGCTGGCAGCAAGATTCTAAGAAACAACTGGTAGTGGTGAAAGTGAATTTAATGCTAATTTTTCTAATGAATAATTGAATTATATTATCATATAATGAAGGTATGATTACAAGAATATGCAATGCTCTAAAAACGAAGCACTGGTTTAAATGACACAATGAGTAAACCATCTACCAGATTATAAACATTTCTGAATATCATGACAATGTAAAGTCATCAGAAATAATACCCCCCCATGCTAGCCTATTGCATCATGAATATCTGGGCCTCCCCCCCTCCTATGCATGGCAGTATTGTAGACTTCTGAGGCCAGGACATCCATAGAGTGCTGCTATGATGTCTCAGTGGGGATGATGGTGAAGGTGCACCAGGGGGGAGTTCTTAAACCTATGGATGAATGAAATGAATTGACATGCAAATGAACTCCCAGTCCTTGACACCTTAAGGCTATCTGGCATTCATCTTCTCGGGTTAAGGAATCTAATAAAAAGGTTACAAAGACAGCTTGGCCTGACTGGGAATCAATACTAGAACCTCAGAATTAGCAGCTACAAATGCTGCTATTAGAACACAAAGGTGGTCAGAAATAATAATTATAATTCAATATTTCCTTCGTGAAGAATGCATCTTCATGGTTATGGTTGAATTTCAGAATGCAGCACAGCTATATCTGGGAAAGTATATACAATGATGTAATGTCAAAGCATTACAGTATTGAGTTGTTTAAATAGAGAGATCTGAATTGAAATTTGAACCAAGCTGACACTTGAGAGTTGGGAAGCTATGAGTTGATACCAGTAATACGATATCCATATCTGATAAGCCTGGATTCAGAATTTGTATTTTTATCAAAGGTATAAATGGATTTAATGTATAATTCTTTCCTTTGATTAACCTCTGAATACTCACACTAGAGGATGACTCATTCTCATAGTAAACTGTAAGTTAAGGTTTGTTTAGGATTCACCCTTGGATGTAATGTTAGCAGTGGAGGTGCTTCCTTACTTTCTTTTTTCAAGAGAATTATGGTTTCAGCCTTAGTTCTCTCTCTTTGACAAACTGTAGCTATATTTGTAAATTTAGATCAACACTGAGGCACTGTGGTAGCAATTCTGCTTCCTTTGGAGCAGCCCCAGGTTCCATTCCCAATTATGTGGTTTCCTTACTGGCTTTTTCAGGGGGTTTCTTAAGGTCTTATGTCTGGGAAACTTATTATGCCACAAAGTCCTCTGAATTCATTTAGCTAAATTATCATCATCTATCATCCCCTTTGCTGCTATTCCTTCCAGGCATTCCAACCTCAGAAGTGGACAACACTTATCTTGCCTGACTGGAGGAGAATCCCATATATCTGAATGAACAGTGATGGCATTTAAAAAAAATTCCTAAATGAAAACACTTTAGCAATGCCTGATATAAGTAAAAGTTAATTGTGCAATAAGCAAGGAAAATATGCTTGTTTTTTTGAAAGGCTAAACTGCTGGATTATTATTTTTTCTCCATATTTTGATTCCTATAAAAATTACATGAGAGGAAAAATGCATTGTGTTATCAAAATTAAAGATTGCATATGTTTAACAGTTTGCATTTAATGTTTCCTAAAACATGCAGTGTTACAGTGATGCACAGCACAAACAATCAACCAATTCTACATTTCATGTGGACTATGCTGACAATATTGTTATTGTTACTATTTAGTTTGTGTTTTGCATCACAAATTAAAGTCTGCTAAACATCACAAACATTGTTTAGAGACATTATTCATCACCTATATGTACATATACAATTAACTGTGAGCCAATAGTACATTCTAACATAAAGTAGCAGTAAATATGAAGTACCTTCAATAGTAAATGCACATTTTAACACCTGTTTCCTTATTGAAGAACAAGATTAATATTTTCAATTGTAATACAGAACTGTGTGTTAATGATTTGAAAGGATGCCCTAATATATTAATATCAGATACATAGTAAAAGAAAGAAAATATCACAACTGCTTATATATGTACCAGAAAAAAACAGCAACTTCAGAAACAGAATTATTTTTTTGCTGGAATCCACTTTTACTCTTCCACAATGTAATTCATTCCATTTCCAGCCTACGCCTGTGCTTTGAACATTATTTTAATAATTCTTTCCAGAAAATTCAATAATGTACAAATAGAAATAATGCATTCATTTCCTTTATCTGTTTATTAAAATATCCAGTTTCTGTTCGAGTCTTTGAAGAAGACAAATGTTATATGTGTGCTCATAATTTTTGTTATGTAAATGAAAAATTGTTCAGAAAATTACGTGTAGTAAGAGGTCATGAAAAAATAATGTACAGTTTGCTAGAGTAATTGCACATACATCAAATATGGGGAAGATTATGTACATGCAGGCTTTGCTTCAAGAAGAAAGCAATCTACAGCAATTATTTATGCGCAATGCATTAACTGTACTATAGAATGTTTACACATCAATCTTCAAAATGGTTATCACTGTAAGATCCCACAAATTATTAAATGTGAATATTGCTGGAAAGCCTAAGAAATATTTTTCAAAATAATTTTAGTGTAAGAAGGTTTGTTTCCAAAGTAATGTTAAAGCATTGCTGTCACAGAATTAATGTGGTTGAGTGAATTGCTATTATGATAGGATAACACTGCAGCCAAACAACTTTATACTTAGTATTTCTTGTTTAAATGTAAAGAATTAATGTGGCTGAGTAAATTGCTATTATGATAGGATAACACTGCAGTCAAGCAATTTTACCACTTAGTATTTTTTGTTTACATGTAAACTAATAATATGAAAAACACGGTAGAAGCACAACTATCCAAAATTTTTTAAATATAACAAATATCAACATTGCTAATATTTGTGATATGCTTAAATATTGAGCATAGCACTGATGGAAAAACGTTTATCTTGGTCATGGTATACGTTCTAGGAATTTCACATGTAAAGGATATTTGCTTTGGTTTGTGCAGAGATTTGGGAAAACCCCAAATCTCTGCATTTTTGTATGTTATAAAAACTAGGAATGTACACCATTTTTAAAACAATATAAATGTTTTATCACAGAATATATATATATTTTTATAAGTTACCAAACAATGCTAAATCATGATTTGGGTACGGCAAGAAAATATGCATATAAAAATGTCTTCAACACCAAAAGTAGCCCAATGCCTGTGAGTAAAGATTATGGTCCAAAATGGGTGGTGGAACAGCTTCATTCTGCTCATTAAATCTATTCATAACAGTGGATTTTCTTTTCTCTTTATTTTCTTTTAATCTTGGTATTGAGGTTTCAAGTTGTGATATGACTTACAATTTCAATAAATTACAACAATAGTATCTTTTTATGGCGCTAGTTTTGCTTTTATACTTATAAATGCTTTTTAAAACATTTACCACAGAAAATGTATAATTGCAAAAAATGCAGCAATTGTAAAAAACTGTGACACATATTCATTTGCATAATCAAAAATCTCTAAAGATTTAAAGAAATCAACAATGTAATGACTGACATTCTTCCCCTTCCCCCCTTTTCCTCTATCTCTTTATAGACAATATGGTGAATAAATTAATTTAGAATGAGAACAAATATTAAGTTCCAAGATATCTGTGGACTGGAAAATATTCCAATTGTATAGACATCAAATGTGCATAACAAACACACACTAATCAATCAGTTTATATGAAACAAATAAACTGCAATGTTTCCTTCTCAAAACAGTTAAAATCTTGTGAAGCTAAAAAGCACCCAAACAATAAACATACCTGTACATTCTTTTAATTGAGAAGCATTTTAGAGCTTTTCATCCCATTTCTGTTTGCAATTGCTCAACTTTATACTTTGCAATGGTGACATCTTTTCCAAATAATGAGATTAACTTTTCAAGCAAGCAAACAGTTTCAATACATACAATTTTGCTTAATCATTATGAACTAATGAATAAGCAACAAGCCTTATTTTCAAATAATATATAAAAATAACTTACAAATATAATAATAAATTAATAAAATGGAAACAGTGATGTTTAAAGTTATTTACGAACTGCTTCATGCAAAATTAAGAACAAAATATAGGACAGCGAGCATAATTCATATTTTCACTGAATTGCATTGAAGTGACCAACAATGTAATTACCAAATTCAGCAGGTCTAGAACAACCTAGTTTTCCATGAACTATTCTCTGTCCTTGTATAAAGAGCATTTTGTCTCAGGCAATTCATTCCTCACTTTTCCTTAACCATCCCTGAAACTATATGTACATGCCTTTGGATTTATAAATACACGTTTATTATTTATTAACATAATATTCAACCTATCTAATACAATGTTACATTAGTCTTATAAATAAATGACTCATAGACCTTAAAAATGGAACATCCTCCCCCCATATCACATAGGGTAGGAATTCTTTTCACCATATATAACCAAATACACTGTGCTAGACCATTCACACTGATTTAAAAAAGTGAAAACAAAACATGCTGAATGGAACCATCTGCCTTCTCATGTATCCCTTGTAAATTTTGATCTTAAAATAATGACTTCAAAATGGAATAATGTGTTCAATAAAAACTTCACAAATTATGTATTTGGACATTTTCATAATAGCTCATAATTGACGCTGTTAATTGCCCAAATGCAACGGAAGACTAGCATTCGTAGTTGCTTTCCGTAGCTGTGGCTCTTGGCAGTACCAAGTTGTATTTGCTAGCATCAGGCTTTCAAGTAGGCTTTAGACACGTGCCAGGCCAAGATTCAACAGCTGATGTAGATGGCATCTTCTGTGTTTTTCTTGGAAGAATTCCTGAAAAACAAATTACCACCATATCAAACAAAGGAAATTCTCTCAGTAAAATGCAATATATATAATTTTGAGTCACCAGTCTTTATTTCAAGCTTTAGCAGTATACTTTTTCTAGTGTCTTGTTATTAGTACTTTAAGCTGAATTCTAAACTACATTAAAAGTATCAATGATGATAATTTATTCACCATTAAGCAATATGTGCAGCTGTCTTGATCAAAGAATGTACAGAGTAAATCCCATCTAGCACTAGATTATAATGAAGTAAAACTGTAAAAACACTCTTCTTAAAGGCATATAATACCAAATTTGTAAACTCACAAGCAAGCTATATCAGGTTAAAAAGTTCTTTTAATGACAGCTATCAGATTCCAAAAATCGCTAAGCTTGTAATTTTGAAGACCAATAGAGTGGAACACTGTGGGTTTGGTGTTCCCTATGACACAGTACATAGTCTGTAGCTGAGTAAGAAGGAATGAATTACAGTTTGATATAGTAGTTCATTACCATGATCCACAGAATTTAAAACACGAGTCAATAATATTACAATACAATTTTGAAAGTAATTGATACCTTTGACAACAGAAAATGTTCTGCAATAACTCTTGCAACAGAAGAATTTTATAATGATTTACAGTTCATGCAGAATTACTCTGCATTTGTTTCTAATACAATTAATTATCTAAAAACATCAAATTTTCAAATGTCAGAAAGCCCCCAAAATAATGGATGAAATGGAGCAAGTAATTAATTGGACATCAGTTACACCTGTTACCAAATGGTTGGAACATTAAATACGATTTTGAGAAAATATTGTGGTTATTCAAGGATAATAAGAAATAGCGGATGTGATACTCAGTAGAAAAACCCATGCCGTATTCAGCTTGTCTGTCCCCAAGATTACAAGCCTAATAATCACTCAAGATTTAAATCACTCTTTTTTGTAATAACAAAAATGACACCAGAACCTGCATCATTCCTCTAAAGCAGTACACCATAAGCCGAGTATTAAAAGGAACATAAGCATGTACATAATAAACTTTGAAATTACATTTTCTTGCTGTACCTAACAAATAAATGGCTTTAGTAAACCTACATTTGTGAGCTTAAATCTTCAAATTAAATTTAATTTTAAAATTCTAACACTTTAATTTTTAAAATTTTATAAATGCAGGTAAATTGTTCAGAAAATAATCATTATATATTCCAAACTAGGGAGTCTCACAGGTGTCAATTCTTGGCCCACTGCTCATTTTAATTTATGTAAATGATGTCTATCATTGCTATTATTGATGACGCCCATGTAATAACTTCTATGTATAACTTTGTTTTTGTTCAAATAATTAGGTGCTTATTACTTTTTGCAACTCGTTCAAGGCTAAAATCATTAAATTTACATATAATAAACATATTGTTCTGGCAGAAATTGCATTTTTGAGATATAATGATTTCAATGATTTCTTCTTGACTAAAAGATTTAAAATCTGAACTTAATGAGAATACAATATTTGTTACATTGCTATTGCAACAGTGTTAATGTTTCAAAACAGCCAATTTGGAATTACTGCTCTGCCAGAATGACAACATAATTCCTTTGATATCAATTGCATGTAAATATTTGTAAACATGTACTACATGAATAGAGTGATATAAAATTTCTGGGTGTTTTAAGTTGATAGATATTTAAATTGGAGAGAGCAAATACATACAGTATATTATTCCAAAATTAAAGTCAGCAAGCCTATGCTGTGTATGCATTATTCATCATGCTGCACCCTTCTGAGGTAAGTTCATCCCCCCCCCCCCCAAACGCTTAAGAAGGGGCAACTGGCATTGCATTATGATGTTATCATCTTATCCAAATGATTTTCTGAGCCGGCTGTAAAGCGTGTGCTTAATTTTGGTGTTAAAATATGTAAAAGTCTATATTTAATCCATACTACAAGGTTAAAATTAAGAATAATAAAATATGCAAAAGTATTATTGGATATGAGCTTACAGTTCCTGAAATGAAATGAGAAAAAACAAATGATACTTTTTACTGCAAATTGATAACATAGACCAAACTCCAATAACAGCCAAATAAATAGTAATGCTTTAAAGAGATCATAACTTGTTACCGTTTAAAAATTCTAGTAATTCTTCTTTACATTTTATAATTACTCATATAAAAGGCACATTTTTAATTTAGAATACTAAATTATTAATAAAGAGTGCATGAATTATGCTAATAAATATGGTATATACTTTCTTCTATTCATTAAAACATGCAAATAGATATTATAAGAAAAATGTAATCTGCTTCAACCCCATTATTACAAAATCATGTTACTATCAAAAAGGTATTTATTACAAATACATTAAATAACACTCTCCCAATTAGCCTCAAATTTGTTATTTCATTATGTATATGGAAAGATTCACATCTATTCTTACAGTATATTTAAGCAACGAGCTATATTATCTACTGAGACATTCAGAAATTAATAATTCTTAATGTTAAAACATTAAGTTATATGTTGATATACTAAAATGGCAATTATTCATTACATGCATTGCTGTTTCTTATTATATTTACTAACATTTACTGTAACTTAAACCTTTATTGAATGCATGTATTTGTATAATATAAAACATTTGAATGAATGAATTTATTTCATCAAACAACATTACATTATAATTCAATTTACATAAACAAAATATCAAATTTAGCTCTGAAATATACATAATATTTTATGGTTATTTAACAAATTAACATACTTAACCTCATAATATTTTGAATACTACTTTTTCTTATTGATAAATTTTTTGGACCCTTGTCCCCGGTTCGTCAGCAGTTGCCTACTGGAATATATAAAACATAGTAATGTCTTCTTTGATATAATGAATGCAATACAACTATGTACACTCTGACTTGTTCCATATTCTAAAGCACATTGTACAAGAATCTCACACAATTCAATTAGATCTTAATATTAACCTCCCCCAACAAAAAAATTAAAACAAGTCATTGTAAGGTTTAGTTGTATACGTTTACTTGCAAAAAGCACTATTTTCTCCCTTTCTTTTCCTTCTAAAACTGTAGATGTCAAATTCCATCCTAAATATATCTTCATGCTTCTTTTTTCTCTGGCAGTATGAAAACTTGTTTTAGTATGCTTTGCAAAGAATTAGGAGCCAAAGTTAATCTGAAAGAATCTTTCTGACATTAATGTACTAAGAATGTGACCTGAAAAATAAAAGCTAAGACAATCCATCAAATACAACTTTAATTAAAAGTTATTACCTACCAGCTATACTTTTAAAATAATTACATTATTTTCTTGGTGCTGTAAACTTTCAATTATCCAAATCACCAGGGGCGAAATAACTAATGAAATATCATTATACATATTATAAAATTTATATATACAATCTGAATCAAATGCTTGAGAGTTGTATAAAAAGTGAATGGCAACAAATCTAATTTGAGAAATCATTTATTCTAGATACTATTCAAGGATACTATTTTACTCATTCAGTATAAACCCCTGCTGTATGTCTGGAAGATGCCGAGTACCAATAGCAGGACCATTTTTTTTTGTTTTTGTTTTTGTTTTGTTTTGTTTATGTCAATTAATGCACATTCTCCCATTTGAAGGATTCTTCTCTTGTATGGAAACACTTTCCTCTGGGTGGTTTTTAGTTTGGGGAAGAGACTGAAGTTGCAGGGGCTAATATCTGATGAATATGGAAGATGCTCCCATCCCCGCCATATCACAATACAGGTGGATGGGTTAGTTTATTTTATTTGAGGGTGTGATGAGGTACCCAACAGTATACAATTTTACAATACCCAAGTAAGTATTCGAACACATGCAACACTCTGGATTATTCCTACCTGTGAAGTAGACTCTCTCACTCTCCATCACCTATTTGCTTGAGATTAAATCAACTACATGTAATGTGTTGCACTATTTAAGGCAACCTAATACGACAAAGCTTCCACTCAATTACATCCCTGTCAAAATATGACCATTCAACAATATGGCAAAGCATCTTTGCCATAAGCTTATCATTCATACTTAAGAACTTTATTTTTAGGGCTGTGCTCTTTGATAACATTCATTTGTAAGCTTTGCAATTGTGACAGTAGGTGCATTAAATGGGTCTGCTTGCTCTACCAATGCATAGTAATAATTGCACTTGTTACTATGCAATGTGATAAATGTGTGCCAGTTTATTTTTTTACAACCCCCTCCCCCAAAAGTATTAATAATGTGCATTTTTCTCATTACTAGTTTTATTTGATTACAACATTCTAAACATCCCACAATAACAGCAAATGATAAAATTAAGGTCTGAAATTCAACGAAAAGAGAACCTGAGTTATTTAATTTTTTGTCCTGCCCCTTCAATTTCCACATCTTTGCTGTCAGCTACTTTTCTGAGATAATATAAACAAAGAACATACATACACACCATCTTTTTCCAGAAGGATTTTAAAACAAGAGGTCAGCAGCAGTTTCTGAGCTCCATGTTACAGTCTCGCCATCTTCTGCTGGTTTAAGATATTCTTCCTCTTGTGACAGGGATTCACCAGAGAGTGCTGTTTTGTCCCCTGAAGGTGCTGGTACAAGTAAAGGTGCAGCCCTGGTCACCCCCAACTGGAAGTCGTCACTGCCCAAATGCACCTTGCTGGGAGTGTAGCTAGCTAAGCTACTGCCACCTACAGGACATACTACCAAGCATAAGAAAATGTCTACAACATTCAACTAACACTGTCACAATGCAAATACAAGGAAAGGGTAGGATTTCATTGCAGAAGTATAAATAATATGACTGGGAAACTTTGTTAGTAGTTTACTCTGGAATTAGAGAGAGAGTGAGTGAGTTTAAAACTTAATTAAGGATAAAAATCAGCAGATACATATATGCATGACATACACTAGTGCAATATGATGCATTTTTTTTCTGAAACTTTGAATAGCTCAAATGATTTGTAACTGATTTCCCAATATTTTATCCATAGACCTATACTGCTGTAAGTTGCCTAAAATGAACATGTCACATTAATTTGATTGGTATTATTAAAGTACTTGGTTTGGAAGACACAAATCAATAACATGTCATGTGTAATGCTTAGGCTTATGTCCATAATTTTCATCATGTGCTACAATTCACAAATTTGATGGAAACTGACCACAGATTCTAAAGTTAAATCTATATTACTTTCTGGAGTACAATCAGAATTATAAATTAATAATATTATTAAATAAATTATGCACTATGCACCTAAAGTGTAGGATACCCTTAGTTGTCATATGTGATATAATAAAAATAATCACTATCAAATTACAAGCCTGTTCTAGGTTCTGACGAATATATCAATCATTGTAATTAGCTATAATTAGTACCTACAGATGTCAGGATAGGTAGTCAGCCCATTCTTTAATTGCCATCTAATGTGGTGCTAAGGTACACTCAGATGTGAAATGGCTGTTGTTGTTATTATTATCATTATTTATTTTTTTAAGTATTAAGTTATTTAATGTGTTATAAATCTACAATATGGGTCCCATGGATTAAGTCCCTCCCAGAGGACATGCACTCTAGATTTTTATAATGCATTTACTGCTCTTTAGCACAGTTTTCCCATTTGATAAAATGCATTTTCTTATCCTAATATTAATTAAAATTGAAATATCTCAATGTATAAAAATCTGATGAACATTTACTCTAATAGTTAACCCTTCCACAAGAGATCTGGGTTTCAGGCAAAAAGTCTTAAAAGGAATTTGTAGTGGATAAAGTGGCATCTGGGCAGTTTCTATGGGTAATCTGATTTCCTTGCCATCTTCAAACTCTTCTTCATCATCCAGGGCAATGATTCTTACGAAATCTAGTAACTGGGTTGCCATCCATGTGCAAAATTTACATGCCTCTCTTGAAAATGAATTGTGGCAAGTGCCAGTTAAATAGCTTTAAGTCATCTTGTTTATACAGTTTACATATGACAAGATCTGAAGTATTTCAAGCATGCAGTCCCTGCCAGTCTTCTTATTAAGAATATTTAAATTCAATTATCTAACAAGTGTTCTTCTCAATGAAAACTAATACTGAAAAGAACGAAGTGCAGAAAAGATATTTATATTGCATATCTACTGTGATTTTCTCCTGAACTTCTTCTAATATTAAATTATGCAGCAAAGCTTGTATCAGTTGATGGTAATCTTTTTCTGCTGTTAACTTTCTCACTATTTTTACAGAACGAAATAACACACAGTACTCATTTGGACGCGTGCCCGGCTTAAAGGGGATTTGCTTAGTATCAAGAAGCACGCTGTTTGCCGGCGGAGTCAGATATTTACAGTCCCTTAAATTCAAGTGTAAAGATTTCTGGTGCAAATTAACTACACTACAATAACTACATACCTTCGTCATAGAAAATGTTGGAAATGATGTCCTTCCGCCGCTACACATCCCCACACATTAAAAGAAAATTTGCATTAACACTCATTAATTTTTCTTCTGAAAGTGCAGCAATTTCTCCTTTTTATTTTCTTTTAGTTCTTTCAACGTATCTTGTCATTCTGATACACTTTAGTGTCGCTATGTAAATAAAACCATGCTTCGTTCGTAAAAAAAAATTAAACGCGAGTCAATAGAGTGATCAATTACATTATCCAACGCCCAATTGCAGAAATTAACTCTACACAAATTATCGCGAGGTTGCGATTCCTAAACTACAGTTATTTTATAGGGTTTTAATTTTAAAAGTTTAATGATATTCCAAGGCGAGATTTACTAAATTCATGATTCCTATGCAAACTTTCACAGAGATTTCTTTGTACTTCGTTCTAACATGGCGTTTTACTTTCGGTTTCTAATCAAGAACAGATTCCGCTTCCTTCAATGACCGAAAGCAAAACGCGTGTTCTTACAGAGGAAAAAATCGGTGACATCGGAAAAAAGCTAGAGCAAAGTCAAAGAAATATCTGAGAAAGCTTTCACAGGAATCAGGAATCATACAAACCTCGCGGCTTAGAATGTCACTAACTTTTAAAATTAAAACCCTAGAAGATAACTATAGTTCAGGAATTGCAACCATGTGATAATGTGAGTAGAATTAATTTTTGCAATTGGGTGATGGATAATGTTAATGATTGCTCTATTGATCCGCATTTATTATTATTATTATTATTATTATTATTATTATTATTATTATTATTATTATTATTATTTTAAAGACGTAGCATGTTCTATTTGATTGGCCATGTAGTGACACTAAAGTGTATCGGAAAAACCTGCATACGTTGGAAGAACTGGAAGTCAATATAAGAGGAGAAATTACTGCAATTGCAGAAGAGCGTTAATACAAATTTTCTGCGAGATGTGTGGCGGCACAAGGACATCATTTTCAACATCTTCTATGACGAAGGCAGTAGTTATTGTAATTATAAGTTGCATGAGAAATCTATGTGCTTGAATTTAAGGGGCTATGAATGTCGGACTCCGCCGGCAAACAGCGTGCTTCCGGTGCCAAGCAAATACCCGTTAAGCCGGTCACGTGTCCTAACGAAGGGGCTCTATATAATTTATAACTGTCTTTCACAGCATGATATGATATATAAATGAAAGTTTGCAAAGTTCAGCAGCTTAAACAATTCTTACTTACATTAATACACTATACAAAAAGTCTAAAAAGATGATGCAATTGACTACTTGGATAACATTTTTTGGACTGGGCTGAGGAGATGCAATTGACTACTTGGATAACATTTTTTGGACTGGGCTGAGGAAAAGGAGAGGAGGAGGAGAAGCAGAAGAAGAAGAACAACAAGAAGAAGAAGAAGAAGAAGAAGAAGAAGAATGTCTTTCTCACGAGTGCATGCAACTGCAGCTGTATTGTAATTGTAATTCTTAATTTAGGTGTCAGGTTGTCACTCTTGCCAACACGAAACTGAAAGAATCAATGGGCCACAGCATACAGAATGAGATTGGAACTAGATTAATAATTTAGAGATCAGCTGTGCCTCCCTAATTTTAAGCTATGTATATTTCCAGAACCTTATATCATATATACTTACTATTTTTTGTTCTAACTTATTTAGTTCTTCAACATTCTTTAAGTACATATGTTTAATTTTTGTCATCTAACTTGATGACGCTGCATGCATACCCACTTAACTTGGTATAGGTGAAGTTTAGATTCCCCCCCCCCCCTTACCCCATAGCCAGTTTATTAGAAAGTTTGGTCCAAAAGTTGTGTTGGTAACCAAGGCATTGGTGCAAGATCTGTCAGATTTCCTTAAGGATACAGGCAGCAGAAAGTTACAAAATGTTAAAATAATTGAACCATCAATGTGGTAGTGATATCAACAATGCAAAATTTAGTCTTTTAATTTTACTCTCTAATGATGTAAAGGAGTTATACAATGATAAGCTTCCTTCAATTGACAAATTATTTTTAAAATGCCATATTTAATTGTTGATTTTTTTCTTTCGTATTCTTAATACTGTAAGACAACTAAAGAAAAAGAATAAAACACATGAAGATATTCAATAGATTTTTTTTTCATTATAAATTTTACATGTTGTACCAAGCACAATTTATTTGTTTTGCCCATGAGACAATTATGACATAGAAATCTATTACTGCTGTTACAAATTTATTTTCCACTTTAATATTCTGACTTATTTGAATGGTAGTTTTTGAGCCTGCATTATGTGTATGTCATACTTATACTGCAATCCTCTATAAAGGCAGCAAGCTTGTGCAAGCTCTCATTGTTATATGGTTACTATGTATATCTACTGATATGGGTAAAAACAAGTAAAAATTGTACTACTACTCAATAGAAAAATCTACATTAAAGTTAATTGTGGTCTACAATGGGTTCTGGTTTAATGACTAAACCCAAAATTCCTAAAATTAAAGCACTGAAACATTTGTTGCTGGATATATATATATATATATATATATATATATATATATACTATAACGGCTTTGATCACATTGCTACAATATCTTATAATATTCTTTTTTAAAAAAAATGATTACAATATGTTAGATTAAAATGTTAACTGTTTTGTTTTCAATGTCTAACTCTAAAGGAATTAAGGCAGTACCACTATAACAAACTACAGCTCAATTAAACAAGGAACAGTATTGGAGGCCCAAGTGTCTAAAATATACACAGGCTTTGGAGCAATTGGTGATTTCTGTGATTCTGTAAGAAAAAATTATTAAGACATTAAATTTTATGTGTTAACAAGAGTGTTTTAATAATGTAATACCATCTACAGCCAGATTACAGCTTTATTTAAGTACATTTAATTTCTTGTAAGATCTTTTGTAAAGGCAATCAAGTGAGGGCATTAAGAAGTCCCTAACTTTAAATCTTTACTTCTAAAGATATAATATAAAAAAGTAGCTTGGGTGTTTATATATGACTAAAATATATATGTATGTTTCTAAGCTATCGGCCACTGCAGTGAGGAAACTTTAAAAGAAGTTACAATTAGCCTACTATACAACATGCTTTTATCAACAACTGAAATGGATTCATGCACACATTTTTCTTTACTATTAGACATTTTAACTAAACTTAGCTTTACATGATTCTGTGTAATGGTTAATACATGGATTCTGAAACCTTTCAGATTTATTCAGATCTCTCTGTATAGGACTTTGCCTTCATCTCATGAAAATGACCTACTTGCAGACAAAGAAGGCTATGTTTAGGGTAAGGCCAATTATTAATATTAAATGCTCCTGGACTTTGAAATGGTGTTCTAAAATATCATTAATGAAAAATGATAATTGTGCTTTTGTGAAAAAAATATTACTTTTGGTGATGATAAACAACTAAAAGCTTTAATAAATAATCAAATTCAGACTTTGCACTTTTGTAGAATATAATCTGTTATGGTAAAAATTCGAATTAAAATAACCTAGAAGTTTTAGCTTGGGCTGATTTTATTGTTGTTTCAAGACATTATGAATGTTAAACTTTCCAGTGTTTATACCATTCTCCGACTGTTAAAATCTCAAACTGACAGTACAATAATTTAGATTACTTTAAATTATTCTGTTTATACTCTTTCTGGTGCTTAAACAAAACTTAACAAAGTTTCAAAGACTAAATGCTTACCCTGGTTTATAAATACCAATGCGTCTTGCAGTAACACTTTCCTTTTGGAACCAATCCGGTGAACAGTTAAACCATCTGTCTTTCACCTGAGACAAACTGAGGCCGAACTCTGGTTTGATGATAAGAAACGGCAGGTTGAATGTAAGTGTTGCGAGCATACCTATCCACTAACCGCTGCGTAAAATGAGTGTACGAGATGCTAGTGATATGGATAATAAGGTAACGAAGTGGCGCCTTTTGAAAGACCCCTCTCGGTTGGTAGGAATAGTCATTTCGACTGAGGTTTCTTCCGAATATTTAAACATCTTTGGCTTCATTCGCCAAAGGTTGGAAGGAAAAAACGTTTGCTATCATCTATTCTCCAAGGGCAGACATTTCAGTAACGCTGTGAATGGCTTGAACAAAGGTAGTTGAATACTGAAACCATTTGTTTGATTGCACTATGTAAGGTTTGATGTATATTGTTTATTGTATAACATTTACATGTAGATCACATGTTAGACTGCGATAACACTCCAACAACTGAAGTCTTTTGTGCGCAAATTTGATAGTTGACTTGACATTCTACAGACTCCTACGAAACGTATCTCCGAAGAGATGTGATCATTAGAACCAGCACAAGTTCAATGGCCATAGGAAACAGTATCTGCTGCTCAGGTTACAAAAATGAACAAGAGCTTTTGCTCTTTCTGTTTCCTTGCATCTTTCCTCCACCCGGTATTTTTTTTCTTTGCAAAGATAGGTTAGTAACGCAACTTTTGGAAAACAGGTGTGCTCAACTCCATTCTTATGCAACACAGCGGTACAAATTAATAAATGAGCCCAAATCCCAGAAACCTGCATGTAAGCACGAAAAAGCATTGTCTAAAGCTCTAGGCTACTGTCTTTTTTTTTTTTATTATTATTATTATTTATTTACGGACGCTCTTTAACATCCCAGGTCATCAGCGTCCCATTCTATTTTGGGCGTGAAATGGCCGACAAGTTTTGCTCAGAGGCCATTTTTTTTCGGAGACGAGGTTATTTTTCGTGCCGTAAATGTAGGACACGGAACCCACGGCTTTACTTTCCTTCCAAAGGAAGCCATGCTTAGGATTTTTACGCCCGAAAAAACCCATCGGTCCTGGCCGGAATCGAATCTGCGATCTTGGGTTTAGGAGGCAAGTATGGTAACCACTTCACCACCAGACCGCCACGGGTGGCCGAGATCGTTAAGGCGCGGACTCGTGAGCGGGAGGTCTGGGATTCGAATCCCGCCAGGACCGTACTCCCTGACTCGGGGTTTTTCCAGGTTTTCCTCAGTCCTCATAACTGGCAAATGCCGGGGAGGTACCCTAAACTTAGGCCTGGAACGATTCCTTCCTTAAAAAAAATATTCTTTCCCAATATATCATTTCATCCCATGTATCATCGGTGTTCACCTCCTGTGGTGCCTCAGTAGTAAAAACGGGCGTTAAACACTACTCAAAAAAAAAAAAAAAAAAACAACTTACACCACCAGGACCGACAGGCTACTGTCTGATAAAGCTTTAATATATTACAAAATTGCCAGTATACCTGGCAAGCGATTTTTTTTTTTTTTTTTTTTTTTTTTTTTTTTTTTTAAATTTTACTCCTGATTTAGAGCATCTATACATAAATTTGATCTGCAATTTCATAAAACACAGTCTGTAACTTTTAGATTTAAAAAGTAAAAAGCGCCCATTACACTTCATCTCCCGAATATTCTTTACATTCTCTACACACAACATAAATGGTATATTTATCAGACGCAAATTAAATCGATAGATGCTCCTCAGTTATAAATACTGAGCAATCTATATCTTGATATGCAGATTCAGACCGATTCTTACTGTACTACTCCAAAATAACTTTTTGAATGGCACTTGGGACGTGTTTTTGTGCCGGCGACTCAGCTGGTAAGAGGCTCGTCTTATCACTGACCAATCAGGTAAGAAAAACACATCTTCAGAGGCATGATATCATCGGCGTTGCAACAGAAGTGACGGTAAAGGGAATTACGCAGTAGCAGCGCGTTTTCAAGTGCGTGAACTAGTCTAATGTTTCGTATGTAAGTACTTTATTAAATGTAGCAGTTGTGCTTTGTATAAAACAAAATTAATTCTGTAGGGTTCCGATAAACTACAAATCAAAATGCTAGATATTTTACACGTTGCTGTTTATTTTTTCTCGTGTTTCTCACGAGCATTGCTCTTATATGCAACATAGATTTACGTAAAGGCAAAGGGCGTAGCTATTAGAAGCAAAGTTCGTGAATTTATGTGTGTCCTTATATAATATTTTCAAAAAGAAAGGGGTAGTGCCGGTCCTCTAATTTCCGCACAGAAGGTACGGCTTAAAATTTGCATAAAACACGTTGTAAATATATGTAAAGAAAAGTCAGGAACACAAGAAGAATTAGGCCCTACAGCATCGCTCCTGGGAAAAAAATAAAAAAAATAAAAGTGTGGCAACAGCGTGTTGGCGCGGCCACGTGGCAGCTGAAACATCAATCACAAGTTAATTTCTCCTTTAGTATAATTCATGTTCATGTTATTATGCATGGCGTGTTCAAAAAGTTCTCGGCCTGACTCAGAGATGTTGTGAAGATCGTCAAATTACCAAGATGGTTAAGTTTCACTCTTTAGATGACGACTGTAAAGTTTCAGACGCGTAAGTGAAGTCATTTCTTTGCGATGATTGTGTAAACAAATTTTAGTGTTCAACTTTTTCTATAAAACGAATAAAACAGAAATACGAGCTATTTTGAAGGGTTTAACCCCAACAAAAATACAAAAGGAGATAGTTTTCACATTAAAGGATTCTTCCCTTTCGATTTTGACAGTTAAAAGTTGGTTGCTGAATTTAAGCGTAGTCGTACATCCATTCAAGATGATGAGCGCTCAAGATGTCCCAAAACTGCTGCGACCGACGACACTGTGACGAAAATCACAATGCTGTATTCAATGATTGCATACTGCGAGTTGTTTGACATTGCGAATACCTCGATAGGTCATGTCCACTACATTTTACATCAAGATTTGGGTATGAGAGAGCTTTCCGCTCGATGGGTGGCGTTTGTTAACAACGGATTAAAAAGGCATTCGAATAAACATTTCGCAAGAGTGTTTAGACTTGTTCAAAAGCAATTCCAGTGAGTTTCTCCGATGTTTCATGACAGTAGATGAAACATGGATTCCAAATAGACGTCAGAGGCGAAGGAGCGATCAAAACAGTGGATGGCAACAGGTGAAAGTGCACCAAAGCAAGCAAAATCGGAAAGTCATGAATACGATTTTCTGGGATTCTCATGGTATGATGCTCGTAGACTACCTCCCGAAGGATAGAAACATCACCGGGGAGTATTGGATCAACTGAAGGGATGCTGTTCAAGCTGAAGGTTCACACCTTGAGAAAAAGAAAGTTCTCTTTCATCACGATAATGCGCCTTCACACACGTCTGGAAGTATTGCTGAAAAACTACATGATCTCCGCTTAAAGTGATTCCACACTCACCATATTCGCCGGATTTGGCTCCCAGCGGTTAATTTTTGTTCCCAAACCTGAAGAAATGGCTGGATGGACGAAGATTCACATCAAATGATGGGGTTGAAGCTGAGACACATAGTTGGAAGAATCTTATTTTACTGAGGGTATTAATAAGTTGGAAAGTCTTTGGACTAATTGTATTGATTTACAAGGTGATATGTTTTCTTGGTCAGGCTGAGAACATATAGAACGCCCCTCATAGTACTTAATTTTCCTCCCACTCGCTTCCTTTTATCTTTCCCTTAAACAAAACGTTTTAGCAATTTCTAGAATTTTTATTTTTCAGAAAACTTCAAAAAAATGTTTGACTTAACAGATTATCTTTCAACACACTACCCAAATGTTAATTTTGAATTTTCTGGTCGAGCATAGGCCAAATCTTGTCAATTCAATTCTAATGCGCGACAGCGAGGCATGCCTTTTAAACCTTGTCTACCTTTGCGTGTCTTTGTCCCTCATTATGGCAAGTGTGTGGGAGTCTTCCACAAAGGCTAAGGCAGAATGCTTTCTCTGACGCAATGTGTCAGTTTTCACAGCTGCGATGGGACAATAGGGTGTACAACGTGATGATACTGTAAGGAACGGGAATTTGGCAGTTCACGATCTAAAGGAAAGTGGCTCAAGGAATGGACGGAAAGAGAAAAAGAAAAAACGGGGTGGGGGAAGATTGCACATACTCTTCTTAGACGTTCTTAAAGAAAAACTGAGGTATAATATTTCTTTTCTTAGTCAGCTAATGAAATCGATATGCCAACAATTTCTTACACTAATCTACAGCCTCTCGCTAATTCAGATTTCACTGTCCTCTATGATAAAGGATACATCCCATTTAGTAACGTTCTGTCGCTTGCTCTCTAGTGACCAACATACTAACAAGTAATTTAGGATTATAATTGGCAAGTTGGTTAAGTAGTACCCACTTATGTAAAGTATAAACATCTTCAAAATGTATCGGGTTCTTATTCTGATATTTACTGGAAACTGTTTTGCCGACGGGGAATTATTACGTAACAGCCTCACCGCTTGCCAAGGGAAATGTCACGCGGTCGGAACTCATAAGGAGCGTTTTTTTTTGTTTTGTTTTTTTTCCCTTTCGTTACTTATTAATAGTAAAGACTAATTCACATTATACTAATCATCCTAGCAGATTTTCAAAGTGCTGTCTTCCGCTGTGAAACATGCCGAATTTTTTTGTAAAGATTTTGAGACACTCGCAACAATTCATTCTGTGAATATTGTAAACTGCCTTCCGAATATTTTGTTTCATCTGAAATGGAGATGTTCCTCCTGAAAATTTAGCATCAAATTTTCTCCTCCATTATCTGTACGATTTCTTTTGCACATACGTCGGATAATAATAATAATAATAATAATAATAATAATAATATCTTTATTCTAGAGTATAACTCACTTTCGGCAAGTCGGTTCTAAAGGTTTCGTAGTAACCATACTTGCCTCAATGAAATGGCTAAACGCCTCAAAGAAAGAGTTTTTTGAATGCAAATCTGAAAGGTGTCCTGCGTCGCAGTAATGTAGAAAATGTTGTTCAAAATATTGAAAAAGGCATTCAAAAGAAACACAGACAAATAAAAAATAAACAAAACAAATGCAATCGTCACAAATGAATAAAACAAATGCAATCGTCACAAATGAAAAAGCAGTGAAATACTTTTTGTATTCTTTGAAGAGTTTATATTTTCTCCAGCAAAAATTACATTTTTATTTAAATTATAAAATAAAGTGATTCGTATAGAATTATGATTTGTAAAAATTGAAGTTCTTCTATTCAATGTAAATTAAACTGTTTAACGTGTCATTAAGTATGAGAATGTGCGCCGTGGAAGCCAAATCCTATTTCAACCAATGCCTCATTTTCCCCTTTCTTTGCAAGGCAGCTTTGGTAAGAGGTCAAGATAGTGCAAGCAGTAGATGGTCGCAGATGTAAAATGGAACCATGCTTCATCAGTGGATGACTTATTATTGCTCTGTCATTAGCGTCCCCTAATATTCAATTATAGACATTTATCCCAATATCAGGTTCACTCGCTTGCGATTTGTGGCAACTGTGACCTTGTACGCTTTCAAGTTATACTGATTCAATTTCGGAAGATGAACTGATACGTAAGAATGACAGATGTCAGAAACCTGTGAATGTAGTTAATATTTTAATCTTAAAATATTAAAGCGGTTTAATTTAAAACTACGTTAACTCTGAACTCCTTTAGAGTCTAAATATTTACTTCCTAACTTCTGTAGTCTCCAAGGAAAAGGATGCATTCACAATAAAAATATTGGCAAACGACCAGACATCCGCCAATGCTTCTCTATTGTGCAAATGTCGGTATGCGAGAATGTTGGCAGGTGAGGTGGAAGGTGAGATAAGTTCCTGCAAGAGAAGTTAGGCCAGAACTGCTAGCCCTGACCTATTGGAACATGGTAAGGTCAACGTTAGCTAGGACATCGACCGCCTTGATGCTTGTATAGGAATCAACGCGCATCCTGGCGCACAACAATTACTCTGCCATCGAGATTTCTTTATCACCAGGACCCCCGAGGCCAAACGCTTCCCATGATGCAAGGCAGTTCCTCTCACAGTTCGCACTTATAAATTATTCGCATCCGCCTACAAGTAACAGTACTTTATTTGTATCGGCCATTTGAGAAACAATGCAAGTGTCGTTTGCGTTATGTCTCATCCCGAAGAGCTGACATGTAACTTGAGTGTCTGATAGAATGGACTACGTAATTAACTAATTATGTGTTAAATAGACATACCCGTACCCGAGGAAGACACTAACGTTTAAAATAGATTCTGAACCCTTAACTAGTGTTGAACATATCCTTGCTTAAACAGTTTCAATTACGGAAGATACAAGTAGAGCTAAGTTACACACACACACACAGAGAAAGAAAGAATGCAATTTATACTCTCATATAACATACTGTAGCGTTACTCATTATCTGCCCATCGCCTAAAAAACAAATATGTTCAATTTAAAGAACACTCGCATATTGTCAAAAGTAGCTAAATAACGTGACATTGGGGGGTGTAGTCAGAGTTTAATGGCTTTTAATTTATCACCTTCTTGTTCTAAAAATCAACTAATAGGTAATAAAAGAAAGTAATTGTTATAAATCTAATAATTGTTATAAATCAAATTATAATGCTCTTTTTATGTTAAAAACTAGATTATTGTTACCTAATTTACATCTCTAACCAAATAATATGCCCCTCTAATCCACAGATGACCCTGTGGGGAATCTGGCTCGTCCGTTCGGCTTCACATCTCACGAAGAAAACAGGATGTCGAAGGGTTATCATTTAACTTTTAAAGAAGTTAACGCGTCATCTTTTTCACGCATGTGCTTCGTGTCTCTTTTCGATTCTAAAGACCCCTTAGGCATATTGCTATGCCTACTATGTTAACAACTTATATTACATTTCTAAAATATACCATTCCAAAATATCCATGCCGTAATATATATGCCCAGTTTCAAAATCTTTCAATTCTAAGTAAATCACTCAGAAAGTCTGCATACGTATTACAGGGATTTATTACTACTACGTACAACATTTCATTAAGTTGTTGTCATTAATTAGCTTTTAAAAATATTACCTTGCTAAAAATTTACTATAAACTAATGGAATATATATGCTGCTTTTGTAATGAAATAACATTTTGTTCTGAATGCCTTATAAAATACAAATAATACAATGCCAAGTGCTGTTGTCTTCGTCTAATGTTTTAAAATGTTTTCGTTGCAATAATATTATTTTAGCATTTAAACCAAAATATTTTTTAAATGTAAGAAATATTTGGAGATTATATAAAGAAAAAAATATAGTATTTAATATAACAAAAAGCAAGGTTTATATACAGCTAAGAAATAAATATTTCAATAATCTCGGCGGCTGGGCATGTCGCGCCGCTTGCCCCAATGGGATTCAAAGCACCGCGCTTGTGGTATAGTTTTACGCGAAAATTCTGTAGCTCAGTTAAGAGGTCAACATTTAAATGCCCTTAATGAAGAAGGGGGAGGGGGAGAGAAAGAAAAAAAACACTAAGACAATGCCCACCTACGCATGGATGTAAATTCACAATTAAAAAAAAAAACATTGTTATCCTACATGCTGATATGATTTTTTTTTCCAAACTTAAATGCATTTAGTATCATATCACCATAGCCTTGCATTAAGAATTTTTTTTTGTCTGCGTGTTGAAAGTTGATGGCTTTCTAACAAATAAATGCATTTTTTCAATTGAGTTGACTTCGTTGTAAAAGTATTACTGTAGTTAAGGCACTCATACTCTCCGAAATAATTTTAAGAGCTCTACAGTGAGGATATTTGAGTTATTAGCTGTCTGGACGCGACTACTTACTGGGTAAATGCAGCGACGCTACAAGTAAAAGGTAGATAGGAGTAACGTCCCGTCATTATATTTTTGCTGCAAGCATTCATTGAAACTGTATTTAAAACTGGTTATAATAAGCATGGGTTATGAAAGAAGTTTAAATAATGTCCCTTAGAGGCAATGCACTGTCGGCATCTGCGTAGGAAATCCCTGTATTTCTTCATATAACTTTTCTTCGGTAGGAAATACGAGTACGTCGGTTCGGAACAAGTTTCTTGTCATTGAGAGATCCTGTCTCCCGTAACTTTTTAAGAATTGGCGAACAGTTTGTCTGACTGGACTTCGGCTGCTAGGATATTTTCTTGCGAATCACCTTACCACTTCTTTGCAAGAATTCGTTTTCACATATGTATAGTAGACAGAATTATGTTGTTCAGTATTATATTTGCGTTGTGGCATAAATAAGGAACAATTAGCCCACAATTTGCACAATAAACGCAGCGAGTAGCACATGAACGCACAACCACTGGATGACAAAGCCTCCCTCAAACTAGCTAAACGCTGTTATCTGCACATGCATTTATACGGCCTTTCGACTGGCTTCTCTCAGTATGCAACCGCGCTCTGCCGGCCGGTAACTCAAATAATCTCATTGTATTTTGGGCTCGCTGCGTGAAAAATGATGAAATGTTTTATATAGTGGATTGCACTATTAGCAAGTGTATAACATAAAAACACTGAAGGCATGATTTTTTCCCTCCCTGAAATTTTATTTTAGCCATAAGCTGTGAAAGCTGCATGTGCAGAAAATGTAAAATATAAAAATTATACTGATTTAAAACAAACGAATTTTGCTTAGACATAAAAACTGAAGTGCAAATAATTATTTACAGCAAAGTACACAATTTCTATACAAACACATAGACAAATATATTCACAGTTTTAATTATCTAAAGCATCTTAAAGAAATTATATATACTGCAAAGGTTTTCAACTATTTTACTAATTGTAAGTAACTGTTATCGGTAGAGGAAATATTCCCAATTTTTTATCCCGTTATGTTCAAACAAAACCTCTGGTTACACAGGGACTTCTTATACCTATACATAAATTATAAAATTTAAGTTCAATGTTTAATGCAATTAATTTTGTTTTATTGCTTTATTGCTAGACGGGGGGATATATTTTTATATAAACATTAGTTTTCTACCCCAAGTAAATCAATTATACCTTTTCGTTAATTTAGGTAAAATGTTAATTTCCCTATTTTTGACAAATTGTTCATTTCTCATTCAGAAGCTTTTAATTATGTATCTTAACTATTAAATATATTTTGCATAAGATGCCTAATACGAACTATAGCACCACTCGCATAATAAGTACATATAAAGGGAAGTATTAATTTATTTATTTGTTTTGACTGCGTAGATCCGAGTGTTTCAATGAGTTTTGCTTTGTATGCCTTCCTAATCCTATATACGTATCTCATCCTCATTACTTTTACATCTTTGGGGTAGTTGGGTAGCAAGGAAGAGAGGAATCTGATATTTTATTCTGTGACCCAGAAAACCGCGAAAAACTCCAAAACAGATTGGCCGGTTCAGGAGATGAAATGATCTGCAAATGCCCAAAATGTCATTAAAGAAAGCATTCTCTTCAAGCATAGCAAATCAAATTTCGAAGATAACATTTCAACTCACTATTACAACACACGGTTTCAAAGTACTTATTTCGATTTACGAAATTACATCATAGCATCGCATTAAATGGGAAACGGGTCACCATGCATAGAACGCAAGGTGCGAAAAAGTTGGTAACCAGATATTTAATAACTGTACTCCATCTATGGGAAAGTAGTTAGCACGTTCGTTGTTTGTTTAGTGCACACTCGTTTTTGTTTAGCGCGCTGGAAGTAAGGTTACGGATATTATTCGTCCAACATTAGACATGGAGGCCAGTAAAGAAGCAAGTCGTAGTTCATTTCTTAACTACCGAGTTATGCTGGAGGACGAGAAATTATCATCGATGTCTGTTGTGTACGGTGAATACTCCAAATCAAGTTCACGTGTACGATACGGATAAGACGATCCGTGCCCAAGACAGGACCATCGCGCTATTTTTCTGATGTTATTGCGGAGTAGATTGTCTTTGTTGGAAAAATCGATGAAACACAGCGGATGAAATTCATGGTTTGGTGTATAAACCATGCTTCTATACAAGTTAATATCAGACATTTTGTGCGTAGTGGGTTCTACATCAACTGGTGGAGGCACTAAAGACACATCGTCACCGCGGTCTAAATTTTGAGCACAAGAGTAAACAGGCGAATTCTCCTTCGTTGGAAAAGTTTAAAGCTGTATAAACAAGCACCGGAAAAATCACGGTGATTTTTATCGACTACGAGGGGCCTGCTGCTTGTCCATTTTCTCGAGAATCAATGCGAAACGATATGAAGACACTTTGTAGAAACTAAGGCGCGCCATAAAGTCGAAACGCCCTGGAATGCTATCAAATGACATTACTCTTTTCCATGATAAGGCCCAGTCACATACCTCTCAACTGGCGAAGAATACGCTTCAAACATTTGGCTCGAAACATTAAAATCTTCTACAAGAAGGGGACTTCCATCTTGTTTCCCAGTGGGATAAAGGTATTGAAACTTTTACGTAATTTGGCATGTGACCAGTTTTTGTTTGATTCTCTCTCATTTATCAAAATCCTTTACTAAAAACAGTCTCTTTGGCCTTTCATCTTATGAAAATGTGCTCACAACTACTGATTTTTCCATGGTATCCATCGTTTTCTAATACGAAATATCAAATATCTGTTTATTGGTCAACAATACTAAAACTTTTAGGTGACGAATTTTGACAGTACAGTCAGAAGCATCTAAATCTTCAAGAGACCTTTCTAATTCAAATGCCCATTTTTTTCCGGAACAGATGCACTACAACGTGCCTCTCTTTGGAGGCGTAAACATTAGGCTAGAGGCTACTAAGCGTCAAGTCTACAGATAACTTAAATCTCAATGCACAACATAGTTAGGTCTTTGAACATACTGGACCCCCCCCCCCCAATTAAGAAGAAAGCATACTTAGATATCTTAAATCTGAAACAATGAACATTAGAACGTAATTTTTAGTGAAGAGTTTCATTAAAGTTTCTATTTTTAAAACATTCAATGTAAATCCGATATCTTGACAATCATTTAATTAAAGTCTACTTTGCAAAATAGGCAATTTCTTACAGAAAATTAAAACATTTAAATTGATTACTCTCCTGAAATATGCAATGTTTATATCGAATACCCTTCCCTTACACTGATCTATGATGCACTTAATTCTGTCCTGCGAATCCATTCTTCAATTTGCCCATGCAGCTTATCCAGATTTTCGAACGGCCTTAAAATATATGATGCACGTTTCAAATTCATACTAGACATTCTAAAACTAGAAGCTTTAATTTCGATTTAATGCCAAAAATTGTGCTCCAGCATTCATAGTTTCAGAGTGATTTTGAGTTCAGTGTATTCTTCAGGAAACTGACTTGTTACTTATATATCAGATACTTGAAGGCTAAACAATCCTGGCAAGAAGAAGATACCCAATACTCCAACTGCAATTAAGACTCTTCCAGGTATAACAGAATCAATGAATGATTTGTTCTTAATGCTTGGACTAGTGGAACAATACAAGGCGTCTGGTTGGGGAGTTACGAACAAAGAGCAGTAAGTCATTACTTGCCCGACGACAGACACATCGATCCGCAGAGGGAGAATGTCGTGACGAAGCCGGAAGAGAAATCCCCACCGCACAAGTTGCCTTAATGGATACACTCATCCCCTTAATGGCTCAAGGCGGTAGCAGATTATTGCCTGCGGACCCCTGTAGTTCATATTTGGACAAGACAAAGGGATGTGAAAGGCTGTGTACACAACTAAATTAACGGAGAATTCCATGAAGTACAATCAACAGCAAAGTGCGATGGGCCTGTAGACTAATTGCAGTTTGCTATTAATAATAGCGTTAACTATATAACGAAATGTCTTGAGTTTTCAGCATCCCTTCGCGACTGCCGAAACATCTGGATGCCAAAAGAAGTAACATTGATGAGTAACAAATGAACTGAAACATATGCTTTTTCATTAGAGGAAAAACTTGACACACATGTTCAGTCAGGACATTCCATACAATGCCTTCTCTCACGTTTCCGACACGAGTTAAAGATATTTAGGAAATCAAAACCAAACTGAATATAATTTACATCTAGAGGTATATAAAAATGTGTGTTTAAAAAGAAGGGATGTCACACATTTCTTTCTTTTTTAAGTGGACACTTTCTAAATGTTTATATTAAAGAAATTGTTTACTATTACAATTAAATGCGCATACTTTTTACTGTTATTCTTTAACACTGCAAGATACACGAGTTATCTAATGTGTTTGCCATAATACGTTGTATTTACACCAGACTGATATGCTCATTAAGGATATGTAAACAGCAAAGCTAATGAAAACAAATATTAGTATCCTTTGGTTATTTCGTGAATGTAAACAAAATATGGAAAAGTACACACTAATTTCGCTCTCCACAACAATAACAACAACAACAACAACAAACACAACAGCTTTAAAAACTAATAAATTAGATAATTTAGTTGAATAAACAGCTGTTCGCAATGAATTTAAGTTAAATTTACATTAGGTATAGAGTACATCAATAAAATCGACTCGTTTCTATACCTAAAATTTGCTGTACATTAAATACGAAAATAGTCTAAATAAGCGCAAGGCTACCCCATAATAATAATAATATTTTTTTTTTTTTTTTGTATTTCTTTTGCGCGTGAATAAAATGAAACATTTAGAATGCAAAAATTAACAGCTCACGGTTCAGAAAACCCTGATATTTTCTTATACCTTCTTTTGAATAGAGCAGTGCTGTAGTTAAATATTGCTAATATATAACTGTTATTTTTTGAACAAAGATAACAATAAAACTACCGAAATAATATCAAATGATCACAATAAACAAAAAGAATTACGAAAGGTGATTATTCACGTTTCAAAAATATTAAGTGTTAGTATTTTTTTTTATTCCAATATCCCTCGATGGGTATACAATTCTTGCAATCGAATTTTAATTAAAATATGGAGGATATTTAAAATTCATTCTGCTGAAATATGAAGGTTAGGTTGACTAACATTTTCAGATGAATAACACTTTTCAATTTAAACAACTCTTGAGAAATGACCAGGAGACAATGACAAACAATCCCCATTTTTAATTTTGTATATTGTTATTGATACGAGTGGCGAATACAACAGAGTAGCGTGTGTTTTACTAAATAAAAGGCATTTGCTATATAAAACAACAGTATTGTTGGTTTAGACAAGTGAAAAGTTTTCCGATGCTATTCCAACCACAAGAAAAGCAATCGAAAATTATTTAACCAGAATTTGTAGTTGAAATGACAAGATAATATAGTGAATGTTCTTCGATCCCTAAAGTGCTATAACGAAAGGAAATACAGAAAACATGCATGATGATCCACTGAAAGTCCACATGGATCAACATGAGGGTATTTAAGAACAAAAGCGAAAGCAATGTTAAAATCATGTTCATTTTGACACTGGCACAATTCTCTGAGCAGTTGCAATACGTAATGAGAGGGCGAGATTTCTGGAAACATTTTAAATGGATGGAACGATTCATATTAAATACGGTGTTTATTGAACAGATAAATAGCTCGCATAATATGTTGGAGAAAGAGCTGAAAATATTCGAAAGTCAGTATCTGAGGGAACTGTTAAAGCAGTAAAGTATCTAGAAATGCTACCTAATTGCTAATACTTGAAACAATGCTCGACTTCCAACTAGATGGTAGACAAACTTTTTGGGATTGATGTCAGAAACTTTCTGAATTTTTCAGCAGTGAACTAGTCTTCGAGGGGGAATAGACTAGCTGTGGTTTTCATTTTATTTTCTTCTTTGCGGATTAAAAAACAATTAATATTCACAGAGATAGCTAGTGATATAGGTGGTTTGGAGAATCTCATCGCAAAAGAAATGCTGGAACTGAGTGAGAACAACTTTTTCCTATGACGCATGTAAGACATTTGTCATTCCATGTCTACTGATCCAATGCACATTTATCTTACCACTTTCTTTTCGTTTAGGTTTATGCATAAGTTAACTACTCTAATATTTAAATACTAAAAAAATCGTGTTTTTCTTTTATTTAATTTGTTTTACAACAGTTCAAAACTTTAAAAATCTTGCAAATTTTGGCATTCATGACTGCATATAACTGCAATTTACAATAACAGGCTTTAATTTGATATGAAACATTACTAGGGTTGAGAAAACTGACGTTTTAGATCTCACGCCAGAAAACTGTTAAAAAACTTTATTTATTTTTTTTTTTTCAATCCTGTGTATTCTTGATGTAGTTTTAAGATTAATCTTACACGAAATCTCAAGGGGCCTTACATTTTTAATATTTGTTATTAGTAGTAACACATAAAGATTGTAGAATTTTTATTATACATAAATAATATAAATGAAAAATAAATTAACACTTTGAACGATGTAACTAAAATAACAATAATCAAGGAAATTTGTTGAAAAGTGCCGACTAGGTTATCGTGCAAAATTGTTATAAATGAAGTTTATGAATAGTTACAATTAAATATGTTGCATCAGCTGTTTATAGCATTGCCAATCGGAGCCATAGCCGCGGAGTGATACATTCTTGTTTGTTAACGCCGGTATAGAAGCAACGGGAAACGTATCATAGTCCTAGTACTTTAGGTCGAAAGTGAACTCGAAAATTAAATGGTTTTAAATAGTGCAACTTAAGATGCCGAAAACGAGTGCACAGGAGGTACAGTACTGGAAAACTTATTTGAAAATTTTGGAAGGGATATACGTACTGTTTAATGTAAAGGGAAGCATTGGATGTACACTGCTACTCATTAGCACTGCCGAGTCGAATTCATTAAACGATTTGAAATATTATGTACCATCTTTCGATGACATCACTTAGGAACAAAAAATACAGCAGGCATTGTATATAAACCCTGTTATTGCTCGTTTTTCGTTAACATCGTCCAGCTTGTTTGTGTATGCTTTCGATATACTATAAATTTTAGAAAACGCCATGTCTTATAAGTCAAAAATGACGCGTGGGCATATCGTAGTAATGTGGGAAGCAGGCCTTCCTATAAATGAGAAGCAAGAGCCATTCAGAGAGATGTAAAGACTAACCCATTGGATTAGACATTTCCAACATAAAGGAAGTCGAAAACAGGACAATCGAAGAAAACCACATCTGAGTAAGCAGCAGTCTTAAATTGAAAACCTACGACCTTAATCCTGAGAGCAATAGATCTTAATTGCAATTTTGCTACTGTAAGAAGATGTCTACATAACGACATACCTCACAGGAAGGTGGCTGTGAAGGTAACTACAACTATGGTCATCGCAACACTGGCATCGATTTAGCCTTGTATAGCTAAATGTTTCAATGAGATTCAATATAAGGTTCTGTATATTATATGCATATTAATAATAAAATTGGTATTTTTCTGTTATTAGACAATAACAGGTAACAATAAAGAAGGCCGTGGCATAATATATCAACTGAAGTTTTACTAATTTAGTATAGTATTCTTATTAATGTTATAAAATTAAAGAATGAGTAATTTAAAATCAATTCAATTAAATCGTACTTACAGATTGAATAATATCAAAAGAAAAGCTCTACACTTCACCTAAAAGTCCTCAGAAAACGATATAAAATCTTATAGGCAATGTAAATTTAAACTGTTAAGAACCAAGAAACACTGTACAGAAAAACAATGCAACAGTAAAACCCAGAAGGAAAAACTTGAACGCCAATCAAAGAATACTTTTTCATCGACTTCAAATACTCAATCAGGGTTCTATTGAGCCTTGCGTAAAATGATTGGATGGTTCCTGAGAGCTGAATAATTCTCAATTAAAATAATGTTGTAAACTTAGCTTTTGTTCAGCAGTGCTTAGAATCATCATAAACAATGAACACTACGTAAGCAATATACCAATTTGCCAAGAGAATGCGATTGTGAAAAGAGAATAAGTGATCAGAGAATCATGGTTTCAATTTATGGAACTATGGACACGTGGCGAAGCAATTTTTATACTGAAAACGTATGTCTTTCTCGTTTACTTCGTGTTTAAAACACTATGAAACAAAATACCACAGTCGCACTTATCTTAAAACAAAGAGCACACTTTCGCGGTTTAGTTATCAGTCTTATGAGCATTTCAGAACTTAGTTTAGTGATCCTGACTTGGGAAGGTTATATATAGCACGGTATCTCTGAAAGATGACTACAAGGCCAAACCTCATTAAATTAATTCACGAAAGCCTGCAAATGGTGTTCCCGGAACACATCCCCCGATTCCACAAACCTCAGATGGGCGGCAGCAGGCGCAATGACGTCACTGCTTGGTTTCACAGTTCGTTAAACACTACAGGCGCGCTGCATTTGTGGGGTTTCGCTTGACTCACATAACTTACAATCGCACCAAATGCCCTGTTTATTATACTGTTTGATTACATCCCAAAATGTTTTAATAATATTCTCGCCCTGGACGTTAAAGTCAGCGACGCTAAGAGCATTCCCAGGTGCTGATTTCATCACTTTGGCTTAATCTATGTGCGGCTTCTGAGCTTGGTGGTAAGCCATACAAAATACAAGAAACTGGGGCAAAATCATGTTCTTAGTCTGAAAGTGAGTTCCTTCAACTTCCATCCATTTCCACTGCTCTTTGCTTTTTGGGTCGGTGCCTGCCAATTTTTCTTGTACTATCTAGTGGCGTTCCTTTGAGTTTATGCATAATGCTCTTTTTGTTTTGTTTATAAAGTAAAACAACATTAAATCTTTTTTTGGCACTTTTCTGTTAACATGTCGAACGGAACTATGGCTCCGCTAAATCTGTGGTGATTTCATCAGTTACGTCATTTTGTACGTCATGGCCATTTCCATCGATCGCATTGGTTAAAAACTGTAGGTTTAAATTCAATCGCGAGTTTGTTAAGTTTATGAGTAAGTGATAGGCTAATTTTAGGCAGCACACGCGTAATGCCAGTTATAAATATAGGCTGTTATACACCTGTAATACATCGCTTCCAAGCTCCCTCTTAATAATACATAGGCATTGTGATGCCATCATTTATGTGATTTTATTCGCCAGGTTTCATTTGGTTTCTAAATATTAGTGTGCAGTGCAAAGTGAAAGAACTAAACGCAAAAGCAACATTTTTATATTAATTTAACTGAACGTTTGTGTTGTTCGTACGTTTATTTACTTGTTGAAGGAGATTGCTTGCACATTTGCTTATTAGTAATGTCGACCATGATTAACATCAGTGACCTACTGAAACCAGATTTTGGTGAAATTGGGCATGTCAGCAGAATGATCCGAAAGGAGCGGAAAACCATAATTTTATCTCATTCCAATTTTGATGTTATAATATGGGGGGACCCATTTTGTGCGATTTTAATAACCACGAATGTAATTAAATATTTTCTCTGGCCTGGTTAAAAAGTATTTCCACGAAACAAAAACTATTTTTCCCAGACTTCAACGGGCTTTTGTTTGATATGTATCAAGACTACCTCTACATTTGAGGTAAATATGTCAGGTTATAAAACCAAAAAATAAAAAACTGTTTACATTTTCAATGAAAACTATATCCATTATTATTTTATATTTTGTAAGTTTTCTCTTTTAATACGGCTGTTTTTTAGTTCATTCTGTTTAACAACAGTACCGAATTGAACAAATGTTCAAAAACGATATAACTGAAGTAAAATATACCAGATAAACCAATGTTTAATTATCACAATTGCAGAAAATATTCCTATAACTGGCTTATTTTGAGCACAAGTAGTTTTGACATTTTACCTTTTTTCAGCAGTCTGGTTAATCTTGTTTACAGCAGACATCATCTGGATTAAAGTGGGTCCTGGTGGTCTAGTGGTAATCATGCTTGCCTTATAGACCCAAAATCGTGTGTTTATTCCGACCAGGGTAGATGGATTTTTTCGGACTTAAAAAAATCCTAAGTATTCCTTTCTTCGGCCATGGGTTCCGTTCTTTTACAAAGAACCTCAAGCCTGAAAGAAGGGGTCTCTGAGCAAAATTTATCGGCCGTTTAACGCCTGAATTGAAATAAACCAAATAAGAAGTAAATTCGATCTCAGCAATTCTTGTTAGAATTTTATTTCTTATCATCAACGGTATATCTTCTTTACTTGGGGTTCCATGATAGTGACAGTTACTTCTTCATTATCTAATTCATGTGACAGCATCCACATTTGATTGCACTCACAAGTTACAAATCCAGTTATTTAATCAATAGCTAAAGTTTCCTGAACCTCCAATGCTATGTTCAGCATTTAGAGAAGCTTTTCTTCTTCTTGTATTATGCAGTTGACGTATCTAAAAGTAGAAATTCTTTGATGTTTTTAAGGAATTGAAAATAAGTTTTCTTTGAAATAATGATACAGTCCTTGTATTTTGCATCAAGACTGAAGTCAATACAAAACTTTTGCACTTGTCTTACACTTTTATACTCTTACGTTCATCTATCTCAAAGAAATTGCGATACTACAGGTATATCACATGACATAAAACGTGTTTTATCTTTTTGTTTTGCTTCAGCGATGGCTTATGTTGGAATTCAGAATTAAAATTCGCAGTGTTTAAGCATCTCTATAGAGTAAAAAAATGAAACAAAAAACATAAACTACCTTTAATTTAAATGTTCTTGATAATAGACTAGTTGATTGTCACATATATGAAAGCAGACTGTAAACCAGTAAACTGTTATTGCAGGTTCAAACATCTTCAGACGTGCCCTAGCATACAAGGTAACAATGTTAAGACCCAACCGGTCCTGAAAAGTAAGAAGAGTGAACACCAGTATTAATGGTGTCAAAAAAGAAATGATTCTGAATCTTTTTATATAACTAATAAAGGAGAAAAGGAATAAAACACTTAAATATTTACAGAATTATCGCTCGCTGTTTATTCGGCAAATAATATTCATTATTTTTAAATGCAAGACTTGCTTTTTTCTCTTTAAATGGTAGATTAATAAAAAAAGTACTTACATTTGTGAACTTCAATAAAAGGATGTAATTTTGATTTGAATTTTATATCAAACACAAATATAAATTGTTTATTACCGTTGCTTATATTATGTAAACATTAATTATCGCGTGTCAGACAGGTTTTATGATATAATCTAAATGTTCAGGAACTGCCACAAATGTAATTCCAGAACTGCGTGATTGCTGGCACTTAAGGCGGCAATCGAACTTGAGAACACCTCCCAAGAATAAAAAACACGCACTTCAAGCTCAGTTATCCAATTCACCACAGAGTCTGTGGTTAGCTTCACCCAGTGTGATTATTACTATTACAAGGAGGTGTACTTGACATCATTCCACAACTGTTACGGTTAATCGTGCCAAAACAACACGCGTTTTTTCTGCTTTCTTCGTGAGCGGAAAATTACCTATCAAAGATTCTTATGTAAAAGGAAAACGTGTTTAGCTAAGATGCCTAGCGGGATCTGTCTGCAGAGGTATTTTTTTCCCCCCTGAATTCCGGTCATGAAAAATGAATATCGCACAAAACAAGATGGCGGTTACTAAGTCATGTTATTTCTGTTCAGCCTTGATGTAAACAATAATGTGACTATGTTTAGCTCCAATTATTGGAGGTATGGAATATTTCCCATCGCTTTTTATTCATTGCTTAGTTCTCATTACATGGGGTGAACAATCCTTAACGCAACCGGTTTCGCGGGGTGCGGCCGGCCAGCATAGTTCACTTGATACACTGTTATTTCGTCGCCTAACAAACACGCGCTACTTGCGCAAGATTTCAACTGACTCTGAAGCCTCGCGAAGAGGAAATATTCACCGACATAGCGCTGCCAGCCGGTCTAGCGGTTGCGTCAAGCATTGCTCGCTCTGTATTACGAAGTCTGTTACCGGAAACTCGGATTAATCGGTCAGATTTTATTAAACATTTATCTAAATACAAAAATGGGCGAAAGAGATTATGCATTGTATTTTATTCTCGTTCTGCATCTACATGGGACCCGTAGTGAAGATCGCTCTTCAGAAACATTGAAAATCAGCATAATTTCCACTTTTATTCTCCTATGCAAATTTGAGAAACATTCTAAACACAAAGTAAAACAAATGTTGCCACACTTGACATCAGTTTCCTTAAAATTGTCATCTTCCATTGATCATTCTAATTTTGTCCACTAATCATAAAATATAGATACAGAAGTCATATCGGTCTTCATGATGATGGTGATTGGGCACTTTTGATATGTAGCGCTGAAATATACAAAAGTCCGTCACGCAGGAACTGCGTTAACTAAGCGAATTCCTCAGTATGTTGAATTTGTGAAGGTTATAATAGAGCAGAGCATAGAAGTTGCATACTGAGTTTAAAGAAATTAGAAGGAAGCATTGACTCGTGTGTTTACTACCACGTGCCCACAATACAAAACTCCTCTGGTCATTTCCCTTCTCTTGTAGAAGACGGGCCAAGCCAGTGATATATTCACCTGTTATTACATTGGTGGTTGAACGAGTGTCAATGGGTAAAAGTAGTCGGTATTAGAGCAAATGTGTTTAATACACATACAATATATAACGCAAACGTTTTCTAATGGTTATTACAGATCGCTCTCACATACAAATATAATTTTCACAATAGTGCTTTTGTCAAAAATAAAATATACATTCCTTATAAATTAGAGGTTAATTTGTTCCTTTCTTTCTTTTCTTTTTAAACAATTGAGAGAAAATTAAACGCCAAAGTGATTTCTAAATTTCGGTTTTTAGGTATATTCCTCCTAATAGTTCGATTTCCTTAATTTTCAGAACCCATTTTTCTTATTTTATTTAAATGGTATATAATTAGTTTTGTTGTGGAAAAACAATATTGGTGCCGCTAGAGCGATTTTTAATATTTGGATTTCAGGTAAACTCCCCAATCCTAACAATTTGCTTTCGTTTATTTTTAGAAACTATTTTTATTGTTTTATTTCAATGGCATATACCGAGGCGGAAACATTTCGGCCTCTAGAGTAATTTTTAAATTTTCGTTTTAGATTAACTCCCACTCTTTAAACCTCGTTTATCAGGTATACCCCCACTCCGAATGGTCAGATTTCCCAGATTTTCAGAAAATATTTTACTTATTTTATCAATGGCATAGTGTTTCGTTGAGGAAAAATAATTTGCGGCCGCTAGAGCGTTTTTAAATTTTCGCTTTAGACTATCCCCACTCCTAATGTTCCAATTTTGCTAGTTAATTTGATAAATCGTTTATTAATTGATCGCTATATCGCGAGTTTCGTTGAGGAAAAAATTTTTTTTCATTGTAATTTTTGGTGCCTTGTAAGTAGGATCAATGGAAATTTGAATAATTTTTTTAAAAATCTTTACATGGGTACAACAGCAATAACTTACCTTCGGAATGCGCTAAAAGCGAATTTTATTATAGTCTCCGCGTTAGCCTCCACGTGTTACTTCGAGACGTCTCGAAGTATTGGCTATATGTCATCCAAGAGTATAACAATTTCTCTTCCCCAGTTACTTTTTCAATCCAATTTTTCCACTTCGTTTCCTCGCATCGTGCTACGCCCATATTTTCGGAAGTTGCCTTAGAATTCCTACTATTGTAATGCTTTTTTCCTGTAACAGTAATAATACTCTAACATCATCGCGGTTCGTAAGCAATAAACCACCCAGGAAATAAATATATTTTTTCCCTCTTTTGCAGGGACATCAGCGCTTTGTGGCTTATGATGAAAACGTTTGATTGTTTTATGGAGAGGCATGGCGAAACCAAACGTTTTCTTCTGTTCTTATTTCCCCAGATAGGGTATTTTATGTTTAGGCTACATATTTTAACACACACCTTTCTAGGCACTATAGGTACCTTTCAGTTAAACGTTCTATAATTCTCCGAATTGTTTTCTTGCTGTTTGGCAATATCAGGGTTGCTAAAGGTATATTTTCATGCTTTATTTTTTAATTTTAAAGCGACGTTTTCTGTTTTAGAGCCCAATTGATAACGCGATTCTTGAAGCTCGCCATGGAAGAAACAGAATTACTCTGTCTGTTTTTAATGCTTGTACAAGCTCTAGATTCTGCATGCTTCTCTATAAGATACTCTAAGACCTAATGAAACAATGTAAATGCAGTGCGATATCTGTTCCTGTTTTGCAAATGTTTTTTTTTTCTTCCTCCAATCTCCCCATACGAGGGGTTAGGAATGCATGTAAATGAAATACGTCCCCTAATCAAACATTTACCTAAGTTCATATGTTTCAGATTACTGTTTGAACGTCTATTTATTCATTTATTTGGTTTATATAAGGTCACTCTTTAACATTTCAGGTCATCAACGTCCCATTCAATTCAGGACATAAAACGGCCGATATATTTTGCTCACATGTCTCTACTTTCAGGTTTGAAGTTCTTTTACGTGCCGTAAATCTACGACACGGGCCTAATTGCTTTACTTTCCTTCCGAAGGAAGCCATACTTAGGATTTTTACGCCCCAACTTGAACCTACCAGCCTAGCATAGGATTTTGTTTTGAAAATATGCAATTTTTTCAAAAAACCGTACCATATTATTTAATACTTTCAAATTTAAAACTATTTTTTTATCCTTTAATTTCGATAATATGTTTTTAGCGAGCGGGGATGTAAAAATAACCTCACAAAAAAAAAAAAAAAAAAAGAAACTTTTGTTGAGGTAGATTGTTAGTGAACACACGTTAAAAAGTTTTAAAAGGCGTAAACAAATGCATTTTCGTACATAATATCAACATAAAAATGTTTCCCGCGTATTCTGACACTTATATAGAGGTCTTTGGGCCAGTTAAAGTATGAACGATTTATTATTTAAGATACAGAAAAATAATAGAAATACAATAAGTTATTATGCAAAACACATAACCATTGAAAATATACCGAATAAATATCTTTTATGGCTATGAGATGGACGTTTAAAAAAATGTTGGCGGAGTATCGTGATCATATGAGCAGATATAATCATTCTGAGTATGATTTAAATTTTTCTTGTCCTGTATAAATTGAATCAACACAAAAGATGGCTCATAAGTTTTCACCGATAGTCTGTCTTGAACTATAGGAAAATACAGTATTCTTGTAATTACACCGTTACTACTGTTCATCCAAAGCGTACACATTTTGTTAATTATTTCGACACTCGATTCTTTCTTTACGGTTCAACTTCAATTCAGATGATGTTGCAATTTTAGCGAATTCGTTAGCTCTCCCGTTTTCTTGATTTCTCATATGTGCACGAGCCTATCTATGGTTAAGATATTATCCGTCTAGTTTCGATCACTTTATGATTAATATCAAAATTTTCATTTACAGCAGTAAGTAGCGATTTGGAGTAGCAGAAAATGCGCACATTAATCATGTTACCTTCAGTTCACTGTTTTTTAACGCCAACAGTTATGCTTGAAAAACTATAAAAGTTGTTGGGGAGCTTAAATATTTCATTGGTTATTTCAATATTAGACGAATTCAAACACAGAGCTCAACAAATTGTGAATATGTTGACGATGTTCATTAGTTGTGTAGAAACAATAATCATGATCAAGTTAACAATCTAATTGTAATAAATCACAATGGATAGCAGAAAAGTGTGCCGGACATGAAAGTTCGCTCTGAATGGCAAAGTGTGCAGACGTTCCTTTCTGAAGTTGGTTAAGTGAAGTAGAGTGGTTAGCCAAAATCAAAGCTGGGTCTTTGGTGTCCTGGTGATTCTCAGAGCAAATCCCTATTGAATTTGAACGAGGACATCTTGAACAATTGACGCACAATACAGGAGCATAGCAACAGTTGCACTTTAGTAAAAAGTTTTAAGATTGAAGAATTTAAGCCCGAAGTGGGTGTTATGGCAATTGAAAGTCTTACAAGTAATTTACTTGTTTTAGCTTGAAGAGAGTCAGTGTGCTCGAAACGAGAGTTCCCATGTCCAGGAGGGTTGTTAAATAAAGAAAGACAATTTTCTTGAAAACATATCTTTACTCATCCTCATAATTTTGACCTTTCTCAATGTAGTCCCCGTGAGATGCAATCCCCAGAGTTTCTGTCAGTCTTCAAATACATTATGCAAAGTATTTTCTGGCAGATCCTTCAAAATGGCCTCCGCAGCCTTCATCACAGCTTCTGATGATGGAAAATGCATACCACCAAGGCGTTTCTTCAATTTGGGGAAAAGGAAAGAGTTAAACGGGTGAGAGACACACTTAACATTGATTTTTGTGAGACATTCGGCAAGATTTGCAATGGCGGTCGTGATTTATTGTGATGAAACATGCAACTTGTTGAGTGTGATACAGTCTTGCTGAGTTTTCAGGACATCTCTGTAGTTTGCCTAGTTAAGATTGTGTGTTGATATTCCTTAAATATAAAAAACTGATATGACCATTATTTTACCAGAATAATAATAATAATAATAATAATAATAACAATAATCTCTTTATTGTTTTTTCTTCTTACAGCAGAAGTGATTACCTTTGAAAGAAACTTCGCCTCTCCTGTAACATCATATTCAACTCCATGCAAATCTGCACGCAAATGTCCTTTTGTTCGGAAATGAGCAGTCCCAGGACCCACCGTACATAAAGCACGTCTCATATGCAACTTTTCAGTTACTAACGTGTGAGTGGCACCCAGTGAATTTTTCAGAATTTCTAAAAGTGTTAATAATATTATTCTACGGTTCTTTCTCACAATGAGCAGCAGTATTAATGTTTTCTTCCGATAGAGCACAAACTTCAGCTCCCATCCACCTTCCTTTGAAATTGATTGCCTTCCCTCTATAGGGAAAAACAATCTCTCCATAGAGCTGTAACATTGCATAGGCCTCGGCTGAAGATTTGCTGAGACGAAAGCAGAACACCAGAGCAACATATTTTTCGTTGCTTGTCACCTCCATTTTGCTGTTGACGGAACTACATGCCTCGCTTTGCACACTTCGACAGGCGGGAACCGGAAATGACAATAACGAATCACGTGTTCATTACGCATTAAGCTAACAACCCAATGATATAAAATAAGATATCTGTGTTTGTGTCTGATCACTTAACTAGAAGAGCAGTGGAACAATTTTTAGGTAGTTTCTGCTTTAAGTAATTATAGAGAGTTATCCATAAATGTGAACTACATGCCAATTTCTGGGGGCATCCTCTTGTTACATTGAGTAACTGAATGATTTAAATTTGTTAATAATCCGAAAGCATTCGTTACTGATTCATGACATTTGTACATAACGAAGTAACCGTTGAAGGTTTTTCTTTCTTCAGCAAAGGCCTGGCGTTGATAATCCACACCTTCAGCTCATTTAGGTCAAAAGACAACAGTAAAACAAAGTCAGCATCTTTAATGTTACCTCACAAGAAGTCGCAATGAGATCACGGAGACCATGGCGAGAGTATTTGATCACTGTCAGACCCACGTCCAGGTAGTTCCTCATTCAGATGGGTTCAATATATATAACGAAAGTGCACGGTGCTTTATCGTGTTGGAATATGAAATATGGGTTGTTCAGTAGCTGAGGCATCAACCACGGTTTCGATCTATAATATACATTTTTTTCAAAGAAGAAGAAAGGCTCATAAAATCATGTTAAATGAAACTTGCACCAAATCTGTTGATTTTGGGAAACTTTGCCAAATACGCCTGGGAGCAATGCCATCTTCAGAAGTCATTGAATATCATGATAAAGAAGGGGCAATCGGTACGGTTTCTGCAGCATTCTGTAAACAGTAATATAACAAGTTGTTTGCTGTATGATTGCTGAATTTTTGGAGGCTGCCTTGGTAACACGCCGGACACGTTCCATGTTGGCTGCCGTTAATATGGGCAGAGTGTCGATTTTCTCTTGCACAGGTAGCCAGAGTCTAAATCGTGTACACCACGCACCAACTGAGTATCCTTCGATAGATTCTTATACCATGTTCGGCAGTGACTAACTCATGAGATTACATACAGATTTGCTCGCATAGAATTCAAGCACACAAAATGCCATCTTCCCTTCAACAGATGGCACTTGCAAAATTATTTCACTAAATTTACCTCTGGAAATATAAAATAATTTCTTTATCTCACTATGCACGCATGTCAAAATGAGGCTAATAACTGATAAACACTGATTTTTAAAAATCCTGATATCTTCAAGTTATTCTGTATATCTCATTTATAGTATCAAGGCATTAAAACACTTTAGCTAGACACTTTTTACGATACGCGATATTTGAACACCCTATAAGATGAATATCTGAATATCAGTTGAAATTTTAAATACGTTTATATAGCTTTGAAACCCGCTATTTTGGACTTCTTAATGCTCTTTCTCTATTTTGATCATTTCTTGATCGTATGATGCAGAAACTTTCTTACCTAAAGGCACAGGAACCCCCGGGGTGGGCCCACTGGGGGGTGGAGGGATGGGTAGACCCGGAGCTGCAGGACTTGCAGCAGGGGCTTGCACCTCGCTCAGGAGCGACGCTTCGGACGGGTACTCAAACGTGGACGTCGCGGCGTCGTTAAACGTAATGCGTAGCTGTAACACAAAAGAGTACAATGTCTTTAATAAACACAACACACACACATTTAAAATATAATTACTACTTTTATAATACATTGGTTTATCGATAAATGCCTTTAAAGTATTATCTAACAATAGCCTGCATTAAAACAAAGATGCATAACTACATAGCAAAAAGTATCTGTGTTAAACGGTTTATGTATTTCAGGCAGTCCCTCTTTAATTTTTATGTGATAAAACAAAGAAGAATTTTCTTATATATTTTAATTAGCTATATGTGTTTACTTCTGCATATTTATCTACAAATATTAACAAACTATTCTTAACATGTTTGGCAATAATTTGCACTTATATGTTTCAAATAAACAAATAAATATGTGGCAGCAAGACATACATATTAATCTTATCACTAGAAATGATAGTTTCATCTGTTTAATATTAAAATATTTTAAAAAATAAGCAAAAATGTATAATGAAGGTTAACAACCCTTAATTTTATTATATGAAGAGCATGCACGACACCTTAAGTAATTATTTATTTGCTTTATTTGTGGACGCTCTGTAATATCTCAGACAAGATAAATTTTGCTTACAGACCTCTTTTTTTCAGGCTGGGTTCCTTTAGGTGCCGTAAATCTACGACAAGGGACTCATGCTTTATTTCACTTCCGAAGGAAGCCATACTTAGAATTTTTACGCCCGAAAAAATTCATCGACCCTGGTCGGGATCGAACCCGCAATCTTGGGCCTACAAGGCAAATGTGGTCACCTAGGCCACCAGTATATCTTCCTTAAACACACTTTCAACTATTTTGTGGCATTTGATATTCGTATTCTTCACCCTTTACAAATGTGACCTCTGGAATGTTCGCCAAACTCAATGTGGAATGACCGCGAGACGAAGAAATATAATAATGTTATGCTATTCTCGTTTCTCCTGTGATCCGTGTGGACCAACACAATACCATCCCTCAGCGACCCGGCCAATCCGGAAATATGTCATCAACACAACCCGGGAATGACTCTCTTCCACTAGAACCGAAGTCGTGGATCCGGGCACATTGCTCAAAACGAGAACAGGATGACAGGCGGGAAGTTAAAGTTCTTATTGCTCCCTCGATATCGCGTGGCATTTGTTCTTGTTTTGGTTCAATCTTTTAAGATGCAATTCCTTTAATGTGTTTGTTTATCTGATTTTTTTTAATCGGCATGAAGCTCGCTCGTCAACTATCTGCACTAAACGTTCTGCAAATGCCATTATCGTTTATTTCTGTTATGGAAATAAACATTGAACACTTTTAATATACTTAAATTATCTAAAGTCTGGTACAGGGGCCAAATATTACCCATGCCCGACATTATGGTTCAAGGATAGAGCTAACTACACAAACTATATTTGGACAGGACGTATATTTTATGAAATCCTGAAATCTCAACTTTGGAAACCGTCTGACAAAGGACAGTTTCATTGTCATTATAACAAATGCACAGCTTTCCTGAAATATATATATATACCAAGGATGGCCGCACCGAGTCAAGTTCGAGTTATACTGTGCCTGCAAAGCACAGCAGCGAAGGATCGTAGTGCGTTACGTCATGACGACTCTGAATTGATGTTCGCCACTTAAAAATGAAGCAATTCCACAGTGAACTCAATGCTCCTGTATTACTTTTTTCCACGCTTCAGAAGAATAAAACTGTTCCTCGTTAGCTTGCCGGACGACTATCATAAGAAAAACGGTATACAAACTACTAGAGATTTACCATTGTTTACAGTCTATAATAACTCAGTTCCTTCCATTACACTCAACTTGGAATGAAATAGAATTTGGCAAATCTTCAGAACAATACATATTCAGGGTTGGAAAACCAGCGCCTATAACATGATTCTTCTAAGACAAAAATACACAGCCACAACATTAGCAATTCGCCAATTTGAACACGATTTGGTAATAAGGATGCATTTTTCAAGGTTGCTCATCTATTGAAACACTCTTTGATCGTGGATGCCAAGTAAAATTGTGAATATAATGCGCACAGACAATCTGAATGATGTCTGACGGTTGATTATGTTTACTGTTATGTTTTGTAGAAATATAGGTATATACAAGTAATGTTTTGTTTGGAAAACTTAAAAGCATTTAATTTGTATTTTATATCTGTTGATTTACAGGTTTGTAATTTCTTTTTTTAAAGCTTACAAGGGAACTAAAGGATTGTATAATTACAAATTATTTTGTATTGCGAGGGCATGGCAGTTCCTAACCACTAACTTAAAGCATACAAAATGAACATAAACAACATTTATGATTCGATTCCTTCCGATTTACTACTGAAAACAAGATTGTAAAACAGATGCTGCGCCCAAATAATCTATAGTGTGCATGGTGCAGGAATCGTCATTGAGCGTAGAGTAATCCAGAAATCAAAATCTAAACCACACTGGGGGCCTAAGATACGGGATACCTATCACACAAGCATCAATTTGAAAGAAAAAGGAAAAAAAAAAAAAAAATCGTAGACTTCAGAAAAACTTGGAAGTTTGTTGTCAGTTTAAAATATTCTTTTATTAGATAATTTTCAGTGCTTAAAAATGGAGATATTACCCAAAATATAGGCTCAATGTTAGATGGAGTCAGTGTAAAAGAATGTGAAAGATCATGAAGCAAGATTCCAAACCGGTCTATCAGATGGGGGGAACGAACAAACAAACAAACAACAGGAATTAGGTGAATTGAACGACTACGTACCTGGCTTATAGTCCTGATTTTGGCCTGCGCTTGTCTCGAACCATGTGCCACTTAATTCGTAAAAGAGAACTCAAGTTTTATGATTATCAGCGAATTAATCGCATTAGAGAGCAAGAACTGGCACTCCCATGGAATTATGACACTAGCTGAAGGTGACGGTAGTCTGCGAGGTCCTCTCACGGGATGCAAGAAGCATTGCATTAGTGATAACACCTTTTATTTTTGAATGTATAAATACAAGCACCGGGTTAGGAGAAAACGAAAGACGACACAAATATACGACGTATATTTACTGAGGTAAAGTAAATGAGACTCAAATTGAAGGCGATTATTTGTTTCGGAGGAGGGGAGATTTCAAATAGATCCGCCGATGGACCAGGAAGAACATTCATAAGTACAGCCATAGTTTCCCTGGCAATAACCCGCATCTTTCGGCAGCTAACAGTGTAGGCAGGGGCTCGCCTGTCTCTTTGAGATAATTTATGAAAATCCATTCCAGACTTTTACGGACTCTCAAAGGTCATGGTACCACATGTTGTTAGTGCATTTATTTGTTTATGTCCCTAAATTTTATAAATTAGCGATGACCAACTTTAAAACATATAGGATACAATTTTAGTATTTTAAACTTTTAAGTTGCATTTTGTGGGTGCGCGACCAAGGAACGTTTGACAACCGGTGCCAAACATATTCCATGTCGTAACATTTTGAATAGAATTTTGCTAAACACGGTATCTACAGTTTCACGATGCAAATGTATTATTTTCCCATACTTCTCATAATCCTGTAAATTTGTGAGTCTTACTCTACCCAGTCTTATGAAAATAGTACTTCAATAACAGCACTAGTTTAGATGATTCACCCAGCAGTAACCTTTACTTTTCTGTCTTTCGTATAGTCACTGCACTCTAATCTAAAGTAAAACATTCAAAATATCAGTAACATCCACCTGTTAAAAACACTCCAGAACACCCACCCACGGCTGCACTGCCGTGAAATATTCTGGATTTGAACCAAAAAGAAAATGCGGCTGAACGACTTCTCTTTACCGGAGGTTCAATAAAGTGCAAGTTTTCCTGTACGAAGTAGCCAGCTGTTACATGCATTCAGAAGCAAAAACTGCTTGTGGTTGTAGAGCATTAGAAAAGAAAAAAAGGGAGGGGGAAAAAAAGTTAATGACGACCGCAGAGAGGCCCGATGCAAAGGCTGCGATATAAGTAACCCGGAAGAAGTTTATGATTCTCATTTTCTCTAAGGATGGGAAATGGTAGGGGGGATGCAGATGAAAGGCTATAGGAGAAGTGTCAGAGCTTAGTTTCCTCTCTAACATGTGAGCAGGAAATTCACAAACAGGGACCATTTCTTATTAGGTTGCACTAATGTTCCTCTAACTGTCTAGAGAGCAAAGCATAATAGAATGGGATATAGTTTGATAAACATGTACACTTATAAGGAAATTAAAACTATAACGTTTTTTTTCCATAGCGTTAAGATGTATTAATGTAACCGTTATACTCTATGTACTAAGTATATTATTGTGATAATCAATGCTGCCTAAAACACTAAACGGATAAATGAACAGCTCAAAGCGTCCCATGCTTTTGGCTCTAGTTAAAACACCGTCAACTCTCCGAAACACAAAGTTTATCGTTTCAGCAAGAAAAAAGAAACCACAAATGGTGCATCCCAAATACGATGCCTCTAAGCACATTTTAGTCATTTTACCTTGAAAAAAACAAATGTAGCTACGTGTGGCGGAAAGAGCTTGTTATTCTGCTTGCTTCCGGCGACACGTGTTTATGTCACGTGTCCAACCTCTAAGAGGGACTTTCACCTGTCCAACAACTCCCTAAGCATTTCACGTAATCAGACAGCCTTGACCTTGCTCCTCTATTGCGAGAAATGCCACACTACTTCGAAGATATCAATGATGTGTTACGGTAGGGTATCTGGTAGCCAGGACATACGTAGGAAAAGGAAAAACAATACACACTAACAGAACTTGAAGCTGTTTGATACTTTTAAAAGCTGTATGTTAATCTCCTAAACCTAAGCATGAAGTCGAATGCTTAGATCAGAAAAACAAAAACAGGTTTCAAAATTAAATACATTCCTAGCTTTGCTGTGGTATTCTTTTGATTGGTTTATCTATGACAGCGCCATCGGGGATTAGCGTCATCGAACTGAACTGACAAACTAACGGTGAACAAAAAGAAACATTGCTGGTTGTCAGGTTACTTCATTATCTTTAGTATCTAAAATTAAATGCTGTTAAAGGATTTGAACTGAAGCATGGGGAATATCAAGAGGTTTAAGGGAAGGAATTAGGCCAAACAGTCCATTCAATTAATTTTCTTATTGCACAGCTAACGTTATTTAAAAATACCTTTCAAAAACAAGAAAATGAAAGCACCGCAGACCAGATAGACAACCCATAGTGGGGTTTTCAGTCAGTTATCTACCTGGTATGTTGTATGTATATGGAGAGCTGGTTGACTTGATTTGTAACAAATTAGTCTGGAATTGATAAAATAGAAAGTAAATTGACAGGTGGGTCTACAGTAAAAAAGATAATTTGGAACTTTGCTCCTTTCCTCACAAATGAAGAGATGAAACCTAATGGAATCCACAAGAGGATAAACCGTGCATGTGGTATTGCGTAGCTTCCTGCTGCCGAACGATCAGCGATGCTTTCCCTGGCGACGCGAGGTTTTTCCTTTACAGGCGGTGGTTTTTTCTATGAGCGAACCCCCGCGCGTTTGTAGCGCCATAGAGGGGTTAGGAAGCCCTGCTTGCTTATCTTTCGACATTGTTGACTGTCATCATAGCGCAGCTATTCCCGGGTGAGTGTTGTATTGTTCCTTTCTTAATTCGACAGTTTGCATAGTGTTTTATGCCTCGTGTGTTTACAACGGCACGTGTTATGTACAATTCATATTTGCAACTCAGTGGTGTATGAACTATAGAATTATTATTATTATTATTATTATTATTTTTTTTTTTTTTTTTTTGAGCATACAGTAGATTCTGTTACTTATGTGAATTCCATACCTAACCTTTTTACAGAGAATTAACCGACAGGGAGCTTGTTCATTCATTTTTTTTTCAACAGGACTCTGCCACTGTTCACACTGCGAATAATTCCATGAGAGCAATTCACAATGTGTTTCCACAAGAGCTATTAATAGGGATTTGTGGTCTCCTCGCTTCCCCGAATTAACACAATTTAAAAAATGCCGTGTACAACACGAACCCGCACATCATACAAAAATCAAATAATATTCATTAGGAAATTGTCCGGATTTCTCAAAATTAACTATAGCGAGTGATGAATAATTTCCTAAAGAGATGCCAAAATGTTGGAGAATAAGGCAGTTTCAACTCCCCATTTCATAATTTGTTAAGTAATGAGCCTCTTATATTGGCTTATGTATTGTTGTATGGTTGGTTTGTTTAATTGTTTTACCCTCCAGCTAATCACTGAAACCCGGCTAACGACAACGCGCTCCCTATATGCAAAACACTCCGGAGGAAAACAAAACTGATCGCACGGTACAAGTAAAGGTTTGATTATTACAATTTGAATAGGGTCGGTATTTGTTGAAGAGTATTTGTTGAAGATTTATCTCCACACAGAGCGCTCTATCGAAGCATCTTCACAAGAAATGTCTAGAATTATGAAAGATTGTAGTTTCAAAGTTAATGCAACAGCCCGTGAGCTTACGCATCTCACCTGATAGTTTCATAATCATTCAAACCTATATGATAAAGTCGAAGGTCAGTTCTCAATAGGTACTCCGAATGTTTCAGTTAAAAGAATTTGGGCCTTCTTCATGAAAATATTGATAACTTTTACTCTGGAGATGAAACAGGGGTTCATCACTATGTTTCAGAAAACAAGAGCCTATGCAATGAAAGCATAGACTCCCTAACCTACAATAAATTCCGTGTTCATCAGTCGACCGGAAACGTCACAACCATTTTTTGCAATACACAAATAAGTTCACTTTCAGTGGAGAAACCTATAGTTTTACGATAAAGTAATGACCTTCCGTTACTTCACATTGTCACAAATCCCCCCACCTCCAAAACAAGAAATGTTATCCAAGATTGTATTTGAAGCTTAACCACACAACCATAATTAGGTCTTGGCTCCCAGCAATTATTTCCTGAAGATTTTCCAACGATGAATATTATGAAGGAGGTGATAAGGGGTTGGCTGCAGTAACAAACCATATTCTTCAATTTAGAAGGGATTAAATCACCGAACGAACTGAACCAAGTATGTGAAAGTCAAGGGGGAATACACAAGAAATAATGAAGTAAATTTCGTGGTCATGTTTCCTTTTCATACTCAGGTAGATAAATTATTGAACGCTTTTCACACAAAGAAAAACATAGTGGATGGGGGAGAAAAATAATAGAAACTCCATTTAGAGGTCTTTAACTCCTAAACCACAGGCATCACAGGTGATGGACACTGATGATACATGATATTAAATCGTAAATTGGGAATGCTCTTTTTTTTAAAGGAAAATAAAAACCGTTCCAGACTTCTCCGGCATTTGCCATTTATGAAAACCGAGGAAAAACTGGAAAAAAAACCTCAATCAAGAATAACGATCCTGGCGGGAATCGAATCCCAGATATTCCCTTCACGGTTCAGTGCCTTAACGACTTCGGCCAATAATGGCGGAAAAAAAAAACCGAATGTTAGAAACAAGTTCCTGGGGCAAACTAAAAATTTTTAAAAAAATATATAACATAAGATTCCAACATATGGACTTAACAGCTAATGTAACTCATGTTATATGGCCGATGTATTTCATGCTAATTTAATTTATTAATGATCAGGAAATACTTTTCTCTTCCACTAGTCTAACGCTAAGCTGATTCTGTATTGCGATACAGAAGTCTATATATCTTCAGTTCGTTTACGTAGTTTGTACAGTTTTTCCAATTACTCTCTACCATTCATCAGGATTTTTAAGACTGTTGCATCATTTGTTCAAAGATGTAACAAAATTTGACCCAATGTGAAATATAATACTGATATTATTGCAGTAATTTACGAGTTTGTTAAAGAGGGTCTTAAATAAGACGTGCAATTTAGCTAGTTATTAAAGAGAAACTGAAATTTTGAACTAGTAGCACTAACAATATATAGTAAAAATACATTATTTTATTTACTCAGGAACTTATTTAAATTTTCTTGAAAATCGATGAAGGGTTGGTAGGAATAACGACGAGGGTCCAAATAACAAAATTTGGAGAAAAATTAATGTTAAAGTTTAAAATCCACTACTATAGCATGTATGCATAATGCCATTACTTTTAATTAATTTTATTTATCTTAATGTGTCCTTTAACAGGTTGAGGAAAAGAGTTACAATATTGAAAATAACAATTAAAATAAATAAAAATAGCATCACTGATCACAAAAAAGTGTAAACAAAACTTGAACATTGTCTTATAATCGTATTATGCAAGCCTATACTGTCGGAACAGCTGATTTGTTACACAGTTCATGAGGCATTTTACTTGTACCAGATATTCTGACTGAAATCTTTTGGATTGAATATGATGTACATGTAGAATGAGACATAAATGTGTAATTTTGAAAAAAGGGTTGGTAATTTTTTATAATGGGTTTCTGACTTATTGTAGGCTTATCACATAACACAACAAACCCGTCCTAATTATCTTAGTCTTGCTCTTGTTTAATGTCTGAAGTTGTCAAATTGTCACAGAGCCCTTGTGCTTCTTTTAAGATAAATTTCTTTAGGTTCTGAAGCTTGAACTTTTCTTTCGATATTGGCAATATTTCACTGTATAAACTTTCTGAATATTGAAACTCACCAGCACCCAATGCTGGAATATCTTGTACTCTGCGTCTCCTTGTGCAGTTAATAACAGTCTTAATCCAGGATCCATTATACACATAACGATAAGAGATTAGATGAATATTGGAAGTTCTTTTATGGATCCCATAGGAAATGGGAATTTTTCTTTGAATTTAGGCTTTAAAAAACAACGAAATAACGACTGCTCACAATCAGCAACTTTGAAGATGGATGCCTTTTGTCTGACATTTTTAATAACATTTGCCTGCTCAGTAGGGAGTTCTACTATAGCCTCTGATTAATCAGACTCATATTAACAATCCTAACCCTAATCTTGAAAGTATATGCTAGTAAGGATCAACAAGATTATGAGTCTTAAGTTTTCCAGGCCGATGCCTTTTAACCAATGAACAAGAAATCAAGCCTCCTAGATATGTTTTATTCATTATAGTTGCCTGTTATTACATTTTAAATAATGGGCATTCTATCATCCATGTTAATGTTTTATGAAACACTTCATTACGGTACAATGACAAGATGGGCCCAACTCATGACATTGTAACTTTTTATTCGACGGCCCTTGGAGGCTCACAGGGGTTAAACAATCTTGTTCACATCACCTAACCTCCCCTTGGTTGTATACACATCACCGCATGGTCTTCACATCACTTCCCCATAACTGCAACTAACTTTGAAATTAATTATTTTGAAATAAATACGCTTACGGCGATGCTGCTACAGCTATCCGGCAAGAAACAATCAGTGTTGTCTTCAAAGCTACCACCACCATCACAAGTAATATGATTATTATTAAGACTATTTCACGAATAATATTAGAATTTAAATATAATTCCTCTAAACTTGGCTTACAATATTTTAATAATTGTATATTTATACTTGACCTTTTCAAGCAATCTTGCGACAGAAGAAGGCCAATTGTCAATAATGCCATTAGAGAAGACTAAAATACGGATTTAGGACTATTTTATGAATAGAATAAGAGTATAAAATGTTATATGTACTTAATGAATACTTATTCGATTCAGAAACCGTGATACTGAAATGGACAACAGTCGCCTGTTCAATCGCTACCGTTCGATTTTCTAATACCAACTGAGAGGGGAAAAAAAAAAAAAAAAAATACAGTGTGTCCATTTTTTCTTTGTATTCTTAGGTTTGGAATTTCCATTGGCAATGGAAATTTGCACATTTGACGCATCACCAAAACGCTTTGAAGAATCCTCCATTTTGCGTTATGATTGTCGTTTGTCCATGCTTTTGTTGCTATCAATAGCTGCCCACCGCCTCTAGCAAAAGTGCACTGTGATGCATGTTTAGGAATTATGTAGTGGAAGTATAGAGTTGTCTACACCGAGTACGAGACAAATGCACGTCGCGTGATAAAACAGATTTGATACACTTTTTTTCTGGATAATTTCACTCCGTAATTCGGCTATGATTGATCAAAATTCAAAATTTTGTTTCGTTTCATTGGTCGATTTTAAAATAACGTCACATGAATGAAATAGTCACCTTATTCCCTGAAACGAGTATTGGACGCTTTTAAAAACTTCCGTTAATCTGTGGACCTTTATCATATTTGTACTAATCAAGTTCTTAACATAATTCAATAGATGGCAGCCCTAACTCAAAAATGGCATTTTGTGGACCCTCATCGTCCTTCCTGCCAACCCCTTCAGATGTTAATGGAGAAAAAATAATACTACATGAATATCGGTAATATACAAGGAAAAAAAAAACCGAAGAAAAAAGTCTCGTGTTAAAATTATAGTGGAATTAATGTTTTAAAAGTATTTCATAACCTGTCCAGGTTCACATATCTACTGCACAGCTTACTTTCCTTTGAGTACAAATCTCTGGAGAGAGCGTTAAGACAGTGATATCGCTTCTACCTAATGCCCAGTGTTTATATCCCGCGATAGCTTACCACCTCTCCTAGGGCTAACTTTCTGTCTATACTTATAGAACTACAAACTATTTTGTAAAACAAAACATAAACATGGAGGTAGGACACTGTTATGTGGATTAGGAAATGCGATATGGTGCCTTAAGAAATACAAGTCTGTCGATATCAGGAAATTTCTCCTCACTTGCTCAGCAATCCCATGGCACGCATGTGTGACACCTTCCTTATTAGGACACTGTTTCTTAAAACATTTTGTTGGTTTTACTACGTAAGTTGCAGCATTCATAACGCTTTTATACTTCATACAAGATAGCCAAAGCATATTCGCAGCTCTGCTAAAAATATCGCATATTGAACAGTAATTTATTTAATGATTGCCATGTTAGAAGGTAGGTACCGGTTCTTCTTTATTCAACTTACCTACAACCAACATTGGAACATGGCGCCCCCGCCCATTGAAATTCAAACGTTTTAATTTTCAAATTCGTTTCTCAGTTTACTTAGGTGTTTGCATTTATATGCTGAACTTATGTCTTCCGGAATGTTGAACATTTTGGAATGTGTCTTGAAGTAAACATTTATCACTGTATAGTTTGCTTAGGCAAATATCCGCGGCAATGAAATTTTTGTACATGTTTGGGAAAAAAAAAAAAAAGTAAAATGTAAATGTAAATGTAAAAAAATGAGTAAAATGTGTAGGGGACTCCTTTTGCAGTTCACTGCCTATTCTTTTTTCTATTACAAAGGAGTTTATGTTTAAATTGTACACTATGTTCCATATTACATGCCACAGTTCCTCATATTTTCACAAGGCAACAATTACAGAACACAACAATACCCAGTAATAAAACACGACTGCCCCGTGTTGAGAAAAACAATTCTGCAATATATTGATTTAGTATTTGTTTATTTCTCGGAAAGAAACAGATCCAACGCAATCTGCTTCTCTCGTGCTGCGCTAACTTTTGAATGAACTGTACTCCGCAGTGAGGCGCGGAATGATCCTTGTGTAGCTTTGACTGTAAACACGGATATAGAATGTGTCAATAGCGCCTTTTAGCAATATATTTCCGAGTGTACTAATTACGATTTTCAAACCAAGCAGAGCTATTTAGTACTCAATTTTTATCTTTAATTGAATCGTTTTTATTTGCCCCAAGAGAGGCTGTGTTTTACTATGGAGCTTCTTTGTTCACTCTTTTGAAACCACGCCATTACAAAATCCACAACAATCGGCGCCCGAAGCTAATGGTCTGGGGAAGCGTGTTTCACTTTTCATGTCCATATCGTGCGAACTAGCCAAGGGGCCTTCGGCAGAACACAAATCAGGTCCTTGAAGTTCCGTCTGCCATGTTAGAAACTTGTTCCATCACACAAAGACCAGGTAAAACATCTGCCCTTAGGTGTACCACTGATTTCAGACTTTACTCTCATTCTTGTAGGAAAAGATGGGGGGGGGGGGGCTTTCGCTGCATTCCAGAACCACGACAAGCCCACTTTCCTAAACCATCATTACATTGGCATGAACAGCACGTGCGAAACGAAACGCAACAAGGAATAGCCACTTTCCATTTACCAGAACCAGAATTTTTCAACAACTACGAGACCGGTTGCATTTCATTTTAAGGATTTAGGAAGGGAAAAGGGGATATATATATATATATATATATATATATATATATATATATATATATATATATATATATATATACTGTTAATGGAGTAATAAAAACTTCTAAAAAGCATAAAAACTCATAAAAAACACTCAGAGTGCAATATAAAAAGGTTCACATAAAATTTCACACTAAAAACCGTAAAATTGAACACTAAAATCACACTATATTTCGAGCTGTGGCTCTTGGTCACGTGATAAAAATGAACTGAGCTCTGGCAGGCAGCTTCTGTCGTTGTGAGGCATAGAGATGTGACGTGGCAGCAAAACTGCCAACTTTGGCTGAACAAAGTAGTTTGGCAAACCTGGCAGTATTACAGGGAGATGTTGAGGCCTGGAGGAATACGGGCTTTATGTAAAACTATTGCTGCCATCTCTACGTCTCTGAGTAAGGTGTGTTTAGATGGAGGAGCGGCATCTATGAGAATAAGAGAGAAACAGTTATCGAATAGATATCTATTATCTATTATCTATTAGAATGAACAATCACAGGCATTCAGTTAAAATTTGTTCCCCATTACCGGTATCACAACATGCCAATTTTCACCAGGCCACGTTCGATAACTGTTTCTCTCTTATTCTCATAGATGCCGCTCCTCCATCTAAACACACCTTACTCAGAGACGTAGAGATGGCAGCAATAGTTTTACATAAAGCCCGTATTCCTCCAGGCCTCAACATCTCCCTGTAATACTGCCAGGTTTGCCAAACTACTTTGTTCAGCCAAAGTTGGCAGTTTTGCTGCCACGTCACATCTCTATGCCTCACAACGACAGAAGCTGCCTGCCAGAGCTCAGTTCATTTTTATCACGTGACCAAGAGCCACAGCTCGAAATATAGTGTGATTTTAGTGTTCAATTTTACGGTTTTTAGTGTGAAATTTTATGTGAACCTTTTTATATTGCACTCTGAGTGTTTTTTATGAGTATATATATATATATATATATATATATATATATATATTTCATTGTCAATCTATTGAAGAAAATATTCTAAAACTCAAAAGATAAATAATTACAATAATAGAATTGCGTGTCTAATTGCAGATTGCAGATCCTTTGACGCCCCTTCTTCCCCATGATGAACTCTTGGATAACCCTCGTGTTGGAATGGATATACAAAGTCTTTACATATGGCGAACATTTAAATTGGTATGTCTGCCATCACGTTTGAAGAAAAAATACAACATTTCAAAAGCTCCTGTCACCCTTGCCAGTCTGCCAATGGCTGGCGGGATAGTGCAGTTATATTACGTCCAAGGGCGCTCCCACATCCCCCCCCCAGCATAATTATTTAGCATGGTCTATTCTCATTGTGAACTTAAAAAAAAAAAAAAAAAAGAGCACGAAAATAACGACGTATAACCTATTTGTTCTTAATTGTATCTTACAAAATAGGCGCATTTCCTCTCTCTGTAGTAGCGGTAGCATGCGGGTCCTCCGTTAGCGAGGGAGGCTCAAAAATTTACAAGTGCTTATATTTGTCTTCTTCCAAGATGGGCTAACTTGTCTCCTGCCTATTTTTGCGCTCTCTTGGGCCAGCAGAAAGACGGTCGATGGCCAGTGCTTGGTATTCTCTCTTTTCTTAGGAACTAGATGTTGAGGGTTACTGACACCACTGACTAGGGGTCGTTTTCGCACTTTGAAATTGGATGGCTTCCTCAATATTTGTTAGTTGACTTTCATAGTGTTAACTATTAAATTACCAACAATCGTATCTGTTTTATGGCAATGAATAAAAAAGGACCTTTTGTTGATTTTTTTTTAATAGTGTTTAGCGCCCGACCCTATTTATAACAGCCACCTCAGCTGGTGGACACTGATGAATGATGCATGGGATAAAATGATAAATTTGGAGTTTTTTTAAGGAAGCGTTCCAGGCCTAAGTTTAGGGTACCTCCCAGCATTTGCCATTTATGAGGACTGAGGACAACCTGGAAAAAACCTCAGAGAGGATGGTCCTCGTGGAAATCGAGCCCCTACCGCTTACGAATCCGTGCCTTAATGACCTAGGTCATTAACAGTGGTACATTTTATTGAGGACTCCATTTTCGCGTTTAAGTTTAACTATTAAATTGGAAGTGAAACGATTTGGACCTAATCGAAAGCTATAAATGCCCACTCAGTAAGACGGAACAAAATTGTTTCTTTTTTTTTTTTTTCTTCTTTGTTTCAATAAACATAGTTGATAGCGGCTGAAGTGAGAAACGCATTTTGTCTACAAAAATGAGATTAGAAAATAAATAGAAAGCGCAAATTTCTTTCCATAAAGGCCGACGAAACGACAGATATTACATGCATGTAACAATTTATTGTGATATTACGATACATCAGTGGGAGTAAACCGATTGAAATATTCATAAAATTCATTGTCGTTTCTCAATTGACTGCAGGAGGCTTAAGGCGTACTTTAACAGCTGAATTAGAAGGGTTCCATATGAACATTATAGCACAAACGTATTGAGAGAATGTCGGGGAAGAGCATAAGTATTGATAAAGAGATATTCCCGCACCATTTGTGTATCATGCAACTGTGCCCCTGGCCCATTCTTCTACAAGGGCCATGAACCGCCACTGGTTCCGTACATTACAGTTAAGAGGGCTGCGCCTCGGGGAACCAGTTCCACTGCAGTTCAGGCCAGATGACGCGATGCTGCGGCTTTTACCAGCATTTAGTGGTTCCCGCCCGGAATCGATCTTGATTCAGAGAAAGCAGAGCCTTACGTAAGACACCACCCTGAGTGTGGCTTCTTAAAGAGCCCTTTCTTAAATTTCTTATACCCTTTTTTTGAGATTCTTCTGAGGCTACATGTTCAGCAATAATCCTCTTCCCCTCCTTTCTTTTGCTCTTCTTCTCATTCTTATGTGTGTCTTGTTTGAATGGATTTTTTTTGTCGTCTTTCTCGTTCTATGTATTTTCATTCGTTTTGTTTTCTTTATTCTCTTTTCTATTGTTTTACTTTTTATCTCCTGTTAAGCTTTTTCATTTTTCCTCCAATTTTTATTTCTTTTTCTTTTCTCTTTAAATTTTTGTCTTCCATTTCCCCTAGTTTTCGTTCTTTGTGTTTTTTTCACACTTTTTTTTTCTTCGTGTTTCTATTCTTTCTTCTCCATTACATTTTACACCTTTCCTTCAATCTTTTCTTCCTCTTCGTTCCGCTTCTCCTAATTTCCCCCCTTCTTTTCCTCCATTTGCTTAATGCCCAATTTTATTTTATTTTTCTGCAACCATTCCTTTGCTATGGAATTGGATTGTTATGGTCGGCGGAGGATATTTACGTGTTTTGGCCTTGATCAGTAGCTAAGTCGTTTGTGGCTACGGGAGGAAGGGATGAGGTGAGAGATACTGGGTGGGCAGGATCTAGCAGAACGTAGACAGGGTCCCTAACATTGATTCCAGACGCCGGCGAAGGCTCCCCCCTCTCCGTGGAGCTAGAGCCCCTCAGAAGGGCTGCTTCCATACACGAGGCAGGGGCAGAGCTTTTTCAAAAGCGCAAGCCACCGCCATATCGCATCAGCCCACCTCGCCTGGCATTTTGGACCCTGTTACCAAACGAATGGAATGAAATTATGCGAAATGGGATAGCGGGAAATGACAGACGCATCCCAGTATTCGACTAAGCGACCAGAAAAACCAGGTGGAAGGTCCTAAGGGATTTGAACCCAGGACCTCTCGAATGCGAGTCACAAGAAGTAGGTAACACCGAGCCGCCTCGTGCGTTTTCTTTTCTCTTAGTTCTAGCCTCTGTATATATTAATCATTCTTCCTCCATTGTCTTGTTCGTTTCCTTTTCCTATTTGCTTCTTCTAAAGCTCTTCCTCTTTCTATTTCTTTCCGTTTTTCCTCCCCTTTTCTAAATATAACTTTTCACTGGGTACGTTAATGCAAACCTTCTGCCTACTGAAGGATAATACGCATACGTGACTTGCTAACTTTCAGTTTCACTTCTTCTGCACGCAAGTGTCGCACAATTGTGTTCCTTGTTCAAAGCGAAAGTAAATGCAATTAATTGCCGCTTTTTCCTGGTGCGGCGCGCATCTTACTAGAGATTGCTGAATTTTGACGTTTTACACGGTTTTACACTTTCTACTCGAGGAAGATCAGGGGGTTTGTGTGCGAGTCTGCTTACATTCTTGAGAAGAATTATAGCCTTAACTTTACTACTGTGATTCGCATTCTTCCCGACCTGCTCCCATATATTATGAGTGCTATAGCTTAGATATATGCATGCTCTCCTTGCAAACAGTTTCGTTTATTTCAAATAGGGAAAACCTAACTTTTTGTTTAGAAGAATTTAGGATTAGCGCTTTAGTTTACAATTTTAGTGAAAAATAGGATTTTTCAGACACTGGCGCTAAAGGAGTTTAAAACCGATAGTGGCCCGCAGTCGATATTACTGAAGGGATATTCCGATTCCACCAGTAAATTGGAAGAGGGACCAGATGGCTCACGCGCTTTTTTCAACATCATTATTGCAGGGTCAGTTAAAGGTCTAACGGGTAGAACAGTCAGACCCTCTGGGAATAGATTCAGTAACACAATCGTTTCTTTTTATTTTTGTAACAGAATGCATATAATTAAATTACGCATTTTACTTATAATTGGAATATGCCAAGTTTTTTTAGGAATTTAGTGCCTTTTTTTCTCTTAAAAGCAGTGAAATACTTTGCTGACAATGTAAATATGAAGATAATAGCATTGCCACATAGAGCCACACATGAAGGAACTATGTTGAAAAATGACGTGGAACCATTTTCTTTTTGTTACAGACACCAGCTGCGCTCACTAGGAGGTCAGCAACCGAGACACAATGTCCAACAACTCCGTCATCCTCAGTGTGCAAAGTGACAGGTCAGTCACCTGGCCCCACCAAGCATTTCTCTCATAAACGATGGCCGTTCTATCACTACTTAGCCCATAGGTAGGGAGGATAGAGCATACAAGTACTTCAACAAATACGGAAAAGCTAAACGCTACTTATATATTTTCCGATATGCTTCTCAATCTAGGGTTCTTACAACTATATTTACTTTCTACTAACGTCTTGAAACATGCAAATAAATATCACATTCAGTTTGACAATTTTTTCAAACTTCTAAATAAACAAAGCCCCTGCCACATTTTCATTAGCCAATTAAATAACTGCAGGGATTTAAAAATGCCGCAAAAATTATAGAAAAAGATTACAGGCATGAAACCATACATTAAATTTTACTTAATTACAGTTTCTACACCTATTTCTTAGATCTTATTAAAATATTGATGAGCAGAAGAAAGATATCAGCAAAAAGCTAACCTAAGAATGTCAGTACACTTAGAGTTTCAATTTACGGCTTCGGTATTTTCGTTGGTTTTAAAATCGAAGACTCAATAAGTTTCACATTCGACCAGGGAAGGGAGGGGAAAAAACAAACAAACAAACAAACAAACAAACAAAAAAAAACGTATAGACACTAATTCTAGATTAATTTATTCATGACAGCACTTTAAAATATTTAGAAAATCACTGACATAATTCTAAATGCATATTAACATATTCATCGTCTGTAATACACTTTATTATGAATTTCCTTAACATATCAATGCATTTTATCTTTATATTACACTTCTTGATTATAAGCCACATCCTCGCTTGCGGAAGTCAAAAATAGCGCCGCAATCATCTTCTCTAGAGAAAATACAAATGCATACAGTTGCATTTAGAACAAGGCGTGGCTCAGCTAAGAGTGAAAGCAGGGAAAGGATGAACCTGATCCATGCTGTTTCTGATTATCTCACCTTTTAAATCACAGCCTTCATCGTTGAACGGACTGCATGTTCAGCACCGTTAAAATATTTTGCAATAATTTTCGAGCACATGAAATGTATTTGCTTTGCCTATTTAATGCTTAATGCCCCTAAGGTCGGAGGTCTTTGTGGTCTCCACCCATAGGAAATATTTTCCTGATTACACGACCCCTTTCTGTAAGCAATCCAACAATAACGGCTCTTTACAAAACCCACGTTATAGTAATCAATGAATATAGTGCCCGATTTTAATGAACAACAATGTGTAGCTACCTGGTTCTTGTTCCATTCTTTGCGAAAGCTTGTTTCAACTTTGCATCAATCTCATCTGTCACACGATTTTAACATCAGCGAATGTATAATTCTGTTCGGGGACACGAGAACTCAATTATCAATATATAACCTTCTTAGTGAACACACAGCAATGAATCTTACTACTCTTTATGGACCTCATGATCCTATTTCACGAAATAATAGTCTATTAGTTTACTAATTACTAACCGTAATCCCACCAGTTCTAATAAAGCCTGTTTCATGAAAATTTATTCCACAGTGGTAAAATCATAAAATTTTGTCAGTCACTTGTCAAAATTAATGGTGTAGCGACTGTATTCGAGAGTCAATAAGGCTGTTTCGGGGATATTTATTGCTCCGTGGACTGTTTGTTGATGCGATTTTGTTTACGCGGAATACATTTTAAATCGTATATTTAAGACAAGAAATAGCATTATGTCTATCATATCGAAAAGAATTTCTAGTATAAAACAAAGTAACGTAGCTGAATTGAATTTGAATTAATGAGCATAAAGAAGTACTATTTAGGCAACTGGACAAAATACGAAGACAAAAGCCGAAAAGTGGAAAATAATAACGCAAACTGTGGGGTTAATTGGGGGTTAATTACATAGGAGAAAGATTACGCATATGTAAGGTAAGTGTTTTTATTTTACATTCATATTCCCCATTCATATTATTATTTACAAATAATGGTGTAAGTAGCTCAGTTTCTAGTATTTTTTTTTTTACATGAAAATAAAAATTTCAAGAAGTACGGGAATGGGTGTCGGATTTGAAACCACATATTAGGTAATAACATTAATTTATAATAGGATACTCCATTCATTTGTTTTGTTTACCTATATTAACACTAGGGGGTGCGCAGATAGCACATGGAAAACCACTGGAGTAAAACGCAACTTTTTTTTTATTATGCGGCGGAGGTTACATAGCAGATGTATTGAGTGCAATCGCACATGGTCATTTTAACACACACACACACACACAACCATGATAAGCACTTAACACCAACACAAGCACTGGAGGTGCGTAAATAAACTGCCAGTATCCGACCAGTATTTAGTCCTAAAGGAGCCGTTGCCGCGATTGCGGTGAAAGTTGAAAGGTGCCATTGTAGGTTGTTGGTGTAGGGATGGTAGCTTGAATGGAATGGTAACAGTAATCTTTAATATTTTTTTCTAACCAACAGGAAATTTAGAATGTATTTTATAGAAACAAAAATTTAGTCGACATTATAGATATTAGAAATGCGCGTTATAAATGATGCAAATACATTCAGGAATTCGTGAAGATAGGACGTAAAGAGTGCATTTGAAGTTCCACACTAATCTTACGCTTAGCCCTCATTCACATGTTTTCAACGTTTTGTCTATGAATTTCTGCATTGTTCGAATCTACACCACAAATTTGGTGGCTATTCCGAACACTTCCGCCTGTTTTCAATTTCTTGTTACTCGAACATAAACCCTCGTTTGACTCCAGCAGTTTCACTCTCACAAATCTGAACAAACCATAGTGCATTGTGGGAGTATCCTATTCTCAAAGATTACCAATATATGTACGTTAGTATGTAAATTCACCATTCGAGATTCAAGGGTATAATTCCACTAGTTAATAATATGCAATATTACAAGATCAAATGTTTCGTAAAACAGAACACTAATAAGACAAAATCTGCCACTCTAATTGTTTTCGCCCAAGTTCTACAAACACACACTTGTAAAATAAACAAGTAATACAAAATGGATACTACTTTTATCAGAACACGAGTGTGTTACAGGTGTCAGGAATTAATACATCTGTAAACTTCCTCCTGGACCATCGGGTCGTAAGGTTTCAGCAAATTAATGAACACCGTACCTTTGCTCATAAATATTCTTCACTAGCAATCCTCCTTCATGAACATCAGTAGTTTTATATAATCAATGACTATGCCCCCTTAAAGGTGTAATGATATTTTCAAGATCCATAGTCCCAAATCACTAAATCAAACGTGACATCTAAATATTTCACGAACGATCGTCATTATTTCTTAATTGCTATTACTGGTTCGTGCATACAGCACATTAACAACAAGATAAACGCACATCCCTTCTTTATTGCAAAGCGTTGGGAATCCTAACCTTCGATGGCTACTGTTTCAGTAACCGCACCTGGCTTGAATGACTCATAATGGCGATATCGCCACTTTGTACCACTGAAAGGTTTTCTGTAAATGCAACCTGCTTCCCTTGAGGTTGTTCTCATTAATTTGTCAAATTGCTGTTTCTGCGGAATTACAGCTCAAGTGCATATCACGCAAACGAAAGCATTAAAACTCACGGGAAAAATACTCCCATCATCCCAGCACGCCCGTCGTTGACTCACAGAAATACACATGAGAGATGTGCTGGGCTTGTGCATAATGGTCACGACATTAGAGAGCCATCATCATTCGAACTTATCTACCACAACGGAAGTTACATCCCGGAAACAGTGCAAGGCAAAAAGTATAACGGAATGTGTATTAGCAACTGCTGTTCTATTCCAAAACTTCTTCGCTAAACTGACACATTTTAAGGCCAAAAATATTTGTGTACAGAAACATCAGACAGAAAAATAAAATGAACTTCTTTTGAAAAGAGTGTCTGAATGCTTTTGAATGTTTAATTTCATAATTCATGAATATTTTGATATTCGGATATACACGGATATGAATATTTTCTACTGGGCGTAAAAATATTTGTTACGAAAAGACATTGTTTTATTTTAATCACCATATTTTGATAATACGAAGTGAATTAATATTCATATATATAAATATGTTTTTTTCCTCTTTATGAGGGTGCATTTGGTGTACCAATTTTGGCACCGATAGTACGTAAAGATAATTTTAATTCTTTTGAAATATTACATGATTTGTTTTAATTCCTTTGTGTTTTTTTTTCAGGAAGATACAGTATTCAAATCTATTTTTAACTTATTTATTTATTTATTTATTTATTTAATGTGAACTTTGTGAAATGGGATTAAGATAATTTTTTTGTTATAAGTATCTTCTTTGGTTGTTTATTATTAGGCTTTTGAATTTGTGTTTTAATAATTTTAGCTATGTATTCGGTGCTTGTTATGAATTCTCTGATTATTTTTATTTATTGTATTATTGTCATTGTGTTACTTGTATTATACTTTTCAAAATTTAAATCCACTTTATTTTTATATATCACTTTTTAATGTATTCCATTGCCAACTTTCTTATTTTGGGATGTGAAAGTAACAAGGGGTACAAGTTAAGTTTTATTATTCTTTTCTTCGGTTTATTTGCTTCTTTGTAAATATTATTAGCGGTAGGTGTAAGGGAGTCTTTGTCTTTCTTCGTGATGATTAAAGAGCATACACCTGAGGTGCATAGTTTTACTACTGCTGATATAGATTTCAAGCTTCTACAATATTAATAACTACAATTAACGTTCATGTGTGGCTAAACATACAAAGCTGTGGTAATGCACCTATTAAACCTATGGTTTTCATACTAATAAACTAAATGGCTATTACAGTTTGGAGAAGTTCGTCTCTACGGAAAGCATTGAATACTGGCCACGTTTTGAAATAACAATTTGACTCAAATTTATACTTGGTGTTGGTCCACCCAGTTTTTAAAAATTGATAATGGTCGCAAAGAAAAAACGTAGAATATAAGCTTTATTTAGGTTTTTTTTTATTTATTTTTTTTTTTTAAAGATTCAATTAACAGAAAACAAGGTAAAGTAATTACTTCACGAATTCATACGAAATTTCACTAGTATGCCATTCAGTGACAGCTTACTAATTAAACCATAATAGAAAGGGATACTCTTAATGGGACCAAAATGCTGGTTATCACGTACGACTGGAGAGTAATGTTACTTCAAATGTAATATTGTTTGATATTGATATAACTGCAGGTTTCTCATATTTAGTACATGTGAGTATTTCACTACAATTGTCTAATAGTATTTTTGAATATTTCATTCATCTTTGTAACGCTACAGTAATCAGTCGTATAAAACTGTGAGAGGTTTTCCTGGTAACGCACCTGACGAACGGTGGAAATTTCTGGTGTACATACACATCACAGCTGCTAAGGACGAGCTTCCTCCTACCGCTTTCTCTCGCCTACCTCGGTCAAAACACCCCGCAAAATTATCAATAAATTGTTTTGCAGCGCGTTGTAAGCCAAGTCCTTTACAGGAACTCAGGCGCAAAACAGAACTTTCCTGTAGACATTGTTATTAGCGAACTCCGAAGTAATATAGTACCTATTGCGGTTGTACCCGTGAAACGATTTTTGAAACTTTTCTTAATATCTCCATCGATCCTACCTACTAGACATCGAAAATGGCAAATAGATATACTCATGTATATTAAGGCTCTAGCGATTACAATTATTGTTTTTTCTCGACGATACTCGGCACATAACCAGCAATTAACAAACGATCTGTCGAGTTCGTTAACACACAAAATTGGACCATTGGGGATGGAGGTTAACCTAAAGTGAAAAATTTTAAAAAATTGTAATTTTTTTATCCAAGGAAACTAGGTACATTTCCTTAAAACAAACACATAAAAGTAGCTTTCGAAAATCTGGGCAATCGGGTTATTAGGAGCTCAAGCGAAATTTAAAAATAGCTCTGGCGGCCGCAATTTTTATTTCTTTGTAAAGGAAACTTGGTATAAACCACTGAAATAAAATAAGAACAATAACTTCTGAAATTCGGTGAAATTTAACTATTAGGAAAGCGGTTACCTAAAATCCAAAATTTAAAAATCCTCTATACCATTTAAATAAAATAAGAGAAATAGTTTCTGAAAATTAGGGAAGTCGGGGGGTGGGGGTTTACCTGAAGCCCAAAATTTAAAAATCGCTCTAGCAGCACAAATATTTGTTTTTTCTCAACTAAACTCAGCATATACCAATTAAATCAAATAAGAAAAATGATTTCTGAAAATCTGTGAAATCAGATTATTAGGATTTGTTGATTTGGTTTATTTACGGACGCTCTTTAACATCTCAGGTCATCAGCGTCCCATTCAATTCAGGGCGTGAAACAGCCGCTAAATTTTGCTCAGAGGCCTCTTCTTTTAGGCTTGAGGTTCTCTTTCGTGCCGTAAATGTACGACACGGGACCCACGGCATTACTTCCCTTCCGAAGGGAGCCATACTTAGGATTTTTACACCAGAAAAAATACATCTACCCTGGCAGGAACTGAACCCGCGATTTTGGGTTTACGAGGCAAGTATGATTACCACTAGGACCGAGAGATAATTAGGAGTGGGGGTTTACCTGAAACCCAAAGTTTAACAATCAACCTAGCGGCACCAATATTTGCTTTTTCACAACGAAACTCCGTATATATTATTTAAATAAAATAAAAATAGTTTCTGAAAATTAGGAAAACTGGATCATTAGGAGTAGAGGTATCTTGGAAAGCGAAATTCAAAAGGCACTCTTCCGTTTACTTTTCTATTGTTTTAAAATAAAAGGACAAATTAATTCAGCATATAAATTGTATTCAAAATTATAGGCTTCATATTTAGCAAAAGCATTGTCGTGCAGATAGTAAATGTGGAAATATTAATCTAATATATGTTTGAGAATCATATTTGTATGTAAGAGCGCTCTGTAATAACCTTCAGAAAATGCTTGCATTACATGTTTTTATACAACAGTATTTAAATTAAATTTAAAAGCCAATGAAATCTATGAAATTTTCCATTGTTTATTGTTGATTGTGTATATTTGTTTAGTACATGTAATTGTTTTTAAATGGCAACATGTATTTGTTTTGTTTAAACATATAACTAGAAACTTTCTGTTATTTCTATTTTGGTGAATGTAAAGATGAAATCAACAATGGTTACATTTAAATATATTTAAAAATACCCGCAAAGTATAGCTTTGTCTTTCAGTGGTCATATATTTCATTTAATTAATAGTATACCATTAATTTTTGTTGTTTAATCTCAATAATAAATACTAAAAATGTAGTTTCTCTTTTGTAATACAGGGTGGCTGGCTACTGTGTCGGGGGTGTGCTACTTGAGCAAGATTTCAACTTACACAGACTCTAGACAGCGGAGGGGAAATATACTCCCCGCTTCCGCCGATATTGCTCTGCCGGCCGTTCCCGCGGTTGCGTCAAGCACTTCTCAGCTTCTACTTATAGAAGAAATTCTGATGATGTTTCCCTAATATCACACAGTAATGGAATATTGTTTCATTTCATTAATTAATAAGGGCATAAATGAGGTTTTTATATTCTTTTTTAAATTTATTCTACTAGATGAAGAATTCGCTTGTTTATGCAGCTCCTGCTTGATGGACATTTTTCCTATTATTCATTAAAACGCATTAAGCAATAGTTATAGGAAATTAAACATTAAATTTTACGGTAGCACAAATCAGCAACCTCCTAGAGTTACAGTCTCTAATGAATAGAGAAAAACTGTTTTACTACATTTTGCCCTTTCTGAAGCGGTTTTTGATTAAATGTTCATATTTTGTCACTTTTTCAAATACATATTTAAATTTGAGGTTTTCTTATGGAAAATGCAAGATAATTTCCTGCAAATGTTACACTTATTTTTCAGTTATAACGTATCACAATATTCTGATTAGTGTAAGCTTTGCTAGTTCTGTTATTTTTTGCATCAATTGCAGCGCCATAACCTTTTCCGGTTATCTATGGTCATAACATGACAACACTGTAGATCGAAGAATGAAACTATACGTTGTAACAGTAGCTATCTTCAACTGTTTATCTTTAAACGTGTGAAACAAACGACGGCAGTTTGTAGTATAGCACAGTCTAGCATGCAGAGTAACTTAAAACGTTACTATTTAGGATGAAACGCACCGCAACACAACTGCAGAGGCACGAATTTATCAAGAAAGTTTACCAAACAGAAGAGCATCGTATCCTAGGACATTTACTAGCATCTGTAAGTTGTCGACTTAATTATGAATAGTTTCATTAAATTATCTTCTCTCAAATTCATATTTTTATTTTTTATGTTCTGAATTCTAATTTTAATTACTGTAAACAATCCCTAATCCTTTATTGTACCGAAAGAACCTATTAATGATTTTTCATTCTTTATTATGGCCAGCTAATATTTTAACTCTTGCGTCAATAGAGAGGGGCAGAGGAGTAATGCAATGGCAAAATTTTTCCAATTACATGATCATTCTCAGGTTATGCATAAATTCAGATGCTCTCTACCAACCTGTATTTGTATCATGCTTAAGTTTATTTTCTCTTAAAAGTATTTAAAGATATTTTTAAACATTTATTTGAATTTAACGTAATTATAGCATTTTATTTAAGATACGAATATATTTACTGCATTGATGATTGTCTTTTTCATGTGGAAGCTCCTGTATGAGATTTAATTTAATATCAGTTAGACGCTTGCTGTCGTATTTGCTTTTAACTATTTGACATAATTCTTTAAGAACAGAACGGGTATATTTTATGTTAGTTTTGTATTTTAATTAATTTTAATAAGAAACACTCTCAATCAATTTTACCATCATTAAGTACTTAATGCTGTGAAATCGCTGCATACGAAGATTATGAAGTTAAAACCACCTTTTCATAGACAATTCCGTACACAATACTCGATCACGTCGATCGACTTGTTTTATTCTACCAACATGTTCTACAATAACCACTATCACACTGGTTTTATACACCGGAGATTACGGGCTCAAATCCCGTTCAAAATTATCTTTGATGCTTATGATTATGACACATTATTTTTTAAAAAAAGTATATTTTCGAATGTATTCATTTCCTTTTGTAATATTTTGTAATTCCTAGACTGAGAAGTATTCGAATGCATTAACAGATATTTTCAGTGAATTTTCATTATTTTATTTCTTGTTCTGATTTTATGCAACCCACCCTAATTTTCGAAGATTATCGGAGAGAAAAAAACATTCGCATGAAATCTTTCAAATGACCAGGGAGGAAATAAAGCATTTTTGCCTTGCTTCTGCATGTACATTGACCATATATTGATTGTAAGCTTACAGTATAGAAACAGTTCGAGCGCATAACCATGGAATAACCGAATAGTTTGTCTAATTATTGATTCGCCAAATCCAAATTAAATATTTAATCTATAATCTCAAATTAGTCATTGCACAATTCTGAACACTTTATGCTGAATTTTACCAACTTTAATTTAGAATTTTCGGGACAACACATTATTTTACAGCAATTTTAGGAATTTAATCGATTAAAGTATATATTTGGCCACAAAATCCAGGTAAACTCATTGTAGGAGGGGGAAAGTTATAACATCTCAGTTATTTCCCTCTGAAAGCAAATACATGCAAAATAGACACTAAACAAAATCAGTTTAGCACAGGAGAAACAGTTTCTCGATAAAGAGAACTATGCTAGAGCGGCTTTCCCCCTTCCCCACTCCCACCCACATGCAATGCTCTACCAACCTATTTACATTTATCTTTCCGGTGTGTGTTTCTTCTAACATTTTTATTATTCCATTTTTTTTCCCGGTATGTTCTCATATACAAAGTTTGTTGCCCTAATGATGTGCTATGGCCTAATCACGCCTTTGTATTCCATTGTGGGGACACAGCACGCCATTATTAGATGTCATTTAGGATAACATTCCTACAAATGCGGATGCACATGAATACAAAATGTTCCCCTCTACATACCACAGGTCAGGCCAGGGTAAAACTCAAGGCAATAATCATACGTTTCCGGCAGACTCGACAGGAAAGCACCGTCGATGTGGCTGTCTCGAAACGCGCTCAGTGAGGGAGGTTGCCGTCAGCATGTTTAAGAGAAGCTGGAAATATTTTCACTGGATCTGACACGCTTATTAACTCATTCAAACAACTTACTAATTGATTTCTAAGGCTCTTCTGTCCAACTAAATTGCAATCTTTGCATCCTCAAAAAATCTCCTCGCAATGCAACGTTTCAAATCAAGACATCCATGCGCCTGGTTTCTATTTTCTTTGCCTTGCTATGCTATTAATCTTCCTATTTAGATATTCTTAAAACAGTAACAAATTTACACAACTTTATAACCACGTACTCTCTTTTCTAATAAAAGCTTCATTTAGAATATGTTGTGATGTGGTGTTGTTGAATTCAAAGATGTCACTGGATTATTACAATCTATGGTCTTTATAATTTACTCAGTTGCTTTCTGACGAAAGCAATTGCGGATTTCGATTTACCGGATGGTAATCCTTAGACTCAAGCAATAGCAGATGTTGGAAAATATGTGAACAATAGTAGCTGTAGGTTAATACGGATAATAATGAGTGGCGGTTTTCAAAAAGGGAAGCAGACTAAGAAATGAAGAAAAATGCGTGAAGATTTTACTTATAATATTGGAAATTGGGAAAACAGACAGAGCGATGGAAGAAAATTGACATAATATTGCATTGTAAAATCGTTTTAGAGGTCTCTATGTGCGGATGTTGGTAGATATAGGTTAAGAGAGTGAGGGGGTTAGTAATTGATTAAGTGCTGAAGATTTATGCTGCTGCAGTTATCAAGCGGGCACGTTTTAAAAGAATGTTGATGCACCAAGAAAAGCACTTGGGTAATAAATAAATCTAGAATAGAGTATATGGATAGGCAGGAGAAACTATTTCTTATGCATTATAAACATTCGAAAGTAGATATAATAGATGGTGCAGATTCGGTATCTGGAAATTAAAAGGTACTGAAGTTATAAATGTGTCCAATTTCCAAAGAAACAGAAGATGGTACTTATATTTTATTCAGTTGTCAAGAAAGGAATGTTTGGAGGAAAATAATCTGATATGGAGAAATGGCTAAAGATGAATAAGAAGATTGCACTTATGAACATACTTTAATATCCGCTGCAGATCAGGCAGCTGAGGTGAAAAGAAAATGCGTTTGATCAAGAAATAGGAAAGGAGAGGGACAGGAAATGTAATTGTGAATGGATATTATTCCTGATTGCAGATGAACTTTGTATTGATTTACTTTATTGCTTATTTTAACTTAAGAGCATGCATAGCTTGGGTTAGCGTCCTTTTTCAGTACCTTACTGACGAACTGCAACTTAATTAGTTAATAAAAATTATTTTATATGAGAAATATAAAAGGTGTTTAATAATGTTAAATTAATGTATGTATATGGTGAATGAGAAAGTTTTATTTCTTTTTTATATATATAGGGATATGGAGGTAATGACTAGTGATAAAATCTACAGCCATCTTTTGTAATTTATTTGGCATCAATAACAAATAAAATCTCAATAGGAAAAATTAAGGCTATATGACGAGAGTGAAAAAGTTCGATAAGCCTGAGTTTGTCCTATTGCAAGAGAATTGTTGCCAAGTATCCTTTGAGCCAGCGCTGCATCTAGGTGTTGAGAATAAAGTTTAGCATTAACAGCAATCCCATATGGAACCCACACACAACATTAGGCTCAAACCTACTTTGTTTGCAGGTATTGAGCCACCGTTTTAAGCATGAAGGTTGCGCTTACACAGTTTGATTGATAAATGTTCTAAAAGATAGGTGATAGGTTGATGATAGATATCCATTCTGCGCTTAACGTCCTCTATTGTTAATTCATGACGTGCAGCTCTATGAATTTTCTTCCACAACTCTGTATGTGTTCTCATAACTTGAGCACTGCACAATCTGTACATTTGCATTTTTTAAATACTGGAGCCATCATTGTGCTAAACTTAGCCATTTACTTTATAGACATAGGTGTTGCAATATTATAACGGTTAGAACCATTTCATTCTAATATAGTCCTTAAATTTCGATGCTAATTTCGGGAATGATTGGTTTAATATTTACCCAATTTCGTCTATTTTTTTTCTCTGTTAAAACTGTATGTTTTCGCTTCTATTTCTCATTTGTATTAAGGCGGCAAATTCAAATTTCTGCACAATATCATGAAATGCAGTTCTGGATTGATGCAATCTATCAGAACCTTTCTGAATGAATTCCTCATGCGTGCAACAGCAGATTTATATTTAAAAGCAGCTTTACATACTAAAATAGTCAACTGTCTTCGTCTTTGCGAATGAATGCCTACTGCCGTGGGACTGGCAGGGAACAGGTTCAGAAAACTACGTTCAAGGCCATGACAAAGGGGGGAAGCAGAGTTGAAGCATGGACTCCGGTATATCTTGTCGACACACGCGGTGTTTTGCGTACAGAGGTAGCTGATTAAATGAACAGAAACTCCAAACTTTCTATGGTAGGCCTTTTCAGATCAGAATTATCATCTCTGTTTTGGAGAGGGGAGGGGAGTCAATCTTCGTATATAAAGAGAAGATAAAATGTAATCTTTAATTTTAATAAGCAGAAAACTGGAAAAAAGGAATACCTCAAAAGAAGCTACATCGCGTGCAAGTTCGTTCTGTAGAACTGTGGCAATGTACCCGGTATTAAAACTCCCCGAGGGCTTAACGCTCACAAAAGCTACGGTCTGACCAGGGTTATAGATTTTTTCCGTTCATTAGCTCTCGCTGCATTCATCTTGGTTATAGTCCCCCCTCCACCGTACCCTCAGATTAGAAATTTCCTCATAGGAAATGTCAATCTAATGTGTCGGTACCTCTTTGTTGAAAACGCTCGGTGCCTGCGTGATAACTTTCGTGTCTCTCTCGTGAATTTTTTAAAACCCCTTTGTGCTCTAAAAGAGCCTCTATGTGAAACCGGGCTTACAAGCTATGCTCTCTTCAATCAGGATAATACAGTACAGTAACCTACAGAATAAACCAATAGAAAACTCTTACTGGACAGCCCGGAGTTAGATCTTGAGCAGCGGCGAAGGAATTTTTCGCGCTATATCCTGAGTAGACCGGTTTACGTTCACTCAGCCAGCTATCCAAATGAACACTTGAGGATTAGAAGGTGTAGGGACACAGTGCTAGGCAGTGGCACCACCGCATGCTACGTGTGTCATCTCTCATCTTAAAGAAAGTCAAGCCTAACAAGAAAGTACACAGTGTTTGCAGAAATTATAGGAGTAGTCATAGCCATATAGTTATTCAACCATTTGCCAGCGGATCGATAACGCCCCAGGAATGTTCTGTCTGAAGCAGGGGCGGCCCGTCAATAAAGGTCAGATGGACCCGGCTCCCGCAGAAAATAATCTAATTACTTACCACATTCTCTTCTACTACTTAATTTAACATTAAAAAATGCACGAAAACAGTGATGAATAACGATTAATTCTTAATTGTATCTTATACAATAAGCGCATTTCCTCTCTACTGTAGTAGCGGTAGCATGCAGGTCCTCCGTTAGCAAGGGAAGTTCACGGGGCCAGCCTGGAAAATTTTACTCTTTAAACTTATTTTCATGAGCTAACAAAGATTTACAAGGCCTTAGCTCGGCATTCCCTCTTAGGAACCAGAGGTTGAAAGGTTACTGACCCCACTCATAACTGACTAGGGATTGATTTCCCATTTTGAGGGTGGCTTCCTCACGGTTTGTCAGTGGAAAATGGACTTTCACAGTGTTAACTGTTAAGTTATAAAAAAAAGTTTATGGTAATGAATAAAGTGAATGTTTTCCGTTTTCGTGTATAAGTTTAACTGTTGAGCTGGTAGTGAAAAGATTTGAGTCTCATCAACCGAAAGCTATAGGAGCTTACGGCAAAAAAATTGAGTTTTTTTTTTATCTTAGCTGACAGCGTGTGAAGTGATAAACGTTATCTTGTCTATAGGAATGAGATTAGAAATGAAATAGAATGGACAATTTTCTTTTCTATACAGCCGACAAACAACAGATATTACATGCATGTCACACTCTGTTGTGATATTACCATACATCAGTGGCGGTAAACCAGTTGAAAGATCCATAACATTAATTGCTGTTTCTGAATTGACTACAGAAGGTTTAAGACGTACTTTAACAACAGCTGAATGGTTCGTAATAAGTTGCTTCGTGAAGGGATAAATCATATTGTTAATGGAATAATAAGAATTCCTTGGAAATTTTCCATATAAACCAGAAGTTTGTAGCACAAATGTATGGCGTTGCAGTGTCGGGGAAGAGTATAAACAGACCTTCCTTGACGTCCCTGGCCCACCCTTCTATAGGGGCCACGAGCCGCCACTGGTTGAATGGAATGTGTAGTACATTATAACAAAAATTGGAATGTACCTCAGGAATCTAAACTATCCGTATGTATCCTCTATTCGGTCTCTGTATGTATATGTGCGAGTTCTATTGACGATTATCAGTATTCTTGAAATGATTTTCTGAAAGGTTGCATACATTGCATCGTTTATTGAATAACGGCGCTTTCGTACCTGCTTAAAGAAACCCCACAATGTTTTATGCGCCGTTTTCAGATCAAGACTTATGGAAGTCACGTAAAAGGCAGTTGGACAATCCAGCAATTAAGGAGTACTGAATGACCAATACGAAGTGAGTAGGCGTCACATCGTATTGATACCAAACAACATTCAGGATTTCCCGTCTTACAGTTGCAGGATGAATCATTTGTTAATCATTTAGAGATAGCTGAAAAGAACGAATGGCATGAAACACTAATCAGTTTGATGAGAATATAGGGGTATACGAACATTGTAAGCACACTGTACCTAACATATGCAGTTGTCAATTCGAGGAGCATGATTCTGGTAAGCACGTTGTCAATCGGAAATTACAGTTATTACGGCAAAGGGGATAGATAGGCGATTCACGAGAAAAGGAAAATAGAATTATTATGAAAGTCTGTGTGCTATAGGTAGTTTAAACACAAAACTCTTCCAAAGCCTCTTTTGACCGAAGTAAAAATGTCGAGAAAGAGTATCTTACTAAATTAATTAAACTTTTATGGTGCTCTGCTGAGTGTGCACAGTGGATTCTCCCATCCTATATATAAAGTTGGCCAAATCAAAACCAATCTCTTTCAAACATCCAAATAGGAGTGAAGTATATACATTTGGAATTTTCCAATCTGCATAGAAAATCCTGTGCTTCATGAATAATAAAGCAAAGGCTCAGTTTAAATTTGCTTTATATCCACAGCTTTTTCTCAATATCCCATTTGCCTCGATTTTTAGGAAGCACATTTTGTGACTGATAATTTGCTGGTGCTTTTAATTACTTCCTAATCTGTTATCTGTTTCATTGCTTTAGGAACTTTTATATACAGCAACTTGAGAACATAAATAGTATTGATAGGGCTCCATGACTTACACAGCCCAGCTCAGCTAATACGAATAACGGTGGATATACAGAGAAAAATCCTATATTTTTAGTAAAGTCTTTACTGATGTTGGCTTTAACAGGGAGTGGTGGTACTAGTAATATAGAGGGAAAACACGCACTTTGCATATTTTTTTTGACCTCAGTTATCTTAATGTGATCTGTTAATGACCTATTTTTCCACGGCTGACGAAGCATTTGTTACTTCCCGCGTGTTTTGCAATGAAACGACCCCAATTCAGAACCATTATATTAATGAAGCGACAGGGCCTAAGATGACCTCCGATAATGAAATGCACTTGTCGAGAGAGTGAGCATGTGATTTCGATTTAAAACATTCACAAAAATTAATTAAACATAACATTTTCATCGAACTATGTAAACAGAGGAAAGAAAATAATTAGCAACTGGATTTTAGCTCGTTATCTGCCGCAAAGCGAAAATCTTTTAACTTTTAACATTTTCATTACTAAGAAAAATTTAAACTACTTTAATATGCTGTGCAAACGAAAGCGATTTAGGAAAGGAAAGTTGTTTTGTTTGATTACAATACCTTTATCCAATTTATGAAAACATTCATTCTAAAAACCCTTGCATAAATTTTTCAGATAGAAATTGTCGAGAGAAATTAGCTTGATTTAATCACAACAGCTGCATAGGCAGACGGAAAACTGAATGGTTTTGCAATCCGTTTTCAGCGATTAATTCCCTGCGTTGGGTCGCAACTGGTTTTCAGGTAACACCTCTCTAAAACTCGTGCATGCTCCTAGGGCTCAGTCGCTAAAGCATTTATTCTGCCCGATCCCGATTATTTTGCTAAACTCTGATTTCTCACATTTATATTTCCTAAATATCGTTTTTCCTACAGATCTGTTCCAACGTTATTTTCTCCGATATCTACCCAATATCTATGTAAATAGAAATTTACACGGGAATGATCTTGTATTCAGATCAATAAAATGTTCTACATACTAAATCTTATATTATGTCCATCTATATCATAGTACACGGTCTATTCGATAATAAAGAGGGTGCCAAAAATGTATACACACTTCAAGCAAAGAAAAAACTGTGTTAACATAACAGAACTGAATTCACGCAAACAGAAAATGATGAGCACTAATCATCTTAGACTTTTACAGTTACAACAGTTGCTTAAAATGCCCACCATCGGTGTCGATACACTTCTGAGTACGTTGAACTACTGATTGAGCAACGTTTGCTAAAGTATCCTCAGCGATTGCAGCACATCCGTGTCAATTTCTTCCCGAAGTGCTACCAGGGTAGCTGGTTTTCTTCGGTATACAACCTCCTTAAAAGTTCCCCATAGGTAGAAGTCCAACGGAGTTAGATCCCAGTCTCACTTGCACATTGCTTTGTAGATTTCTGCGGTGAGTGCTCAAAACTTTACAAAATCATAGCCGAGGACGCGGGGCTTGTTGCTGTGCGATCTGATCTGCCCTTGTGAACATCGCATACGGTACCATGAGTCTCAAATTAGTCTCGAATGCGTGCAATTATTACTCGCGTTGGCGGTTCTGTTCTGTACACATGTCTCCATTGCGTTTGAACTTCAACAACATTCTCGGTTTTCTAATAACACTTCAAAATTGCTCTCTGCTGTTCAAACGATAATCTTGGCTCCATCTTGTTGTAGCAACGCTAGCATAACGTAATGTGTGTCACATCTGTTTACAGAACATCATACGACAATCTTGGCTTCATTTGTTCATTGTTGATTCACCTGTCACGTAGCAAGGCTATCACTATGAACAAGAATCACATCTGTTTACAGAACATCATACTACACAAAACTGTTGTTTTTCGGTCTAACTTTGATATATATTAAATAGATATCCACTGTGAAAGTGTGTGTACATTTTTTTGCACCCTTGGTATAGCTGAGAAGGAATAGAGGAGCCTTTGAAGAAATACGAAATTATGTGAAAGGAGAATTGCGAAAGATTTTACATCTACTTTGACAGTATAAAGGTAGATTGTATTAGGTTAGATTAGGTTTAATCAAGACAAAAAAGAACGAGGCTGATTGCAAAATCGGTTGTACTCCATCACCATGGCATATATAACCTGTAAAAGAGGCAGCAGATGATTATTTGCAAGCAATAGGCAAGAATATTAACTCAATGCAATGTACAAGATTTGTAATTTGATACGGTGGATAAATTTAAATTTAGACTTACTCCTTCTATAATTATTTTAGGAAAACTGAATAAGAATAATTAAATATTAGTAAAAATGACAGGAATATTGAGATTTAGGGAAATAGCTTTAGGAAAAATGATGAGAAATCTACCCTACCACCTTTTGCGCTGAACAAAACATCTACCTTGACTGTCAGACCAAACACCTTGCAGTAGGTAACCGGAAGTTTATTTGATAAACTTAAAAGCATTTTAAGGTTTCGAATTCCCTCGCTGCTAGGAAGGCTTCGTCTAATTTCACATTTGCTTCGTTTCCAGTCGGACCATCATATGCAATTTGAAGATGAGAGCATATTGCAAAAATCGTTGATCAACTTTTACTTTCCTAAATTATTCTTGTAATTTATTTTATTAAATCTCGATTTGGTTAGATAAACATGCTATTTTTCAATTTGATACTACAAACCTCGCAACTAACTTCCAAATGAAAACTAGAAAGCTTACGACATCACATGCAAATACTACACATCTGAAAAATATGTAGCATGCACTATAACTACAATATTTCCTAAAATGCTTACACAATTTAAATTTTTAACTTATATTGGTTATTAAATTAAAACCGCATGTACGATTTAAGACGAAAAATTAGAACAATTATTGACCTCATATTTTTTAAATGTGTAATATATTTAAATGTTTAATATATTTTATACAACATATAAATGCAAATGCTTTTTATGAAATATGACATCTTTTTATGTACAAACGTTTTCATTAAAAAATTCGACAAAATTATCGTATGAGAGTTGTCTCGAGTCCTTTAAAATCAAAATCTAAACAATAATTCGTTTTAAATCTCTTATTTTGCCGAACATGATTTATAAAACATATCATTATTTTAGAAATTAGAAGAAAATGTTATAATGCATATTTGAACGATTTTCACACAAATGCAATGAAAAATAAAACATGGCAAATTAAGACAAATACGTGTGCTTCAAGGTAAACGAGCATAGAAAGAAAAAATAATTTCATATTTAGAAGTGGAGATAGATCTATCACTCAGCAGTTTGAAGTCGCAGTAGTACAATTGAGTTCTGCTCTTGATTATCGGTTTCGCATGGACATACATGGACATAACCAGCAATCCATACCAAATATAATGTAACAAAAATTTTTTTTTATCATAGGAGAGAAGTGTGTGTTTATGTGCAATCTTCGGAAATGTTGTTTTTACTGTTCCTCTTGAATTAATTTGAAATGTTTATTAAATATAACACACATTTATTGAATGTATGCTAACAGCTATAATATCAACTATTTTTAACATGTCTATAACTAGTCTTTGAAATTGCTGCCTTTGATAAACTGATTGCATTAAAATAACTAAGAAAAATAATCCTCACATAAAATGTTTCTCAAGTCTTTATATATAACTTTTTAACGACAATACTAATATATAAGATTTCTTGCTGTCCGATTTCATAATTAGGGATCGAAGCGAAAATGTCCTGCTATAGATCGTAGCTATTTCATTAAGCATTTCTTCTTCTGTCTGCACTCTACTTTGTCATTCCATTTCTACGGAAAGATTTGCCTCAAATTTAGAAAAAAGATGAACCAATTGCTTCGTGCGAAACAATGTTAACCAAAGAGGTGGTCCATGAAGTAGCAGCAGTAATAGGAGATGATTACAGAGTTTTGTTGCTTCCCGGTAACTGTTTATAAGCGTGTGCTCTCGTAAGTGTGACAAATTGCATGTCCTGAACTACATAAGATCATGGAATCTCGCTCGGCGACGGAACTGCTTCCGGGAAATATCAATTCCTTCCTGCGCCAGGCTGCGGTATAGCACGTGACCCGAGGACAAGTTATAGATACTTGTTAGCATCCTTTTTCCTGTTACATTGCTGTCAAGCCTCCATTTTCTTTTAAATTTCTTTTGCCGACTGTTGCGACTTTTAACATTAATAATCTGCACACCGAGAACAATCGAACAGCTGAATTAACTTCATAACCTATTTTTGTTTTATTTTTACTTCGACGATCGGAGAAATAGGTTTCTTAAATAGTGTTTAACGCCCGTTTTTACTGCTGAGGCGGTGGACACTGGAGATACTGAGATGAAATTATAAATTGGGATTTTTATGGTGACTGAGTTCGGAAGTTACGTAGTCACTAAAAGTTGATGGCAAGATGAAAAATTGTAAATTTTAAACCAGGGTTGTTTTCGATAAGTATTTTCCCCCTCATTTTAGGATTTATTTTATTCATCTGGGAGGAAAAAATGTTCATCGTTGGTTGTTGTTGATTTGGTTTATTTATTGACGCTCTTTAACATCTCAGGCCATCAGCGTTCCATTCAATTCAGGGCGTGAAACGGCGGATCAATTTTGCTCAGAGGCCTCTTCTTTAAGGCTTGAGGTTCTTTTACATGCCGTAAATCTACGACAAGGGACCAACGGCTTTACTTCCCTTCCGAAGGAAGCCGTATTTCGGATTTTTACGCCCGAAAAACCCGCGATCTTGGGTTTAGAAGGCAAGTGTGGTTACCACTACACCACCGGGTTCGACTTGTTCATTGTTGGAATATTGTATTCGTTTATTTGGTATCAATGTTCAGTAATAATTAGAGATAATTACGAGCAAAGGACATACGAAATGCTATCGAGGCATTATTTATTTTCATTCCTATAATGACCAAGTAGTGCTTTGCTTGCCTTAGTATCTAAATGCGAGAAACAAGCTTTTATATGCAAGCTGCACATTATTTTATTAAAAAAAAATCTCTAAGTCATAATAAGTATTAAATTACTATTTCTGACGCTCATAACAATTGTTCTTTGGTTCTTACATCCGGTGAGAAATGTCAGAACATTCCATAATTGTATGGTCATATCTACGGATGCTGGAGAAAGGGCGTGTGTTTAATGTGCAGAGAAAACGCAGATGAATTATGGTGTTTGTTGAGCTGCAACTGCTGGGACACACCCATCGTCACAATAAATTGTAATGCACACGTCATTCTCGCCTTCGAGGTTCGGGGTTCATTGCTTTTCAACAACAAAAACCTCAAGAGGGAAAATGATGCATTTTTTGAAGTCGAAGAACGGTGATGTCGCTTGTAAACAAAACATACAGGCAAAAACTACGCCAGTCTTCCCCGAACTCCTTTTCTGCACTTACGTGAGTACAAGCAACGCAGATTAACCAAGGATAGTATGGATATAAGGGATAAAGAGAGTGATACAAGAATGCGAATTGGAACTACCCAGTTAGAGGAGAATAACAGGAATGCGGGAGTTAAATCATATTTACCATTAAGGTCTATATTAATCGACTTCTTCAGAATGATAGTTTGGAAGGAGTAAAATATGCATGAATTACCGCATCCCCCAATGCCATGACCTGACCGGGTAGCCCTTCCAAATGAGACCTGATACATATATAGACCTAATCTGAGGGTTTAAGGGGCTGTAGCGCTGAGGCTATACCATCTTCATATCTTGTCGTGGGCTTATTGTGGGAATGTCGCCGTCAAGCTTAAGCACATCACCATGGGTGACAGCGCGCATTACTGACGTCTGGCCATGACAAAACACGCACAGATGACATGACTTTGCAATAAAGGAGTTAACAGACCATTTAATTTACAAATTTAGAAACTTCGAAAATGACAGAAAATTGTTGAAACAAGACATTAGAACAAGTGGTTGGAAATTTGTCAACCAAACAGCAATCTCATAACACCACCAATTTCTAAAACATGATATTATTTATACTGATAGATATATTTAATCAGATTACTTGAATAAAATAATGTATACTTTTGTTTTTACATAATTTATACTAAAAGCAGCTCCTTGCATTTGCATGCTGTAAGCCTGCAATAATCATAACAGATGACTTAACATTATAATTATACTTTATTTGTAAACATTAAGGGCTATTTAAAAATAGTGTATATAATAACAAGTGCTAAAAGTAATTTTATTTTGTTCGTAGGCTGGTACATAATATAAAATGCCCTCTTTAACACTTTTATCAAACATACATATATATTTTTCATTATAATTTGTAAATACCATAGTTCAAATTAACATTAAGATTCATTTTAAAAGAGACAGTTTCCAAATTATAATTAAATTTATGGATTTATAAACAATTTAGAAACAATAAGTACATATTATTTAATAATTAGTTAATGTAATGCATTAATTAACATGTCTATATATGTATAAATATTAATATTTGTAAAGTCTTATGTGGTAAAAAGCAGCCTGCATATCAGTAATTTCACTATTATACATTCAAAAGAGCGTACTACAGTATTAAAAATAGGGGGCGGACATATCTAACCAAACATATTCTTTAAGGGGGTTAGGAATCTTAAGTTACACAAGTTACTTTAATTAAATTTATAACCTTCTTTCACCAATAACCATATAGTTAATAAACAACTCCCTTATTTTATATTTTCATTATTTTAACCGAACAATTTTTGTTACTTGATTTTTTCTCATTGAAATTTCGAGTATTACATTAAAAGCGAAACGCTCAGAATTAAACGTAATGAAGTTAATCAATTTGCTATTTTCTTTATTAGAACACACACACACACATTAAGGCTGACGTTTCAAATTATGAAATAAATATTTTTAATAGTGTTTAACACCTGTGTTTACTACTGAGGCATCACAGGCGGTGGACATTGATGATACATGAGACGAAATTACTTTATTATTATTATTATTTTTTTAAAGAAGGTAGCGTTCCAGGCCTAAGTTTAGGATACCTCTCTGGCACTGCCATTTATGAGGACTGGCGAAAACCTCAGTCAAGGAGAACGGTCCTGAGGGAATCGAACCCAGACCTCAGGAGTCCGTGCCTTAACGAACTTGGCTACCCTTGATTAAAGATTCTACAGCATTCATGAATAAACGATTTACTCCAAATGTAAATATTTAGGGCTATCTTCCTTTTTTGTGCTTATCATGCAAAGATGTGGAGATTTCAATTTATGCAGTTTAACCTAAAACAGTTCTTGCTAATGGTGGTCAAGTATTTCGTATATAAGCCTATACTTAGTCAAAACACACTGCTTTTTCGTTATTTTGCAATTTATTGCTTAAATTATTTACTTTTCAATTAATATTTTAAGAAGATTAATAAGAACGAAGTGCATGATAATTATCTAGCTCAGATTTTAAATGAAGCTTTTTCCCCTTCCTTGACTGACGAGCCGTGGAGATTGAGGTTGTTATGGCGCGGACTGATTTCCCCTAATGAGATTTATTCCAGGTTTTCCTCAGTCCTCATAAATTGCAAATGCCGGGAAGGAACCCTAACCTGGGACGCTTCCGTTTTTAAAAAATAAGTTTCCTCGTTTATTTCATATGTATCATCAGCACCATGCATTAATCACTATTTAAAAAAACTGATTGACGCTCTTTCTTATGGCATTCTATTCCGCATAAGGCACGCAAAAACCCATTTTTTAAACTACGGATAAATAACCTTGACCATCTTTGCAAACTACAATTGTCATAAAACAGTGAAAACTGTTTGTTTCGCTCTTCAAATGTAATGTCAGGCACATTTATAACCGTCCATTCGCAAGTCAGCCGCTACCGGCGCGAACCTTTCCCCCCTCCCCCAAATCACTGGTATCTGTCCCAACAACACTTCACATTTTTAAAAGTCGGGTATACTACAAATAAAATAAATGAATTTTGTACCTCGCAGAAGTTGCTGGAATTTATTATCCATTTTGTAAGATGCACTATCTACCTCAATTCTTCTGCACTAATGGACATAACTTTAACGCAACACTTCCAATAAAGTACCGCATTTATTAATTTTATTTGTAGCATTCAAGTTTTTCAAAAGTGATATAGGCAATGGCGAGGGGGGAAAGCCGGTAAGCGGTGCGCTTGAGAATGGGTTTTAAATAAGCTACCAGCTCCAAGCTGGGGAAAGAGAGAGAGAGGGTGGGGGCAGAAACATTTGAGTATCGCTTGCATTCTTTATATGGGAACAGGATCAACCGATATTTAAACACGAGGAAAGTCAACGGTGGAGTGAGAGATATTTTAAATGGCTTTGTTTATTTTTAAACGTCAATACAGTCCGAGTGCTTCTACACGTTAAATATATGATAGGGCCTGAGCATTGCAGAAGCGAGAAATTAAGTGCCACAAAATGACAGACACTAAGTATTCGAAGTTGACGTTAGCAAATTATGTTATCATTCACTGCTGACTGCCTAATTCATTGCAGAAAGGGGATTTTAAGAAAGGGTGTTAAACCTGAGATCGATACAAAGAGCATATTTATTACATTTAAGATATGGATCGAAAATGTCACAAAAACAATTCTTTAACATCTTTTAACAGACACTTTAGCTGCGATCTAAAGGCACAAACAATAATCTAAAATATTCCTGCTGATAAATTCTAAAGTAAAGTTCATATCCGCATACAACCGATAGACCATACAAAGCCCTGTAAATAGAAGAAAAGGGGAAGGGACGATAAAACATCGCATTAACAGTATGACTTATTTAACCATGCAGTTTTTTAACCACAGTTTTGAAGAATGTTTATTATATATGATAATATTTCCACCTCCACCTTAATGGTTTAAGCACATATCGAAATTCTTTGCGACAATGGCAAGGAAACTGACACATTAAAAGCCCTCTAGACAGTAAATAACACTTGCTTTTTAGTTTCCTATAAAAGCTTCACCATGGCAACCTTTCCCTTTGGGATTTTATCTCATCTTGCATCCCAACTCAAAGAAGTAGACACCAAGATCTTGGGAATTTCTTGAACCACAAGCTCGCGTCTTTCAGATCCGGAACACAGGTTGTGCTGAGCATCTGTAATGCATGCGATATCCATAAGCTAGGAACACTCTCTCTCGCCCCACCTTTCACTTGTTCATATTCCAGTCTGACATGGCTTCGTGACCGCATCGGGTTATGCGAATAACGCCCACACACTATCCAGTAACTGCTCTCCTATATTGGACGTGTGTGGGCACCTTCGATGTAATGGGGAAATCTAAAGCGGCATGCTTTGCAACCGTAAGATTCTGACAGAAGGCGTGGAGAACGAGTCTGTCTTTTATCATACATTACTTGCCATGCATATGGAATACACATAGAGCATTTTCCATGGCCAGATAGGGCCTCAACTGACGCAAAATATTTTCAAATACCTTAAGACATTTTAATACAAGCAATACCATACAGAAAAGCAAACTAAAACAGAAATACGTGTTTACAGTTTTAACTACAAACAAAACAGTTACCGAGTTACTCAACCACTGACTGACCATTTTGATAACTAACGATTCGCTTACTTCCCTTTTCTTTGCTATACCACTTGAAACAAATATTTCTTTATACTATTTGTTATACATCACACAAGAACCAAAATTAACACAGTTAAAATAACTTCCCAATATAAGTTAAACAAAGTCATTTCTACAAAAAGAGAATATAAATGTTACAACAAAATTGGAGATATTGTTGGAGAGAACAACTGAGGCATTTTCTAGTTCAATGCCTTGATTCGCAGGGTGTTTTCTACATTCTATATTCCAATACCATTTTCTTGTGACTTCTTTAAAATCGACCAAGCTATACCGCTCTTTTTTTTCAATCTGTTTGCCACATCATCTAAATACTCGACTGTTTTCAGTATTTTAATCAGCATATTTATACAATTTAAGATGAATTTTACTCTTTCAACTGTAAGAAATGCTCCATATGTCAGCAGACACCAGCAGTTACTTTCCTCTTCAGTGACTACTTGACAGCAGTTAAGTGCATGATAGAGAATTATTAAAACAAATGCAAATGAACAGATACCTTAGAAATGGTGGAATACATGACCATAACTTAGTTACGCAAATGCTGAAATGAATAGTTTTCTTTCCACGAGGAAAGGAGAGGTTTCTGCCTTGGCATCTGGTATGAAAGCAGCTCTAAGTCCTTGAAGGTGGGGAGGGGGGGGGGGCGCTCTACTGGGTCGGGATGTTCTATCTGGAAACATGTTAGGGACCTTGTCTATATCCGTACTCACTGCCCGTGGATGCTGGTTTCCATCTAATCCCTTCCTCCAGGAGGGGCCTCCACTGGAGGGCAGGCACAAATAGTCACCCTCGAATGGTAACCCTTCGCTCGTCTTCTACGCCAGTCCAGATTTGCAGGTTCTTAGAAGTGACATTTATCTTTAGAGGCCACTGCTGGTCAACTGCGGCGTTTCACAGAAAAACTATTACTATCGAATTAGGTAATTTAAAATGTCTTATATATGAATTTCGGTGCGATTTTGTTTATTTGAACCTAAAGTATTTCCTTGTGGGAAGAAATTTAACGGCACTTAGATCAATTTAAAAATAATCATAGGACATCAATCAATCTATTAATTAAATTTTGTATAGTTACTAAAAGTTTTAAACATTTGTTTACAGTCGTTGAGGTTGATTTTCATTATTATGTAGTTATATTTGTTATCATTATAATGTAATACTACCAATGGATGCTCATTAGAAGCTGTTTTATAACCAAGAGTTAAAGCAAAATAAAGTATGCGACAATGTGTAGTTTCTTGTTATGCTTCATGCTATCCAGCATAGCGTACGTTTGTACTTTATCATGCTGGGTACTACCAGCAGTTAAGAAATCATTGCTGAAGATAAGGGCGGGAAAAAAGAGCGGCAAATAATACGCGCCGTTGTTAGAATAGCACGAACACACGTATCGGATACCGATATGGAAAACAAGAGAATCATGGAACTTGGTCAGCTGCCATTGTTGTCTTTTCCATGTTTACAAAACGTGGGAGCCAATGTCAGCTGGGCTGCATTACACCCCGCGGGCACAATTTCTTTCCCCTCCTCTCTACAGTTTTGATACCCTCTGGCGCTGACTACGAGGACTTTGTGAAGAGAGAGATAGGGACGAACATGACGCAAAGGCGTATAAGCTGCTTACCCCATCTTTTCAGCGTTAAAAACACCCCGCTTTGGTTATTATGAATACCAGGCCGGCTGAACTGGTAGAAATCATCAAAACGCTTTCTGAATATAAATTCCATCAAAAATTTTTAACCTTATCCTTACTTAAATTTAACATTGGCATTAAAGTGATTAAGGTGGTACCTTGTATTAAATATACACTTTTGGCATATCTGCTAGTTGGATTGATTATTGTTTAGGCGCTTTTGACTAATGAATGTTAATTCCTTTCCATTCAGAAGCTAGTGATTTAAATACTAACATTTAAGCACAATATCAACATTTGATAAGAACTGCTCATAATATTTACCTAACACTAAAGTATGTACTGACAAAAAAGATAATGTAATAAGTAAAAACATTACGGGTAAGAAAAAGATGTCGATATTATAGAAAATTGGCAGAATCTTTAAGATGATAGTTTTAAAATTGAAGAAACCAAACTAAATTATTTTACAGATGACCAAGTAGTGTCAAGAAATTTCGTAAAATAAACTTAAAAATGCACACAAATAATATCAAATAGCTTTCTTCTTTCTCTGCATTCACTCTTCAGAACCTTACACACCATTGCCCGGGACAATCGCCTTTTGGGAAACTATTTACCGGGACGCATAAAATTACGTATGCACACTAAGGAGTTCATGAATGGGTGGTCAATTCTATGTCTAGCCGCCTCGATGACATCACAAACACAGAAGCCGATATGAAGATCTTGTTAATCAACACAATTTGATATAGGATACATCAGATTTATATTTGTTTACATTACTTACACCCATATCACATTTCATATATTTATATTTAGCCTGTATTGTTAATGTACAAGATGTACAATTCTGTCATAGTCTAAATTGTTCTTCTGGTAAAATGGAACGTGAATCCGTGGCAAACAAACCCACTATTTGCCCTTTCTTAAAAATGAACTGAGGTAAACCACGGAAAATTTCAGTCAGGTTGGTCGGTCGCAGGGTTTGAACCTAGGACTTCCCGAATATGAGTCCCAAATATTATCGCCTAAGCCATTCGGGTCGATATATAACAAAAAAATGTATATCAATGAGTAAAACTAAAGTAATTGGCATTTGTGGGCAAATAAAAAAAAAAATATATATATATATATATATAGCGCCAAAATATAATTGTTAAAAAGTAGTTCATATTCTGAATCAACAAGTGAAATTAATACCAAGCACATGGTTGGTACTTATGTTAAAAGCATAATATAAAAAGTTTGTTTTATATGTTTAAAAAAACTACTATGTAAGTCACGTATGACGTTCGAAAGAATCACGCAATTCCAGAAACCCCTACACTAACTTGCATACAATGCCAACACTTAAATAGAACACCCAAAACTCATACGGTGCATTCCTTTTGTGTGCAACATATTGACTCAGGAGGTACGCAATGACATCCACCTGCGCTCTACATTAAACGCAAGCTTGTTTGTTTTTCTGGTTACTGTTACTCCTATAACGACATTTACCACCCGTTTGACATATGGTCATATATTTGCTTAATTTTTGAGAATATAGCAAATATATCTGCGGAAAGATATAGTATTTCAACTTAAGAGAAAGAAAGAGAGAAAAAGAGGATATTTGAGAATTTATTCTGTACTACAATTAAAATAAACAGAGTTCTTTGCTCAGTCATGAATATTTTAGATTTTGTTAGCTACTGTAGGATATAGTTTATAGCTTATACACTGAAACACGCTAATACTTATGGGTTGTAATTTTTTTTTGCTTACATGAATGGACAACCAATGGGCCTTTCAATGCTTATGGGAATTATATGAAGACTCCATTGCCCACCCCTATGTGGAATTTAGAGAGAGACGGGCGGGGGGGGGGGGTCTGTCAATATCAAACAAGAACATTTTCTGCATTACTATGCTGAATTTAAATATAATTCCTCTAAACTTGCCTTACAAAATTGTAATTCTTCTATATTTGTACTTAACCTTTTCAAGCAATATTGCGACAGAAGAATGCCGACTGTCAACAATGTCAATAGAGAAGAGCAAAATGTGGGTTTAAGATATTTCCTGAATAGAATAAGAATAAAAGTAATATATATTTGAAATTCCCTCACAGAATATTATGTTATACTTATATACATCTATTCTATTCAGAAACCGTGAGACTGAAATGGGCAATAGCCGACTATTACAATATGATACCGTTCGATTTTCTAGGGGGAAAAATAGGAGGAGAAACAGGAGGAGGAGGAGGAGGAGGAAGAGGAAGAGGAAGAGGAAGAGGAAGAGGAGGAAGAAGAAGAAGAAGAAGAAGAAGAAGAAGAAGAAGAAGAAGAAGAAGATAGTATACAGTGTCTCTATTTTTCTTTGTATTCCGTGGTTTGGAATTCCTAATGTCACTTTGCACATTTGACGCATCACCAAAACGCTTTGAAGAATTCCTCCATTTGAGTTATGATTGTCGATTGTCCATGCTTTTGTTGCTATCAATCGCTCCCCATCGCCTCTAGCAAAAGTGGTCAGTGATGCGTGTTCATGAATTATAGAGTGGAAGTAAAGAGCTCTGGCTACTGACCACAAGACAAATGCACGTCGCGTGGTAAAACGGATTTGATAATTTTTTTTCGATAATTTCACTCCGTAACCCGGCTATGATTGGTCAAAATGCAAAAGTTTGTTTTGTATCATTGGTCGACTTTAAGGTGACGTCACATGAGTGAAATAGTCATTATAAAATACTTCTTTAGATGGTTTTTAAGAATCTGAAATTGTTTATAAACATTATTTTTCATGTGTAAACGAAATATAAAATAATATGAATTCGGCTTACATATATCCATGTATAAAAATGGTTAATCAACTACTGCCCAATAGCCATTACTGCAATGCAATAAGCAACGAAACAACAATAAGACCAATAATTATAATACCAACAACATGCATGATTAAGAATAACTTAATCAAGTATTTTTCATTAGTGTAACGAGCATAAACATTATTTTGGGCAAATTTACTACAGTGCAAAATTAATAGCTCACTTAAGCACACATACAGATTAAACTTTTGGCTTTTGTAACACCATACAAATATAAAATGGTTAGTAATTTATACCTAATTGCAATGCTCTCTACAAGCAGAACAGTAATTTTAACCAAATAACTGGTAAAGAAAAGGTAATGCAAAACGCAATTATATATACCGAGGGTGCCAAAAACGTATACATCACAGTAGATATATATTTAATATTTTTCAAAGTTGGACCGAAAACCAACAGCAGTGTGTAATATGACGTGACAGGTAAATCAGCAATGAACAAATGAAGCCAAGATTATCGTGTTATGTTCTGTAAACAGATGTGAATCACAGTACGTTATGCTAGTGTTGCTACAACAAAATGGAGCCAAGATTATCGTTTGAACAGAGGAAAGCAATTTTGAAGTGGTATTGGAAAACCGAGAATGAAGAGTGTGTATACCATAGAAAACCAGCTACACTGGCAGCACTTCGGGGAGAAATTGAAACGGCATATGTTGCAATCGCTGAGGACACTTTCGCAAACGTTGGTCAATCAGTAGTACAACGTACTCAGAAGTATATCGACGCCGATGGTGGGCATTTTGAGTAACTGTTGTAACTGTGAAAGTCTAAGATGATTAATGCTCATCCTTTTCTGTATGTGTGAATTCAGTTTGTTATGTTAACACAGTTTTTTCTTTGCTTGAAGTGCGTATACATTTTTGGCATAAATATATAGTGCGCGCGCGTGTGTGTGTAAGAAAAAGTCACAACGCATATCAAGAGTTCTACTGAAGGTGTAATTTGATTTGCATAAGAAAGCTTCCATTGTTCTCACACAATTTTTATTTAATCAGCTTCCTCTATATCCAAATCATGATCTAGTGGTAAACTTTTCCTGACAACTTTTATTAACGAAGCCCTTTTCAATGAGCGATATTATTATTATTATTATTATTATTATTATTATTATTAACAACAAGCAAACCCATCAAAGTATCCAGTTTGCCCCATCTGTTACATTTTAACTCCTTACTTCCGCTGCATTCCAAGATTGAAATGAACTTCTACACAGGCCATCATAACTCTTTAAAAAGTACACTAACTTCCAAATTATTGGGCACCTTAAACCTAATCGACCTGGATAGGACAGAATCATATTTATAATCACCTATTTCAATGAAAAGGAAATAACCTTCCTCAGCAAAAATTATAAACGTTTGTACCTGTCTTTTCTTAACCTCACTTGCAAAGGAGTTGAAACAGTTTCAATATCCTGCTTACACCATTCATTAATACTTTTTTCATCTTAAGAAACCAGCTTCACACATTTTCCGGATCTTGCCTTTCATTGCTAAGCCTTACTGTCAAATATGATGGTAGTTTAGGGAAAATTGCACCCAGAAATGTCTTCCCTAACCAAAACTTTGTTATGAAATGTTTAACCATTAACTTCAATATATGCATGTTGTATACTCTTTATTCCCTTCTCCTTTGATGATTTACGAAATTTAAACATGGTAGTATGCGGTGCACTGTCATAATTAAAGACACAACTGAATTCACAACAAGAGTTGTACTAAATGCTTTGTATTACACAAGTTCTTGGTATAATTTCACTAAATAGACTATTAACTTAATAAATAACAAAAGAACTAGCAAGCTACTGTTGATTTACTTCTAACTATATACAAGTGCAACAAACCAAATAAGTCCATTTGTTTAATAGCAGCAATACGACTGAACCTCAATCGCTGCCATTTTCTATATTATCGATACCCGCATAATGTCCGAGTCGGTCTTAATTACACGTAGGTTATTGTTTTGTTTTCAACCGTCCATTCAGTTACATGTTCTGCTTTCTGCTGTTTACTATAATTATTCACGTCAATATGGCGAAATCCAATAGCAGCGCCCTGCTGTGCAGTCATATCTCTTTATCATGCGAGGACTAGATAGCGTGAACGAGCGAAAAGAATCATATTCTCATCTTGTTGTGTGAAACATCCACTCAACAGTACATTAAGGAACATATGTGCCGTGCCTATTCCAAAACAAGATGTGATAACCAAAGGGGCAGTAGTAAATAGCAGAAAAGAAATTTTAGAAAGAAAGAAAAGAAAAAAGAAAACTTTAGAAAGGAAAACAAAAGAAAAAGAAAAAAATGTATGTGTTGTAATAAAATAAGATTAATAAGAGTTTTAACCATTTCATTATGGGATCAATTTTCTAATAATACATCAAGTAAATTAATTATAAGGATTAATTTCTAATAAACAATATATATATATATATATTGTTAACTTTAAAATAAATAAATGCACAGAGATCTGGAGTATAAAGAAAAATAAGTCAATTATAACAAAATGTTGTTGAAATATTTTATTTACTGTCGCTTTGACTGCATTGGTCTACTCGCGACATCGGCAATTGGATGTGAATATGTACATGTTAAGTCTGTAGTCATGAATGAAATGAAGTGAATTAATGGTGGCACAAATAAGCTCAGAGTCCTTAACGCCTTAAAGCTATCTGGCATTCACCTTCTCAGGGTCAGGAAGACAGATAACCTGACCAGGATTCGAACCCAACACCTCCGGATTATTAGTAGCAAATGCTGCCACTAGACCACGGAGGCATTCTATAACAAACTCGCAACTATGGACATATCAGAAATGAACAATATTACAACATTTAAAGCTATGGCCATTCTGATACTCATGCTGGACAATGACCTGAAGAAAAGAGGGAAATTAACTTACTGAGAGTAATATCAGCTTAGAAATTAATGGACCATAAGAGAAAGCAAGATATACAAATGAACAAGGAATATCAGGGACAAATAAAAAAATCACTATGTAAACAGAAATGGGTAGATACTATCCAAAATATGCCTGGCACTACCAAATAAAATATTAAATTACAAACAAAAAATAAAAGAATGGAGGACATTTAAAAAAAAACTGAAAGACCAATTTAGAAATTAAACAATTCTCGTAACCGGAACAGATTATGCCCATGCCTTGTAGTAGTTGATGATGATACTGGTAATGATGCTAACAAAGTGGTTTTCCTGTGCTTTTAGCTATTAGCTGACTTCAGAGGATCTGTGTCTGTACAGTTGAATGCAGAAACAACAGCCTGAAGGTGTATTCGCGACAGAATAGATCGACAGATTACGTGCAATGATCTATGGTATCCCCCGATCATTGTCTATAATCTGCTGATTAGATATGTGATGTGTTTTTTCATGTTTATATTTTGCTTATCTTTCCTTCGCGGTTTTAATTCACGACGGAGAGCAAATCCGATATAAATGTCAATTTGATCAGAGCACTCTAACTGCAAAACTTCGATTCTGTTCAAACAAGGAAGAATTTGCTGTACCCGGTAACGGGTTTTGGCAACATCCTCTTCCTCCTGAGTGACAAGGATGGGACGAAGGGCGTGAGCTCCTGTGCAGAAACACGGAACACGAATTGCATTGTGTAACGACCGCAGTTATATGTACATTGTCCTTTCCGTTATAAACTCCAATTCTGTTGACATTAACAAAGCGCAATAAACCTGCCGAGACCATCGCCACGACGGGCTGAGGTTCATGATAAATGATTTCTTTGTTACCAGAGCGCCTAAAGCTATCTGCCTATCGAGCAATCCCTGCTGCCTGAAATTTCTATTTTCGAAAAAGACCAACCAATAATTTCACACTCAGTGACATGATAAAAACGTTAAAGTATAACCTATAACTGAAGTGAAGTCGCACTTTGATGGTACGAATTGTATCAGTACTCATGCTGCTAACACCGCAGTCTAAACATGAATTTGGGATAAGCATCAACTAAGGTGGCAAACCTATCTTGAACAGATTCATACTAGGCCCTAGCAAGGACTTCTCATCCTTTCTCCAATTGGATAGAAGAGGAATAAGGAAAGTAATTGTGCTAATTACTGAACATGGTCACTTCAGAAAACATCTACGAAAAGAGATGAACCCACTTGTAGATTGTGCAAACAGGACGAGGAACCTGCCTCACATATCCTGTTCGTATGTATCTTGGAAAACAGAGACTCATTTTCTATATATAACCAGGGAAGATCTGGGAAAAGATGCCAACATTGGAACCAAAATATTGCAACTTGTACAAGGGACGGATTTTGGTATACAATGAAGGCACTCCTCTCAATGGGTTAGCACAATAAGCCTCAAGACTGACGTGCTGGAGGACTTTTCAGAACTCCATCAAATCTCCCTATATCTAATCTAATCTAATATTATGTTAAATAATATTAAGGAAAATTTTTGTGTATATGGACAACGTTAATTTTGTTTTAATTCTTCTTCGACACAGATAGCCATTATTCAGCTTGTGTATCAAGGAACTGGCGTGTGTTTTATGCATCATTGTAAGGGGCTGTCTCTTTATGGGGTCAAGAACTTATCCACTGCCATGCATATACTATAGTAAAGGATAGCTGATTGCAGGATTTTGAGTTGTTTCTCCTTTCCACAAATCGCTTACCAAGCTCATTGTTAAGTTGAACAGTTTCATTTCGATGGTGCACAGTAGCATTTATGATGGAGAAAGTTGGGATTTTTGGAATCTTGCTTGGAGTTTTCCAAACCTCTTCACTTTCATTTCTTAAAGATGGATGCCATTTCATCAATGACCACGACACACACTGTTCAAGTGGATATTCTTCATTCATCTCCTGAGAAACCCTGAGCTTGTAGTTCTCTAACGCATGGTTACCCTGATCTCTGAACCCGGAATGGTACCTGGGGCACTTCCAAGAGAGCCAGTAGATCTCATTGGGGTTAGAATTACTATCTGGTTTAGAAAGCGATGCACATTCAATGAAGATGCCTGATGCTGTTTCTGAGGAAGGCTTGCTACTGATATTTACAACATCGTAAGAGGTCACCTTTTCACGCGAGAGGGCGAGGGTCAACATTTTTAAAGATCGCCCCTGTTTCCGCTCCCTAAACTTATTAAATTAACACCATAAGTGTAATTTAGTACATGCAACATCTTTCTTTTCTTTTTTTTTAAATCGTTTAATGTTTCATATCTACTGCCATTATTCTTCGAGACGATGAATGGAACGAATAAAGATGGGGCAAATGTGTTCGCCAAACCTCGATGTTAAACTTAACTGCTATTTGTTTTTCAGAGTGAGCAGAAAACTCGGTAAAACGGAGGCAATTTGTTTTCAATACAGTAGATTTGGTCTGTTGGAGACATTTGCACTTGCTCTTTAACTACAAAGTTTAAAAAAGACACGACCTTTGTCTAAACTTGGCATATATACGACTAGATTTAAATTTCTTTCTGGAACTTATAATTTAAAATGTATCACTCCGCTGAAAAATGCATACAAACTTTCTTTCACATAGTAGTCTTAACCATGTTTAGATAAAGCAATGAAGAGTCTAAATACATGGCTTATTGTATAATATTATACTACACAATTCCGAGAAACTTTAAACTGGCCAATAAATGTGGTAACTACTTACATGTATAATGTTGCAGATTGTGCTTGACACGGACTCTACTTCTTCCATGTCTGCAATGTCGCTCGTTTCAGGATCATCCAATTTGTCATAAAATTTATTATAAACTTTCATCTCATAACTTCCGCGTGAATGCTCAAAGGCTTTCCCTTAAGTGTTTGTATTATATCTTGTGACGAGATATGACAGTACTTCAGAATGATGTAAAGTATCATAGATTTTTAAATGTATTTAAACTATAGCAATAACATGTTAATAAGACAATGTTATAAGAGAGCAAATGAATATTTTATTCACGAGTGGACAGTTTAGTGTCCGGGGCTACGGCGACGGTACAAAGGCTGTTTTCTCTTGTGTGGTATACTTTTATTACTAGCATTTAAAACAAATTAATATCTAATTTTAATTAAACACGTACATTTAACATGCTTAAAGGTAGTTCAATGCTATCAATGACAAAAATGTTGGTTGCTACGGACATATATCGTAAACAAATTGAAAGATTTCAATGGGTCTTTCTCGAATGTGTAAGTATTGGAGATGAGAATTTCAGAAGAAAATGATATCGTAACTCCCGAAGAGGTTTTATTTGATGCAAGAGATACTGCCTCATTATTTTAGTTCTGTATAAATACATATTATTCCAAAAGTGATCTTATTTTCCTTGAATTTTACTTTAGAGAGTGAATAAAAATATACCTATATAATATCAATGAAAACAATTTCTTTCATTGCTACGAATAAACCCAATGTTTAGATTGCTAAGGGCGATGAAATAAAGACTAGTTTAAATACCAGTAATGGGGGGAAAATAATAAAGAATAAAAACATTTCGCTATGATTATATTTTTACAGGAGAAAACAACAACATTAAAATAAATTTTTAAAAAAATTAAGACACCCAAAGGTCAGTTAAGAACGTATCTAAGTCATATTAAAACAATAAGCATGTTCGCCTATATTTTTGTGTTACAGCCGTATGCAATTTTGTTCTGCTCAATGTTAACATTTCTTTTTTCTTCAAGAGGTGTTAAGACTCATGATGCGAAAGAGTGAGCGAATGAATAAACATACCAATTAAATGTGGCTAGCTTTGCATTTTCCTATACATTGAGTTATCTCATTCATATAATCATTACAGCTAATTGTGCACATGGTATGTCTTTGGCTATCTAATGAAACATTATCAAACGCAGAATCGCGCGGACTGCTGAGCGGGGATCTAGGGTTGATTCCCATCAGTAATGTTCTCCCCGAGTGAGGGTTTTCCAGGTTTTCTCAAGGCTCATAAATGGGAAATGCCGGGGAGGTACCCTAACTTAGGCTTGGGACGCTTCCTTCCTTAAAAAATCCTTTCCTAGTTTATAATTTCATTTCATGCATCACCAGTGTCCTTGGCAGTTAAAACGGACATTAATAATAATAATAATAATAATAATAATAATAATAATAATAAAACCACACATAAGAATCGAAACAAAATTACGGGCAACATGCAGATTGCCCTAAAGTGAAACAATGATACAAATAATGAAAAATACAAGGAATTTTCAAAGCAAGAGGCAACGGTATATTCGCCAACTTTTCTACAATCTTGGGAAAAGAAGGGGAGGGGGAAAGGAGAGAAAAGAAATGTGAAAATATAGCCGCTGGAGAGGTGTAAAAAAGAAACCCAAATAGTTAGATGGTTTCGAGCAGAATGTATCCGATTAACGGTACCTAACCTTCTCTCGGCAAGGAAATGCTTATACAATGTGTTGCAATTAGGTAGTTGAAAGCAGACATTGACCTCTTGACCTTTGATGGACTCTTACTTTCTCCAAACAACTCTTTAGGCGTACTAACAATTTTGGTATTCATATACTTTTGGTTTACATTAATTAACTGCAGCTTAGACGTTTTCAACTAAAGAGGCTAGAAGGGAAAAGCAGTTTCAAAGTCCTCATTAAAGAGATCGTTAAATTAATTTGACCGTTAAGGTTTAGAAATGGTAGATTATTTTTATCATTTTTGTTAAGGAATTCAAGGTTCCTTCCAGCGTAACGAGCGCCGCCAGACAGAGAGAAATTACAATAGTCAACTATCTGAAAATAAATCGGTGAATTCCAAAATTCTCCATGTTGCTCTTCAGTATGTGCAAGTGCTGTAGCACTAACGAACAAAAAATAATAACAGCGGATGTTTGGTTCCTTGTTACGAGTATGATAGTGTGAAATCGCCTCGAATTAGAAAAAACAGAATGCTTCAATGCGCACGTCTTAAAAAGATTAAGTAGAGAGCAAATGCACTTTATTCTGTTGACCAGAATTTGTAAAACAGCCATTATTTCCCATGATTGCAGTGCTGTGGAGTTCAGGTAGCTTTTATTTCATGTTATGCACACCTGTAAAAAAATTATTCATTTTTATGTTCGAAATGTAATTAAATGTTAAGCATTAAATTCCTGTTGCGTTATTTGGTGCTAAATGACGTTATTTCCCGGAACTTTAAAAGGTTGCATAATATTTATATTATTAAGAATTAATATATACATATTGATAATACTTTTACAATATCGCACAGTATCGCATATAATTTACTAAAATATGCTGCACTATTTACAGAGAACTTTTGCACGTTTTAAATAATACATTTACTTCGGAAAATATATTTTGTACACGTTCTGATTGACTCTTAGATATTTCTAAACAAGTGGTTTCTCATCTTTCCCCCCTAAACAATCTTTATTAATTTATAGTTCTATTAATTGTGGATGCTACATATTAGGAATTACTTCTTAGAAGTTGCATTTTATGGGTGGAAAGTCTGATGTTTAGAAAAAACTGACATTGTTATGTTATTTACTCCTTGGAGCCTTGGCATGTAGTTGCGAGCGCCAAGTCCTCTATTTCCGTCTTACACCAATGACAGAGGACAGTATTTCAGGGGGTAGGCGTTCGGCATGTCGGCACCCCGACGGTCGCCCAACACTCGACTTTACGCCACCCCTCTATCAGGTAGCTCCCCAATTTTCTGCAGACCTCCATAAATTAGAAAATTCCTAAACAAATACCGGGGAACGAGCCCGAGACCTCCAGTCAGCAGTCATACAACTAGACCAAGGATACTATATACTATGTGCTTAACACAGTAATTTATTTTGCTATTGGTAAATACTTCTTCCAATATTGGGGGTGTATAGTGGAAGAGTAAATTATTTCAGTCTTACAACAGAGGTTCTAAATTTTGTCAACACTATCTTTATATTTTTCATAGAGGTTGCCGCTTTTATCTATTCATTTCGTGATCTTAGAAAAGGAACCAGGAATTAAACTGGTTGTTTCATTCGCTCTCGGCCCCTACTTTCCCTTTATGCTTTCAAAGTAGTGGATAATTCAGTGACATTTGACATGGATATACTAGTAGAAACATGATAATATCATAGGAAATATTGAAATTGGTCGCCATTATTTTCAATGCATGCCTACGCACCCCTCTTTATGATGTGAAAGAGATTCACCAACACATCGCAAGCCACAGCCTCAATTTCTCGCAGTTCCAATTGTGCATGGGGTTGTTGCGATATTCTTGCTCTTTCTGCATAAGGTGAAATCTTTTGAGGTATGGTCAAGCGACCCAGGTAACCAAAACTGCTTTAGAAATGACATGCTCTTCAAAGAAGGAAACCCTTTCAGTTATGTTCACATGGAAGCATGGCAGGTAAGCACCATCGCACTGAAACAAGCCAGTACAAATTCCTCATCGTTCATTGATTTACGAACACATAGAAGATTCCAATGAAACAGATATCCGCTGATATATGGAAGAACATGGGGCTAATATGTACCGTTTATACTATATTGCCATTACGTGTTACTCGCCACATAAAGGTACGATACTGCTGACGGTCTCTTACAGAGCTTAGAGATTGCCATTATCGCCTCCTTCCCATACTTCGTATGTCAAGGTATGTCCGTTTCAAATTTCACTTAACTCATCTGTTATTTTGAAGTTTATAAGGGAAAATCAGGGACCGAAAGCACGCGAAACATCAGTTAGTTATAAATATCCTGCTAATTTTATTGATCTGTAGTTATATATTGGTATACATGAAATTCCATTATGATCTCATTTTATTGCATTACTAAAAACACTATACCAAACTACTATATAAAACAGTGCGCAGAAGGTATTACTGCGCATAAAACAGACAACCATCTATAGTGACGTCATATCCGTCTGAGTTTTGCATTAACTCATTCGAGCACTGCTGAAAAACCGAAGAAGTCACAGCATCATAGGGAGGCTGCTTGGAGCTGCAAGTGACGTTAAATGTTAAGTTTTCTGACAGATTCCCCTCGCCTCTTTTTAAGAATGTCAGAGCAATTACGAACTTTACACCCATAAACAGTTTACACTCGCCTCATTCCGACATGATGTCATGTTCCAAGCTTATGCCATGGTCTTCGTAAACTTAATGAAATGTTAGAAAGCAGTGGATTTTGGGCTGTTGAAGAATATGGTACTTGTGACGAAAAAAACTAAATAGCTCGGAAAGTTGGAACAGTTAAATACATGCCAGTAAACTGAGCTCAGTTTTTACAGTTGCTCAGGTGGGGAGTTTTCATTTGTCCTCTAGATTTTTTTGGGGGACGTATAAGCATAACGGAATCACATATTAGTTCTAGAGAAACTTGAACTAATTCTGTATTTGGCATGTGCCCAATGTGCTTAAACGTTTATATTGCTATTCTCAGCGGCCATTTTGAAAAATGTATACAGAGCGTAGTATAAGCCTCCCAGGTATCAGGGTATCGTGTTCAGGTTTGTGAAGTTTGTGTTACTATTTATGTTTGCTTTTAAAATGCTCACATATATACGTTTTAAAACATCCATTTTACAAAAAGGAAATAAAGAATCATTTTGAAAATGACTTTGTTTCACAGGTATATATCTAACAGCTTTGGGATCCAATGCTGGTTCATTTTAGAATGCTACTTGTTACAGTAACACTGTATAACGGTTGCTTTTTTCTTAAGTAACTGAGCTTTCTATGGGAAAGGAATAATAAATTTAATTACTAACGGTGCCAACGCAATTAAAAAAAACAGGCATCGGCATTTCTAAGCACTAAAATCAGCATGAAGTTATGTTGCTGCTGGGCGTAGACAACAGGTGGAAGGAGTATTATAGGTCACAGCTACAAACCATCTTCTCACCTTACGCCAAGCTTTAGTTCTTGCTAGCTGCCAAAGGGTCATAGCTTGTGCTCTTACATTGCTTGCATGTATCTAACTTGATGTTAAGTGCTTAAGAATCCCGATGCCTACCAACCAGTAAACATTTTTATACAGTAAAAGCATTCCTTCGTCAATTTTCATCTGACAGTTAAAACTTTTACAGAGGGATCAGATTATATTCTCGCCGCAAAACGGTAATTCTACTCTTCGCTAGTGATGCCTTATGTTAAGTCACTTTATTGCCCAAGGTTACCTGCGCATTCACAACACCTAATATCAATGCAGGTATTTAATTTTCCGGATTCTACTAAGTACAAGGCCACAACTCAACAACTCTGTATGTTTCTTCTCGAAGTACTCACCCCTACACTCGGTACAAATTTGCATCCTCCGAACCGATCATGGAAGCAGCCACGTCATGCATCTTTAAAGATGACACCAACCTTCTCTTCATAAAACGCAAATGCTTATTCCGAATTCCCAAATGATTGGCTACTCAGCTTTTCCTTGACAACCGGAAACAGGAAAAAGTCACACGGGACCAGATCTGAACTGTGCAATGAATGATTAACCATTGTGATTCTTGCAGATATTCTATTGTTTTAAAGCGGTGTGCGAGGATGCACTGTCGTGGTAAAGCAACAATCCTCGAAATGTAGATGTCTGCCTTCTTTCTGTCAAGTGTTTTCAAGACCCTGGGAAGGTAAATTGGAGCGAATGGTTGCAATTATGGCTACTTGCCGAGATGAAACTGCCAACTATCTTCGGCCTACACTTCGACAACGATCTTAACTGGGTGGCTGTCATTTGAGAAGACCCACATTGTCGATAGCCTCTTTGGTTTCGGATCGTATTAGTAAATCCAGTTTTCGTCACCTGTGAAGATATCGCGAATACCCTGGTACTGTCATACAACCATTCAGTGCTGTTGTACTCGACGACAAAAATGCTTCCTCACACGAAGACATTCGTGCAGGATTTCTGCCAGCTGTGGCGAATAAATATTTAGAGACTCCTCTATCTCCCTGTAGTCTCTAGCAGATTGTTATAACTATGGCTTCTAGATGAGTCTATAAATCAGTTATATACATTTATACTTGAAGGAGCAGAGCATGAAAAAACACTCTTTTATTATTAATACATGCATTTTGTGAGCTCAGGCACCACATATAGAAATGCATAAAAATGGCCTCTATATCTCAGAACATCAGAACGCAAGACTATAATTAACATTTTGCTGCAGTTGCAACAATGGGTCCCGCGAGCTAATTTCCGCTATGATTACTACTCAAGACACGCTCTTTCCAGTGCTGCCAACAGGAAGCACGCCTTTTATAGTTTCTTTAAATCGCAGAAATCAATAGTGACCCTCACAGTTTAGAAAAGGACAACCACTCAGAGAGTATTTATGTACAATTATCGTTTCCAAATTCTGCCCACGGAGTCCGAAGACGATTTCAAGAAAGACACGAAGGTTCGTAATAAATGGTGAACGACAATGCCTCACTTTATTTGAAAGCGCACTGAATGCCCAAATATATGATTTAGCTTCTCTTTGTGATCAACTGACGCAGTGGGAATGTTTCGCGTTTTCCCATCAGAATTCTATGGTAGCGCATACTATATATGTTAACATGAAATTTATACAAAGTTCAGGATAGAATATCAGTAAAAATTGCGTACCCTGAATCCGTTTACCTACCCCTTGTGACTTTTACTGGTGTTTCCATGCACTCCGAAGGAAATTAAAACATAACTTTCAGCATTTCCCTTAATCATTAGTGAGAGAAAGATGTTTTTAGACAAACGGTAGCCAGACTCCGATTTGATTCCCGGCCAGGTTAGTTTGTAACAGGTATTTCAGGGGGGTTTTCTTCAGTTGTTAAGGCGAATGCCTGGGAAACTAGCCACAAATCCTCTCAAGGTTGCAGTACCATCATTAATGTAAATAAATAAATTACTAGTACGTGGTTCGTAATATTTTGTATACTGCACTGCTTTCATTACGGCGGAAATAGTTTTTTGTTACCTTTCCACGTTGGGAAAGGCATTTCTACCAACTATGATGTTTTAAACTCCCTAGTGCCGTCAATTAAAGGATGTTCAGATTCTCCAGAGCGAGTAATTTCAATCCTAAAAGACTCCAGGAAGGAAAGTGAAGGTACACAGGTTTGTGTCGTGATTTCACTCCCAGATTTGGACACTTGCAGCCGCTTACTCTGCATGTAAAGAAAAGCACACAGGTGGCATTAGACAACGTGGTAGGCAGAGAGAGTGTTCTATTACAGTATGCAAGTTGGGTATGACCAGATGGTCAGGAATGCTGTGACGTGACCGTACTGCAAGCACAGCTTTACCCAAAAGCGACTAAGACAGCCAAGCCTAGAGGGCCCGTCTTAGGAAGCGTTTGGATCTACATTTCTTGAACTTTTAACCTACGGTTACCCCTCACAGTTTCTATAGGTGCACCTTCTTATTAATTCTGGCATTGATTCCAAAGGAAGCACTTTTCATTGTTCATGATATACTTTTGTTTCACTTACAATAAAATACCGTATAGTCGAACATATTATTAATCTGTTACATGAAACTTCTTCAGTTGTTTTGGTTCGGTTGCCACAATAATCATAGCTATCGTGTGCTTTTCTCGCAAGTTTATTACTCGTAATAACGGTTTCACCTCTTCAGAGCTGAATCTTGCTCACATGCCAAAGAGAACACAACAGCATTCTGAGCAGATTTCGAATGAGGCCTATAACTGTCTTCATTCCAACAGCTTATAGAAGCTGACGCTATGGCATATATAAGAGGTTTCTCCAATACTACACAAAGCTTAGAACAAACCTCATGACAGAGAAAATGCCTCACAAATATGTTTTCTTTTAAAACGGCAGCTGTAAATAAAATATCATTTTTTGTTTAATTTTTATATTTTCAAGATTGTAATTCCAGGGTTTCATATCTGAAATTTTATTCTAATCATTGTGGTGGTATTAAATGATGTCGCAGACGATGTTAGATGTCGACAGGTTGGGGGTCAAATTTATGACGGAATAAATGAGACGCCACCATCGTCAATGCTTGTCGTCGTAGACGTTGACGTAACTAATACTACTACAATATGCTCAGTTAGTTCAGTACCGAAGGATTTTCAGATTGTCGCTTCTGGGTGAAAGGATTGTGATTTTAAGTATGACAAAATCACCAAGGACAGAATCAATGTTTTGTATTCCCACAACAGTACACTTTTTTTCTAATTACGATGTGCTCTGAGGATATAATTATATGCAGACTGAATTCGAGACAGACGTGCTATAATTTATGTTTCTCTCCCGAAAACTGTATATAGAAATTATCTCGCAGTCGTAATTCCTATCATTTTACCACAGATAATTTTGTAATTTCTTCTACGAAATGTTAATTGCTACTTTTCTTTATGTTAAAATATTGTTTCTTTATACGGAGTAAGAACCAGGATTTCTGCTAATGGAGTTTAAAACACGACTTCTCTCGACTGAATGCAACGCATAACTAGCTTTTATGATGAAAACAGCCACGTATTACAATAGTATTGTAATAAGACTATACGTTACAATGCATTATATTTTCAATACATGTATACTGTAATGAAATTCGTTCATTTCTATTTAGTCGCAATAAAACCGTCTCGTGTTTCATTCTTGGTACACATTATTAATGTTGTTACGCTTACAATTTTCTTATCTGCAGCTTTGATCTTTTCCTACTCTTAGCTATGTATGTGTTTCTTTGAATCGTTACATTTTTATATTATAAATATTGTCATAAATGGCCAACAAGACTTACCTGCAATAGACCTTATCTGATGCATAAACTTTTTACAAACGAGCTTGCTAGATTTATGTAGTTTAAAACGTATTACCAACGAATATTTGCCATTTGAATTGAAAATTAAAGTCATTATCTACGATTAAACATATGCAAATGAACTTATTAAATTTATATGAGTTAAAAAAAAAACGTACTATCTATGAATGTTTGAAGCTTTAAATCACATATTATGACCTTTATATTGCATAATTACATACGTAAATGAAGTTCTTAAATTAACATAGCTTAATAGCTATTAATATTATATGTTTATGGCTTTATATTGAACATTATATCATGTATCTAATATAAAAACACAAGCAAATGAACTTATTAAATTAATATCAATGAATGTTTTGAGTTTCAAATCAAATATAACAGCCTCTTTCTTACGTAATAACATACGTAAATGGATATTTTCCGTTTCACCATGTTTAAAAAAAATAATTAGCTAAAAGCATTACGGTGCCGCACTCAATTTATTTTATACATTTAAAATGTTTGAGGAACATTTTCTTGAAATATACCTCGTCCCTACAGCTATACTACGACAGTTATTGAACATTTGTTCCACAGGATTGTGCAGAAGGACGTTTTCCATGCCATATCCATATTCATCTTCTTCTACCTCTTCCATTTTCGTCATCTTGATCTACCTTTCTTGACGGGCTTCCTCTTGAAGTTTTATGGCCAGCATTATTAAACCCTAGCACTAACGAAAATGCATTTTTGAGGTGCGCTACTAGTGTATCGAAAATCCATACCGTGTTCAAGAAACCCCTCTTTATGATAGGAAAATTGGAGTTTGGTGTGCTCTCAGCGCAAAGGCATATTATCAGTCTAAGTTTAACGAGCCAACAGATGCAGAAAAGTACAGAAGGGAAATTTTGACCCCATTTTTTCAACAATTTATAGAAGAAGAGAAATCATATGGGTGGTATCAACAGGGTTCTGCAATTGCTCACACAGCAGCGGAGTGCATGAGTAAAAACAAGGAAGTGTTTGATGATAAAAGTGATTAGTGCTGGTGTATGATCCACCAGCTCACCAGATTTAACAGTGTGTGATTGTTACCTGTGGGGTTGCCTGAAAGACATATAAAACAAACCTTCACGCAATGGAGAAATTAAAAGAAAACATCACAAATGAAATCAGAAACATAAACGTATCAATCAGAGTGTGTTTTCCCGATACAATGCCTGTTTAGCCGAAGGAGAATATTTCCAGCATCTTCTATGAGGTAAGATTTTATACACAAATTTAGAAGTGGGGTTAAAGTGTTTTCTCGGTCGACCGCGACAGGCCCTGCCGCCGAGAATCACAAAACCACGCGTGGGGGATAGTTTTAAAGTGAAAGTTCGGTATATCTTGTACATGTGTGTTTGTCGTAATATTTTTTAATCCAATTATTGAAAGACTGTTCCTAGTGTTTCCAACCTGCAAGCCAGCTTAGCCTGATTATTTATTGAGCTGACGAACTCCGAACTTATTCGTTTGTCAAGACGAGATATGTTAAACGAAAATTCATCATATAGTTGGTTTTAAGATTTGGATGCCAACGACTTTTATTCTACCTACGTAAAGTCGATTAGGAGAAGTCCTCGAAACGTTACGTGGAAATATCTCGTAACGCTAGTGCTGTTGCCAAACGAATTTCCTTTCATTTGTAGTTGCGTTCTTAACTACGAGTAACATCTTCCTGTCGACTATTAACGATTATTTTTCGATGAACGATGTGTCATATCCTTCTCCGGACAGAATTTCTCAACAGAATAACGTTGTCTTTCTGCGAGATAATGTTTAGAGGAGACATTCCTCTGAAGAATGTCTATGATGTCTGCTTTTTTATTAGACTTAGACTTAGCAGAGGTTTGAAAAAACCATTCCAAATGCTTGCGAGTGGGAATGAAGTGCATTACTGAGAGTGTTCGACTTCTCAAGAATTAATGTAGTGGGTTGCTGCTGCCTCCAAAGTACTTGCCTTACTTTGTGTTGGATATATATTTAGAAGCATCTAAACATTTTTTTCTTTTGTTTTTATGTATTCTGAATAGTTAATTTTTTTTAAAACAAAAAAGTTTATTTTAAGAGAAAAATAATGCAGTTAAAACACCTCACGATGCATGCAACCATCTGTCAGTGCATCGATAATGCCAGGATTTGTTCGGTTGTGGGTATCTAGCAGGTGGTTGAGTAGAACGCACGTAATTCGCAACATTTAGGTAGTTATATGTTCAGGGAACTAAATGCTCTTTGGGAATCTGCACAGTGGATACGGAGTATTGCTGCTACAGTTAATGGTAATTGGATGTTGAGTGTAGGTCGGATATTACGGAGTAAATTACACTTCCATTAATGTAGCACATACCAAAGTAACTATAGTACAAATATATGATTTATGCTATAGGTAATATGCCTAAATACAGGGATCACAATTAATATATCACAGTAAATTAGAAAAGTAAATATTACACCCTTTCTCACATTTGTGTATCTTTTGTAATAATTGTTTAACATTATGAACGAGTTGCATAGTATTTGTATACCAGAATTATAAAAGGACATTAAAATATTAAAATTATGTTAGAAAAGATGGATTTGCCGCATTTTAGCCCAAGCTAAATACCAAGAATATCTCGAGCTACTTCAAGACAACTTTATCAATTGGATGAAAATTAAAAATATTAAGGATATATCAGAAACTTTAGTGTTAGCACACATTTCAGAACAGGTTAGTGTTATCAAATTGTACAAATTCATTTGGAAGCTAATATAACATATATTTTTTGAATTCTATAATTATTATTCTTCAGTAAATATTAACAATTGACTCTGTTTTCAGTAAACTATAAACTGCTTCCATAATTTATCGCAACAATATTCATTGATAGCTCATTAGAAAAAACAGAATTGTTAGTATAGTAATTTTATACAACCAGTATCACAATGTAACATTTCATCAACGTTTTGACTAATAATAATATCTGTTTATAATTTTGATATACAAACATTACATTTTGAAAGCACGTGCAATAACTTTTCGTTCAGAGAACACACAACATAAAAACAGCTGACTAAACTCCACCGAACTAGAATTGCATCATTGCAAACAGTGGCCATATTGGGTTGATGAGCACATTCCTTATACTCTTAATTTTTATCAACTTTATTCTTTCTTTCGTGCAATCAAGGCAACTTGGATTTATGTTCTGCCTATATACATAAATAAAACAAAAAGTGAAATATATATCGGTTTTAATTTGATATCAAAAAGCTTTAATGAAATCAACAAAGTAAAATGTGTAATATATTGGGGAAAACGGTAATACATTTGTAAATTAAAAAATTGGGCTATCAATAAATATCTTTAAACACTCTTTCCTTTACTGCATGTCTGAAACCTTGTAGCGTAAAATAAAACACTATAACCATCCCTTCAAGTGTAGTTTACAAGTTACAACTCTTTTAACGAACTGATGTATAAAAACACGTTCCGGAACAACACTGTTGACACAAAAACTATGCTAGAGAAAGTAGAGTTTTTAATTACTCTTTGGTTGAGAGTCATTTGCTGAGGTGGTGTCCCCAAACGACTGGGGAAAAAAATTACATCCAATGAGCCACATTTATGAATAAATGCTTTCTTTTTGTGCGGTTAAAATTATTTTTGGGGGTTTCCAAAGACACCCTTCTAATATTTGTATACTTTTTGTAAGACTATACATTTGCATGCTATACTCTCTTTAGATAAAATATTGCATAAGAGATTCTAAACAGGTTAGGAAATGCCTAGAGCTGAAAGCACGTCTATTTATATCAACTGTCACAGTAATACGGAAATGTATGAATACAGTCCGAAAATAGTCCAGCCCTTCTGAATATCTAAGAGAACCAGTAGCTCGACCTTAACTTAACTGGAAGGAACTTGACTTTATGCAAGTAGGGCTTCTCGGTTAACAGGGAGACGCCATCTTGCACACTATGTGACAGCACATTCACAATGTTCGTGCCTGCATGGCTGCCAATCCCACACACTGACGTTAGATCTTCCTTCGACTTTGTTAATTTTAGAAAGTTGACGAGACTGAGAAAGGCAGGTGATGGTTATCCCTAAAGAAGAGTTCGCAGATTGGAGCAGAAGCTGGGAAAACGTATTAGGTCCCAAGAAAAGTGCCTTAAGAAGATTAAGACACCAACATGTTAATTAAGCTGCAATAATTAGCAAAGAGAACACTATTAAAAATGAACAAATATTAATACAGAAAGCTAAGGTAATTACTAAAAATAGCAAAATTCTACTCTGTGCAAAGGTACTGAAAAATTTAGTTAATTTAATATAATGTACGAAACAAGATTCTTTCTTCAAGGCCAGCGGACATTAAAAGAATTACGAACTGAACAAAAATTAAGACAACTTAATTTCTAAAGCACATTTGAATAAGCATCACCGGCGTATGATATAAATTTAGAAATTGTAAGAAAACATGGCATTAGTAATATAAAACTTAAAGATGAAATAGAAATATTCCTGCAGTACAGAGAAATAAATAAATAGCATATACTTACAAACAGTTAAAACGCGTTTCTTTACCTTGAATACGAACTCAGTCAAATCATCTAAAAAAAAACTGCACGTGCTTTCAAATTGCATTCTAGCCGTACAAATATCCACTAAGTAAAACACTATACAAGCGAAGTGGAAATTTAAGTTAACATCTTCGAAGTAAACTCTGTTTTGAGGTTAAGGACTCACTGACTTTGACTTTCAAGCGACCGCCTTCGGTATCTTCGAGACCGTCGACCTCTTTACACTTCTCGTTAAAGAAAGTGAAACGTAGTTTGTCCTACACTTCAGTACTAACATGTCCTCGCCTCAAACCATGAATGGCAAACACCACCGTCACGCTAGATAAAATATGTATTTAAGAGGGTTTTCACATCTTCTGGCATTTGTAAACGGCACATTTAGCAATCGGAGAATTGTGTGGTATGAGGGCTTTTTCTGTTGTCTAGCTGGACCACCCAAAATACGTCACGTATGTTCCAGAGAAGTAAACAACAATTCCGAATGATTTTATTTTTATATTAGTTATGTACTGGAATTAATTTTTCTAGCTCTCGTGAACCATGCACTTCAGTATACATTTTGTACCGAGGTTATTAAGGCACGGACTCATAAGCGGGAGGTCTGGGGCTCAAATCCTGCCAGGACCGTCCTTCCTGGCTGAGGCTTTTTCAAGTTTTCCTCAGTCCTCATAAATGGCAAATGCCGGGGAGGTACCCCAAACCTAATCCTGGAACGTTTCCTTCCTTAAAAAAAAAATCCTTTCCCAATATATCATTTCATCTCATGTATCATCAGTGTCACCGCGTGTGGTGCCTCAGCAGTAAAAAACGGGGGTTAAACACCATTCCCCCCCCCAAAAAAAGGAGTAAACATTTTGCACTGTAAATCCGAAATTTATAAAGCTTTCAATATGAAATTTTTATGCGATAATAATACTTAAACTAAAGATTCTCTGTAAATTTTAATTCTCTAATGCATATCAAGGCTTTTTAAACGAAAATAAATCTTATTTCCCGGTAACTTAAACTTTTGACATAAATGTGCGTCATTTTTTCCCAGGTTCTGGACTAATCTTGCTGAAAATTTGCACGCACGCACGCACACGCGCACACACACACAATGTATGAAAATGTGAAGTATGATAATTAGAAGTATTTAAATATCACCATTAGTTGCTAAAAATCAACACAAATAAGGAATTTAATTTTTTTTCCAAAATAAAAATTAATTTCTTTTCAAGTAACTAGCATAGTTACATTATTCTAATTCACAGGACAGCATGTTGCCTGCAGCATAAGGGAGAAGGAAAAAAAAAAAAAAAAAAAAAACACACACACACACACACACCACCAATAGTAAAATGCTTGATTATGGCACAATGTTTTCAGTTTTTTTTAAAAAGATTTTATTTGGTTTAAAAGATGTTTTTAAAAAAAATTATGTGCATTAGAGAATTAAAACTTCCACAGTATCATTAGTTAAGTTTTCATAATACATCTCAAAAATTTCATATTTTTAGCTTTAAAACTTTCCGATATACAATGTTGCATTATTTGCTTGAATTACACTTCCTGGTTACCTTAAGAAACGAGATGTTTTTAGTTAAATATATTTGCAAATGACACAAAATAATACAAAATTATTAATAGTTTAAATATAGTAACTTAATAGACAACAAAAAAATGGCATTAAATATATGAGCGCAAAATGTTATTCACGAGAAAATTATTAAACAGGTAGAAAATGATGAATATTTTCAATGTATTCCCTGATAATATTATAAAAATGTAATAGAAAATAAAAGTGCAATCCGAATGAGTATGGAATAATAGACAGAAATTGAAAAACAAAACGTTAAAAGAGACTCACTAGGTCTTATACGAATAAAATAGGAGAACCGCGGTTTTAACTGTCAAAATAATTCTATGATCGGTTCTTATCATTATCGACTAACGAGAGTACGACACAGGATCCAGAGTTTAAGTTCAGAGAATTGTAAGAAACACAGTCCAGTTCCGAAAATTCTCTTGGCCTCGGCCGGGTTTGAATTCACGAACCTTGGGTCCAGAGTGTGTTACTCTTAGGACAGGGACCGAGGTCGACAAAAACAGACTATAAGAAATTTCTTAAACAACTACGTAAATACGATAATACAAAACGAAGAAGAAAAATGGTCCAGTTTCAAAATATAACGACCACTGTTTGTTTATTCGGTCTAATTTCTGTCGGACGGATTACCTTGGTTGTGCGGCCATCTTCTTGTATAATTAACTCCTTTTTTATTTATTTCTATAATGGTAGAGATTGGCAGGTTCGCTTAACTTGGCATTTGCCTTCGTGACAAAGGGAAATCATGAATAAAACCCTACTCAGGTTGACCAGTGCTGGGGGCTAAATCTGGGACTTCCCCCTGAGTTTCAGCATCGATTACTTTGCAAATCGACATATTCTTTAAAACGGAAACAAGCTTCATTCAAGTAACGAACGAGTTTAGTATTTGCGTCATCATTACTGCATAGTCTTTCGAACCCACCCACAAAATCTGCTCTTCTTCTAGGGTTCAGCAGGTTTTATTTCTTACTGTGTCAATTTCTGTCACTTTGTAGTCTTGCACTGAATTACTCGTATAAGCATCCGTTTGTTGCAAGAAAAGCCGAAGTGATTTTAGGAGGATTATCCAGTTGAAAGGTAAGATCATCTTCAGTCATTTTGCGAAATGTATTCACTGACCTATTATAAAACCTCGCAATTCTAATATCGGAGAGTTTCTCCTTAAACAGTCTTCAAACTTTGTATGAAAATCTTTGTAGAATGAAGTACCATCTTCCTTCGTTTATAATACGTTAATGCACTAAGATATCCACCTCTTTATTACAAACAAGCAATGCATTCTACTGTGGGCTTGGAGGTATCACTAGTGAACCAAAACCTACAATATTGATAAATTTTGAGAATTTGAAGTATCTCTCAAATGAAACAACTCTTTATATCATCGGCTGTTTCGCAAGTGAGACACTTCGCACCGCAAACATTTAATTGTTTCACATCCATTTAGAATTCCTGTCATGCATAGTATGCTAATTCAGATCTGAAAACGTATCGATTCCAGTGAGTTACGTTATTTGATCATACACAACGATGGACAAAAGGTAACATGGGCGAAAAGTGGCAAAATGGAGCTAAAGAATTGTGTAAATAAAGACCATACTACCTGTTTTTGTGTAATTTTAACAAAACTGTTTTGATATTAACTTTATACCCATCTTGGTAACCAACAGTTCCAAAAATATAAATTATTCTCCTTGAGTATTTAGTGCTATCATAAATGTTGTGGTTTAGATCTACAGGTTCGTTCCATTTCGTTTCATGTTAAGAGCTTTTCCCCTTGATAAAAGTTTGGACAGAATTCCAACTCGATATCAAGCACTAACTCGCCTTCCTTAGTGGTACAGCGAACTAAAACCTAATAAGTATTAATTTAATTTATTAAAATCATACTGAAGTTTTCAGATCCTCCATTGTCTTGGTTGTTAATAATTTAGTGATAGTATGGAAGTGTTTATATGTATTTAGTCATGTTATTTCCAGTTACATTTTATTCTTCACCGTTAGAATTCAGACTTTTAAATTTCAATTCTTTTCGAATTTCTTGATTTATTTATGTCCCAATAATCTATATCCCGTTACACAGAATATTTAAAATTACGCTTCATTACTTCAATGAGTTTCTCATATGTAGAAAAGAAAAATATTTTTTAAACATGGGCCCGGAAATGCCTGATTTCCATGTTTTAAAGACTTATATTATCTTATAGCTAATGTTAAAATGTTCTCATGTTACTTGAATACAGGCTTCGCTTCGAATTTCACTACCCCGCGAAGAAAGGAAACTTCTTAAAAAGTAACAAGACTGATATCTTGCAGACGTGCCAATGATAATTGACCGAGAAGCGCATGTTATACATGATTGCACTCTGGCATATTTCAGTACCTTTAGGTAGATATCTGAATCGAAGGCTTTCTGGTAGATAGATAGAGGTAGACCAATTGCTGACCTCCATGTTTACTGATTTAAACCTACTGTTTGCTTTCACACAATTGAAGTGTTGTCCACGGTGAAAATAGGCCAAGTTAAAATATGGGCTGGTAATACTTTATGTCATGAAATAGAACACAATATAGAACTTCTCTCTTATTTAAGGAGATTCGTTCATCATTTCGGCAGTTCGTGACATTTTATTATATCTCAACTTTTTGTGTATGTTCAATAAAATAAAAAAGGAGGGATGGTTTATTTGTTCTACAATTATCAACTTTATTCGCCATTCGCTGTACTTGCATATCATAACCCATATGTGAAAACAAGTTACACTATTACATTCAAAATGCGTAAAATTCTTACCTTTGTGTTCACCTGAATGAAAGACGCACTGAAAGGGCACTCACCTGAAACAAAACAAGCAATAAGTTAGACATGTTTTTGTCAGTTATTTTACTTAATAACTTAACAGTAATTTGCATTTTACAGCCCATTAAGTCACTCTTTGGTTACAAGGGGATATTACAAACTTAAGTGTGAAGCAAAACTTTTTCATGCTCTTCTTCACTCTTAAAAAGCCGCAATGATTTAAGCCCTTCCTGCGTTTCCAGCGAAAACCGAAGAGAGTTCCCGTATAAATTTATGGCCAGTAAACACAACTGAACAGATGTTATATCCGGAAAAGGCTATAAAGAGTGAAGAGAAAACTTAAAAAATTGTTCCAAGAAAGCACTTCCATTACTTACTGCAAAACGGCGTGTGTTTTATAGTTCAATAACATTATAGCCTTCAGACATCTAGCTATGAAAAAGGATGTTTTCTTTAATTCTGTTTTGTAACTTTTACGCTAATTTGAATTTATTATTGTGCAGATTTATGAATACAAACTATACTGATAGACTTTTTGGGGAGCTTACATGCATTAAATTAGGTTTTATGTCCAATATCAATAAAACTGTCTGAGTGAAAACAAAGCCCCTTTGGTTATAAAGATCTTACTCTCATAAGAATTGTCCTAGCGATAAAAATATAATAATTAATATATAAGACATTAAGCTAAACTTGACAATCTCTCTTTTGGTTATAAGAGTTAATATACTATTTAGAAATTTCTTCTACAGTGATAACACTTTAAGAGTCTTTAGACATTACCACTCCTTGTGTCCTGAGAGCGCAATTGCTGTGCTTTATTAAAATTTGTCCATCAGAATTAAAATGTAAAAATATTTCTCAAAGACTGAATGTCTGAACAAGTAAGACCTAATCTCTTAATATTCTCAACATCAATTGCTCTCAAGTTTAGGATATCTACAGAAAATCTCTATTTTGTGATGCTCACCTATTAATGTAATAGAATTTTCGAAGGGGGAATAAAAGAAATTTTGCAGTTACTGAAGTGATTTTTGAGAAAATTACAATGGTTACTTTTATAAACACATCGTTTATTTAATTAAATTAACTTTGGAGGCGTTTCTAATGGAAAATGGCAAGATAACTTTCTGTAAATATTAACACTATTTTATACCCATAAGTTTTAGAGTCCTCTGATTATAAGCCTCATAAGGTCTTAATTTCTGCATCAGAACATAATACTGCAATAATAAAATACATTGTGTTTTTAAACCTATCTCCAAATGTTTTTACAATGCGTATGCTTTAACAGCTAATTTCAATGTTTATCTTTGAATGTGAAATTAAAAGACGTCAGTTTGTACGGCACAGTTTAGCAATGCAGAGCAGCCAGAAATGTTACATGCATCATAACGAGCCTGCAAAATTTAAGCCTTAGGTTAATATTTATGATAAAGAATTAATATCAAGTCTTGAATCGTTGGGTTGCAACATTGTGCAAAATAAAAATGCAACTTTGGAAACAGAATCAGGTGAGAAAAATTCAAGATCATGTTCTGGGCTCGACCCACGGGTCTAACGATGTCTTTCATCTGAGCTACTGTGTCCTGTTCGACTACAATCGCGAATCCTCCAATGTCTGTTGTATCCTGGAGATCTCTATGATTATTTCGGTCCAGAGATTTTTATCACAATGAGACGATTCGAAACCACAGAAAAGGTACTTGTGACCCATCGTCGTAGTTAAACTCCGTTTATTACAATTTTTGTCAACAAAACCGGCGTTACTAAAACTCCCTCTCTTCCAAAAAAGATTACATTTAAATGTAGAAGCTATTTCCGTGCAACTATTTGACTTTCACTCCTTATTTAACCTTGATGTGATAATGGGCATCCCCTACTAATGACCAACAGACAACTGCGGTGGAGTTGGAACGAGTGTGCCCTTATCAGGTAACACATCTGACTTTCAAATGTTACTTTACCAAACAAAAGAGTGAAGGTACCGGGAGAACTGCTATTTATTTGCCCTTTGAAACCTTACTCTACAACGTGCGAATTTTTACCGTGTAAGCGAAACGGCGAGCCAACGAAAACGTGTGACGATAAAAACTGAAGAGAAACTTGAGACTGAAAAGAATAAAAATGTTACGTATGATAATGATATTGGAAAGTTAATTGTTTCAGGCTGGTTAAAGTTAAAATTCTACCATGAAGAGCAGTGTTATAAGGTGAATAAATTATTTGAAAAGTTTAAGTAAATATTACTAGAATTTCAGGTATTCATGGTTTATATATATAAAAAAAGTGCTTATTCGAAATCACCTCCGTACCCGTTGTTCAGGGTAAGCAGGATTTTTCTGTGTTTAAAAAAATCCTTAAAATAACACGATATTTCTCATGTTAAGACAAAAATCATAGACCCCCCTTCCACCCCATATGTTGGATCCTTTTTCCTAGAACTATGCATAACATTCAGTTACCTCTCTTCCAGCATGTGGATTTGGTGGAATTCTTTAATTTGTAGACAAAAAGCCCACGAGAGATATTCCCAGTTTCAAATATACTCAAGAGTGAACTTGAGAAGTTGCATGGGCAGCGTTCTGATTGAACAAAACTCTATAGACATTTGTCTGTGTTGAGCTTGCTGGAACCACCAAATACATAACACGGTCTTAAATGGAAATTACTATGACTAACTAACGGTTGGGGTTCTTCCGCATGAGAAAGAATTATGCTGAATGCCCCTATTGCATCACAGGCCACAGTCCGCTTCCAGGATTTTTAAGTTAATTGCAGACATTTATATCTTGCTAAGCCTGTGCTTCGATTAATTCATACTGGCTTAACAGTCACCATTGGTGGAGGTCGCAACAACTATGACCTAATGGTGGATAAGATCTCATTCTCTAGAACAGATGTTCTTCCTGAGCGAGGTTTATCCTCAAGGCTTAAATGTTCCATCACCGAATCGCTTAAAGCAGTTTGATGCCTCCTACAACTGATTCCTTTTTCAGCTGCTGATTTTACACTTATAACCCCCCCCCCCCCGGAAGAATTGGAATTGCGATTCTGTCCTCGTATATTTTCATTGAAACTGAAGATAACAAGTAATATATATCATTAACAATACTTAAAAGTTTTCAAAATAATACCAACAGACATGAATATTATATATTTTTATTAGTTTTATACGAAATTTCCCCAAAGTTTAGATAAAAAAAAAGTTAATGGTACATAATATAATAAAACAAATGAGCTAATTTTATATTTGCTTCAGAAAATTCGTTAAATATTTCATTTACAGGAAAAAAAAAAACGTGCTTTCATATGACGAAACTGGAAACGTGCTCTACAGAGAGGAGATAGCTTTTTTCAGCCTTTCCTGTACAAAAAGTGAAGATCTAAGAATTTGTGTTTGCGGTAACAGATAACTGATAATAAATAAATGATTGCGTTGGTTATTTAAGAGCGATTAACCGCAGATTTAACGTTTAGTGTACAAGGGTTATGAGAAAATTGTTACACGTCATTTTGAAGAGTTTTATGAAACAAACGCTGAAAGACAGGGACAAAAATTTAAATGGATTCACACTAGAGCTAATGTTCCATGTTACAAAACATTCCCAATATTCTGACACAGAGACCACCATATTGCATTACTGACAGGCAACGAGCATTAACTACTGCCCTTACACAGAGGGAACTGTTATAACGTCATGCTCCAGTTTCTCATTAATTACTGCGCCCAATTAGGATTGTACAGTTTATTAAGACCTAAACATGTTATCGCTGATTTATGGAATCTATCCCAATGTATTTAACTGGTGAGTATCATCAACTTGTTCATCACGCAATGCTAAACCGACATGCAACGCATTGTTCCATTCGATGTTAACAGGTGCATTGGGTGTTCTATAAAGTGAGCTAACGTATTTCTGACACGAAAGTATTGGCGAGAAAGTCAACAGACATCTGTGATGCCCATGGTACAAATGAAATTATACATATGATTACTATTTTGCTGCCAACACGATATTTTTTACTTTTAATAACAGTTATTCTTTCCTTACATTTTCCCCTCCCCCTGCAAGAAAAGGGGAAAACTCTTTAAACTTAGGGGCTACATGAACTAGTTCAAATTGATACACACCGCTACATTTTTAAAATTTAGATTCATCTGCAGCCATTCTTGATAAATGTCTTTCTATCTTTATTGTATACGCTCCTAAAGGATTTTTAAAATTTAGATTCTATTACAGCCATTCTTGATAAATGTCTTTCTATCTTTATTGTATACGCTCCTAAAGGATTTTTAAAATTTAGATTCTATTACAGCTATTCTTGATAAATGTTTCTTCGTCTTTATTGTATCAGAGTTGAAAAAATTCTGTTCATTTATTTGCATTCCGTGATGTTCATTGGCTGCTTCTCAGCTAGAACACGGAACATGTCAAATTTCTCTACACAGATGTTATGAAAAACATGATACATAAATTAAAAATTCTCACACACACACACACACACACACACACACACACAAATTATTATGGTGCAGAAATAATCAATATGAAATGCCAAATTCCTGTATAGTACAGAAAGTGTTAAGAGACATTAAGTATCTATTTAAAGTTGACCTAAATAATTTAATGTTTTTATTTTGTCTTTTGATGTCTGCAGGGAGGTTACTGAAAAACGGTTATCGTAATAGATTTGATAATGGTGCGGAAAATAATGTATGATGTATTACTTGCAAAGTTTTCCCTGTTATATAGGATAATCAATATGAAATGCCAAATTCATGTATAGTACAGAAAGTGTTAAGAGACATTAAGTATCTATTTAAAGTTGACCTAAATAATTTAATGTTTTTATTTTGTCTTTTGATGTCTGCAGGGAGGTTACTGAAAAACGGTTATCGTAATAGATTTGATAATGGTGCGGAAAATAATGTATGATGTATTACTTGCAAAGTTTTCCCTGTTATATAGGAGGAACCTTACTTATGTACGAGAGGCAAATATAAAGTTTTATTTATCGCCTCGAAAAAATAAAGTTGTCATTAATTTTGTTGTTTTTTTCATGTACATGTCTGCAGTCTTGGTACACTTTGAAATCCCCGCTGCACAGTACCGTAGCACGCCGCTAGAGGAGCCAAAACAAAATGGCGCAGCCCATTGGTAAAGTGGAGTGTCGTGCGGTAATTAGTTTTCTGCAATTGAAGGGATCAACGCTGCACAATTCATGCTGAGTGCGTGGAAGTGTACGACAACAATGTACCAGCGGACGCTTTCAGTGTGATCAAACTGGTCTGAATGAGGAAAAACGAAGTGGCAGACCATCTCTCTGTGAAGAACTGGGAATCGCAGGAGAAGTGGAGGCCCCGGTGCTCTTAAGACCAGCGTGTCACAATCCAGGCGATAGTGGAAAAAGTGAAAATCAGCCATGGACCAGTTTTCAAACTTGTACGACATTTTGAACCTGACAAAGGTCGCCGCCCGTGGGTTCCGCGCCTGCTCACACCCCGAACCGAGGCAGCAGCGGAAATGTTGCAGATGTGTCAGACCAACCCAGATGCTTCTTTAGCCGCCTAATCACCATGGACCAATGCTGGATGTATCAATATGATCCGAGACAAAGGAGCAAAGCAAGCAGCGGAAATGAATTTACCACCGTCAATAAAGGCTAAGTCTCAACCTTCATCGGGCCGAATGTTTATTTGGGACTGCCATGGGATGGTGCCAACAGATATGCTCGTAAGGGCAAACCATCACAGGAGCCTTCTACCGAAATATCCTGACGAGGTTACGGGATGCCCAAGGGAGTCTTTTTGCTCCACAACACCTCAGTTTGTTCTGCACAGGACACAGTCACATATGCTGTTTCTTTGGACTATCAAAATTTCCCTCCCTCTCCTCCCGTATTCTCTTGGCAAGGTGCCGAGTGACTTCTTCCTCTTTCCTCGAACGAAGAAACCATTGCGTGGCATTTCCAGAACGAAGACCAAGTGATTTTCGAGGTGGGACGTTTCCTGAAAAGTCAAAATGCAGACTTCTACAACCAAGGTCTCTGCCAAGTCATCCATCGTTGGAAAAAATGTATTGCATTGAAGGGTGAATATGTAGAGAATGACAAACACCGTCACCCAGTTTCATGATCGCAGCTTGATTTTTTCGAGGTGATAACCAAAAATTTATGACTACCCCTTGAACGGTATTATTGTCTGCAGGATATTGATGTTTTGAACTGCTTGCACTGACCTGATTCCAAAAAATACCGAATTTTTCTTTAACAAAGAAATTTGGTTGTTTCTAGAAGGTGTCTCCGATTAAAACTGCTTCTAGAGTTTGTAAGGGTGAGTACTGGATATATTTAAAGGATTGCTTTGTCAAAGTTATTGACATTAATATCAATATTTGTGCCATCTATAAATAATAAGATGTCCTATATATTTTATTAGGAGGGCAAAAGCATTAATGAAAATCAGGAACAGGTGTGCTTATACTTGGTTGGAGACACTGTTTTGTTAAAGTGCATAATGACCCAATTTATTTGACAGAAATAGTCTGTAATTAACGAATCAAAGGCTTTGGATGGATCACAGTATATTCCTCCAACTCGTGGTTTACTATTAATAGATTCAAGAATTTTATCAGTAAAAACATATTTTATATTTTCAATAGCTTTTTTTCTTCTAAATTGAAATTGTTGCTATACTCTGATACCGTATTTCTCAAGGAGATGAGATAATTTCTTACGTGGTTTTTATGAGGAGAGAAGGATAAAATCTACGAATACTACAGCTAAATAGATCATATTCATACTGAAAACGAATTATTTAGCAATTAACAGTGTGGCAGTACATGCATATGTGTATATGTGCAAGCATGTCCTAGTTGGAATTCCATGTCAATAACCAGGATGTTTGAACATGCTGGGATTGAACTGCGGTTATATAAAACACAATTCCAACATACCATTATAGTTAGTTGGTGTAGAATGGTTAGCTAGTAGGTGTGGGCATTGTGCCTTCTGGTTAAAAACAGGTACAGTAACAAGGGAAAGTGAAAAGTAATAGTTATTGTAGTTATTGGTTTGGTACTGGTTGATTTGTTTGTTGCAATTTGCATCTGTATGTATAAGTTGAGATAAATAAATTTATTCATTAATGCTTTTATAAACACATTGGAGCAACACGGTATAGTTGAAATGGGTCTGAAATGTTTAGTAGAAATTTATTTCCTGCTTTGAAGGATTGAATGACAGTTTCAGGGAATACACCAGTAACATTGAATAATTACATATACAACTAAGTGTGACTGTTGGTGCATTGGAAGAAATATTAACATATAATTACACATTCAAGTGTTTCTTTCAGAACATACTTTAGAGGGTTTACCCCTCAGGCGGAAGATATATAAAATATAATTTATATTGTTAAAAAATGTGAGTATTGTTATTCGTTTAACCATGCTTGCCTCATAAACCCAATCGCGGGTTCAATTCCGGGCAGAATCGATGACTTTTTTTCGGGCGTAAAAATCCTAAGTATGGCTTCCTTCGAAAGGAAAGTAAAGCCGTGGGTTCCATGTCGTAGATTTACGGTATGTAAAAGAACCTCAAGCCTGATAGAAGAGGCCATAGAACAAAATTTATCAGTCATTTCACGCCCCAAATTGAACGGGATGCTAATGAACTGAGATGTTAAAGAGAGCCCATAAATAAACGAAAAAGTTGTTCATAATTACATTAAATAATGCAAGCTTGCAAATTACTGAAACAAATCCTATATGTTGATATACTAAGTACGCCACATGCCTGCTGCATGCAACAAAGCAACCAGCGCGCCCACTTAAAAATTCTTTGCACTCCCGCTAGTTAATTTTCACGCACCACCACCACGGGCTAAAAGTCTCTGGAAGAAACACTGCATAAACTGTATGCAAGGGAAATGTCATCATTTCCTGCTTTATTCTTTAGGCGGAAACATTCAAACGACGTGTCTACAAAATGAGATTATTGTTATTGAGTAGTGTTTAACGCCCGTTTTTACTACTGAGGCACCACAGGCGGTGGACACTGATGATACATGAGACGAAATGATAAATTGGGAAAGGATATTTTTTTTTTAAGGAAGGAAGCGTTCCAGGCCTAAGTTTAGGTACCTCCCCGGCATTTGCCAGTTATGAAGACTGAGGAAAACCTGGAAAAAAAACCCCAGTCAGGGAGGACGGTCCTGGCGGGATTCGAACCGCAGACCTCCCGCTCACGAGTCCGTGCCTTAACGACCTCGGCCACCCGTGGCGGTACAAAATGAGATTGTAGTGAAACAAAATGTGTAACATTTTTTTTTTTAATTTAATTTAAAACAGTGCTGTGAAATTGTGCTTTTGCACTTGCAGTTTTCAATAGTTAATATTTAAATTTATGTTGTTTCATTATGCAGTAATTAAGTTATAATTAAGTTGATTTGTTTTTTTTATTTGGTTTTATTTACGACGCTCTTTAACATCTCAGGTCATCATAGTCCCATTCTATTCAGGGCGTGAAACGGCCGACAAATTTTGCTCAAAGGCCTCTTCTTTCAGCCTTGAGGATCTTTATCGTGCAGTAAATCTACGACACGGGACCCACGGCTTTACTTCCCTTCCGAAGGAAGCCATACTTGGGATTTTTACGCCCGAAAAAATCCATCGGTCCTGGCCGGGTTCGAACCCGCGATCTTGGGTTTAGGAGGCAAGTATGGTTACCACTACACCACCAGGACCGCCAATTATATAGATAATTAGAAAATAGACAGTAAGGTAATGAAATTAAAGGATAATATGCTTTTGTTATAACAACAAAGTTTTTTTTCTCTTGATGGCGTGTTGTACTATTAACCTGTCTGATGTTTCAAGCACTGAAACTTAATATTCGTCCAACGAGAACTACAGATTGTCCCATTAGTCTGCACCCATAGGAGAAGACCACGTGAATCAGACAACAGAAGACCACAGAATCTGTTCAAAGTGTTCGCCATTGTATTGCATACACAGATGAAGATGCAATTTCCTTTCTTAATGGAACATTCATGCCCAATCTCTTGAAAAGATATATATATATATATATATATATATATATATATATAATAGTAATAATAGTAACCCTTTAGGTCCAGACTTATAGGATACCCTGTACAGTACAGTATAGTTTGTTTTTTTTTAAGGTGAAAAAAGTGTATGAACTACTGTGGCAGATTTAATGCCTTTCACAAACTGGGTATTTATACTTAAAGGCAAAATAAAAGCTGTTTCTAATTTTCAAAGATACCACCATAAACATAAATTAAAGAAAGCTTGACGTCATATAATTATTCACTCTGAACATAATATAATACTTTTAATCTGATATTTATAAAATATCCGATATAAAATATAAATTAACAAACATTTTATGCACCGTTGCATAAAGGTAGCTTTTTATTTAACAATCCTTTTTTAAAGTGAACCTTTTAGAACATAAAGTGCATAAAGGTAACTCTTTTTATTTTACAGTATTTTTTTAAAGTGAACCTTTTTGAACATAACGAGTTTAAAGTGGAACATGCAGCTCTTGGGCCTAAAAATGAATAAACAATCTCACGCTCGTTTCTCATCATTGCCCAAGAGAGTTAGAAATTACAATTAAAAATAATTTATAATTTACGTTCAGAATGGGCTGCCATCTTGTTCCAGAATTTCATTAGTTTATTTATAAAAATTGGGAACATTACACTTTTTTCCCTGGTAGCAGCAGTTAGACTATTATGTGGTTAAACTGAAAAATCACTCTACGGCCACAATTTTATTATTTTTTTGAAAAGGAAACTCGCTATATACCATTGAAATAAAATAAGAAAAACATTTTATAATGGAAATCGGGCCATTAGGTGTGGGTGTTTACCTTAAACCCAAACTTTAAAAATCACTCTAGCAACACCAATATTGGTTTTTTTCACAATAAAATTCGGCATATATAATTTAAATAAAATAAAAAAAAAAATAGTTTCTGAAAATTAGTGAAATTAGATTTTTGGAAGTAGGGGCTTACCTGAAATCCGGAATTTAAAAATTACTCTAGCGGCACCAATATTTGCTTTTTTGCAACGAAACTCCGCATATACCATTTAAATAAAATAAGAAAAATAGCTCCTGAAAATCGGAGAATTCGGGTCATTAAATATTGCTCTAGCCGCACCAAAATTTGTTTCTTCACAATAAAATTCACATATACCATTTAAACAAAACAGGAAAACTGAAAATTAGGGAAATTGAACCAATTAGGAATAGAAGTAAACATGAAAACCGAAATTAAAAAAAAAAAAAAAAAAAAAAAAAAAAAAACACTTTTGCGTTTAATTTTCTTTATATTGCTTTAAAATAAAAGGACAAATTAATTCAGCATATAATCTGTATTTATAACGATCCATATATTTATATTTAACAAAAGCATCGCCGTGAAGATAGCAAATGTGAAATATTAATCTAATACGTGTTTGAGAGTTACATTTATATGTAAGAGAGCTATGTAAAACATTCAGAAAAAAAGTTTGCCTTTCCTTTTCACCACAATAACATTTAAGTTAAATTTCAAAGCCAATGAAAATCGATGAAACTTTCGATTGTTTATTGTGCATATTTGCAGTGTAACTATTTTTAAATAGTAACCCGTTTTATTGAAACGTATGAACATCTTAAGTACACAATGTAACTTGAAACTTTCTGTAATTTTCTCTATTTTAGTGAATGTAAAAAATGAATATCAAGGGGTAAGTTCAGAAACATGGTTACAATTACAAATACCCAGACAGTATATAGCTTTACGCATCAGTGGTCATATATTTAATTTAATTAATATTATAGTATTAATTTTTGGGATTTAATTTTAATACTAATTTTAAAAATGTAGTTTCTCTTTTGTGATACTTATAGATTGCAAGACTTCTAACCTTATCCACACAGTAATTCCATAATTTGTTTCATTTGGATTTTATTTCCTTTTTTAAGTTACTCTACGATTAGAGGGATTCACATAGTTTACCCAGCTCCTGCGTGATGAACTTTAATTTATTACTATTGTACAAATTAAAAAAAAAAAAAGGAGGGGGAGAGACACGCAAATCAATTCTGCAGATTAAGAACGAACCAATTACAAGACAAAGAAAGAGATCATAACTCGCCTTAGAAGTGCTCGTGGAAGGTGCTCGTAACTTTAATCACAACATCGAAAGAGGAGCCCACTTTTTGCAATATCGCTGAAAGCGGAGTACGTGTATGTTCTAAGAGCAGATATAAATGTGACCTCTAGGAGCCGGCATGATTTTAATTACAGCGATGGCGCTCCCTCTTCCTTGCGGGGGGGGGGGGGGTGAGCTCTCCATGCATCTGGTGTTGCCACTTGAGACGAGAGTGCTTCAGCTCTCATTTGCACCTACCGGAGGAGCTTTAAAAAAAAACCCCGCTGTGTGTATGTGATCACTTCACCTCACATGTCTTAATGAACTGGGGAAGTGCTCCGATACTTTCCTACTGCGTAGTTGATGCCAAATACTTTTATTCTACATTCATAGTTTTCTCCCTTCATTACTGAGTTGTGATCTATCTAAAAATAATTTTGCTTCGGTTCAGACCAGTGCCATGCCATCTACTAGCTGAGATAGCTGGTGTAGTCTGCATTGAACATCGACGATACTCTTGAGCTGAGATGTATTCCTTCCTATGGCTACGAGAAGCATTCTAAAAGTTCTGGGCCAGACCAAGAAAACACTAGATTTATAGATTTTTTCAACATAATCCCCGTGTAAATCAATATATTTAGTCCAACGACTTTCCTACTTTTTGATACCTTCAGTAAAATAAGATTAGTCCAACTGTGAAAAATAAACATGTGTCTCAGCTTCAACCTGATCGTTTGATGTGAATCTTCGTTTATTCAGCTATTTGTTCGGATTTGGGAACCAAATCCGGCGAATATAGCGGATGTGGAATCACTTGGAAGCGAAGGTCATGCAGTTTTGCAGCAACAATGCCAAACGTGTGTGAAGACGGACCATCGTGATGGAAGAGAACAAGGTATGGACGTTTAGCCTGAATAGTACCTTTCAGTTGGTCCAGTAGTGAAGCGTAACTCTCCCCGGTGATGGTTCTGGCCTTCCGGAGGTAGTCTACAAGCACACATCATGAGAATCCCAGAAAACCGTATTCATAACTTTTACTGCAAATGGAACTGGTTTTGCTTTCTTTGGTGCACTTTCACCTGTTGCCACCCACTGTTTGGACTGCTTCGTATCTGGCGTGTAGTGATGTTTCATCTACTGTTATGAAAAGTGGTAGAAACTCAATGGAATTGCGCTAACACTCTTGCAAAATATTCATTTGAATGCATTTTTGGTCCACTGTTAATAAACACGGCACGCATCGAGCGAAAAACTTTCTCATACCCAAAAGTTCGTGTATGTAGACACGGTCTATCGAGATCTTTGCAATGTCAGTCAATTCGCGTACCTTCAATCGGCGATCATTGAATACGGCATGTGAATTTTTTGTCACAATCTCGTAGGTCGTAGTAGTTTTGTGACGGTCTGAGAGCTCTAGTCATTTTCAATGAATGTACGACTATGCTTAAATTCAGCAGCGCATTTTTAAACAGTCAAAAACGAAGGAGAAAAATCCTTTAATGCGGAATGTAACCCAATTTGTATTTTTGTTTGAGTTCCCTCAAAACGAAGCACTTTATATTTGTTCGTATTTCAGTTTTATTCATTTTGTAGAAAACGTTAACAATAGTTTCTTTACACGATCGTCACAAACAAGTGACTTTATTTACGTGTCTGAAGCGCGCAATCTAAAGGATAATACTTAAATATCATAGTAATTTGGCCATTTTCACGGTATCCGAGGCAGGCGGAAAACTTTTATGACACTCCTCGTATTTACCAATATATTAAAAAAAATGCTTCTCGGTATATAAAAAAGATAATCTTAAATTACGGAAACTTTGTGTGTGAATTTCATTGTTTGGCCAGAATGTGCATCGAATAAAATTATTTCACCTTCTTACTTCAGAAGATGGGGGTTTGAAGTTAATTTTCTGTGTGTACTATGATACTACTACGGAACAGGCCAGCAGTGACGTTACAAAACAGTCGGTCCTGGTGGTGTAGTGGTTACCACTAAATGGGCGTAAAAATCCTAAGTATGGCTTCCTTCGGAAGGGAAGTAAAGCGGTGGGTCCCGTGTCGTACATTTACGGCACGATAAAGAACCTCAAGCCTGAAAGAAGAGGCCTCTGAGCAAAATTTGTCGGTCGTTTCACGCCCTGAATAGAATGGGACGCTGATGACCTGAGATGTTAAAGAGCGTCCGTAAATAAACAAATCAAAGTTACAAAACAGACCACAGAGGACATTTTATATCAAAATTAAGCATTTCTGTTTGTTGCTATTTTCAACAAATTAAAGCTTTATATATATAATGCACGTTTCCTCAGAAACTAGTCAAGTGATGACATGACCTTTTTGTGGTTTATTTTTGTGCATATTGGAAAAAAAATTATTAATTTAGAAATACAATATTTATACATTCTCTTGAAACTAATAGTATAAACTACTAATAACATTTGTTATTCGTTTTAAAGTTTCAAATTTATAAAATGTGACATTGTGAAACATTTACTTGATTCACTTTTTATCTATAAGAAACCAAAAATTCAAAACAATATAGCCACAAGCTCTTGAGAAAAATACAATTATTTATGGTATGTGTTAAACGATGCAAAATAGTTTAGAAATAATTATAAAAATGAGCATGAAAAATATTGGACTACATTAAATTAGTGTGGCAATTTTGTGAAGACAACATGAAAATCTGACTTTTAAAAATATCAAAAGAACATTTCTGATTTCAAACTTATTCTTGCCTCCTTACTATACAGTGTATGTTGGAAATGCTATCCCTGCAGTTCAACATTTTTCACACGTTTCAAATGTTTCCAGCAAAGCTACTGAGTATTGCATTGCCTATATAGACTTAGTAGCACCCAACTTCTCAATTGAACCCTTGGCTGCTGTTTCCTTTTGGAATTTAGTAGAAAATCGTACACAAGTCTTTGTCTCGAAATAATGCTCTACTAGTAAAGCACGTTGACACAACTCCTTATCACAGCTGCATGGCCAGCACTTAACAGTCGCGGCACTTCTGCGTCTGAGGAATTCATTCTAATAGTCTCCAATTCCTTCCCAACAAGAACTTTCACAATAAAATAATACAGGAATCAGATCACCAGTACAAGCCATTGTATACAAAATATGCTCACTTCTGCATTTGTCAGTGTGCGGTCTTGCTTTAAACAGAACGCACTGTATACGCTTCTTACGTGAAAGCCTTCACGACCAACAATCACAACACTGCATGGATATATACAGCCTTTCCCATCAGGTATTAAAAGGTTCGATTAGTGTGATCAATAGATCGCGTTCTCGATATAACAAGGCTCTTTTGTCACGAATGATGGCTAACGAGATAGCCCGTTAATGGTGAAAAGCCTTAGAGCGCCATTCGTGATTTTATATCGCATTCTAAGAAAACTAATTAAGAACTCTTTTATCTGCAATTGTCGTTAGAACGCTTTGAACCATGACGCTTCACGTTCGGCAGCTTTACTACGATTATTAGCAACAATTTGCAACTATAATGAGGTGCAACATTGGAAAAATAATATAAAAATATGTTACTTGCAATATTTCTACTTCTCTCCCTCTTCTGCAAATCCCATTTTAAAACTTTAAAGGATGGCATGTCAGGTTCTTCCCCATATCTGATACTTGCCTGTGGGGTGGATCACGTCTACCACCTGTTCAGTTTCATGAAGAACCACATGCGAGGCCGCCGTTCAACATATTCAGCAAGCCGAGAAGGGCGTTTTACCGGACACCTACATTCTGCTTTCATTGCATCAACCATCATTCTAAAGCTCACAAAACGGGATGAAGGGCTTTGATTTGCCCGTTGAGGATCTCTGATAACGAAAAATAAACTTCCCTATAATTACAACGAATTTATTCATACTTTTAAAAAGTATTTAATAAAGTAACTTTTATTTGGAAGACTACGCTTAATATTGTGGTACCATTCTAAAAGCAGCATTTTGACATTTTGCGCAAATTACTATAGAGGGTGTCCCATTTATCTTGCTCACCCAAAATAACCTTTCTGGTTGTTAAATGAAAAATGCTTTAAAAATTGTTTAACATCATGGAGTTCTTGCTAAGGGTGCATCTTTTTGCATCTACATTAATGTACGAGATATGGGATAGAACTTCGTTTTTTTAAATGATATGTACATTTTATTCAAGAATACATTTATCCTCTTCAAGAGCTATTCGAAAAAATATTACACGGTGCCATTTTTTTTCTTCAAGAAAACAATAGATGTGCAAAAGGTAAGGAGTGGATTGTTATTGAAAAAACCGAACTTTTTAAACCTTGGTTGTACAAATTATTTGTCCAATGCAGTGTTGTGATACTTAGAGTTCCGGGTTTTGCTAAGATTTCCGATTCACGTAAACCTAGATGCCCTGAAAGGGCGGTGGAGGTAGGTAATCCATCTCCCTAAACCATCAATTGTCGTTGCTTTAGCTTACATACCAGTGTACTGTTCTTTAATCTAGCAAGTTAGTATTGCACTGAACTATTGTGACTATACTTTTTATCATTAAATGTACACGGACATGCATGAAGAGAAAGTAGAAATGTTACTTATCAACCGAGAATGTAAGTTGGCAGATAATGATTTATTCGATTGCATTATTGAAGCGATTAACGGTTTAGTTAAACAAATGCACTGTAGTGCTATTAAATAAAAGAAGTGATGCATGTATCATATTCATATCTATTAAAATGCGATACATTTCTGCTTAGCTTTTGGAGAGGATATGCGTTTTCTTAAATAAAATGTTCATGGTGCCATAAAATAAAACCAAAGTTCCATCATACGAGATCTTCTAAAAGGTATACCCTCAGCAGCAACTCCCCCATTGATGTTAAAACATTTTTGTTTGAAACAATTTTTCATTTGACGCAGCAGAAAAACTTATTTTGGGTGAGCAAGATAAATGGGACACCCGGTATAAAATGCTCCATTATCGTTGCGTATACTTAGTTAATTCAACAATTTTAATATACTTTCATTTTCTTTTGATATGTTGTTCTCTCACCAGTTCTCGATGACTTGTGAACTTTCACATGAACGAAGTCTTTCTAGCAATTCATATATAGCAGCACATACTAAATTCATTGGGATATCCGCCACTGTTGATTCCAAGAACTTTTCGAGACTCTTTAATATTAGACGTCATTTCTCGCCAACTATAAGCACTGGCCACAGTTTGCAATCTAAGGGACTCAGATGGGGACTGCTAGAAGGTCAATCGTGAGCACTAGTGAATCCTGGAAGAATTCTTTCAAGCCAACTCTGGGTGGGTCTTGCTTTGTTGACAGGAGCAAAATCTTGCTGGAAGCTTCAGTGTGTGTTTTTAAACAAAGTTGGATTCAGATTCATCACAGGTATCAGCACAGTGGTAATTCTGTTCAATACCGTTTGGCAGAAATGAAGCTTGGTGAAACCATCATATTGCATATTGCAGACCAAACATTACTAAGGCAGGATGGGTCTTCTCTGATCTTTAGGGACCCTCTCATAAGACTAGCTTTCATTTTGAGGATTGTAGCCTTCTTCTATTAATTTTTTTCTCGGTAGCACTTTAACAGTCATTTGCATTTTAACACCTTCTGCAGTTTAAAACGCTGAGTGCTGCGACGAAAGGCCCTCAGTCCAAGGTCTTATCTAAGCAATCTGAACTTGGATCTGCTGGATATGCTCATCATTGTCTGCTTCTGAAATGAATTATACCTAACTTAGAGCGCCATTGCTTTCATAACAGCCCGGTCCTCGCAAAGCGCGGGCGTCTGCACTTCGAATGAAGTGCTGGATGTTGCGGTACACATATAACCTACAGACGTCCTACTTTTTAAGGATCTGGAAAATTTTTCTTGGTTTATTTACGGACGCCCTTTGACACCTCAGATCATCAGCGTCCCATTCAATTCAGGGCATGAAACGGCCGATAATTTTGCTGAGAGATCTCTTCTTTCAGGCTTAAATTTCTAAATCTATGACACGGGAGCCATGACCGAAAAAATCAACAACCCTGGCCGGGTGTGAATCCACGATCTTGGGTCTTCGAGGCAAGTAGATATGGTCACCACTAGACCACCAGGACCGAAACTTTGCTTTGCGATTTACCATCCATTTGAAGGACTATCACACAAACACGGATCCCCCCCACCCCCACCATTCTATCGTTAAACTTCAATTAATGCACTCTCTGCTGCACCTGAACTGTACGAGGGTGGTAATGTCTGGCAGTAAAACAACGACCCTTATGAGACGGGACCTACAATTTTAGTTCATACATAAATTATTGCTATTGTGGAAAAGAGGTTACCTTCAAAAAATATATACATATTTTTAAAGTGGAACTAAGCATTTATATTTCCTTTAGGTATCTAATACAATCTGTAATTATAATTAAAACTTTATTCAGATAACACGTGGTATCTACGAGTACATGATACATATAAGACCATACAAATGTAATCTAATAAAAAAGCACTGTATTTTCAAAGCTATCCAAATTTATCGGCATTATTGTGAAATTACAAAAGAAGCAAAATGTACCATACCGTTATGGCAGTTTTATTGGATACATTTGGAATTGCTTATATGGGTAAATAAAAGAAAAAAAAACTAGCAGCGTAATTAGACCATAACGAAATAACGAACGCCCACATGTTCCAAAGGGGAAAAAAACAGGATAACGCGCCTTTAAACATCTGCAGTTGCAATGACAAAAGTGTGCATTAAAAATGTAATTGTTTTCACATCTCCATATTCACCAAATTTATATCATTTGTAATTTTATTCCTTTCCAAATCCAAAAAATAACGGACTGTAGGTGGGGTAGGTGGTACGGTGGAAACCTTAACAGAATATTCGCCTATGTGCCGTCTTCAGTTTAGCGTTCTGATGCGGCGAGACTTTCCTCTTGGCTTTTGGTGATTTTTATGAGAATCGATTTATGATAAAATATATTATTCTGTTCACGTCCTCGTCTAAGTTGTAGCAATCTGTAACACCAATACCAGTAGAAGACAGTCTAATGGAAATATATACTCTATAAATTGCGGGCCAATCCTTAATAACCTCATCCCATTCCACCGAGTTTCAAGTGTATGAGTTATTCCTTTCTCTAAAGAGTAACGCCGATTCTGGTGGTGTAGTGGTTACCATACTTGCCATCTAAACCCAAGATCGCGAGTTCGAACCCGGTCAGGATTTTTTCGGGCGTAAAATTCCCGTTTCACGCCCTGAATTGAATGGGACGCTGATGACCTGAGATGTTAAAGAGCGTCCATAAATAGATCAATCTAAAGAGTAGCACATGTCAAATACTTAGTAATTCTTCAGCGTTGCCACTGTTACTTTCATACATCAAAGATTGAGCATACAATATGAATATTTCTTGACTCTCATATTATAAGAATCGTCTATGGTGCCTCAGAAGTATTAAAAAAGGCGTTAAACACAATTAAAAATATTTGAGGGTGTCTAAATTAATAAATAAAATACATAAATATATTATTCACTTTCCTTTCAGACCCAATCTCTGAGCACTAAAAATGTACTGAAAGAGATTGCAGAGACGCGACAACGTTGCCTTCCTGGGCGAATTCTGTTACACCTCATTCTTTATGTGAATCATATTAACGTCACGTAAATAAGCAGTTTCAGTTCCAGGACTACATCTGTGCAATATTGTTTGGTGATTTTTTTTTAGTTATACCTTGAGTAACTCACTAAAGCCAGAGCAGTGCTACAAATGTCATCCTCACTCTACTCTAGTTTATTGCTTGGTAAATTTGCAGAGCTTATTTGGAAATTTCTCGCCACCTTTACTTTCTTTTCATGCATCGTTCTGACGTTAAAAGTTACCAAATGGGTAAAAGTTTAAATGACGATCTCAGTTATTATTTGCGTTGTAAATTTTCGACAAATGTAACATTTAATGTACTTTTATCGCATTCCAATTTCGCTCCGTTAATAATATATTTAAAAAATAACAACATTGCACTAAAAATACACATTGCCGTTCTTTTAATGACAGCTGTATACTTTCCTTTTCCCTTCAATGTTGCAGGAGTGAAAGAACAGCCTTTTTAATACCAGCATTCCTTTGGGAGAGACGCTGAAACTAGCACAAAACATGCGGTATTTGGAACTGCTGTTTGTCCTCCTTCAAAGGCAAGATGAGTGCTGGTTACCAGCAACTTGGCTCCGTTGGAGGGCCAGTGGACGTGAGCGGAAGTGAGGCGCCCCAAGGCAATAGGTGTGTGTATATAATACGTAAGGCAGGGTAAGGGAGAAGAGTTAAGTTGTGTCAGGAACCTCCATTAGGAAGAGTTGTATAAAAAATAGCGGCCTATCTCAGCTTCTAAGGCTGCTTTCTGGAGCGTAGCTAAACAAGACACCGATAGCTAAGCGATCGATCTCTTTGTGATTTAACAAGGCATACAGTTTCACGTATATAATAATCCGGAAGGTTAGATGAAGCTAAATTCCCTATATCAGGCATATATTCTCTTAAGGCAATCTATTAAAATTTTAAAAGCCTATTTTGATAAAAGTTACCGATCAAACTGGCCGTTAGTAATGATATGCTAGTAGTTGGCTACAGTGCTGAAGATCCGAACTCCCTTGCTACTTGGATGGTATGTAATGTCGACCTATGAGAGATGTTTTTATGGGTGGCCTTGTCAGAATAACATGACATTATAGGGTTCCTTTTATACCATTTCATTCACAATGAAGTTAGTACAACAGCTGCCTCCTCGTGTAGAACAGAACAGGTATTGCGCTACAAACAATTCATGAAATTTACAGAAATTGTACCCCAAATGATTGCCGAGATAAACTACAATTATTATTCACGTCTGCTTCACTCTTCATGCGAAACCTAAACAACAAAAAGTGAAATATGAAGCCATCCAGCGGGAGGCAGCTGAAAGCAATGCAGAGGAATTATGAAGTGGAATATTTCACAAGGATACAAACAATTTAATCTTCTGTGACACTAAAAACATGCGTTTAAGAGTCTTACAGTCTCCTTGATCATAATGGGGGAGAATTAAACTAGGTCCTCTGCTATTTCTAATTTTATTAATTATCTAGCTTGTGCTGTTCTGTTGTAATATAATTTATTTTACTCTAAATAAAGAAATTGCCTCTCTGCATATATTATTTAAAGTAAATAAATTTAACTTTGGTGAAACAGAAGTAATGAAATTCATCACCCACAGAATCATCGGAAACACATTACAGATTGGGAATACTAGCTGCATGTTAAAGCATTAAGAGAAGTTAAATTTCGTGCTCCTCAAATAGACAACTATAAGGTTTTCACGTAAAAACTATCCCCGCATACGCGGTGCTCCCTATTTTTTCCCCTTCAAGTCTTCCCTCTTGTACTTGAATTTCATAAACAGTGCAGTAGTTGAGCTTAGACAAGGTGGGACAGTTGACTCCAGAGAAGAGCATTTTCGTGTGTAAACGTTCCAGAAATACGAGTCAGTTCTTTGAGTTCGTGCAGAATTTTGCTTACACTTTCCTAGTCAATTCAATAGTCTATTTGAATTATACCGATCTCATCGCTAGATAGCGGACTTCTAGACATAATTTCACACAGATAATCACTATTTTATTAACGCACCATTTTCACTTAGTAGATTGTAAATATACAATCTGAAATATAAATATACTTGCATTTGGTACCTGAAAAAAGCAACTAGAAATTTTTCATATGAAAATATTTTCATTATAAGCAAAATCTAATTCCACTGTTTAACTGACATAGTTCACTATATCTAATTTTTCCAAGTAAGCTATAAAGGAGAATATGGTCTGATTTAGATAACAACAAAAATAATGATTAACCTGTTTAGTTTTATTAACTTATTTCCCATAGTTTACCTCACAAGTAATATTACAAGTGCTTATTCCAAAATTTTCACAAAAATTGTATCCTTTGTCTATAAATAGGAGAAGATTTTTTCACATATAGAGCATATTTCATCTTGGACACATGCAGAAGATCACAGTCAATTCAATTTTCTTTCATGTCAAAATATTTGTCACTGTATACAAACACGAAAAACACTTTGCATTGTTTGATTTCTCACTTTTAGTTAGACAAAACAATCTAAAAATTATGGGGGGGGGGGACATTTAGTTGTGTTTGCAGTTTTATACGGAAACGTGCCTATATTAAACATGAAACTTGCCGTAGACGCTACTATGAAAATAGGTATCTATATGCACTATGAAAAACGACAATAAGTATTAAATATTCTGATTTTCATATCTATAGGGGGGTAGGCATTTGCCAGAAGATACAGTGTTTACTCATTACTTATCTCTGCAAGTTACGGATTCACTCATTATTCCCAAGGTCACTGAAGATTTTAAAATTCGTCTGCTTTGCTCATTTGATTTCAGTAATGAAGCACGAACCTATGGTGATTCAGTGTAGAAAACGTATATCTATCTATTACAGAAAAAAGTCTATACTAAAACGTTGTACAGATAGCGGGCAAATAGAACCATTTCGTGAACTTTTGACATTTCGTTTCTGTTTTTGATATTTTACGTAAGACTAAACAAAAATAAAATATACACGTCTTTCCGAAAAATTGCTTATTATGAATGAGTTATAATACATAAGTAATACTCTCCCCAAAAACCACATCCAGTAAAACTGAAGCGTTCAAAATGTTCCTGTAGAAGAGCATTGGGAGCGCCGAGTCAAATCCAAGTTATACTATGACCCCAAAGCATAGTAGTGAAGGAAGGGCGTTATCGATCGATGGTGTTATGTTATGACGACTCTGGATTGCTGTCCGCCACTTAGAAATGAAGCAATGCGAGCTGCAAACCTCCAGTTTTACTCTGCGTTCGCCAACCCTGAGGTGAATATCTATTTAAAAGCTCTATCATTTTATTGAGGAAAGTATGAAAATTGTCGGATTATTAGAAAAGGAGACAATAACAGCCAAGACAAATTTGAATAATAAAATATCAGGTACAGAATTTTAACTATTTAGGATCTCAGATCTCTCATGATTGGCAAAATGACTTGCAACAAAAAAGTTCAAACATTCCAATATATATGTGGTACCATCACAGCAAAATGAAAAATAAATATATATATATAAAAAAGGACAAAACTCTTTTCGATAATGTACAGAGTAGAAATCATGGACTGAGAATCAATAAATTCGCAGATCACTTTCCAAGTGAAGAAATTACACAAACGAAGTGTCTTCAACTTAATTGGTACGAACACACCTAAAGAATGGGGAGCCAAAGGCCAATAAAGCAGGTATTACTATAGCAATCACAAGCACATAGATGCAGGTCGTTCCAGAAGATGGGAGGCCTATTTCTTGAGAGCAAGGGCCTATCTTGGCGATGATATATCCCATCAACAGCGTAACAAACGCAATTGCGATTGTACTTTTCTCCTAGTGTCTACAGCTATCTATCGTCAATTATTTTCTGTAATAACTTATCATCCTATGACCGTAAGATAATGTAAGTGCACCAATTAATAAGTCACAAACTAAAGAAATTGAGCGTATCTCTGCCGATTACATCTCAATTCTGATACTGAAGGTCGCCAATTTTAGTGTAAAAAGTGCATTTTCATTTAATTTTATTTTATGGAACCCTGTGTACTATATTTTAGTGTTTTGCGCCTTAGGTTGCGCCTTAACATGTAACTGTACATATTTTATTTCAATAATTGATAACCAAAGCTAATAAATTATTTTCAATTATTGTAATCACAAATTACTACAAAAGAAAAAGATAACTGAACATCAGCCATTGTTTAATATCGTTTCAAATGAAACCTAGCAGAAGTCAATGGCGTGCATACCCTTTGGCGGTTTTATGCCAATTAAAGTTCGAAATCACAATCTCGAGTTCCCTATCTCAATTTACTTGTATATAACTCTAATAGAGTGAAAATATTTTGGTATTGTATATTTGCACTCTATATGCATACGTTTATTGTTTATTGTTGTTTAAAATAATTAGAATAATTAAAAATAATTAGTGTCCTGTAACTTTAAAACCATAAATATTCTATATATTCGTATGCGTGTGCGTGCGAGCGCGCGCGTGTGTTATATTTAAAATATTATATTAGGGACTTTAACATGCTTAATGCAGCACATTGATACGCCAGGTATCTTCAAGTCATTCACGTAGTTAGTCCAGTTTGCAAATGGCTATCTAAGGATGTCGTACATCACAGTATTTAAACATTGTAACTATCGTAATGCGAGTTTATTGTAAAATAATATATTTCAGTATGGGCACCTAACGAAGTGTCAAAATATAAACCTTATGACACCTAAAAATAGAAACAATGATCCAGAATTGTAATGATTTCAGATATGCTGACCTCTAAGCCGATACATTTTTTAAAGCTATTCAATTGCAAATAAACAATTTTAAACCAAACAGCAGTTAAGTTTGAAAGTTGCATGTGTGAGCTTATGGAACTCAATTTAACTTAAAGTACTATAACCTAATACATATTTGAGAGTAGCTGTTTCCGAAAATGGCTGAAAAGGAGTCGCGGCAGGAATATTGTAATATTAATTTTTAAAGAAATATTTTCATAAAAAAATCAAAATTTAAATAGAAACACCAAAATATAATAATAGTGTTTAACGTCCATTTTTCTGCTGAAGAATTACATGCAGTGAACACTGGTGATACATGAGATAAAATCATAAATTAGTAAATTTTTCAACATTCCAGGCCTTAGTATCCCCCTGGCATTTGCATTTATGTTGAGGAAAACTAGAAAAAACTTTAGTCAGGGAGAATGGTCCTGATGGGTATAGAAAGCCAGATTTCCCGCTCACAAGTCCGTACCTTAACGACCTTAAACTAATGATAAAACTGTTAATATGATGCGGTTTATCTCTAGTTACCATAGAGTCCATTATTATAATTATTTAATTTAAAATGTTACATTATGAATTACTAAGCAAAGTTGTTCTTTTAACATAGGAGTTTAAACTTCTGTTTAAACTTGGGGAAAACGATAAGAAGCACTTTTATTAAATAAAATGAATCCTCAATAAAGTCATTTCAATCGAGATAAAAGGTTTATGACGATTGGAATAATTAGAAATGGTGGAACATAAGATGATGCAGCTATGGCTCTGAGTACCGTCTCCAGAACGTGGATGCGACATCAAGAATTTGGCTGTTCAAAAGAACAACATTAAAGTAAACCAAGGATTAAAACTGCAGTACAAAGGCACATTTCTGTGCCCAAGAGCACCGAGAAAAAAGTGAACTGTGGGCATGTTAAGAAGTACCGTGCAGACTGATGACAATTTTACTATTTCAACCCACATTTTAGCAGTAGTATGCACAAAATATTACTTTATTCCTGTCATCCAGAGATTCGACGTCCTATTCCATGTTGCCTGAGTATCTATGTCAATTCGCAATAGGAACAACAGAACCACTTCTCTTCACAGATGAATCATGCTTCAGTCTGCATTCAGATTCCAGGAAAATATGCACATGGAGACAATAAGTAACGCACAAAGACTGAGGCATATAGAGGAGTTCACAAATTCAAAAGAAGAACCACCATTATCTGGGGAGGAATAATGACACAAATAGAAAAGAAGAAAAAAAAAACTCTCATTAATGTAAACGGGCACAGTCAAGAGTCCTGTATTCCTTTGCATGCATGATAATGCCAAAGCACATATGCAGGGTTTGTATGAGGGTTAGATAGACAATGTTACAACACTAGAGTGGCCTGCTCAGTTCCCATATATAAATCCGATTGAAGGATCTTCTACAACAGAGTCTTTAAGAGGATACTGAAAACATCAATTCATACATCTTCGTTACTGGCAGAACACATTTCTTCAATGCCAGGAGGTATTGAGCAATAATTAATGCAAGAGATGGCTATGTAAACTACTGACGGTACACTCATTTCAGAAAACTTATAAAAAAAAGAGCAATATTGGGTACAATTTTTTGTGATTGTGTTAGTAACTTTAAATTTATAAAAAGTATTTTTATAAAGTTTTAATTTTGTGTAGAATAATGTATTGTCCTTCCTAAACAAAAACTGTAATTATGTTTATTTAAAGATGGGATTCCATATTATTAAAAATGTTAAAAATATGCTGTGCTCTGTAGATGTAGTATTTTGAAGAAAGCAGTATAAAATGCGCCGTTACTCGAAACATAATTTTAGTAGCTGTTACATTTTATGGCGTAATTTAGAACATTCGTTTTAAGTCCTGCTGCGAATAACGTTATATTTCCAGGAAGTCTTGAGAGATTTCATACAATATGTCCTACACACTCCATGCAAGGATGTGCGCGATGTGTGCTACAATATTAAGACTTAGATTACGTATTGTGGGAAATAAATAAAGAATAGGAAACACGCTCTTTCATGAAGGTCATTATCGCCTAGCAGAACTCACGGTCATTATACAGAGGGCATTCATCTGAATTAATGAGATGACAGCCGCAAGTAAGAGTTGAGAACCTACAATACCGTTATGAGAGTCTAGGAATTTCCATTTCGCACCGGGTACCGTAACTCTGGTGGTTTTCGCTTCAAAAAGAAAGAGCAAGTGGATCTCAAGTAGCTGTTTCATACAGTTTAGTGAACGAGAGCTGGGAGCTGCTGTAACATCGATTTCTAACCAATTTTACCATTTTCGATTCTTCTCTTCGCTTTCCTTTCTAAATGGTGACACCGTGAGAAGACCAATGCAGTCAAAGCGGAAATAAATAACCCACTTCTTAATGGTCTGCTTTATTCCTGCTGCCAACAGTTCTCAAACAGTGCTTAATAAAACCTTTTTATCCTTAAAAACAGACCTGTTAAAAGGAGCCAGTTCTAAGTATTTATTATTAGAGATAATATGATTATACAAAGGATCTCGCATGTATATTTAGGAGGCTATTAAAATCTGAAATTTCCAACTAGTCAGTTGAAGCGTACCACTCAATGCTTAGAATCTAAAAAGGAGGGACGAGGAAGAAACTGCTGAAAATATATAACCCAATCCTGGGATGTTCTGAGGACGTTGGTGTTATAAACAACAAGAAAAGAAGAAGAAAAAAAAAACTTTTACCCTGCTTTTCTCAAAAATGGCATTTTTCAGTGTTTACTGTATCTGCTCTTAGTAACTTGAAGCTCAGTCTTAATCATATTTTGCACAAATGTTTTGATGAATTATCAGTTGATTCTGTTAGTATTTAATTCATAACCATTTTTTTTCTATTAGAAAATGTAAACAATGAAACAATTGTTAATTATGAATTGTAATAAATCTATGTGGTTATCTGTTCTTCATATAGTAACTTAGGCTCGTAAAATTTGAGGCAATAATAGAGATAGGTTGTATTGGAAAAAACATTGAGAGAAACAATTAAGTATTTTCAAAATCCTAACGCAATTACTTGTCCTACCAGAATGAAATGCATACAACACATGTAACAAATCCGCAGGCAAAGTCCTATAAAAGTAGGTCATTAATAGTTAAGTATTTCCAAAAACATTCTTCAGTGTCCTAACGTACTTGATTATTTCACTATATCTTCGTTCTAGGCCAGTTTGTCAATGCTCCAAAATAATTTTATGAGTAATTATAGATTTTTTTTTCCGAAGTGGCCACACAAACAGGTCTTCCAACTCGCTGTTCATTTTGCATTTCTCTCTTTTATTGCGCTACACAATTTTAATACCAACATATGAAGGGAGTTTTTTAAATGCCAATAATGTGCAGTTTCGTTATCTCCTTTTCTGAAATGGTACGTTAGTATTTTTAAGCGCTTTAATTTCAATTTTGATGTTCGGTGCATTACAGCCACTAAATGCAGATGGTCCATTATTTGCGGCGTGCTCGCATATAGCGAAAGAGTCGCACTCTTTATCAGCGATCCCGTGAATCATCCTATACTAAAAGCTGGAAGTCATAAACAGTTCGGACAACATTAAAATAGGGAAAGCATACCATCACAAGGGTACAAAAGGGAGATATAGAACTATTCTAAACTGCGAACAACATATACGAGTATAGGAAGGAGAGGAAAGAGTAAAAGCTAAAGTAATAATAGTTATTGCTTAATTTTCTAAGAAAAAGAACTTAAGATTTGTATTTTTATATAGCAACACAGTCAAATCTGGCCCTTAATAAAATATTTTACTATTTATACACCGCGATTGCAGTGTGTTTTATTATTTTTTTATTTAGTTTAACAGTTTAGACTTTGGGAAGTTCTGTCTAACCGATTTTATCAATTTGTCACACAGTATCTGTTCTTCCAATAGCACACACGCAATATTACAATGTAATGGTACATGCTGTTAATAAAAATAAAATTTTTTAAACACCAAGCTTTAATAGAATCTTTATGCATGTTAAGCATTTAAATCAAGGAGTTTTTTACAGCTTCGCGAGGCAGTGCCAGTTCGTGCTTATTTTTGCGATATATCTGGGAAGAATTTTAACAACCCCATACTTCAGAGCGTTAAATTTAGAGCTAATAAAACTCGGCTGCGAAATTGCCTGCTACAGTAGCAAATCAACGATTTCACATCTTTATTATACTTACGCTTGTAACAAGAACATCTCGATAACAGCCGTCCAAAACGAGTTTTCTCCAGATATCATTAGGTTTATTGGCTTCAGGGAGCCGGCTGACTTAAAAGATAACGGAATTATCTCCTTTGTTATAATGAGTTGCGCAGTCGTTACGTCATTACGTATCTACTCCCCAGGCAACCGTTATTTGAGCATTAAACTTTAGTTAAGTGATGATGCCTTGCTTTTATTTTCCCCCAAATTTAACGCAAAAATAAAAGTGCAAAACTTATAAAGGGAGTTTTAAACAGGCTCGACTGACACACTCTTGCTCTGTGCTTAAAAAAAATTACTTCAGGTTTCACTCATACTCTAAGTGGATGCATTTTATTCTTATGAGAAATAAGATGAGCGTAGAAGATAGAATGTGTAAAGATGGTAGGAATAAATTGTTTATATCAGCACCTCAGTGCATGCTCACCAGCAACTTTTCTATGCTTCATCAATGTTTTACATTTTAAAAATCATGTTTATTTACACGTTTTCAAAATTTTCATATTCGCAGAAAAAACCTAAGTGACACTCTCCCACAACGATGGGGAACTTTTAGTCTATTAGATAAAATTGATGACCTTGATGACCTATAATTCAGTGTTATGAAGTAACAGATTTCTTTAATATTTTAGCATTGTGGTTTAACTCTCTTGAATGCAGTATCCATTAAATACATGTAAAAATACTGCCATGTGAGGGAGTGATCAACCGTCACCGACCAATTTGAGGCATTTGAGGTGAAGACTTCCAAATTAATTTGAAGATTTTATGGTTGCCTATAGTAAGAAAATTTAATATGGCAATACAAACTTTAGGTGGTGAATTTGAGCGCAATATTGAGTTTAGGCAGGGAATGTTCTCCCTTCAAGTAATGCTCCAGAATCTGTTGAGAGACTTCGGGATACAGTAGATATTCATTAAGTAGACCAACAAGGGAAGACAGGTCTGCAATATCACAACACTTCATGGATGGAAGAGCAAATAATTTGCATAGATATACACCATTGGCGTTGGTTTTTGGAAGCACTGCAGAGGAAGCATATGTTTTCCAGTTGCTTTTGCTTTCTTCCCAGGCAAACGCAATTTGTCTTTAAGGGCGAACACTCAGATGAGTACAAAGTAATGATGATAGTGAACTTAAATTTCGAAGCAGTAACCATTGTAGCCTTAAAACGGTTCCCCTATTAATAGAAATTAACGATTGTTTCTTTCATTAAGGAGTACATACGAATACAGTTTCTAGAGATGAGCTTCGACCCAGTACCATTTATGCACAAATCTCCAGATATTTGCACTCTATCGTTCCTAAAGAGTGAGGATATCGAACAGGGATGGCCGTTTACTAATGAGACATACGTTTATCCGAATAGGCCACTAACAATTGATGATTTGAAGATTAAAATCTTCACCGAAATCAAAGGTACTGATGGATACTTAAGTAGCGAACTGCCAGAAACATGGAGCGACTATGAGGGTAAACAATTCTCCCATAATACAGAAGAATTCAAAAAGTAATTTACATTTGTTGACCAGGACTGCTCAAAAAAGTGGCGCTTGTGCAGAACGGGGTTCATGTTCAGACCTTCCACAGAATCACTTTCCTTGTAGTAGCGATAAGAGTTGGATCGTGGCGCGTCAACTGGAAACATCCTCCGAGATTGAAGTGAGAGTAACAGTGCACTTTTTGTGTGGGGAAAACATCTCGATACATGGTAAATTTCGGCAGTGTATGGGCCAAATACAATGTCGCTTTCAGCTATGTTGAAACCTGCCAGCAGCACAGGCGTGACTGACACTCGACAAGATATAGACCAACAACGTCAACACAGAACACACTGTGCTGTAGGTTGATGGCAATGGTTCTCAGCACTCGCGGAATAGGACATGAGTATCTCGATAAACAGTGCTCATTTCATCCCGAGATCATGTGGAGTGTATTTTTATCATTAGAGAATCGAAAAATTAGCGAATTGTCAAGACAAGTGTTTACAGAGATAGAGCGGTTATGTCGAAAAATAGTGTAGTATATCTGCATCACATTGAATTCTAATACCTTGATTAATAACATTTTCTTGCCCCGGAATACTCAAGTGCAACTTACTTTCTGAATCACTCTTGTACTTTACACCAGAAAGTAGTTCCATGTTATGCCATACAACAGAAATGGCCCGGCCTAGTTGAAAAATCGCCGTTCTACGAATCACTCTGCATATGTTGACATCCGAGTTGAGGTCCATTGTGAACAGTGACGCAGTTTTAAATTCTGAGATAATTTACGCTAGCGTTTTTATTGTGAATTCGACTTAAAACCGCAAAGAAATACATAAAAAGCACTAATGTTCTGTGCACTGTGAAATCCCTCATGTTATAAACATTTACTTATGCTTCGTCCTATTGCACATGGGAAGGAAAAAAGAATGTTTGGCAAGTTCAGTTCTGTTTTGACCAGTGAACAAGTGCTGAAGAACGATACATGGATACACCATCCGAGGTTTTATTGGGCGAAGCTAAGCCAATCGAAATGCGATGTACACAATGTGCAGCATGAGTCAAGTTCACACATGCCTTAGCAACCGCTGTAATCGTGTTTTGTTCGGGTGCACTGAAGGGTGCTCCAGCCCATGCACTGCTGAAGGGGGGAATTTTATCACGAGGGTGATGAGAGAGTAGGGGACAACTATGCGAGGGGGACTTGGGACGCTGGTACATTTCAAAGCCTATCCGCTTGTGCTCGCCGTGCAAGAAATGCACTTGACTGAAATAACTTGAGATCAGCTTTGAAGTCAGAGTGTGCAAGGCTGAATTTGTAGTTATTTTATTTTATTACCGGCTTTCTGCAAGTGAGGCTTTGAGACAAGGACTTAGCGGACAAAAAGGCTTTTGATTCGGCGTTGAGAAGTACAGAGTTAACAAACTTGAACATGGTGAAGAGCAAACAGAGAGCGACAGTCTCATTAACACCTTTAGCACTTTGCTTTGATGATATTCAGAAACGGGAACGACGGGATTTTTAATTTCCTAGAATGCATTTACCTTTGCGTAACTGAAAATAACAAGGAATACTATTTTGTAACCTACTTTTATAATATACATAATATTAAAATATTCGTATCTCCCAAAGATTTGAGAACAGCTCAAGATATATTTTACAAAACACATGTTTCTATGGTAAAATGCGAAAGCCAAACTTGTCCCCTCCCTGAAATTCACGTTTTGAACTATTTAATTGTGTATTATTATGCGTTTTAATTTTTCAATTAGACAAATTTAAAATTGAAAATAATTTTCCTTTCGACACTTTTTCATTTCCACTTCAATGCAGCGATATCAGGTTTAAATTCCAAGCGAAAGTGTCAGAATGAGATTTTTCCTGCTGAGAATTTGCATGACCTCAGCAAGTAAATACCAGACCAACCTTACAGCAGATTACTTTGTTTTAAATTATCACAATAATATCACAAAAAGGTTTAGAGATTGCCAACAAATTCACGAACGTGGTGAATGAATTTATATGGAAAGCTCAGACCCTCCAGTGATATTTATTAGGAGTATTTCATGAATAAAATAAGAACTTAAATATAATTCCCGTAAACTTTGGCTTACAATTATTGTAATTTATATACATTTATTTTATAAATAAATACTTAACCGTTTCAAGCCATCTAGCAATAGGCAAATGCCAATAAAGAAGAGGCAAATACGGGTTTGGGGATATTTCATGAATAGAATAAGAATAAAAATAATATATATTTGAAAATCGCGACCAGATTTATTAACAATCAACTTACTTATTCAGAAACCGTGAGAATGAAATAAGCGAAAGTAGACTACCGTTAGATTTACCAACTGAGAAAAACAAAACAGAGAACATGTTACTATCTGAACAACGTGTTTATTAAGATTTATGGTTACTTAGGCAGAAATGTTACATAATTTATAAAATGAGTTCAGACCGTTTGGCTGAATACGCAAAAACAATTACTTAAGTGAATACACATTAAGTTAGTTAAATTTATAATTATTGAAAACACAGAAAAGTGGTCAGTGATGCGTACTCAGGAATTATATAGTGAAAGTATAGAGTTGGCTACACTGACCACAAGACAAATGCACGTCAAGTGATAAAAAGAATTTGATAATTTTTTTTTCGATAATTTCACTGCTATATCCGGCTATGATTGGTCAAAATTCAAATTTTGTTTCGTTTCATTGGTCAATTTTAAGATGACGTCACATAAGACATTTTAAAACCGAAAAGCAGAAAACCTTCTGCCCCCCCCCCCCCCCCCCCGTGCTGCTTTATACAGGATGATGAGCGGTTTTTAGACTGGTGACTGTTTGATGGGCAAACATACAATTACATTTTAAATGCGAAATATCTCCCAAGTAAATGCTAAAATTACCTTATTCTCCTGGCAGATCGCTGCAGTATGCCCCCGTTGATTCAGGTGATGGTGGTCTTAAAATCATTAATTATTTCTGGCCGATTTTATCTTTATGTAGCTCCAAATAATCTGATGACATTTGGGATAGCCACAAATTCTTAGAAATCGAACCTTTAGTTAAAGAAAGTTTTGGTTAAGGCGAAAGATTGGACAGAGTTTAACAGTCTTGTTGTCCCGATACTCTACAAATGTCTCTAAAATGCACTTGTACAGTGCCAGTGAAGAAAGAAAGAAAATAATTAACCCACTTTTGGACTTGATGAAACTGCACACTAAACTCCAATCTTCTGCGTTATGAGGTCCAAATGAAAGCCAAGAACTATATACGTAACGAGCTCATATCACCTTATCTGGATTCTACAACTCGTGAATAACAGTAAAATCCTGCAAGAGCTCAATTTCACTACCTTTGTCGCTCTTTAACATGTGGAGTAGAAGTAATCCGCCTTTTGATGCAAACGTCGTAATACTTTTTAAGGAGACTGGTAAATACAGCACCCAATGTCTCAGCCAAAAAAGAAGTGCGGTATTTGACAGTCTCATTCTGTTTTTCAAGTTTCTTATTAAGGAGAATATTGCGTTTTTTTCCTTCTTTTTTGCGAAGTACGCGCACGCCATATTCTCTGGAAAGCCATTTGCAAAACCTATAACCATAACCCGGAAGTTATAGCATTTATTTTGGTTAAGATAGAGAGATAAAAGGGCATTTAAAAACCGAAAATAGGCAGTAATATAATCAAAACAGGCATTTATTAAAAGTGAAAACATAGAGAAATATAATTTATTATTAATGAAAATAGGTACTTAATGACTTCTTATTGCATAATTAAAGTACTTACGTTTTTGGTTAAGGGCAACAATAAGATGTTTTTTCAAGGTTCAACTGTTAAGTCAGCCACTTGTCACAGAGAATATTTTTATCATGGAAAAAGAACGTTCTATTTCAACTGAATTATTTAAAATAAGTATCTTGAAAGGACTCATAGCAGTTACAACAGAACATTCACCTTTCAGGACATAATGGAAATGATGATCAAAACAAAATAAAATAATTTGGAATAGCCTTGGAGAGTGAGCAAAAGATTCGCAGTCCTAGAAGAGCTCATTTCCTGTTTATGCGATTATAAGGGGTATCAGTATTTCTCTTACTTCCGTACTGAACACATTGTAGGGACGGTTTATTGCACAGCTGTACCGCTCTCATCTTTCTCGCTTGCAATTGTTTGTTACATTTATGCAGCTCAGAAGTTACTCGCATACAACTTTCCTAGAATTGTCTCTCGCAGATCGATACCAGATCATTTGCCAGGACTATTAAAATTCCCTAATCCATTGCCTGGTATTCGCATGTCCGAGAAACTGTGCGTTCCTTTCACTAATGAAGATTCTACTTTTTAAAGCGCTTAAGTGAATGGGCTGAGGAGAAAGTTTTTCATTGTTTGATTTTCAATACATATTTTTGTAAGATGAACATACCATTTAATTTGTATACCTTTTTTACTTTGATATACTGAAATTCTTTATGTACTTTTCAAAATGCCTAAATAATAGCAGAAAAAATCCATAACAATCCAAAACATGCCAAAAAGGGGGGGGGGGTTAAACCTTAAAATAGGCAACAGACCCTACCAGCTCCAAATGTACGGGAACATGTTCACTATATGTGACTCTTAATATATCCAGTCAAATTGAAAACGCGTTCGGGCTCTTCTTCTGACGTTGCACAAACGAAATCCTGACCGAAATGATCCAATATACAGAGAATGATGCCATTTTGAAAGCCATCTGTTTCAAATTAACCATTCTGTAAGTCACACTCAATTTTTGTTTTGATGTTGTACACATACAGAGCAGTACTCTATCTTTGATACTTTATAAAAAAAAACTTATATGCGATTCTCACATTCCCATTGTGAGATAATTGTGAAGCATGATAGCGATTAATGCGTTAGAGTTTTTTAAGTTTTTAACCATGGAAAAACGCTAATGTTTAGAAAGAATTTTTGTTTAGTCAACATTACTGTTTACCAACTTCATATAAATTAGCTTAATGTCATAAAGTAAAATTAGAATTGTGCGCTAACCAATCTTTTCTCGACAATTATTTAATTCATTAAATTTCTACAGTGTTTAATTAATTAAAATAATATACTCTACTATTACAAGACTTGTTCTAAGTATCTGTCCAAAAAAAAAAAAAAAAAAAAAATTGTTGCGAGGATCTTTCTGTTGCTTTATGAAAATTGAATTTTGGGGCAGGGAGTTCAGTTTTCCATTCTACTGTTTCTAGATCGTTATGATGTACTGGTTCATAGCTGCAAAAGAATATTAATGCCGCTAGTGCGATGTTTAACTTTTAGGTTTCAGGTAACCCCATCCTGATAGTCCGATTTCACTGATTTTCAGAAATTATTTTTCTTATTTTGTTTTAATGGCATATTCCGAGTTTCCTTTAAATAAACTTAAAAATGCGGCGGCTAGAGTGATTTTTGAAAAAGTTGAACACACACTCTTTTTCACGTAAATTCCTAATAATTTGATTTCACTGCTTTTCAGAAACTTTTATTCTTTTGGATTTAAATGGTATATGCAAAGTTTTGTTATGAAAAACAATTATTGTGCTGCTAGAGCGAGTTTTATATTTTGGGTTTCAGGTAACCCCCCTCCTAATAGCCCGATTTCCCTGATTTTCAGAAACTATTTTTCTTGTTTTAATTCATTGGTATATACCGGGTGTCCATAAAAATTTCGCCCCACTAGAGTTACTTTTAAATTTCCCTGTAACTCCCTTTCAAGAATACTCGCAATGGCTCGATTTCCCTGATTTTCGGAAACTACTTTTTCAACATATATTTATGAGAGAGAGAGAGCGCGCGCTACGGTTACGGCCGCCAAAGAAAGGGTTTGTTTAGATTATAATGTGACCAGGAAATTGTCTCTTTGTGTTTCAGAATACTCAGGTTATTTAGAAACTTGTGCTTTTTCATCTACTTGATGATGCCCAGGGTGAAAGACAGAAAACTTTAAGACTCTAAAATAATGCGAATTCAATTCTTCGATTCTACAAAATCATGTTCTTCCTTTTTAAATTTCGCAACCTAATGCTTCTAGTGACGTACGAAGGACAACGCTTTATGTAAGTGTTTACCTTTCTGCATGAATATCATTGCGGGACAACTTTTTTAAACAACTGACCGGTAAATATACATCAAAATTGAACATTTTATCTGATTTGATTCCTTTGCAAACTCACATTATAGAACCGGATTAACTTTTAAACAGTGCATTTTCTTTCGCATACTGATAACTTCGCCACTTCTTAAAGCTTATACTGCACAATTCAAATTACATATAAAGGCATTCGCTCGCTCGGCGATGTAGTCTTTTAGGGCCATGTGAATATATAAAAAGTCCACCCATTGGCCTTAAGAGTCCCGCAAACCGGCTGACACTGGACGCCACCAAAATGTTCATTTGTTAAATGCGGTATACCATAATGATACGTTTCACATTGATAATTCTGAAACACCGTTTTCACTATAAGCTCCCTTGTATACCTAATTTATTAAAGGGTCTTTTTGAGCCCGCGTAAAGCTTCAGCAGAAACTGTCAATGATTTGTTACATAAAATACATTGATGAAAGTACGAATAAGACACCAAAACAAGCTCTTACTGCGGAGTAATACGTTTAGTGTGAAAGGCAAAACTTTGTGATAAAATGAACATTCCTCTGAAACCATAGCGTTTAGGTTTGCTTCGCATCACAAGGTGCACTAGTTTGGACCATTAGCTCGTTCCACACCATATTATCTACTCCTTAAGCGCGTAGTCATGTCTTTCAGTGACCTTAAATAAAAATGGACTACGCTGAGAAGATGCCTTGCCCTCTATGAAAGTACGCAACCAGTTCTACTTCATACCAGACCACTTTTTGTTCTTCTAACGGTTTGATTAAACCACGATGCGAACGACTGCCTTCCTCCTTATTTGCAATATCCTGCTAACTTTGATTCAACAAACTTTATAAAGCTTCATCGTTTTCGTTTTCACATCCTGTTTACAAACGACAGAACTCAACTTGGCTCTTCCCTCTGCATCATATCGATACAGAAACAGTATTTCTTAGTAGCGATTTCCGGATGTAAAGAAAGTAATACCATTATAAATAAACTAGACTCTTGAGAACTTAAAAAGAAACACGCAGATCAAACCATGGATAAATACAATATTTTGCGCTTTTTGCCCCCCTTTCAATGCATACCTGCCGAGCAAAAAATTATGAAAACTTTGAATAAAAGAAAAGCACTGAAAACAGGCAGTTTCCCAAAATACGGTTCGTGAATTCCCTGGGAGTTTCCGAAATCTTGCAAGGGGTTCCCCGAAATTTATCTCTAATGGCGGTATCGGCCGATTCATGTCATGAATGAATAGATGTTACAGAGCTTCCATAAATAAAGCAAATATATAAAATAAAAGACTAATGGCCGATTTTGAGTTGCTCAATTGCATTATTATTATTATTATTATTATTATTATTATTATTATTATTATTTACCAACTGCGATTACGATAGATTAGACATTATTTTCAGTTCTTCGAAAAAAGATCCGTGTTTAGATATTTAGTGACAGGGAGTAGTTTACTTCATCTATTAAAGTACATAACTTTGATTATGGACACGGAGATGTTTCACTTTCAACCTCTGTGGTCCCATAACTTCAAGCTCCGTGCCATCAAAAACATATTTACTCCCATTTTCACTTGAAATTTAGTGAGAAGGGTGTAAAGTTTTGTTGAAAATATTAAACTATCCTCAACTGTGTTACTTAAGCCCGCAAGAAAAAATTCTGCAACTACATAAAATACTTTAATTAAAAAATATCAATTAATGGTTTAGGCTAAAATGTGTGAAATATAAAAATGCAATTTTAAGGATAGGGAACTATGGCTACAGCATGATTAACTTAACCTTATTTAATTTTAGATTTTGACCACCTGCCCTTCAGATATTTACAGACGCTAAGTATGACTAATTCAATTCTTAGGACCTGAAGAGGCTTTAGGCCCAAAATGTTGAATAATAATAATAATAATTATTATTATTATTATTATTAAGAACTAGTTGTCACATTATTAACTCTATAATTTCGGGTTTAATGTTTTAAATGCAAAATATATAATTATTTGGACTTAGTAACTTCATTATTTTAAGAGCTTTGTAGCAATGATTTTGGAGGGATAAATTAAGATGGGCTTATTTACCATAATTATAATTATAGGCTAATTTAAGGTCGTTGAAAAATTTTATATTGATAAAAATTCCATCAACTCAATTTGGGAGCCATTGAAAATAGGCGTATAAAATGCGATATTTCAATAAGTGCCTTTTCATAAGCGAGCAAAGTACATAACAGTAGTCTGTAATATATTTATACTAAGTACGAAAAAGAAATGTGATTCGTACAACGTTAACAACAAAAATAATTCCAAATATAAAATAACACCCAAAACTGGTGCCTAAATCAATAAACACCGAATTAAATATACCTCGTAATTTAAAACTCTAAGATACTTTCAAAAATTTTTACACACTGTCAAAAGCTTTTGATAGCATAAATTATTGGTTAAGTATTTTGATGAATGAAGTGGAAAATTATGGATTCCTGATAAGTAGCAAGAAAACGGACAAGTCACGTTTGAAAAAAAAATGCAGAACACAATGTGTTGAAATACACACTAAATAATATTAAAAAAAAAAATTAGCCTGTACCGAAAGGTTTAAGACAGATTCATTTATAATTTCTAGTGTGTGTAAATGATCTATTTGGAATAGTTCAACCATTAGCTAAGCGCATAGGACCATGATAACTACATATTAAAGCCAACAAAAGACCCATAAAACATTTTTTGAGTCTGTATAGGCGATTGAACGTAAAAAAAAAAAAACAAAAACAAAACAAAAACAAAAAAAACAAAACAAAACAAAAATCCCCTTTAAACTAAAAATGATTATTCAAATAACAAACTCAAGACTGATATCTCAGAAACACAAAACACAACTTCCCAGGAATAATAATGACGGACACATAAATCTGCAGTCTCATTATATATATATAAACCCACAAATAATGGAATATAGATTATAAACCAAATAAGAATAACAGGCTTAAAAATGCATTCACGTGTATATTCCACACATAAAATTTAGGGTAACCCACATGGGGAAACATAGCAACAAGAAAACTGTAACAGTAACACGCTAAGAAAAACAGAAAGGGGAAGGGGCACTCGTGTGAACAGTTATTTAAGAAAACAAGCTCTACACTTTTCCATGCATTATATGTACATGCAAGCATGAAGTATATAATATAAATATACACAAACTTTACAACAAATGCATATAATTTAAGATGCAAAGAGGAATATTTAATAATTGCATTAGGAGAATACCAAATGAAGGGGGGTCGCTCTTTAACATCTCAGGTCATTAGCGTTCCATTCTATTCAGGGCGTGAAACGGCCCATAAATTTTGCTCACAGGTCGCTTTTCTCAGGCTTGAGCTTCTTTTACGTGCCGCAAACCTATAACACAGAACCGACTTAACTTCCTTTCCGAAGATGCCACAATTAGGATTTTTACGCCCGAAAAAACCCATCGACTCTGAGCTTGGGTCTACGAGATTGATAGTACGGAAAACAATTGGCTGAAGAGGTAAAAGTTAATAAATGCAATTAATAAACAATCTAAGTCTATTACGAAACATTTGGAGGAAATACATTTTATAACTTGGAGGAATTTAAATATAAACGAAGGAGAATAGTTTTTAATGATAAATGCGGATAGGACAATCTTACTCTAGATACTCCTTATGGGTTTTACATGTCCTTTATAACAGATTGCTGTAAATTATAACAATCTAAGCAAAAGTTCTTTATACAATTATCTGCATTGGTGGTTCTCAATATTAATTAATTCGGAGCACACCTTGAAGGATATTAAACTTCAGAAAACCCATTTGTTACATTAGCACACTCTAATAAAAAAAAAAAAAAAAGGAAATATATCTTTAACATAATTAAATTGGCTAAACTAATTAAGCACAAACTGAATCTGTATTAAAATATTAACATTTCCGTGAGCCCCGTGTCTTATCGGAAGACTGCGAAACACCAAAATTTCTCTCATGACCCACCAGTGCGTCTGTACCCATAGGATGAGAAAAATGTGCTGTAAAGAAGTATGAACAAACATTTTATCACTTCACCTATGAAAAATGAAAGGTGCGCAGCTATCTTAAATATCTGTGCATAGTTTTCAATTATGGTCAATGTATTTAACTTCAAACCAAAGCAGCTTTACAAATGGATGAGGGGAACAAGGAGGGGATTTAAAAGCCTATCTAATCACACAACCTGGGCAGCGACGGTGAGAAAAAAAATAATAAAAAGTACAGGAAGCCCAAAAAAAGGGATATTGTTTTCTTCTACCACATAGTACTGAGAAAGACAAATGTAGCCAACAAAAATCTAAATATCTCAATGTTGCATAAAAATTACAAGGGCAAAATTAAACATTTCTGTAAGAATGAGAATATAAAACAAAAACTAAAGGATAAAATCGTTGTGATATTTTGTTAAAATATACCTAAAGAAAACCCAATTTACTAATATTCATACTATTATTATAAAAATTTAGTTCTTTCATCAGATAAAGAGAGAGAGAGAGAGAGAGAGAGAGAGAGAGAGAGAGAGAGAGAGAGAGACGTATATCATTATTAAAACAAGGAAGTTTTCTTTTCTTGGTCTAAGATTTAGTTTAAGTAATGACTGAACACCGTCTTATACAGTGAGAATACGATGTTTCTAATTTCGTCTACTACTGAACTAAGTTACAAAAGTTTACTTTTTTAATGACACGAGCCTTAAAACACGAAAGAATTGGCCTGTTGCGCAGACAGATTGTGTCCTCTGACGACAAATACACATGAAAGTGCACCATTGTTCATAAATTACCATGCATCCCATTCAACTATCTGCCGGCATTTGTTCAATAGGAAGCTATCTTGCAGGCCGTTGGGCGCATGGCTTACAGATAGATGACCGAAACTCATACCATTTACACGTTCTTTTATAACCATTAACTTTATTTCGTTTGTTTTAATGTATATCAGCAGCATGCATTTTTTAAGTCTGGTATGTACTACTGCAATATTAATTTCCCCGTAATAATTGTGGATGAAAAAATTCCATGTTTGAAAGACACCACCGTCAGCAATGTGTATAATCCCACCATTCTCTCATTGTTACAGATGTTGCCTCAGCGTAATGGTAAGTGAAAAATTACTGACTTTTGGAACTCCATCGTCACGCAAAGGACATTTCAGAGCCTGCCTCCCAAGAGAACAGCATTATTTGCACAATGAGGAACGTGACATTGGGGCCCGTCTGCAGCAATCTACTCAGAAATCTTTACGTTGTTTGTATCAAGGCGAGGTACTCCTACTTCACATGTAACACAATTGGGACAAACATAACTCTTAAGTTAGTTAAGAACTGCTGCACAAGTCTGGAGTTGGGTGTGCAGATTGGACAAGCCTGACGACACAAACTCACTAAAGGTTATTTTCAACACGAAGGTGCAACTGGTCAAACATCAGCAGAGTATCTTGTCTTAATCCTAAGTTTCTTTACGTCAGACTGACTTTTAAGAATTTATGATCATCAGATTTCTTCTTAAGCAGAACATCCGGATGGGTATACAGGAAGAAGAATATTATCATCAGCACCTAGCTCTGTGTAAGCAATACTCTCAATAATCCTTTATATTTAGAAACTAGTTGTATGTTCTTAACTGACAAAACAGAAATAGAACCAGTTTAAAAGCTACCAGTTTTATATTCATCTTTCAGCAAGTTATATAAAACTGCCTAACCAAGTCTCAATTCTAGATCCTATTTCCATATTAAGATATGTTAGTTCATGTTTTCTCATGCCTTACAAGGGAGCTACTAAACACTTGAAGCCAAAACTTTCCCCGAAAATTTACAAACAAACCTTAAAAATTAAGGTAAACGTGTAACACTTAATGCCAATTGCATTGAAATTAAAGACTGAATGAAAGTGTGCAGCATATGTGATTAAGCTTTGTGGCCAGTGATTAGAACTTGCACCATAATTTGCGAGAGTTCTTGTGAGAAGAAGGTACATAAACTACTTTCTCCAACAATAAAAGCTTTATGACGACTGTTAATAACCTTCATATATAAGAGGATTGTAAAGAAAGCAGTAATTAGTGTTTATGGATTGGTTTATTTACTTGAAAAGAATAACTATATATCTGCAGTATTATTGCCGACATGTCCTTATTTCGCCAAATATGTCGAAGCCGTTGAAAACTGACAGTCGAATGATTTTTGTCGCAGTTGATGGAGATCATGAAAACTCCTGTGAAAGTATTTCACGGGCAAATCTTTAATTTCAGGCGAATTTGCAGAATGTAGCAACACCTCGCAGTGCTAATGCGTTCCGAACTCATGCAACACAATGTGGACGTTTGGATCTTGCTGCTGAACGCAAGTGGTGCAACTAGATTGACATTTTCCACATCTTCGGCATCGTGAGCTACTATCATGGAATCGTAACTCTGCAGGGTTTCAGGTGAAGGTTTTTTGGACATGGATGGGCTGTTTCGCCAATGACCACAACATAATACATCCCTTTCATTGCTGTATCATTTTAAATGAAGGTTAACAACCGGTACTGTGCCATTTTTGCACCTCCGTCTAGTGATGTGGAACCCATTTAGATGCAATTTAGAACATACCAAAAGCTGTTTTTAACGATGTGTCACACAGTCTAGTGGCGAACTCAATTTTCTGGACTAACTGTCACCTGTGTGCCGAAAAAAGGACCAATAAAAGGTCTGTCTTTTCATTTGAATTGCATGGGAATTATTAAGTCTGAAATCTCGCACCACAAGAAACATCTGACCCATCTATCATTGTACTTTAATCTTATAATCTACTTTAAAGTTATGTAATCATAATGTGCACTTTGTCTGTCCTAAGAGTATTTGTTCTACTGACTTTAATCGATGTAGGCAAGCAATGAATGACAAATAGTGTTTCTATTAGTTTCCGATGCAAATGGTGATAAAATGCTTTTTTAAAATCCTCAGGGTGTGTTGGCATTTCCTTCAGTTTAGAGAAGATGCAATATTCGTCACTTGAACTCACAAATTAAGGATATCATTCACAATGGCGGGTATAGGAGGTATGCCTCATGGCGAAGCAATGGCATCTTATTTGGTTAACATTAACCAGTCACAGAGGTGGAAGGACTTGGCACTGGAACACGGTGCCTCAACACATGCCACTGCTGAGGAACCGTTAAGTAACTAACCAAGAAGCCAACGCACGTGAGAGTCTCATTTATCGTTTTATTCACTGAAGCCGATACAAGTCGAAGCGAGTTAGAGATAAACTGGTTTTCCTTCCTTTTCTCGCCAACACAAAACGTAAACAGCAGCCGGCCTTCCACGGCAAATTGCATTGAAACATCGCCATACGCAAAAAATGTCTACTTTCTAATTAGGCGATTAGACAAGAGAGAATAAAGAAAAACATTTTCCTTTGCCGATGCTAAGGACTTTAACTTTCCTAAAACCAATTAATTTGTAGCAAATTCAGAGATATTTTGTGATGCTACCTATACTATTTTAATCAAACAAAAATTTATAACACTATAAGTTGTGCATTACAAGACAAACTCTCCAGTTTTGAGAGGAATCGATAGGAATGTACACAAAAGTAGGACTGAAGACGTGACATATTGACCTTAAATATTGTAAAATAAAACATAATATAATTTAAACAAGTTTGTAAGCGCCCATTTGCTGTATTACCTAATGTAATGTTGACAAAATAGAAACATGGAGGCATTATTTAAACATATTCTGTAAAAAAGGATAAGCAAATGAACTAAAAAAGTAACTTTCAGTTGCAGTAATAGGTGGTATCAAAATCATCTATGCCTTTGTCTCACAGATAAAGTAAGGTATTGTGTCAGGTATTTTAGTAGAGAGAGAAGTTCCGACCCTTGAGATGCTGCAATCTCTGAGGCTTTCTGACGTTATTAGAAGTGTCACCAGCGCTCTTTCCTTCAGAGAGATGTCTAGAAGGGTTTGAGCTCGGTGCGGCAGTTTGTGCCCGACCTTTTAGGCATTGAAACACTGCGGCGGGTTAGTGTCCTACCTTAAATGTTCGAGTTACCCATCTGCAGAGCTGGGGAATCTTATGCTAAATTAGGCCACCTAACCAGTGGTACTTGTACTACGGCGTTGGCATTTGAGAGGAGTCGGTTTAGGATACTACTCTACGTTCATTCTTAATGTGATCCTAGCGTAAACAATATATATATATATATATATATATATATATATATATTATCCTCCGCGTCAAAAATACCGTCACATTTTCAGAAACACGAGCGTCACTTAATGGAAGATAGAAACAAGTGAGAACATGCGAGCTGCAGCTTGGGAACTGGAGTGCATAAAAATGCTACGTTGAAGCTCTAGTTAATTAATGTCAGCAGTAGTTAAATTTATGCCATAAATGTATATTTTCTTTAGCCCTTAAATTTACATTATCAATGTAGCGTTGCTTCTTTGTTATACTTCGGTGTATCGAGACTCCATACAGTCACGTGAGTCACCTGATATTTTGGTCCGGATCATTCTTACAGAGAACGCAGAGTTAGTGCCAGTATAATGTAAACATAGGAAGGGTGCCTAGGCGCACTGGACACAGAGGCCGTCATTGTAACTGTAGCTTTGGAAGATACAATTTGAAATAATTAAAAGGTTGGTGCATACAATACACAAAATAATATTTAAATATACATTATACGTACTCACAACATGAAAAATGAAATTATACTGACTAATTTTATGCAACTTAATTGCCAAAGAACAAACACCACTGGAATATGCACATTATGCTTTGAAGAATGAAGTAATGTTTGCTCTTGTCTACTTTTTCCTTGTTCCCTAATTAATTTATATCATGTTTCTTTTAAGATAGATCTTTTATGCTTTTGGTTAGAGCTTATGTATTTAATTGTTTACTTTAATTGCTATAGGTACCGATTTGCGTTCGCTTTTACACACTCAACGGTCGATGAAATTACGTTTTTCAAGTTTAGATGGAAAAAAAAAAAAAAATACTGCTTTCTGCTGCCCACACACTTTCGCCCAAAATAAAAGTTTTATGCTGACGAGGTAGAGGTAAGTCCAAAACCACCTACAAATTACAAACCATCAGGTACGGCATGAGAAACGTTGCAAAGACTAGGTCAGTGATATCACAACATGTTCCTTCGACATCGAAAAAACATGAACTTAAAAGCCACTTTATTTCAGACTCAATCCAGTCCAAAAAACTATTTCTGTATAAATAAAATAAAATGTTAAAGGGAATTTAAGGCAATTCAGCAGACATAAAAAAAAAAAAATAATAATAATAATAATAATAATAATAATAATAATAATAATTTGCCAAGCTGTTAGTTTATATATATATATATTAGTATTTTTTTCTCAGACTTTGTTTCCTAAACGTTGCCCACATCTGCTTTTGTTGGGCCTTGGATTCACTCCCCCATGCATGATCAAGTAGTCAGATAAGTGAATATTTTCGTTCCGCGTGAATTCACTTTTTTGTAGGAGTTGAGAGAAGCAGAGACACAATGGGTGAAAAAGTCCATTTCGAAAGGGACAGAATGGGGGTCTATAATTCTCTTATGAATTATTTACGAACGGGAGACAAGAAAGTGTTAAAAATATTCGTTACTGTTCCTTTCTCCAATGAATAAAACATGTCGTTTTGTGTTGTTATTTTTATTGTTCAAGAATTTGTGAATGAAAGATCATTAATATTTATAACCTTTTAATTCCTTTGTTAAATCACAGCATTACTATATTTAACAGCATTTTAAAGACCCTCCTGCACAAAATTGATTTAAATTACCTTTTTCATTTGGAGATAGTAAATTCTTATACCATATCTTATATCATCATAACACCCTAGATGATCTTATTTCGATGCCAATAATTTGGCACCACTAATAGGTAAATAGTAAAAACTCCTAATATCTGCTATATTAAAGTCATTTGAACATACTGGCACCACTTCTGAGATCTCTAGTTATAAACTCTACTCATCATTATAAAAACGATATGAAGTTAAAGTAGCGTTGAAACTACCAAGAAAGACTCCGAACCCAATCCCCCAGAAAATGTATTTTACTGCAGAGTATTAATATATAATTCATATGTTCTAACAAAGTTATTTGTCCAGTTAAAACATGTACAGATTTCTCGGTATTCATGTTCTTAATGATCAAATTATTTAGGAAGTTTCGCGACAACAGGCGTTTTATTATTCTGGAAGTAATTGTGGTTCTCAAACTGTGCTCCGCGAAACTTCTCCTAGTGCTCCGTGAAGAGAATTAGTGCAAGGGTTTAAAATGAAAATCAAACTATATTCAGTGCAAAATCGCAGTCTTAACAGCATTCCAACAGTGAAACTATTTATAGAAGAAATAGCTTTAGATATACCTCGGGATATCTTAAATGAGTTTCAAGTTCACCTACTAATTTCGGTTCTTGTTTGAAGTTATTTTCCTGAAGCTCCATGAAAAAAATGAAAGAACACATTCGGATTGTAAACCGATTGTCTGCCGTGTCAGAAACGCCAGTCTGTCTAACACTGCAGCAATATTAAAACTTGACTGGTTTGTCAGATTGAACGATAAAAGAAAAGTTTTCAAATAAGCCATTTCCTGTGAACTTAATAATCATTTTCTGCCCTTTGTAACAACTTATTTATCAGGATTCTTTGCTTACGCTTATGCAGGCACTAAAACAAAATACAAATCAGTCTCGATGCAGAGGCCAGATATCTGGTTGGAGCTTATCCCATATAGCTAAGTTAATGAAAATCAAAAGCGTCTTATCTCTCATTAAAATAGTTCTTTTAGTCACAAGTGACATATTTGGTTTTTGGTTTTGCTACTTCAAAAATGGTTTTAAGTACCAATGACCTAAAAAGTTTGGGAACTACTTGCATAAAATAATTTATTTCATGAAAACTGTTCGCAAAATAAAACAAAGTCCGTGCTACTTGTATAATTAGATCAAATTAGAGAATGATAAAAAAGTTGTGGCAGTTCCAAAAAGGCACCTGATTAAATGAAACTAAACAATATAACACACATACTAAATGGAGCTGGAATAGCTAAACTAAGACTTACACTAATGTTCGAGAGTGATCCTGTATTGTCAACACTGATAAAACACTTAAATTTGCAATATTACAAATAAATAAAATAAATAAAAGTGGTTTCGTTAATGATGGACGTGCACTTAAATTTTAATAAAACCCATCCAATTTTAACATTTTTTGCACTGAAGTACTCTGCCAACTGTACCTGTCTATGATATTGAATAATTAAACAGTTTTAATGAGTGGGGAGACTTGAATTTGAGCTGTGCTGCATATGGCAACTTTATTCCTGTTTATTTGACATGCGTGTATTTCAATAAATCACAAATAAGGAAATTACACATTTAAAACTGATTTCTATAAAAAATCACCTCTTATTAAGCAACCACTAAATACCACTATAAAAATGAAAACTGAGGAAATATTAAAAGAAATGAATAAATAGTACAGATTATCTTTGTACATGTTGCTTTCGTATTACATATTTTTAAACTTAGTTTTTATGTGGAACCTATGAATAACTTTCTTCCTCTATTCACACAACAGCGAACATTTCGTTACTGAGCAAAAGGCAGAATTTAAATATAGAAATAGTACTTTCAAAGAGATTATTTGGAAAGGAAGAATCAGGGTTAAAAATTTCGCCTCAGGATGGGATTCGAACCACGGTTATTCGGCCTTTCGTGCCGAATTTATATACCGGGTATTCCATATACCTTATCCAAAATACTTTTTTGTATCTCCATTAATGCAGGAGAAACGGGTTAGAACTTCATTTTTTTAAAAGGCAAGAAGTGCATTTTATTCAAGAATACATTTACCCTCTTCAAGAGCTATTTAGAAATGTATCACACTGTACCATTCTAGCCAAGAAAACAGTAGCTATAAAAATGATAACTGCCCGACTTCTTTTATTTAAGAGAATTACAGTACATTTGTTTAAATTATTTAACTTCTTCAATAATGCAATCTAATAAACCATTATCTGGCAACTTACTTTCTATGTAGAACAGCAACATTTCTACTTTTTCTTCAGTAAGTACATCTTGTAAGAAAAACTGCACTCGCAATAGCTCAGTATAAAACTAATTTACTCTGATTAAGGATTACAGTACATTGGTATGTAAGCTAAAGCAACGACAATTTAAGCCACCTGTGTTTACATGAATCGCTAATCATAAACAAAACTCAGAACTCTACTACAGTACTACATTGGGTTAGTAATTTGTACAACCACGGCATTTAACAGTTTGGTTTCTTCAATAACTATGCACAATTTTCTTGAACAGCTCTTGGAGCGAATAAATGTGTTCTTAGATAAAATGTACATGGTGTCATTTAAATAAACGAAGTTCTATTCCGTATCTACCTTAATGGAGATACAAAGCAAGAAATCGCTGATGATGTTAAAACATTCTGTTCGAAACAATACACTCCTCGCTTGTGGAGAAAGCCTTAGGTCGGTTTCAGGGATATATAGAATCAGATGAGGTTGTCGTGCTTGGAGGACGCGGTAGCTCAGTTGATTAGAGCGTCAGCATGGAAGGCCGAATATCTTTGGTTCGAATCCAGGCTATTTTTTCATTCTGATCTTTTCTCTTAGAAAGAATTACAGAATAGAAACTCAAAACTTGGGCGGGGCAGTGCAGCGATTACTTTCGAGTGACAGTGATGAATAAACATCTGGAAGAGAAGCATATTAACTACTGGAATCGATAGTTGTGGGATATTATAGAGAGATTAATGCAATGTATTTGATTAAAATTGTATCGATTCATACGCAAGTGCATAGGCAATTCAATCTCTATCGACCTTTGGGTTCTCTCGTTCACGAATGAAATCCCGAACAAAAGTCTAGAATTATACATGAAAGGTGTGGGAGTCCTTGACTTGCCTAAGGTTACTTAGCGGGAATCGAATCCGAGTCGGCCAGCTAGCAATAAAGATCCAGGTAGATCAAAGCATGCCTTTAGTTGACCTTTTCTAAAAATGTTCAGCATTTCCGTGGTGGATGCAGCCTTGAACAGCCTTCAGGTCTGTGCTCGCAAGCTGCATGCAGAGAGGCGTACACACAAGTACCTACTTCCTACTATTGCACAAGTCTTGAAGGCGCCCACATTGCCAATTATGGATCAGTAAGGTGAACCTCTGTAGTTACGGGTATACAAAGGGAATATCAGCGCTTCGTTTCACTGCTTTATTATAATATTCGCAGAAATGCACATATCTCGTTAAATATTTGTAAACAAATTAAACTTTCAAGATACGCTCTTTCAAATTGATCTTTTCTGCTTGTAAGGTTATAGTTTACTGTCTATTCTATATCCTTTCTCTATGCGTTCATACCAATATATTTTCATTTGAATTAAACAAGTTCAGTTCTTCTCTTGTTATAACGCGCAAAATAACTAGCCATAACTCTTAAAAATGCCTACCTGCAGTCTATAAATATACTTCAATTATGATGTAAATGTTTGCTGTAAACATGGGACCATTCGCATCACTGCTATCCAGGAGAAGACGGTTGAGGAATGAACAATAGAAATATCGCAAGCCTGAAACTGTGATAACATCTCAACTGAAAGGGTGTGTAAACTGTCAATAGTTTACCGATGTTCAGAAAAATCAGCCATTCCGCTAAGTTTGATGCTCTATTGTGCAAGAAGTATCTATGTGGAGGGAGCAACTTTTTACCTTATACTCATATTACTTCAGAGCGAGCAATAGAGAGAATGTATGTTTTGTTCCAAAATGTCCCTACAACTGCCGATTCCAAAGAGAAATTTAGTGCACAGCTTGATGACACGACTGTGATGTTTGGCCCCTAAATTGCTAATCTAAGACCCTGGACTTTCGTTTGTGGGATAGTGTGAAAGAATAAAAATATATGCAATTAGACATAATGAAAGAGTAATAATTCTATTCCATTTTTTAAAATCAAGATGGCACTGCGATCTCGAGATCTGTTGTATCAGACGATGAGATGATGAATTCAGGTGCTTTTGACCGAAGTTCCTCAGCCTTTCACCTAAACAGAAAACTCCGGAAAACAACCTGAATCAAAAACTAATCCAACCGAGAACCGAACGCGCAAAAGCTATCGTTGCGGTGTGTAGAACTTAATTTTGAAACTTATTCATATATTTAAACATTAGTACTGTTATTAAAAGCGCACAAAACCAAACAAATTGTAAGATAGGGCAAAGACAACAGAGATAAATTATTTCGTTTTGTTTTTATTTTACTTTTGATGGAATTAATCGGGAGAGTACTGCAACTTCGCCACATTGTTTAGCTGAAGGACTTAAGCATTGAGTTCCAAAATCGGGGATCTGCTTACAGTACCCAGGTTTTTATGGACAACTAACGTTTTACAAAATCAGCCAATTTCAGGTATCTTATGAAGAAAAAAGGTGAATTACATTAAGTCCATAGCCCACAAACACCATCTTTATTATTTAAGTTTTGGGGACAAAATGCATCCAAGTCTAGGAGGAATACTGGAAGGCGTAAAATCGATGGATATATCAAATATGAAAAGACTGGACTCTTGGAAAAAAGTCTCGCAGTGCTATTTTTTTAAGAGAAGATTTAGGATTTTATATGAGTAGAGTTAAGCGTGCCTCCTTCCACTAAAAGCTTAAAAACTGCAAAATGTCCAACTACAACAATTTTTAAAAAATTAACTAAAAACATAACACTACTTCAGTGTTAAATATATGCATTAAGTGGCACATAATATATTGCTTCCCTATTGTCGATCTACTTATGGATCGGATCTGGTGACGTAGTGGTAAACATAATTGTTTCCTAAACCCAAGATCACGGGTTCAATCCCGGCCAGGATCGATGGATTTTTTTTTGGACGTTAAAATCCTTAGTATAAAGTCATGGATCCCATGTCGTACATTTACGGCACGAAAAAGAACTCATGCCTGAAAGAGAGGACTCTGAACAAAATTTACCAGCAGTTTCACTCCCTGAATTGAATGCGATGCTAATGACCTGAGATGTTAAAGAGCGTCCGTAAATAAACAAAATCAACTACAATGATCTACTTATGGAGAAACGGTTCACGTCACCTGCATCCGGATGTAAACTTAAACTAACTAGAAACCGCTGTTCTCGTGTAGTTTTTACGTGTTTGTGATTTTGTACATTCAGAAAAAGTAAAATATTTCTTTAACAACAAATTGATCAGTATGGCAGTATGGCAGGTCTGGCGACCATGGTTGCCGAAAAGTGCTTAGCGGTTAACCTATCTCCCCTTGTGCATATTAATATGAACCTTTCTTTACTTTAGTTTGCATTTTTGCTATTATGTGTAGTTTCGATTTTTCCCCTTCACAGCTACTCAACAATTAAAACTAAGCTTACAGTTTGTTTCACTGTTGTGTCGCTTGAGTTTTGTTAAGAATACAGACAACATTATTATTCTTGCAACACTAGTACCGAATTGCATATTTCTTTGCTATGTTGGAAGATGGATTTGACATCTAAAAGCGATCAGCTATTGTAACCCTGAATAAGAGTACTTCTTTAACTCAAAGGGAGATTGCAGAAAGGCATAAAGTTAATCTTGATGTGGTTACAATTCCAAGAGGAAAGGACGATGTCGAATAGAGAGAATTGCAGCTGCTAAAAATGATGCCTATGTCACAGGAAAAGCAAGATGAGCCTCCGCAAAAACATTTACGACCTACAGAAGGAGCTGGCTGAAGCTGCATTTATGAGTACATGACCTGAAAATGCGAAGTAAAGTAGTTAGAAGGTGGTCGAAAAACTAGAAGACCGGTAAACAAACAGCTCCTGACGAAGAAACGCACGGAAAGGGTAAGAAAATACAGAAAACTGGACTGTTGAGGACTGGAGTAAGGTTGTATTCTCCGACGAATTCCAAATTTAAGCTCAGGGCGTCAGAGTACAATATGTGCGGAGGCCTGAAGATGAAAATTGTTACCCCTGTACATTGATCATCCAGATAAGAAAGTATTATGGGGCTGTATATCACATAATGGTGTTGGTTCTTTGGTAACATGTGAAGGAAGGATGAATAGTGAAAAGTATTTAAAATACCGGAAAGAAGAGTGCTGCCTGAACTGAAGGAAGCGCTGTTTTCCAGCAAGATGGTGCCGGTTGAGATGTTTCCATGAAATTGATTATTTTCACGGTCCATATGTAAAGACAGGCTCAAATGAGTTGATTTGAGAAAGAAAAATTGATTGATAACATAATTAGTGTGTAGTTTCACGACGGGAAAGTTCACGGAAAATCTAAAAGTCTGAATACAGCAACTTATTAAGCCTAAAGAAGACGTACAACATTAAAATAATTCAATAAATTAAAGCTAAAAAGTGTAAAACGTTGATAAATAAATTAATTTTATATAAGGATGTGCAAAGGTCTCACCGCTTATAAGCAGTTACTTTTTTTTTTTTTTAAATGTACGGTAGGAACTCGCAAAGACACAAAAGAAGTGTTTAAAGTAACGTGATCGATGCTTACTAAGTCTCGAGAGAGAAACTAAACCATATTTATTGCCCACGCTGTGACTGAACAATATCCGTGCAGATACCACACCCTTTGCCTGCGGCTCCTGCTCCAGCTATTGCAACAAATCCGGATATAGCATTACAAGGCTGAGCACTCAGCCGCCTCAATCTGTCATTTCAACCGCCGTTAATTTACTCCGATGCTGCTCTTAGGCGAGACTGCACTGTCTATGATTACTACAGGAGGAACTGAGCGCATCCTAGTTTAAATATATGTAAGCGTGCGCATAGACAAAGCGGGAGTGGAACAATTCATAACGAGACGAGGAAAAAAAGAAAAAAACGCAATACAACTGAACTGTAGAGGAGCCGCCAGCGAGAAGATAACAGATGTTCACTAGCCAGAAAGATGACTGCACCCACTCTCGGAAGTACCGATCAATAAATCAGTTCCAAAGTTGTTCTCGCTGCATCCAAATCTGGCTAGAGCGGAGCATTTTTACGGCCTGTGTATCAGCCAACCACATAGATAACTTCATGCTCTATTGAATTGCCACGAAATGCAGCCCTGTGCCCACCACGTTGTGGATCGCAAATGAAGCGAAAACAAGTTTCCCAAATCGATCTCTGCGCCCCGATGACACGGAACCCTTCTCTCCGGGGTTGGAACGGGGTGGAGCAAATGCGTTATGCATGACCGAGGGTTGTGAAAGCGTGGCAGACTAGAAATGCGCCACAAGCTACCGAGAAAACCAGGAAAAACTTCGCAAACTCCAATGAGAAGATAAATGTTTTTCATTTCTCTTGTTACTCAGACATTAATGTATTGCATTTATGTGAAAGATCAGCGAAATGAAGACCCCTATATTTACGACCTTCATCAAGCAGCTACTTCCGCAATGACGAAACGCTCTGAATTTGAATCTACCACCGCCTCAGGCGACCAATGGCAATAAATATCCAATTTTCAACAGAAAACTCATCTACTCGTGAGACTTTAGGCGTTGGGAGAAAGTGACCAACATGCATTTTGCCTGAGATTCGTACTTTCCTGAATGACTTTGCTCTCCTAATGCAAATATTACGCTATTATGTAAAACGTTTTTTCACGCGTTATTGTTTACAACATTATTCAAGAAACTCGATGCTGTTTTACGTTCTAAAAAGTGTTCTTTCAAATGCATTTAAATGGTTTGCAAGTAATATCATCTATTAGTTTTACGAGAGCCATAAGAACTGATCTGTCTATATTTTGTCCTCACCTCTCCTCTTCTTACTGTTGTAGATTTTTGACAGTCTGTCGCATTGCATTTTCAACGACTTGATAAGATTTGGTCCTCTTGAGACACCCAGTTACTTTAAACGTTGAATTTTATTTCACAATCAAATTTAGCTACTGCATTTAGTAAAGACATCTCTATCCGCTAAAATATTTTTCTTTTCTTGAATATAGTGAATGAGAAATATTCTGATCAAGTTACTAACACAGTTATATGAAATACCACTTAGGAACGGTGTTTTCCGGGCTGGTGGGCCATGGTTTAGTGACTGCTTCCCAAACGTTTCGTCTACATCTACGGAAAACATCTTCAGTGGCAGTGGCGAGGTAGAAGTATTCTAACGGAGATCTCGAGGACGAGTATGTTTTGACCTCGCCACTGTCACTGAAGATGTCCTCCGTAGATGTAGACGAAACGTTTGGGAAGGGACCCAGTAAACCATAGCCCACAAGCCCGGAAAACACTGCTCCAAGTGACGATACCGGCAAGTCTAAGAATTTTGATAAATACGTGACTGCTTATTGGAATTTGCTTGTTTTCTCATTAATATAGTAGCTGTTTATACGTTCCAAATGACTGGAATAATTCCTAACGTAGCCTGTCATAAAGGACAACCATTCTGCATTTCACATAAAACTGAGCTATGCTTTCTAGAAGTTGACTTTAGACTCGGTTTGCGGAAGCCTATGAACTTATTTAACACAGTTCCATGGGAAGAAGACGTACAAACACGGTCGACATATTATGAAATTAAGGAATGCTACCTAGCATTCCATGACGTTGCAGACATAGGTCACAATTCCTGGGTTTTTAAAAACAGCTTTCTGCAACAATAACAGGATAATTTCTGCTAAAAATAGGATCAATATCAACTTTCGATTCAAAGCAGTAGAGCGCTACGCTCAAGTATGCAGACAAATAATTTGGATCAGTTGACCGAAGATTATGGACACCGGCTGAGTCTGCCTATTTCTAATAATATGAACGTACGTAAGGCCATTAAACACGTAACAGACACATATTTTTGGAAGAGATCTACTACAAATAATAAGAGAGGGAAATGATTTGGGTTATTATTCATCTGATTGAAGGAAAAACACTAATATAGTTTGGAGAGGCATAATGAATTAAAAAAATGCTGATGGAGTGCTAAGGAAAGAAAAAGAAACAAGAATGAAGTAGACGTGCCACAAGTAAAGAACTGACAGAACGGAAATGAATGGAGAATATTACTACTTAACGGTAATATATTAAAAAGAAACCCTTAAGATTACTATAAACGTTTTTGCAACTACATATACCATGTACAAACTAAATATTCATTATAGGGTCCATATTATGCTGAATTCGAGATTTCAATCATAAGCTCCATCACTGACCCATCCTCAATTAATCTGAACGTTTTCTTTACTCTTCTTGAAGGCTGATGCACATTTCCCAGCGATGCTCTTACATTTCTATAGCTTCCTGGAAATATTGTTCCATTCTGCAGCCTCCATGGTTACACACGTTTTGAGAACTGCAGTTGAAGAGCAAGTGCAGTATGGCCATGCTTAATCAACTGCAGCCACTGCTGTGGCTTGAAGCTTTGTCAAGAAGAGCACATCTCGTCTCAACTTTCTGCGTCGTTTTGCTTGGGCTTTGTTATTTTGAAATTAAACGTGTACAATAATGATTTACTATTATTATTGTGGCTTTTTTCTGCAAATAAGCAACCAGAGCAACACCTTATGCATCTCCCATCCCTCGTGGGTCCCATATTTAGGCATGTAAAAGAACCTCACGCCTGAAAGAAGAGGCCTCAGAGCAAAATTTATAGGTCTTTTCACGCCCTGAATTGAATGGGAAGCTTATGACCTGAGATGTTAAAGAACGTCCATAAATAATACAAATCAACATCTCCTATCTACCAAAGACAGCAATCCAACCAGGTGATTGCGGTGTTCTGAATTTCTTAGCGGGTGGAGAATCTTTATGTTTTGTTGGCCCGGTGTCGTAGATTTAAGGCAGAAGAACCTAAAGCGTGAAAATAGAAGTTTATGAGCAAAATTTATCGACCGTTTCACGTCCTAATTTCAATTGGATGCTAATGACCGAAATTATTAAAGAATGTGCTAATATAAAATAAATTTTACCAAACTTAAACATTATGTTTCATCCAGTTACAAATTTATCAAGAAATTCCTGTCTGTCCGCCCGAAAATGTCTTAGACGTTGCTTACAATTGCTGACTCTCAACCGTTTTGACAAAGCATCAATGTTTTTACTCATATTGCGGTTAATTTTTGCATCACTTATTTCCTTAGTTAAACATTTGTACGCGCTATGGTTTGAGATGCCTATTTCCTACACTATGTTTCCGATAGTCACTTGTCGATCTTGCGACATTACACCATGCACTTTATTTGCGTTTTCTTCAGATGTTAGGATCATTCTCATCCCTCACGACATCATCTTTTCAGTATGACACTTTCCTACAAAGTTGCTGCTGTATCTTTTATGAGTTTCAGAAGAAACCCTTCCTTCATTTGCAGGCCTTTAATCACAATCCTTCGCTCGACACGCTCTATTTTCCTAGCCACTAGTGAGTTCGAAATTATTATTTCAACAGTAATATGGCGACGTAATGTAACATTATACTACCTTGGTCGTATATAAAAAATCAAACAGGATTGAGAACTAAAAATATATATTGACATTTGTGATTAAATGGGTAGGATGAATTGGGCGAGAATGCTTGCAGGAGTAATACTCGTGAAAGGATACAGAGGAGACGATAATGACAGATTTAGGATGTGTGGGGGAGAAGTGAGTGTGTCCCATTATTTATTGGAATGCGAGAAAATCCCAAAAGTGGCAGGAAAACGTTTGGGACAACAAATGGGACAATTTACAGAAGGGTTTGGTGTTAAATAAATTGTTAAGTGACAAGAGTGTAAAAAAATCCAGAAAACGGGTAAAGTTAACGAGAAGTGGGAACGAGATAGAAAGAAAGTAAAAGGTCTCTTACAGTCGGACAACCACGTGATTAACGAGATAAGAAACTGCATTTTGGAGGATGCTGCTAAGATCTAGAGTAAAAAGAGTAGGTTAATAATGTATGTAAAGATATTGTCGTTATTGTAAATTGAGGGTATAGTGTTGTAACGAATTGTGTAAAGTAAACCGTGGAATAAATTCATTCATTCAACTTAAAACTGAGCTCGTGACGTTCATACATTTTAGGCGTTCCTGTACCATTAAACGAACTTTTTATATTAATTATAAATGGGTCAGGCGTGTAGCATAGGGATTGACCCTGGTACCCAAGAACATCTATGATCATAAGCATGCATTGTACTCACAAGATTTAGTAGCACTGTTTCCAAAAGGCAAAATTAAGACGAGAACGTTTTAATGGTTAGCAGTGACAAAGCCTGTAGGACATATGCTTATTTCAAAACAGCTATGTTGTATTACATGTGTCCCAAACATCCATATACAGGACGCTCCAAGAGAAACCATTTGAACCATGCTCAACGTCAGGATTACACAGAGCCGTTTGTTGTGATAAAGCAGTTTGTAAGTTTTCGCTGCCAACTGTCAGGTATTTAACTCTTTCCAATGCTCGTTTCTGTAGAACCATTATGCAAAAGTAAATCAATGTGAACAAGGATATTATTTCGTTATTATGTTTCCACTCTATTGTGTTTTTCTTTCGCACTGTTTTTTCCAAACGGTTCAGCAATTAGCATTTCGGTTATTACTGCTTCCAATGTTGTTTTGTTGACAATTTCCACACATTGATAGCTACAGAGTTTTAGTAGAGATCACCTTTTAAAGTATGACAATGAACTTGACTGTAAGTAGCGATTAGTTGTTTAACTCTAAAAAAAGAACATTTAATTTATATAGAGAGAATGACAGAAAAGTGTGTATATGGTTAGTGTACATGCAGTCAGTTAAATCGTGAAAACTGAACCTGGATCAATTATGCGCAGTCTCAAGAGAAAGCAACGCCGTGGAAGCCACGAAGGTTGAAGATGATGCCATATATGATCAAATTTGACTTGCAGAAGAAAATAGGTGAAACTGGCAAAGGTACGGTGTGCGATGTAGGCTTTCGCGAGGAGGGCAAAAATCAACAATATTTGCAAAGAAAAATTTTGAGAGCGCAAATGAAGTACACTTAATTTAAAAAAGGGGGAGGGCAGATGATACAGAAAATATTCTGTTGAGTGATGGCCAGTTGGTATCTTTTTTGCAGTAGGAAGACTGGACAACGAAAAATTCTCCCACAAGACATCTAACGTTCAAACATTTACAAAATGACGCTCGGGGAGCATTTTCCCTGTAAAGGCACCGGTTCTTTGGTTCAATGCAAAGGTATGATGGAAAATGAGAAGAATGTATTCATCATGGAGAGAAGGGTATTGCCTAAATGGCAGGATTTACGTCCTGAAAGAAGGGCTGATTTTCAGGAGGATTATGCTAGTTGTCACGTTTCCAAGAATGTGGGAAATATCATAAAACTTTCTGGGATTCAGTGTTGAGTTGGTTAGGAAACTTGCGCCATGAAGCAATTTGTATGTAGACATAGACTTGCTTGCTTATTTCATTCTGCTCATTTCAAGAGAAGCCTGACTTTGCTGCTCAAATAAGAAGCTTCATGTGGTAGACAAATGAACAAAGAGTTAAAAGCAAAAGTAAACATGCATCATGTTTACTAAAGAGCATCCGCGGATTGGAAAGCAAAGCGTTTCTGTATGCGGAAAAGAAACCAGTTGTATTTCAAAACATTCTTCAACTTCTGCAACATCCTATGCTCCGCTGAAGCCCATTCATGTGCAAACCGAGCTCAGTGGGGCGAAAGAACGCGGGGAAAAGGCACAAGAAATGCTCCAGTAACGTCCTACCACAAAATGAAAGGAGCTGCTGTTGTACTATATACCCAGTAATGCCTCTATATTACCACAGTCGCGGAAGGGATCCACTTCTTTTGTGCTACAATATCTGCAGCAGCTACTCTCGCACGTCCCTTTGCAAAATACACATAATGGGCCAAAAAAGACGGCACTAAGCTCCAAAGCATTTTATATTCCATAGTACTTAACGATTCCTTAAGATTCAAATATTAAAAGACCAAAATCTGTACTGTAATAATAAGTTGTGTTTATTGCTTCGATTCAAGTCCTTCATAAAAATTCCAGCACCGAAAGGCTGCAAGAAAAATAATTTTCGAGAGAAACACTTACAATGCTGCTTTGTGAAACAATAGGAAACTATGCTTTAGTCACTATTTATATAACCGGATCTCATCTATTACGAATTGCGTTTTTACAAAATTGCTGGTATGATTGATGATGATAAAAGCTTCATTCTGTGTGTGCTGTGCCAGCATGACAATCTGACTCTTAAAGATTTGTTACGGGCAACACCGGTGAGAAGTGAAAGACAATGACTTAGAACTTAGTGAAGAGAATGCGCGACAAAACGTCAGTCACCAACCTCGTGGCATTGCGAATGAGATCCTGCTGCACCTTTGCAAACACCACCAACTTAGAAAGAGAGAAAACATAATCTAATGGGATGCCTGTAAGAAAGCGGCGAGGACATTGCGATGTACTTCTTCATATACAAGGTGAATGTATTGTCAGCTCTGCAAATCTGTACCGGTTTTGCGTCATCGCACCGTTTGACTCTTCGAATAGATTGATCATGTAATAATGTAAATACGAAAAGACAAGAGTCAACATGTGAACTAAAGATATAAAACACACATCATAAGATTGCCTAGCCTCCAGGCTCGCCCCCAATGTTCAAGTCCATATCTCCTAAGCTGGCTTTGCAATTTTCTATTTATTTAATTTACTGAAACACCCTGTATAAGGAAAATCGCCAAGTAAAAACTAAAATCTTCTGATTATAGAGTGCCGAAAAAATAGATGTAAGAGCAAGCAAATGAAACTCTGCCAATAGTCTGCACCACAAAAATTTAACGTTCTCAGATTCTTTATTTAACTTATCTATTACATTTAAATTTCTGGCCATAGCGTAATATATTACAGGCAAAAATGATCCCAGTTAAAGATATATTTTATTTAGCTGTTGTTATCTTAAGTAATGAAACATTTGTGTTATACCTGATCAAAGCTCTTAATCCTCGTTTTAATGCAGACTGCAGTACAATCCCAGGTTCATCGATGAATTTTAGGGTATCTAGCTGGTAATTTTAGGTAATTAAAAAGGAAGACTTAAAAACCCTGTTTGGTTATCTCTGAATTACCTTATGTAATGATAATCCATCAAAATTATACATTATCACTATTCTGCAGCAGGGGAGATTCCTTCTTTTTACAATTTTTAAATATATAAACTTGTTTTTTAAGATCAAATGTATATATTAATTTAGTCATTTTTGCATATAATATTTAATAATTAGACACAGGTTTCTTTCTTTGTTTCTGAATGTTTATACGTCCAAAATGGCTAAATGTAAACAACACATTTGAAAAACATTTTATAATTTCACTTTCAGCATTAGGAGGAAATAAGCGCTACTTCTTCCTGCTTCCAACTGTACCTCTACAAATGTATGACTTACGAAAATATACCTCCTTCATCTATCTCTGAAATCTATATTTAAACAACACTAACTCAACCGACAATGTGGTCGATGCCATACCATATTCGCAAAATGATATAACATTGAATATTGGTGAAAATCGTTAACTATTGAAATATTATCAAATTAATTCCGAAAGGGATATACGAATGCATGATAAAGGTACTTCAAAATCTTGGGTATAACAATGATTATTTCTTTTAAAGTTCTAATGCATTATTCCCTATTTGTCAGACACTGTAAACTATTTTAGCTGAAGTATTATCTCTCTGTAGGGTCTTATAGATGATTTGCTGCCTTTGCTTAAGTTGCTAAAAGGAGAATTCGCATTTCACAACAAAGTTGCGTTCATGATCTACTACAGCCACTAATTTACCTCTTGTTCTCGGCAAATATTTAATGCTGAAAAACCAACGCAAAATAAGTTGTAGGTGTATAGGCTGTAAATGCGCTACACCCTGTTGCAGTGGTCCAGCACAAGAATGCAGTAACGTCACGACAAACTCTTGCATGTAGGCAGCTGCAGAGTACAACAATTATCTTGCCTCTACTTGGGCCACATGGTCACGACTTGCAGTGTTTGACCGCATTATTCATGGACGGTACGCCTGAAAGGTGACTATAAAAAAAACACAATGATGGTCTGATTATATTTCACATGCAAAAACGTCTCGTGATCCTGTGGAAAGAATGCAAGTCTTTATTAGACACATGGGCGTGATAACGAACATAAGTTACTCTTCTCTTTGTAACACAGTTACGTAACATGGCCTATTGTTTAGGCTTCTACGTTGTCACAATTAGTAAGATATAAAAAACGTGAATTGAGTAAATTTAAAACACATAAGTTGCATTTCTATGCAAAATTATGGGTCGACGAAATTCCTTTTTAAATCCTGCGGACTTCATAGATGTCACAGAGCAATTACATAACGAGTAAATAATATTTGGTTATTTAATTTGACTGAACTTATTATTAAGGCTGAATTTGGATAGTAACTTTTAAAAACACTCCAATAATGTACGCCAGTTGAGCTAAAAGAAAGTGAGTTTATTACTTGCCTATAGATTTAGATCAACTGAAATCACATTAAATAACAGTAAGTATTTAATAGTAATAATAAAAATATGTTGGAATTTATCCAGTTTCTTGTTAGCCATAAACAAATAAACTGAATAAACTGAATACCGCTTGCAATCCTTAATTAGTAACAACAATTTTAACGTTACCTTATTCCATATACATAGTTTAATTTTTAAATTTATAAACCAGGCAGTAGTATAAATGGAATTTCTTCTCTAAAGACTAAAGTTGTCGGTCAAACTGATGACTGAAATGTCTGATTATACGTTTGATGGTTATGTGCACATTCCTCCTATTCTTGTAAAACAAGTAAGAAACTAGTATATATTTTGCTACTCATGTCTTCAAAACTTTTTCAACTCAAGGAATATCGGAAACAAAATATTACTTAATATATATAGTGAAAGAACTTCATGACTGATCGGCAGATTACTAATGCCCATAGTAACTATCTCAACTTGCTGATCAGTCTCAGTTGAATGAGGCTCAAGGTATTAGATGGACTGCTTAATATTAACAGCCTTTAAAGCATTAAAAATAATAAAAGAAAACAATTAAATTCAACATAGTCTCTAACGAGAACTATTTATGTAATCTCTTTTTAAAAGTCGGAAAATGGATTTTGTCAAAGTGTACAAAATAATCGTATACTGCTCACATCTCATTTGACGAAATTTCTTCCCTTAAAAGTCAAAGTTTTTAATTAAAACAAAGGGGGAACATCTAGGTACTAATTATGAGGAACACAATAGATTGGGAATCAATTTGAAGCCGAATTCGTGCAGTTTCTTTATACCGAGTAAGCAAGGTTCAGGTAGATGCGTTTCATGTATCGCATACACAGACATCGGTACTTTCCTCAACAGTGAAGCGACGCTATGTAGTTAACTCGACGGCAAATAAGCAGCAGTAACTAGAAATTTGCTTACTCTATAGTATATATAGTTGGGAGACATTGTTCAAATCAACCATTAAGTAGGATATATGGTTTTTTCAATGTTGTATTTGTACTAAATACAATTTTGGTTCTACTATAAACAAAACGTTTTATCAGTTTTGACATAGGAATTTCTTTGCATATTTTTATTCGTTAAGTTATTTCATTCTACTTGGGGAAATAGTACAAGGACTTTTGAAAGAAGGTTATTAGAATTATAAGAAAATCATCTATTAAAGGTCGCTGCAAACCACCTTTCGTGAGCATAGTATGGCAGTAATAAATGTATAATATCATGGCTTCTACATGAAAGGAAAAATACAGATAGACTACTTGCTGGAAATAAAGTGCCTTTTTGTAACGCAAGACAGCACAATTTGGTGGATATCCCATACAGACGCTTAGCGAAATCAGATAGAAAGAACTTCACTGCAATCTTCAAATTTCATTTAAATACTATAAAAATTCTTTAAAACAATTACCAATGACTGACCGGTAGATAGCCAATTTTATAAGCTAGAAATTTTTTTATATAAATGACATAATTTATCTATAATTTTTTATTTAGCCAGGTGGTAAAACTGCATGTTGTATTTTATATTGATTGTTGAATTGTGACTAATTATTATGTTTTTAAAACGACGCATTATCCTGTGAACATTTTATTGCATATTTTGTTCGGTCAGGTTTTGATTGTGCAAATTCCTTAAAAATAACACGATGTTATATTTGATTTTTGATAATTCCTTCTATAAGTTAGATGAACTTTAATATAAAGACTATTTCATTTATGTGATGTTATCATAAAATCGATCAATGAAATGAAACATTTTAAATTTTGACCAATCGCAGCTGATATCGCAGTGAAATTATACTATAGTTTTATCAAATCTCTTTTCCGCTCGAAGTGCATTTGTCTTCTGGTCAGTTTAGCCAACTCTATACCCCTACCATAATTCCTGAGCACGACCATTCCCACTTTTCCTAGCAAGCGGTACTTATTTAATGTGTATTTATTCATTCAATTGTTTGTGCATATTCAGCCAAACAGTTTTGAAATAATTTTGTAGATGAGTAGGATAAACACGTTGTTCAGAATGGTAAAATGTTATCTGTGTTTTGTTTCTCTCAGTTGGTATGAGTAAATCGAACAGTGCGATTGTAATGGTCGACTTTCGCCTATTTCAGTTCTTTTTTTTTTTTTTTTTTGAATGGTGTTTAACGCCCGTTTTTACTATCGAGGCATCACAGACGATGGACACTGATGATATACGAGATGAAATGATATATTGGGAAAGGATTTTTTTTAAGGAAGGAAACGTTTCAGGCCTACGTTTAGGTACATCCCCGGCATTTGCCATTTATGAGAACCGAGGAAAACCTGGAAAAAGTCTCAGTCAGGGAGGCCGATCCTGGCAGGATTCGAACCTCAGACCTCCCGCTCACGAGTCCGCGCCTTAACGAACTTGGCCACCCGTGGCGGTCTGGTACATTTCAGTCTTGCTGTTTCTGAATAGGCAGGGTATTCACGAGTATAACATTTTATATACTTGTTAATATCCTGTGCGCGAATTTCAAACAATATTTATTACTTTTATTCTTATTCTATTCATGAAATAGTCAGACCCGTATTTGGTCTTCTCTCCTGGCATTACTGACAATCGATACTCTTCGTTGCAACATGGCTTGAAAAGGTTAAGTATTCATAGTACAAACATACAATTACTAGAATTTTGTCAGCCCAGTTTAGAGAAAGTACATTTGAATTCTTATTTAATCATGAAATAGTCCTAATAAATAACACTGAAGGTCTGAGCCTTCACTACGTCACTACGTTCGTGAATTTATCAGAAATTTCAGACCCTCTTGCGATTTACTTATAGCACTTATTAGTAATTTTACCTGCCTATAACTGCATGATAAATTTTACATTTGGATTCTATAATTATTTCCGAATTATAAATGCATTTTATGTTTACATAAAACATTAATATGTAATGTACATTGCTATTGTATTCTATATTCTATTGCAAATACTGTTAGATTATGTATTGATATTTTATGTATTTGGGTATTTCACATTTAAACCTATTTTATGCATTTAACGTTATATTGATTTTATTCGCCTTTCATTTAATACTGGTATTCTATAATGTTTGGAATTTGTGCACTATTGTTAGTTACATTACAGTTTATGTTATTTATTATTGATTTTAATGGTTGTTGTAATGGATAGCATGTATGGATGATGCTTATTTTTTGTAGATTTAATATTCTATGACATGGATTTGTAATCTCAATGTTTTGTAATACAAACTGAATTGAATATAGAAACCGTTTTAAGCTCCGACTGATCAGATAGTAGTTTCTACGATAACGCAGCGCTGGTCGCCCAGAACATACTCAAAAGAGGTTGCAGCTGGCTTCACAGTATCCGACAACTCGCACAGTATTTCCATTTCTCTTTCAGTGGAGTGCTTCATTACTGGACAGATACCAATCGAAATTCCGTGATTTACTGCCGCACGCGAAGCTTCTAGCAGCCATAACTGGCGTAATAAAGCGCTGCTAACAGCGACCCGTTACTTCATTTATACGAATGTGTGATCAGGCAGAACTTTGGGTGTGTTAGTATGTGATGCCCATTTGATGAGGTAGTAAAATTCTGCATGCGGAGAGTTTTATGTGTTTGGCAGTAAACTGTCAACGCAACCGCATAATGCATACTGCTAGTCTTATGTTTTAAGTATTTTTAATGTTAATTTATTCATCAGATTTGTGAAAAAGCGTTTATTGGGTCATAAAACTCCACTATAGGGCATGCTCGCTAACAATTCCTTTACCATAAAACAGGCGCTGTGGAAGAGATTTTAGAAAAAAATTGTGTGGTTCATGCAGATAGGGAAAATTCCACAACTGCTACCGAAATTTGCTCGCCTACCCTGAAGGGCACAACGCAGATGTCATATAAGTCTTAATTATTTTATTATTATTTATTTATATGCATTCCTAGAGATCTATACTATTTTTTCAGCTAGAGTGGGGAATGCATAAACAGTTCTAAAACATTCCAATGTATAGAGAGAGCTTCAATATAACAATGTTTAGACCAGGCTGTGGAATTCACCCACAGAACAAAAAGTGTGAGTGATTAAGTAGATACACCTTTAAATGATTTATTTACTGTCGCTTTGACTGCATTGGTCTTCTCGCGACTTCTGTAGGTTGTGTGCTGATACATCGGTGTAAGTCTGTACGGATAAATGAAATGAATTAATGATGGCACAAATGAGCTTGGAGTTCTTGGCGCCTTAAAGCTATTTGTCATTCACCTTTAAAGGGTAAGAAAAAACTCGGGAAAAACCTTACCCTTACAGCTTTACACGGCGGGGATTCGAACCCGGATTAGCAGTCGCGAACGCTTTCGTTAGACCTCGGAGGGGGGGCAATCATTAAATTTGTTTTAAATAGATGTATGCTTTTATTTTGTTATTTAATTTCTTTGTGAATATTATTAAATTATTTTTCCCACATAATGTGTAAGTACACTTTTGATAACTACGAAAATCATTATTTACACTACTTACTGATGCTATTAATAGCAGTGTTTTCACTATTATAAAGGAGAAAGTTTATTACACGGGAAGGTTTGAGATTACCGATATTTATTAGGACTATTTCACGAATATAAATATAATTCCTCTAAACTTGGCTTACAAAATTGTAATAATTGTATATTTGTACTTGACCTTTTCAAGCAATCTTGCGACAGAAGAATGCCGATTGTCAGTAATGCCCATAGAGAAGAGGAAAAGTCGGGTTTAGGACAATTTCATGATAGAATTAGAATATAAGTGAAATATATTCGAAATTCGCGCAAAGAATATTAACATTTGTATAAAATTATATACTTATGAATTTATATTCTATTCAAAAACCGTGAGACTGAAATGGATAAAAGTACACTATTAAAACCGCTACTTCGATTTCCTATTACCAACTGAGAAAAAAAAAACATACAATGTCTCTATTTTTCTTTCTTTGTATTCTGTGGTTTGGGAATTCCTAATGATAAGATCAATTTGCACATTTGACGCATTACCAAAACGCCATGAAGAACCCTCCATTTTGCGTCATGACTGTCAATTGTCCAGACTTTTGTTGCTATCAATAGCTCCCCAACGCCTCTAGCAAAAGTGATCATGATGCATGTTCAGGAATTATATAGTGGAGGTATAGTGTTGCCCACAAGACAAATGATGTCGCGTGATAAAACGGAATTGATTTTTTTTCCGATAATTTTTCTCCGTAATCCGGCTGTGATTGGTCAAAATTCAGAATTTAGTTTTGTTTCATTGGTCGATTTTAAGATGACGTCACATAAGTATGTACTGACGGACCATAGGTAGAATTTCACACACACACACACACACACACACACATATATATATATATATATATATATATATATATATAAAAAAGACGCATTTCCTAATTAGTTTTTTTTTTTTTTTTTTTTTTTTTTTTTTGGCTTGAAATTTTCTTTGTAGACTGTGCAGAACTAAAATTTGCATCTGACTAAATGTGCATGTTATGAATTTGTGTGATTTAATGACGGAACTGAAATCCGTTTTGCGTTATCGCCTAAACTTTCGGAGATGATGGTTGGTTTATGTTTATATGAAGCGGGTTTTCTACGGTAGGCTGCATACAGTTCAACCAAGTTCTTAGCTTGTATAAGGAATGCATTGACGAACAAACTGGCGAATCTGTGGAGATCTTAAAGTATTGCGATTACTTCTAGGAATGCGGACTGGTTTCAGAGAATCATTACAATCTATAACAGGATGAGCATCAACAAAAAAGGTAGGAAAAATATGCTGGTGATCTGCAAATAATAAAACAACATGCACACATCCTTGCTAGCCAAATGCAACTGCCTATCTCGATTAATGATTTAAATGAGTGCAATCACAAAAAGAAGCAGCCATAGTATGAGTCACATAGAAAGAATGAGGCAACCAACTCATTGAACTGTGGGGAGTGAACAGTTCTACGGAAAGCGAGATAACTTTGCACATAGTTACAGCAATACAGAAACAGAAATATAAGAAATGGTTCCGGATCGACATTTTGTTGACGGAAAAGTTCGGTTTTTATTTTGAATGTTGAATTTAAATACTACTGGAATAATGCGAGGTCAATGAATGACGTTTACGTTTTAAAAGCGTAACCAAAAGCTTTTCCTTCACAAATCATTAACAGGATTTCATTTTTTGTGCAAGTTCACTTTTCAGTGCCAATTCCCCAATAATGCATGCACTGGATTGTCTGGTGGCTGATTAACAGCTAAAAAGAAATATAAAACTACCAATAACTAATACATTGCTAGAAAAACAATGCACAACAATAAACATTCGCAATAAATGATACAACACTATCTGAAACAAACAGGTAATTACATAACTTATTTACCCTACATTGGTTTTGAAAATTACCAAATTAATGATGAATTTCTTCTAAAAGCAGTTCCAATCAGAAATTATTTAATTTAAGAATGAACATTTCTCTCATCAGTTGAACGTCAGAAATAAAAACATTGCTGCATCATGACAAACTTTCTTTAGGAAGCAGAAAAGGAGAAACTTTCAATGCGCGACGCAGATGAATTTGGGGTACGTGAAAGGCTTCAAGACATATTTACATAACAAGAGCTGCATAATCTGTATTGCCCAATGCTGCTACAGATGACTGGAATGACGACTCAGGTGATCTCTGCTGCAGATTATAGTAGCTTTACACGTGAAATCGAGCGCCGCCATTTCTGACATGAAAGTTGATGTTTAAACATGCTTCAGTCCATAACTTCTCATGCCAGGCTCTCTGCTGCGAAACTACCCTCACTGATGTCCATACGGAGACGCCGAGGAACAGAGATGGTGTAACGGAGAGAAACCCATTATTTTCAGTTTCTGCCCGGACTCTACATCAAATGATTTTGACCGTAGAAAGTTGCAATTGTTTCCGATGTTTTCAGTTCGGATGCTCCCTTAGCTACCAATAACTTGCTTTGCGACACGTTGTATTACACGCTTCAGCAATACTCCTTTGTTCAGTTTGTTCCGTTTTCCTCTAGATTTGTGATTTTGTCTCGACATATGGAGAAACGTTTTACGTAAACCCCCTCTCCCTTTCCAATGGCTCATCGTGAGATTAGATAGAGCCCGCGTGACACATGCAACATCCCAATACAACAACTGCTCGGTGTGCAGATGTTACCATCCACGCCTACAACCGCCTTTTACTGTAAACACAGCACTTCCTCAATACCGCGGAAGTTCCAACAAATCACGCCTTCCAAAAGATGATTTATATCACAAAGTATTTCTGTTAGTCATGCTCATCTAGCACAAAGAGGTGTAAGTTTCTTACTCCGGTCCAAAGGTAAAAATAATAATAAAAAAAATGCTAGGATAGCAAAAGTAGGGAAATTCGTTGTTCATCACGATAGTTACGCTAATCATTTGCTAATGCTTGTTTAAATGCATCTCATGTTCAGGCACAGAAAAGCAAACTTAATTGTTTTGTACACAAAGTGCAAAATAACTGACCTAATGAAAGTTAATAGAAATTAGCAAAAATCGCTTACGTAGATTCAATAATTGGCACTTGGTTTCTTCGAGTAGCTCAAAATTTAAAACTTTATTTTTTCCATACTAGCATCAAAATTGCTCATTCTTAGCAACCTAAATAACTGGTTTGTTAATTTCAACGGATTAATTGACATTTAAATCAATGAAAAATAAAGGAAATTCACTTTTGGGAAAATATGTATAACTGAAATTAGGACACAGGATCTAAAGCATTAAATAAAATATCTTCAGGAATGTCTTCGGATATTTTAATTTACCACGCTTACACGTCCACGGCTCAATCTACCTGTTTCAGTTTATTTATTCTATCTCCTTTAGAACCAGTACTGTTATAGATAACATTGAACTCCAGTGCAAGCAATTAACAGAACACATTTCATTAACATTAAACATTAACACATCTTTTATTTAGACAATAATGGGGGAAAAAAAATCGTATGCCACGCGAAATTTGACAGATTTTATGCCCTCGTGGAAATTAACACTCTTTGCCTCGGTTGCTAACTTTCTACTAGTGGATAAAATCCAACTTTACTACCTTGTACCGCTGATAACTAAAAACTTAAACACCTTAATTCATTGTTTCGGGTTCTACGTTTCTTGCACGTTAATGTTTACAGAACATTAATGAATTTCATCGCAATAATATTAGAGATTACAATGGGATCTTAGACAAGCGATCTGAGATAGGGAATGTATGGTATGCTTGGACAAATTTCAAAGTTATGGCTTTCAATTTCTTAAAGGACCAATACGCCATTGACTAATGAAGCTTTCATTCTAAATGGTACCGCACTATAACGGAGGGAAGCTGTGGAGAATGTCTCAAGGCGGATTATTGTTGTGCAGTTAGAGTCTAATTTATTTTTACATCATACTTTATCATAAAAGTAAAAAAGAAGTTAAATAGACAATCTACTCTGCAGAACTCGAGCCGCTGCTCTTGGAAACCAGAGTCTGTCACCTTATCCATAAGGTCACACGTGTCGGTCCTGGTGGTGTAGTGGTAACCATACTTGCCTTCTAAACCCAAGATCGCGGGTTCAAAACCGGACAGGATCGATGGAGTTTTTCTAAGTAATGGCTTCCTTCGGAAGGGAAAGCCGTGGGTCCCGTGTCGTAGATTTACGGCACGAAAAAGAACCTCAAGCCTGAAAGAAGAGGCCTATGAGCAAAATTTGTCGGCCGTTTCACGCCCAGAATGGGACGAGGATGACCTGAGATGTCAGAGGCGGTAAATAAACCACATATAATAATAATAATAATAATAATAATAATAATAATAATAATAATAATAATAATAATAATAATAATAATAATAATAATGTTAAACAGTCAGGTGAGTAGCTCCCTCTAAACCAATGGTATTCAAATTTTCTTCTCCAAGTACTCATAAAGAGTACTTTTCCACTCAAAATTGTACCCTAGAGTTAAGCTTAATTCAAATCACACGTAACTTATTAAACAATGCAGTTTTAAAATATGAACTTAAATATTTGTGACCTGTTGACGAGATTACTGAACTTGTTTATTGCACACCAGCTCTTCCATTCGTGGCTGAATATTCATTATAGTACAGCATCATTGGTGATTCAGAATTAAATTTTATGTACCCCAGGTATAATACCAATGCTCTAGACTAACAGTAAGCTACAAAACATGATAAATCGTTAAATGTTGTTCAGTGTCGTGCTGTCTTATGGTGAATCCGAGATTTTTAACACTAAATCTTGGGAAAGCTGATGATGAGTTATTGAAAATATTTTCTCGTTCGCGAAGCAGGTTTGTAGATATTCTAAGACAAAATTGTATTCCATTTCGCCGTAACGCTGACTTGTCAACATGTAATTTCAAATTTTCTTCGTGGCCCATAGAAATGATTGCGGTTTAGTTCATTAAAACTCGGTGTAACCGAGTTGCTTGGAAATGCGTATAGGACAAGGTTCCTTTTCCTGGCCTTCCTTTCAGAAATTCACATTTTTTCCCCCACAACATTGCGACAAGAGATGAAACGTAACACACGATTATGAACCAGAGACAAAACGTCACTCCATGGAATACCGCTGTAAAAACTCACCCAATAAAATAAATTACAATCCTCTGTTAGAATACTCATAGCAACAGTTTTTTGATAAGAAGGTACTATTTACGATAATAATAATAATAATAATAATAATAATAATAATAAAGTAGCTAGTGAGCAGGATTCAAAGTGATTAAGGAAATTTATTCCTGCAACAAGAAAACGGCAACGCACACACGACATCCAACACACACTTTAGACATTGAGCCCGTGATTTTCGTCTTATTCCAAAACTTAAACAACATACTTTTGGACATCGTTAAACAACCAATGAGGCCTGCAGGAGGCGTTTGCCGAAACAACTGGTTCGTTCGTGACGGCCTAATGAAACATTAACTCATCGGCAAAAGAACGTTCATTTATTATTTTTTAATGGTGTTTATCGCCCGTTTTTACTACTGAGGCACCACAGGCGGTGAACACTGGTGATATGAGATGAAATGATATATTGAGAAATGTTTTTTTTTTGTCTTGGCGGGATTCGAACCCCAGAACCTCCCGCTCACGAGTCTATGCCTTAATGACCTCGGCCACCCGTGGCGGTAAACGTTCAGTTATAAAGTGACGCAATTTAAGGAAGTTTAAATGTTGGTTTTCTCCTTCATTTAGTAAATTATTCTCTTCCGCACACAAATAATACTCTTGCAGGCATTGGTTTTTTTTATGCTGGGTGGCCCACGACGAGTCAACTTCGAGCGTGCATACAGCCAAAGACTACGAGTGGCCGGTATTTCATTGGCCACCCTGTATAAGTATTTTGCTTTTCTGAAAATAGTGAACATTTTATGTTAAAATCCCCCCTCCCCTGTTTCCCAGTGAAAAACTATTTCTCTCTTTTCTTACTCGTGCCAAAAGTCCCCCTAGTGGATATCCTTCGTGATGTTTGTAACCTAGAACAAGTGCACATGGATTTGCATGGACGCGTTGCTCGTTGGGGTATGAGAGTGAAACACAGGCCCTTCCCCATGCATTTCCAGGACGTGACGACATCTCGGATGATTGATGAAGCTGGAAACAACGGGAGGAATCGCATCACTACGAGAAGGTTCTATATACATGCACAAGGAACTGATGAATGCTCGAGGGGAAGAGGGCAAAACATGGGGGAGAGAGAGACACACCCTTCAACATCTCCCTTGTCACGCGGAAGCAAGGAGCAGTTTCTCCTCCCAAAAGCATGCCGCGGATCGGAAATCTCTACTACAAATGCAGTCTTTTTGTTATTAAGTTATTTTTCCACAGCGGTTCTGCTTCAACCAAAATAAACGTCCCCTTCAAGTATCCATCATTCTTTGTCCTTTCTCTTTTATTATTCTTTTTTTATTTTCAATTTCGGAACTTTCCGCAAAGAGCTGTTATCTGCCCTTTCTTTTAAGGTAACCAGGAAGTGTAAATCTAGAAAATAATGCAGCAGTATATTTTGCACTGCATCTCAGAAATTTATAAAGCTATCAATATGAAAATTTGAGATATTAAGATTATTTAACTAAAGATCCTCTGCAAATTTTAATTTTCTAATGCACATAAACATTTTTTTAAACAAAAAATAAATTTTATTACCCGATCTCTTAAATTTTTGACATAAATGTGTTTTTTCTCGGGATTGGCTGGACCATTCTTGTTGAAATTTTGCTCACCATAATTGTACACAAATGTGAAGTGTGGTAACAGGAAGTATTTAAATATCACTATTAGTTGATTACAATCAATACTAATAAGAAATTAAAAAATAATTCTATATATTTTTTTCCCCCCAAAATTTAAAAATTAATTTCTTTTCAAGCAACTAGCTTAATATATTGTTCTACTTCCCAGGATAGCACGTTCTCTGCAATTTAAGTTAAAAAAAAAAAAAAAAAAGTAACTCCAATTCCACCAATAGTTTATAAGAAAAACGCATGATTATGTCGCAGTGTTTTCAGTTTTTAAACAAGATTTTATTTTGATTTAAAAAGTTAAAACTTTTTATATGCACTACAGAATTAAAATTTACAGAGCATCTTTAGTTATGTTTTCTTAATATCTATTTCATATTGGTTGCTTTGAAACTTTCTGATATTGTGTAAAATGAATACTGTTGTATTATTTGCTAGATTTACACTTCCTGGTTACCTAAAAACTTTAAACCAATCTATATAGTGTAACAGAGGAGGACTGTGTTATTGGCACAAAGTAATTAACATTCAACCGAAAATATTACCTATTGTTCAATTGAATTTAAGTAAATAAGGGCAGAATACAATTTGGTGACAAATGATAAAACAGTACTACATAAGTTAGGTGTCATAGCAGATGTGTAGGATGATTCCTAAAGAGGCAAACCGAAACACAGTGAGGTTATTTGATTTACGGGCCACTTGAGCATTTGCTGGCAAAGTGCAGCAGCCGACGCAATCGCAAAAAGGGAGACAGTCGCCGCGCATCAAGTTATTGTTTTTATTTTAGTATTTATATTTTTACTGAAAGTAAGACATTATGCTGCATCTAAAACTGATAATAGGGAATCATTTATATTATAAGAGATGTTGAATACATTGCCAGCATCCTTGAAAATTCCATTATTTCACCTATCTTCTTGAACAGGGTAGTTCGGTGCACGTTTCTTGTCATTGAGAGATCCTGTCTTTTGACGAACAGTTTCTGTGCCTAAAATACGATTGCCAGGATATTTAATTGCGAATCACCTTATCACTTCTCGGCAAAAATTGGTTTTCACATATGTATCGTACATAAAAACCGGTTTAGACTACATAATTAACGAAGAACAATTTGCGTACAATTTACACACAATAAATGCACCAGAAATGAGTTCTCCCTTCAGAACGATATTGGTATACATGATACTTTGTTAAAAAAATAAGAATTTTTAATTATTAATATCGTAAAAAGTAGTTCATTTCAAAGTGGTCGCAAGAAGCACTACCTCATTTGTAAGTTTCTAAATAGCAGGAATCAACAAAATTGGGTGCGCTTCTAATCCCCATCCCCGGTTGATGTTTGCGCTACAAATGTGTTTAAAAAACACGTACCTGGTTATAAATTTGCTGAATTGCAGTTTGAAGTATATATTTTTAACGTGCTATTGCATTCATTACTAGCATGTTTTTCACTTTTCAGGGATATCGGAATACCACCCTCCGCCTACAAAATAACCTCACTTCTGAATCTGGCCAATAATAACAGAGATGATCTGTTAAATCCCCAAATCATCAAAGAACTTAACTCATTGTAAACTTGTGTACTTCAGCGTCTTTAACACGAAGCCTGATTTCACATTATAATCGGTTGTTAATACGACTGACGGTGTCTTTCGTGGACCATCTTCTTCGGTTGAATGAGATTTGGAACTATTTTTAATTGCTTCCTGAGAATGATAACCGCGACATTTGTCGCTTTTGTGAAAAGAATTTTTCAAGAATTAAGAACTTCCACATGTTTATTGAGGCGATCCAAATGAAGTTGTTTTATTTGCATTATGAACAAACATTTCGAACAATCTTGAAAGTTGTCGCAAAACCTTTACGTTAATTTAGGACTCTCGTACTTTTTCGGACATAGTCAAAACATTCACAACAAACAACGTCTATCATCGACAGGCAGACCTCTTTTAAAGATCAATGAAAACATTGGCTAATAATATCGCATCAAACGAGTTACCCACTGATTGCAGTCAAGCAAGTTTTCTGGGAAGCATCTACTATTTTTACTTTTTTCTCATGAAAGTTATTACATAGTCTGAATAACCAGATGAGAAATTAGGCTTCATCTAATGGAACGCATTACACTAATGACGATTATTAAGCAGCAACGAATTGCATGTTTCACCGTCCTAAAAATAGCACAGAAATTACGCTGATGTTTTAACCGCCTGCAGGCTTCCTCTTTCATTGTCGAAGAAACCGTCCCCGTTATGAAAGATTTGCTCTAACTATGAATTTTTGGTGATGACAGTAAATATTACAGATTCTGGTGTGGTTGTAATGTGTGAGAAAGTTCGTAACATTAGAATAAAGTTCTTTCGAAATTCCTTTCCATCTATCTGTATTCCAAAAAAATAGGGTTAACCTAAGTAAATTCCTAGTTAGTACTTTGGCTCCATATTATAACATTTTAGAGGGATTTTTATATGCATTTATTTAATTTTCGTTGCTATGGTAACTGTGTCACGCTTGTATGAACAATTATGAATTGTTTATACAAGCATTGTTTATGAATTGTTTATACCGATAGCAATTTTCGATCAATAATCAATATTATGTTTTGGATTCATTCAGTGATATTACGAATGAAACAGTTAATATCCAATGTATTGAGAAGATTTCGAACATTATATGGATTGAGAAAAGGATTGGTGAACAAATTTGTGGAAGCTGGTACTGTTACCGATAAATAGCGATCGGTTCAAGCAGTTAAGTGAATATTCTGCATATGTGTAACAAAGTTGCACACAGTTTGAAGATGCTATTATTCAACAGTGGCGAATTCTGAGAAGAGAGCTGCGGCTATATCCTTAGAAAATGAAAATAGGTTTACTCAAAGAACAAGAAAAGCAAATGTAGTAGAAATTCACATTAACGTTGAATGACTACTAAAAATATTATGGACAAATGAAGCACACTTTGAATTAAATAAGGGTGATAAGGGCGGGAAATAGTCCAAACGCGATTATCAGCAAGAATTATACGATGTCAAGTTTACTTTCCTGTTATGGTGTTACGTCATATTTCATAACAGGACCTTATTCCTATGCATAAATATCTCTATGTATCATAAACAGTTTTATTCAAATTCATAATTGCAATTTTTTTTATTTCTCATTACTCCTTGTTCTTACTTCACAACCCACACACCTAACATTTTTTTTTTTTTTGAGTAGTGTTTAACGCCCGTTTTTACTACTGAGGCACCACAGGCGATGGACACTGATGATACATGAGATGAAATGATAAATTGGGAAAGGATTTTTTTTTTTTTTTTTTTTTTAAGGAAGGAAGCGTTCCAGGCCTAAGTTTAGGTACCTCCCCGGCATTTTCCAGTTATGAAGACTGAGGAAAACCTGGAAAAAACCCCAGTCAGGGAGGACGGTCCTGGCGGGATTCGAACCGCAGACCTCCCGCTCACGAGTCCGTGCCTTAACGACCTCGGCCACCCGTGGCGGTCACACACACACACACACACACACACAGCTAACATGAAATACATATCTCATTAGATACTTAATACACATAATTTTCGATCGAACTATTGTACTAAAAACGCCATTACTTTACTAATTCCTTGTTGGACTTTTAAAATTTTGTGTTCTATAAATAAAATTTAAATACTTTATGTCAGTGTAATATTTTTATGCATAATTCTTAGCTTAGATGCTGATGATATAAAACTGCTGTTATCATAACATCACTAAGTCCTTTATTTATTGTTATAGGTTATGTTCGTTATACCATGCTCATTATTTTGAAATATCACCATTCCCAAATAGGAAACTGATACTACCAATTCACTAATTTTCACGGAAAACAGCTTGAAAGATTAAGTATTAATATCTAGCAAATGTAAAATCAGAAGGGAAAGAAAAAAAAAAACAGGTTAAGTCCCTACATAATGCAAATAAGGAAAAAATTGTCTGTTCCCTAAATAATCAATACTTATCAGCAGAAATACGATAAGTTTATCGTACATGCTATTGGTGACAGACAGGAGAGTTTTCTTAAAACAAACATCTTCAACCGATAGATACCAAGTTAACCATTAGCACTATATATTAATATATGTATGTATTATGTTTATGCAGAAAGCATCGTTCAACTCTTCTAAACGTAAAATCGACAGCACCTGACAGGCCATACCTTTGCAAATTAGAGTCCTTTTAATGTAGGAAGAATACAGGCAAGTATATTTTTAAATATGTTCCTGGTTATGATCTATCCTGCAAAAGTGTACGCAATAAGACACTGCACTTCTATGGCCTTAAACACAGCACATAGGAAGTTCATTAAATGAATGGAATGCAGTTCAAACATGACGGATTTCCTACTCATATCTACTATAATTTCTAATAGTCGAAATGTCTTATATCCGCTTTGTGGATGGTAGAAAATGCTCCCTTACGCACAGTTTTAAATGAATATTTTGAAACAGTATTTCTACAGTTCTAAGAATTTGTACAATAATAAATTACTTTTGACATAATTACACAGTGAACCTGAAAAGTATTTTGACCTCTTGCTTCGTAACAGCTCAAGTCTGTCATGCTAAACATTAATGTTGTTAATTTTATATGAAACCACTTTAATGATTTTTTGCTATAATTCACGTCTTACACAGAATTACTGCGTCATCTATTTGATAAACACGTCATTCATCATGTAAAGACAATAACGTAAATCACTATGACTTTCAGTCCACTTTTGAAACTAATTAATACTCGTGAAACAAGCTTATAACTGGAAAAAAAAAAAAAAAAAGAAAAAAAAAAAAAAAAAAAAAAAAAAAAAAAAACAATGTTGGTTCCAAAGCAAAAGTTGAGGGGAAACTTTTAAAAAATATGTTCCACATTTTACTTGTCACCTCCTCTGTCAAGATAGTCCCTCAAAGAAATAGTTTATCGTTATAGCTGTTGATAGACTGTATATTTCTAAGCTATGCTAAGCGTACTCCAAAGGTCTGGCTGGCTTAGTTGTGAAATAAGCACAAGCGCTGAGAACGGTTATATTACGTACCTTTTGCTGTTTAGGCTGTTTGAGCAGGTTCGACCTTCCGTTAATGAGGATATTGTCGTTTTCAAACTGCACGTTGCATGGGGATGGGGGACTTCCACAACCAACAACGTAGTCATCATCAAAGTCTGTAGAAGATTCATCAGCACCACCCTCTGGGAAGATAATTCCGGATTCTCCGGACTGTAAAAAAGAGAAAATTACACCGTTATTTCATAAATCGGGTTTCTTGATTAAAAAACCTCAAAGGCTATTTTTAACATTGCAGCATTATACATTTTGCGTTCACAGACTTTTGTTGTTGATACAGGACAAACAAAGGAAAGCATACTGAGTTAAAAGCACAATCATTGAAAGTACAGATGCCAGGAATGTTAATGTATGATGTATAAGCGAAAAGCTATGTATGCACTTTTCGAAAAATGTACTCTTCATTCAGACAAGCCATACCAATGTTTACAGTGACCTAAAAAGATACTGCACGCTTTCTATGACGATATATTTCAAGAGTTTTACAAGCATCCCTACAGCCATGAACATTTTTTCAAATCTCTAACCGTTTCGAAACAGCCGCATCAGGCAAGCGATTCTTTGCACGGTTTCTGAATGATGAAACGTATTTTCATATCTACAGAGTGATTCGCTCGCTAGAGATCCCGTTCTATTGTCTGTAACAGGTTTCGGGGCCTCTAGTGTGAGAATCACCCGATATAGTATCCTATATCTTGTGCTGCAAAGTTTTTCAAATTGAAAATCTACAAAAAGTTCAGAATGATTGGAGTCAATAAACCCAAATTCACCAATCTTTTAAGAATTTCGTCTATAAAGTTCTAAAGTTCTAGTGTCTGGTACACTAAGCATGACAGAAAACATGCCTTTTCGCAAGGAGAAAAAATGCTATCATTTTTTCATAAGTGGTTAAAGGTGGATCCACAAGTAAGTGGCTGGCAGTTTTATTCCAGAAGTGTTCGACGTGGAAGTTGTGAAGAAATATGTAGGGGTATGATCTGTGGCCAAAAAGTTTTGATTCCTTCAGCAATGCGATGACGGTTCAGTTGTTAGGTGGCACGATTCCTCATCGATGGAGATGACAGTTGTGTGTGCATCGCTATCCTCTGAATTTAACAACTGGATTTTGTATATTAGAGAGTTAATTATCGAGGCCTGGTTTGTTTCCAGTATTCGGAAGAACCCCTGCACGTATGTGATAGTGGAGAAAGATCATATCTGCTGAAAATGAGAGTATACACTTCTGTGTGGAAATCCTTGATGTATGCTCCGGCTGGTCACCAACATGGTCAATGATAGGCAGAATTGTTGCTACACAATACTTTTCAAAAGCAAATATGTTGTATGCGGTTCATTTCCTCCTGTTAGGAACCCAATTACACATTTGCGATGCTGATATTGTAAAACAGACTTGAGTGATGGCTGTAACTGCTCTTTGGCCTGTAAGAGAGTTCAGCCAGGACCAGGACCATGACCCAGTGGCTCGATTCTCGCCAGAGTTGACGCACGCACGTCTCTTTCAGATGAAAGCAAGACAGCCCCCAGTTGCGGCACACCGCGGCACGTTCTGCGTTTACTGCACACCACATTATCGTATCCCATTACAGGGATGTCCATCTCGTCAATCTCAGTGGTCGACAGGATGGCCCAAAAGTTACTCAACAGTTGGAATTGCAAGTGTGTGTGTGTGTGTGTGTCGTCACGAATGTTATTTAAGATATTTAAATAAAATAATTTTGAATTTGACTCGTCCTACCTATAAAAATCTGCCTAAGATAAGTATAACTATGCGGTTTTTAAGTTTCTAACTAACGAAAAGAATTTTATACGAATATATGACAATTTTAGTTCAACATAACATGATATCCGCCTGTGGTGCCTCATTAGTAAAAACGGGCGTTAAACACCATAAACTTACACTTGGAGCAGTACTTGTTATCCGACCATTAGGTTGTTATTGGGGTCCTGCACGGTGTTCAACAGAAAACGTTCCCTCTCTCAGGAAAACCCTGTTTTCTTGTTTTGACCATTATTTTGGTCGAATATATATAAACGAATACTTGAGCGTTTGTTCTGAGCCAGGCATAAGCCATCTCAGTACCAGTGTAGGAGCCGAATTTTATTAAGGTCCCATAACTGATTCCAGGAAGAGTTTCATAAATTTGATTTTTCATTCTCACTCCTTCAGAGACAAATATCAGGAAACCTTCCCAAACTATCTCGCATCATTGCGGATGCAAGGACCTGAAATGTTTCCATTTGCTGATGAAATTTCCACACTACTCTTTGCGCAAATTTTTACTTAATTGAATTTCTCGTCAGAAATGAACACTCTGGGTATCTCCAGTGTACCTTGATTAACTGTTTATATGTTACATTCGTCTTGAGATTTATTGTTAATATATGTCAAACTTCATCTTGAGGCTTTGAATTTTATTCTAAGAGTCCTGCCAACCGTTAAAGGAAAATTTTCTGCAGAGCCAGTTTCTTTTGTTGCTGATGTGGATTTCTTCAAATTCTGGCTTTCAGCACTTTGAGAAACACGGTCTTTTTCTTCTTACCCATTATGTTATACTAAACTCCCCGTGTTCAACAGTAAGCAGTATGGGTTTGGCAAATTTCTGGATGTCATAGTAAACAGTGACCTTGTGGCAGTTTGAACATCTGAGATTGTCCCTCTGATTCCATTTGTTCTGTACACTGGCCACCAGTTTCAACATTCTAAGCATTTCAATGAAAACCAGGCCACATTTCATACTTTGCCGCTGATTTGTGCATAGCCCAAAGTATCGCTTGTTTGAAGCATTTGCTGCCACTAATGTGAAAGCTCAATTCTACGTAAAGGGAAAGAATAACAGCAGGCCAACAACGAGACAAAAGACAGAAAACAAACAACTATGTCACAAAAATATCTTGCGCTTACAGCAATCTTAATGTACTGCAACGATAAATTTCACTGTCACCATTATTAAAATGAAGCACAGAGGGAGAATGTCATCTCAAGGCCTCCTATAGTGAGCTGTCTTTTCTTGGAACATAACCAAACCAAAATCTTGGCTTACAACGAGCTCCCTAACGCTTTAACACCCTTGCTAGATGTGAGAGACGACACAAATGAAGTGGCACTGTTATTTATTCAAGGCAACAAGGGACAGAGTTAATTAGCAACATGTATCACATCTGCTGCGAGGTGCTGAGATGAGAAAATAATGACATCCTTGTAGTGGCGTTCCAGATGCACTCCAGCACAGACCGTTCTCACTTTCGGCGCTTTAGGAATCATGGTAAAAGCCATAAGTCACTAATGTTATGCTCACATTCACCAAGGTCGTCTATACACATGCAGTTTTAGAACTACAATTTGAGGTGCCTGCCATATGCTTATGTAAGGATGCTTATTCTAATACAGAGAGTAATTTACTTAGTGCGTCAAAACTGTAGTGTGTTTAACAGCTCCTTAAACTATCTTAATGTTTACACTAATAATATGTCAAATGTCTCACCGTTTGAGAAACTAGCTTTGCTGATACTTCAAACTTTTATAGATTTATGCACCGATAATAATATTTTGGGAAATATTGTTTTAAGCCGTTAAAGATACATGAATGGAATTTAAAATTCGGCATGTATGAAAACATTTTAATATAATTATTAAAAAGGATAAAGAAAACAAATATAAGTCAGAGTCTATAGCATTCATTTCTTAACTCGCCTATTATGATCCATCATATTGTGGAAACACAGTGTTATTAAATGCATGTTTGGTTGTAGGCATCCATATGTATGGGCCTCGTTTTCCAAGGCAGGGTTGCCCCAGTATTCCAGATTGTGTGCGCGTTAAGGTGACCGTCCAAGGCCGATTATAATTATAACGAATGCATGAGTTGTTTCTTTCATTCCATATATGTTTGTGTGCTATTTGAATTATGTTATGAGATTTAGTTAACAGTAAGGAAAACTTTCTTGCGTTAAAATGTATAAAAATGTTAAACTGATCAATGCTGTACAGAAGTTCAGAAAAAATTGCTTGGAATTGATCGATCTAATAAAAAGACAATCCGCATTATTATTAACAAATTTAAGCTAAAGGATTAGTACGATAAAATAAGACGCCACATTTAGGAAAATCATAATTTATTTTTAAACTGGAAAACTACAGTATTAATTTAGCCCACCTTGTTCATCCGGCCACGTTCCCGACTTATAAGACTATGCATTTTTTTTGATCGAAGATAATAGGTACCGTGATTTTCGCATCCTCTGCTCCTTACTGCCAGGATCAATTTGCTACGTAATGCGAAGTTCCAACAAATGGATGGCACGATGCAATAGAGAATTATAAATTAAAACTGTACGAAATAAATTTAAACGTTGGCCCCAATACAATACACCAAGCTAATACAATGACGGATTATAATTACTGTGACTACAGGAAATGTCTCGATTTCCTTATTTATGCTGCAAAATTACAAAGCTCTAGATTGAAACCTTAAAGTTCTGAGAAAAATACAAACTTTTTTCGGTGTTACAGTTCATAAAAACTAAACAATTAAAATGGTTTGGGCAAATTAAGACGGTGCATAAAAGAAGAGAAAATGTAAGAAAAGTTCATGTTTTTTTATTTTACCTAAAATAATATTTATTACTTTTTAAAATTATTGCTAAGTGCTTAAAAATAATATTTTGATAAAAGTTCGAGGATTTTTCATTTAAATTACATTTTAATATCCAGCGTGTGGTGACATTTTTTTTCACTGAATTTCATAAATTATGTTTATTACAAATACTCATGCATATGTTCTGTATTCTGCGGAATACAGGGCTTTCCCTTTTAGCAGATAGCTTTACTTCAATGCACAATGGCAATATTTAGAAATTTCCTCATTAAATGGAAAGGACAACATTGAATGTCTGAACCTATACATCACCGCCCCCTTTTTCGGTGTCACTATAAATTGTTTTTTAAAAAAAATGATTTTAGGAGTATAGTGGTGGTGTGGTAACCATACTTGCCTCCTAAACCCAAGATCGCGGATTCAATCCCGGCCAGGACCTTAGGATTTTTTCGGGCAAAAAATCCTAAGTATGGCTTCCTTCGGAAGGGAATTAAAGTCGTGGGTCCCGTGTCGTACGTTTACGGCACGATAAAGAACCTCAAGCCTGAAAAAAGAGGCCTCTGAGCAAAATTTGTCGGCCGTTTCACGCCCCGATTTGAATGGGACGCCGATGACCTGAGATGTTAAAGAGCGTCCATAAATAAATAACAAGAGAGAGAGAGAGAGTCGAAACTTGAAATTGCACCTCATCACCCAATGTATTTGCTGCTAACAAAAAGTGTCGTAGGTATGATAGCATGTTTTAACAGTTTTAAATCATAGAAATGGATTTGGTCCTAAAATGGTATAATGGGGCGAAAACAACAAGAAAAGAAATGTGATAAGGAAAAGAAACCGGTAGTACACACGTGTTCTACGACTCTTTTCTTATAACAGTTCGCTTTTTCTTCTTGTCCTAGTTCACCTATTCTGGGAGGAAAAAAAAAGTGTCCAAACTTCCATTGAGAAAATCCCTCAAGGACTGGCCAGCCCTGAATTACTGCCTGGGTACTGCAGTATGAAAACAATGAGAAGCTGTGAGGGCTGTATTTGTGTAACTTGGGAACAAAAGGCGAGCGTTATATCTCAGAGCCGCACGCGAACCGAGTGCGACATGGGGGCAACCTCTGAATGGAATTAGTGGGCCGGCACGTCATTCACACAAATAGCCTGCCTTGCCCTGTGCCACGCTTTTCTGGAGTCACCCACCCACTTGTACGGCTGCTCCAGGGATTAGTGAAGGAGTCGGAGAAATAACCTCGCCGTTTCCTTCCCGCTACGCCGAAAATAGCGCACTGCGGGAGTTTTTTGCAATGCTAACCAAGCAACTCTTTGCGTCCAATTAAGATAATTTTTCCAAAGGTCCGGGTATTTGGAGTTAAGTGCTTCCTTACTTCTTTCCTCTTAACTGTATGAACTGCGGTTGAATTCCAAAGAGGAAGCAAAAACCAAGAGAAAGAGGTGCTAGAGAACAGGAAAAGGTGAAGAAACTGCGGAACAGCGGCGTCCAAACATGATATTTGAGGCGTATTTTCCTCCAACTGTTATTTATCCTCTACCACCAGTACAGGTAAAATAAATAATGAAAGGCACTTGGTTACACGCCGAGTTTCATATCATCTTCGGATTTGAGATATATATTTCATGTTAAACGGGAGGAAAAATATTTTGTATTCAAGATAACGACAAAGTTAAGTGCTTTATTTACGATTAATATTTATCATGTCTCCAATTGTAACAATGAAAGGCACTGAAATGAATACCATCATAAAGACTATGGAAAACATATTCTGACACTTATATTAGTTGTTAGTGCGTGTATTTGAAGTATGAATTTAATCTTTAATTTTTTCTTTCCAGGTGAAGGTAATTTACAAACACTTAACGAGTTGAAAGCACCAACTTCTTATTCTCCTAACATTCTTGAATGCTATAAACCTTTTAGAATTGCGAACTTTATTGGTATAAAATTAACGCAATTAATGAATACGAATTTATTACAGAATGTTTCGTAATAGCTGTTGAGAAAATGAACCCTATTAGCAGAAATGTCAAGATCTGCAAGTCTTTTGCATAATATTGTAACGAGGCGCATCGAAGACTTGGATATGATCTGAAATGTACAACAACACTAACTTGTTTTACTCTTGCAATAGTGGAAAGAGGAGACCGAAATGGGTTTATTTTTAGGGGTATTGACAGTGCATTAAACATTATTGAAAAACTTCTAGACGTAGTTAATCTTAAAACTAAAAATTCTGGAGAAGAATACTTCAAATCTGTTCATAATGTACACAAATTTGATTGTTTATACATTTGCCCTGTTGTACATTTCCTAATGTTAGTTTCTTTGCATCAAAATTAATGTTTCACGCACATTTGCGAACAAATGTTTTAAAAAATGAGTATCGCAACATCTATTGTGCCAACCACTTGGTTTGTCTTTTGCAATTCTGCATCACTTCTTTCCAAACAAATGCTCATGTACAGGTTAAAAGCAAGTCATGTAAAAGAGCACTCCACAAATATAAACAGGATTGATTAAAAAAAAATCCATAAGTAAAACTTCTTGTTGGAAGATTTTTCTTCATAAAAATCAAGAACGGCATTGCAACCTCCTATTTCAACACTTTAACAAAGCAATTACAGGAGGCTTTTCTAAATATTAAGGCTGCAAGAACGCGTCATTCTTTCGCAATCAGTGGAAGCAGGTGATTCCAAAATGAAATACAGGAGAAAAAGGAAGCAGTAACAAACGAGAAAGAGAAGATACTGCAGTAACAGCAGTAGACAGAACTGCTTGAACACTAAAATGAACTAAATGAACACATAATGAATAACCACCGGAAGCAATATTATACATCTGTAATATACTTTACGAGCTGCATGGAATCTGTAATTTTGATCAACGAATTTCCTTTAATTGGGTTACGTACATTCGTGTTATTTGCAAACTTGCTGTTGAAGATAATGGTTGTTTGATCTGTATTAATATAATATTAAAACAAATATTAAAATTAAATTTAACACAAAGATTTAAATTTTTTGTTCGGTGCAAATATCATGGCAAATGATTAATGCGTTATCACTAATCAGTAATATATAAATATAAATATAAAATATATAAAATCTGTATACGCTACCCTGGTACCTGGTTTCCTAAACCAGGGCGTGTATATCAAATTTTCCATTTATTGTTATTATAACTATACAATTCAATAATATTTATTTTACAGATTTTCCTAATAACTTGATTAAAATAATATAATAAAACAATAAACAAAAAAATAATTAATTGAACCAAAATATAAATTTACTTAACTACTTCCCAAATTAATCTTCCAAAATCTACAAAACTACCATATTAACAATTTAACAATATTACTGGGAGCCAGTAGGAATATAGCTGGTAGCCAGCTATTCTATCCTTTAAATTTATTCCATAACTATACAACTATACTATTACTAACCACTGGTTACCAGCGGTATATACTGGTATCCAGTACTCGGCAGAGATTCTCTTAAATTGGACATTATCCTTAATTGTTTCAATTCTCCTTAATTTATTACAATTATAATAATATCCTTCTCTTTGACAACTTACTTCACTTAAAGTTCATTTATCATTATTAATCTTTCCTACTCATTTCATTTATTTGTCCCAACACTTGAACTCATTAAACACTATCACCTCGCTTCCACCATATTACTCTCCATCTTTTCTTTCCAACTATTCCTTCTTCCATCTCGCTTGATCCTCCTGGTCCCCTGGTTGCACCATTTCTTGCGCTCAGCTCCTCCTCTCCGGACACCACTACTCCATCCTCCATCTCCTCCCGCGGCTCATTCCCTCATTCACTAATCAGTAAATTAAAATCGTTCACACTTAGTTGGATGGCGTCCTGATAAAACGTTGACACTATTTGTCTTACACTGAGCTCATTTACGTTCGATGCCAGAGATAGTGCTGGACACGAGTTACTCCAGTTTTATGCTGCTTCATAGTCACATTTGTCCTATCGTGCGACTGGAAATAAGAGATCTTACTCAGGTTTGGTTACAAATATTATTTATATAGTTATAATTTTGATACCAAAAGCGTAGACATTTCTTAAGCCATTTCATTTTAATTACATAAAAGCATTGGGTGTCAAATATTGAAAAAAAAATATATATATATAAATATACACATTCTGAATCAATTTTAAGTTTCAGATAGAAACTTATTTTATTGGATAGTTTCTAAGCTTTGTATATTTTATATACTTCTTGTGCTTAGACATCGGAATTTCTAAGCACTAAAACCAAAATGAAGTTATTTTTTGGTACTGCACTGCAGACAAGAGGTTGGAGGAATATAATCGGTCAAATCACCCTTTTGTTTACCTGACGGGAGGGGCTCATAATAGATTCGTGTTCGTGCTTCGTTTGTGCTGATCTAGTAGTTCTGAGAGCACCTACTTTGATGCTAAGTGCTTAAGATGATTAGCTTTAATACCTGCAAGGTTATCGTGATGAACGCAGACTTTTATACTCTTTTTAGCTGCAAGACTTTGTTAACAATATAAGTTCTCTGATACTTTAATACATATATGATGAAGTACAATGTTCCAATATTTTTATGGTTTGTTGAGAACAATCATTGCTAGTTTGTTCCTGAAAAGTTGCCGCAGCATGTTGGACGATAAAAAATTATAAACCTTTTATTCCATATACGCAATTTCCTTTCACATTCATTGTTCAGCTCAAACTACGATTTTTAACAACGCTTTTGAAAAACATTTTAATCCCTTGAGATTAATTAATTTTACAATTTTGGTGTGACACAATTCCTCGGTTATTTCAACATAATTAACTGAATTGTAAATGGAGGAATACACACTCAAAACGGACTATAGAAAACGGAATGCTACCCTTTGCCGCTGTGTGAGGTGCCAAGCTTCCATGTCGGCCAGACGAGCGAGCCGACATCATCTGGGGCGAAGCGTCCATTAAGGCTGATCCTACACAAAATTAGTGTGCTGGCTCATGTGTGCTAATTTTCATTGATGAATTGCAAAGCGCATTTCCTTATTTAAACTAGTGCGCTGTCATTGACGCAGAGAGCCGATTATTACCAATAAAATGGCCGCAAGCTCAGCTTATCTTGCGCAAGCGTAGTAGCAATTTTCCATGAAGTGGGGGTTTTTCATGACAAATTTTCGTTACAAATACTACAGGAGATAACCTCAATAAATGTACGTAATTTACCATTCCGTATTCTTAAATTTCATTTTTAACTTCCTCAACCGTACTTTAGCTTGCGCTGGATCGTATGATAGGTTAATAACTCTTCATGCTAGTCATTTATAGCTGTTTTTCCTGTATTTCTATGTAACTGTCTACTGCAATGAAACAACACTGTAATTTACTAGGATTACAGAAAAGGGAAAGGAAAAAAGTTCACTGAAACGTCAAGAGTGAATAATGTACACCCTTTGACCTTATATGGAATGCACTAAAGACGCTCTCTAGTATGTGTGTTCTGTTAGCTCTGTGGCACAAAGTGCGGTAATTGTGGTTAAGAGCGCAGGTTCGCCTCCAGGCAACTTTTTTAATTTAAATAAGCCTTTGTAACATATTATGACAAATTAATTTCGTAATATTATTTCCCATACACAACACACTTTAACACACACACACACACACACACACACACACACATATTAAAATGAATATATTACCTTCTATCTAAATGAAATATGCTGCACATGCAATAGGGACAAAAGGGCACAAATTCAAGAAGTCTGGGATGTTGTAGCCTCTCGTTCACAATATTGTAGAAATCTGACATCATCTATTCCCCGAATATTGAGGGTTAATACACGATATCAATTCTGTGTGTTTTCACTTTAAGAGATAATTTTTCTGTTTATGTATTTACTTATTTATTTGTAAAGAATAAGTTTGTTTGTATGTGCATAAGTAATGTCACGCAACTCAAATGATACGTTAAAATATAATATGATATTAAGGCAACATGATGTTCTACATATAATACACTTATAAAACCAATAATAATAATAATAAAACTGTATGGGGGGTTTGAACTCTGGAGCTTATAAAGAAGAGCAATGTCTTCTAAACCGCTCGGCCACCGCTACTCTCACATAACGTTCCGTTTCCAAAGGTTTATGGTTGTGACCATTATGTTTACAGACAAAGCACCCACTGCAGTGTGCACTTGCTGCATGCGCTTGTGAATAGAGAGTTTACGAGCCTCCCCGAAGTCCTCCGAACGACACACAATATGGCGATAACTCATTTTGTTTTGTCAAAGGGTTTATGCATATGAACAGAAGGGCCGGATTGAACTCATATTCAAACAGGATATCAAACATGACTTTTTAAATATTGTTTGCAATTTAATTTTATCACTTATTTTATTTACTATGTAGAAAATGCAAAATATTTTAAAGCATTAATACTTTCTTCTTTTCAATTATATTAAACACACATCAAAATTTAATTGAAACCATTACAAGATTTACAGCACTATATGCCGAAGCCGCACTGTAATATTCTGAACAATCCTGCATTTTTGGCCAATAGAACAACGATAAAGAGCCATGGTGCCACAAGATAAAATTCCTACAGTTTTACCACTCGAAACTTCTACGCCTTGACAAACTCCATAACTCCTCGTTAAGAGATATACAATGCACGACGTCACAGAAAAAAAAAAAAAACATCTGAATGTGAGCACGTGCCGTGAACAGTGTTTTGTCGCATGAATGCCTCAACTACTGTAGACAGTTAATGGCAGGAAGGTCAAAGCTGGAGTAAGTCAAGTTCTTGGCCACCCAACTGCTAATTGCTGCACATCTTCACAGAGTTATTAGCAATGATTAACGTCTCAAGTGAAAAGCAAGATGAAAATTGCTGTACCTCTGGAGCTCAACTGATTCGTGTAAAATATCATCAACAGAATCCTGCCATCTTGCCAATGAACGACAGTTGATTAATCTATTTGGGCACCTGTTTCAGTAGACCTTTTGGTGATTATTCCGATCCTATCATTGTTTTTAAATTTAACATAAATGTTTTTGGATGATGCTCCGATTTTGTACAGAAGCGCTACACCGGGAACTGAGTGAAGACTTTCATCTATGTCGCCTCAATTCCTCTCGTCTGTCACAGTTAATCGCCCAGCTTTCATAACATAAGGCCTAGCACCATTTGCATGAAGGGATTGTCTCCCTGTTAGGTTTTAGTACAACCTTTGGTTTTCTTCACATGAATAGCATTGTGATAGCAGCTACGAACATGCTGTCGCTCTCTATATGTAAAGTACTCTGAGAGAATTGTATACTCTCAGAATGAATACTGAAAATTACGTTCTTCCTGTAGACGTATTCGTCACTCAAGGTTTCAGGCAGTTCGCTACAGTATGCCCTTGTCAATAATTTCAAATCGCCAATTTTTCTTGGACTATTTCGATAAACCCAACTGGATATTTTAGGTAATCCCATAAGAAGTAATCTGCGGATGATCCGGTTGACCACAAATTCCTAGAAATTAGTCGATCGTAAAAAGAAATTTCTGCTTAATGCGGGAGACTCGAATCCTTGTAATACGTTTCACTCTCTTGTTGAAAATAGCCTTGAATCGTCAGAATGGCTCAATAAAATATCAGAAATCCGCATTACTCTCTATATTCCATATGACCAAATACAAATTCGTCTTGCCAAAACTTACACATCAAACATCAATCTTTTATGGGTGCAGGAGCAATTCATGGGTTATGCGAGACCAAAATATGTGCATTTTTGGAATTCAGTGTTCAAACATGTAGGACCAGGCACCGTCTGTATACTACGTGATGTTTGGAATGCCACATAGCCACAAAATATAATCCAAGAACATATGGGATAATGCTTGTCATACTACTGCAGTGGTACTATATGTCCTCAGGTTGCCTTTGTGACTCTTTGACATATGCAGTAGGACTATCCCCGTCTTCTGAGACAAATAACTAACACCTTTTGAGGAGATTCTACAGACGGGTCCATGTGTGATGCTTAACCATCCCCCCCCCCAACTTTCTTACTACGGCGAATATTGTGTATCTACTGTCCTCTTCTGGAACGCCCTCAGCATGACTGTGAATAGAGTTGGACATCCAGTACTTCTTCAGTTAAAACACACGCTGAAAGCAAACAAACGAAAGGTAGGGGAAAAGTATCATTCCTGATGTTGCCAACAATACACGAGCACGTTACAAAATTTATTTGTAAAAGAAAACATGTTATTTTAAAAGTAATTCGTTTTATATGAATGAATAATTATAACCAGTAAGAACGGTCATCTTTTAAAAAGCTAGAGGAGCAATGAAAAATCAGTTGTCGCAAAGAATTATGTTTGTTTTCAAACCTTCATTATGGATATATAACATTTTAAAGCTCTAAAACAGCTTTAAACATATTACATATTCTTAGTCAATGAAAAACAAATAGTGCACAATGGATAAAAGAGTAATTCTTGGATAATATCCTACATATTTTGGGCAATTTTCTGAAAATGTCAAAAAGGAGAAAGTTGCTCAACTGGACAAACTATGTTATCAACAATATTAGAGTTATGTTTATTCATTTTAAAATTATGTATACAAAACACATACAAAATAAGAAGAAAATTACTGTTTGAAAGCTATTATGAATTCCAGGAGAACGTTAATTTTTACATATTTTTGCTGTCCATTCACAACTTTCCATAAGTGATAATGTTATCGACAACCTAAATAGGCAGTACTCCTAACGGACTCAAGGTTGTTGCGCTTATCTGATAGACAAGCGGCCTTTGGTATGAAAAACTAGGACAAAAACATTACTAAATGTTTAAAGACCCCGATGAACTTAGCAGCGAAGTCACAAACTCTGTCAAGTCATTAGGCGGGTGAAAAAAACTGATGCAAGAGTTTTCTATTATCATATTCCAAAGTGCATTATTCATAGTTACAGTTTCTATTTGTGATGTTTACAAGGATACGTGAAATGAAACAGTTAATGCAGCAAAGCCTTTAATCTAGTGCACACGTTCCTGAACAGCGTTCTATAACAATTCAGTGAAATGCGTCTCACTGGTACTTCGGAACTCTCACGGGCTACTGCATATCATGCTGGAGTATTTACTTACTGATTTTTAAAAGCAATTCTTGACATTGTTGCTTTCTGCATAAAGAACGTTTACCATTTTTGCAGAGGCAAGAACGAGAATGAACAGTTCATTCGACTTGCTTTCATCTGATTACACCTATACTCTTAACGGTACAAACTTTCTAGATGTTCGTGTCCATCCTTGTTTCCTTCTGCGACATAGTAGTCTTCTGTTTCTACACATTCTCCAACCCGGAGTATTCTAGAACCGCTTGTGTCATCGGCCTGTCTCACTGCTATTAGCGAATTGTTCTAAAAGAGTTTTGGTTTAAGAGGGTGGGTCTAAACCACTTAGCCTCACGAGTACAAACTATTGAAGTGACAAGTAGTGAAATATAGTCTGACGATCCTGGATTTAAGGTATAGATCCAGGAATTACTGTGGCGTCCGCCGCCAAAGAAAACCCCCAATGATTACTAATACAATTATTTTAATATCATTACTTCAACTTTTCTATATATTCTATATTTTTCACACCGCGATGTTTTTAAAGTGTTACATTTTATCGGGAGATCAGATTATATTTCTGACGTAAACTAGATATCTGAGTTAGCGGTGCTATATCGCCATTTTATCACCTAAAGTCACGTTTATAGCCTCAGTGCACGTTAAAAAATTACAGGATTAGCAATACTCTTTATAATTCATCTCTAGTATTTTTAGAGAGAGAAAGAGAGAGAGAGAGAGAGAGAGGAGAGAAAGAGAGAGAGAGACTCAGGAATGGAAACTTACATCTGCTTTTTTTTCTACAACTTTCTTTAACACCACATATTCCTGATTGTTTCTAGAACTAACTTGATACAGTTTTCGAGAACATAAATATTAATACGAATGCGTGCTCTCCTCGTTCCCGCGAAAGCCGCTTTAATCTCTGGGAAACGCTAAAATGCCAATATCATAGACATTCAAGCATCTTCGAAGAATTGATAACTTCTGTTCACAACAACAGTCACTGGGGATGGCAAAACAAACTTTTATCCGCATAATCAACTATTTAACTTCCCCCTGTCTTTAAGAGCCCCAAACTATGGAATATCTCATTTAGGATGTCCGAAACGTCAAAAACAGAGGGACACATAAAAAGAGGTGTAGAAGCGAATGCGGAACATAGTCAGTAGTTCCCTTATACATATATTATGAAACATTCAAAATAGTTTTCAAAGGTTCATACTACATAAACTTCAATATTTTGTAGTTATCACATTGTTATTTACTAAAATGTGTGTATATTTTAGACATAGACTAACATTGTAATTATAACACACTGTATAATCCATACACTGCAAGTCGGTCCTGGTGGTGTAGTGGTAACCATACTTGCCTTCTAAACCCAAGATCGTAGGTTCAAACCCGGCCAGGATCGATGGATCCTAAGTAATGGCTTCCTTCGGAAGGAGAGTAAAGCCGTGGGTGTCGTGTCGTATATTTACGGCACGAAAAAGAACCTCAAGCCTGAAAGAAGAGGCCTCTGAGCAAAATTTGTCGGCCGTTTCACGCCCTGAATTGAATGGGACACTGATGACCTGAGCTGTTAAAGAGCGTCCTTAAATAAATCAACAACATACACTGCAATGTTACTAGATTGGTATGTAGTAGTTTTATATGATTGCCAGAATCAGAGAATACCTACTTTGTAAGCACTGCTGAGAGCGCTGGAGAGATGGCTAGTCAGCGGTATGTGTTGATAATGTCCAACTATTCACTATTAATATTTTGCTTTTGTTAACGCAAAGAGATTGGACCGACTGTTTAAGTATTTGAATTGCAGTGCGCTCTGATTTACTTGGCAGATAAAGTCCTCTCCCCGCATACGTCGCTAGCCATCTCTCCAGTTCCCGTCAGTACTAAAGTGTATAAAGATACAGTATTTTCGATATGAACTAAAATACTTGTAATTTTCATACATTGATAATATTATACAGGGTGTTCCATTTATCTTGCTCACCGAAAATAACTTTTTCTGATGCGTCAAATGAACAATGATTCAAACAAACGTTTTTAACAGCATCAGTTATTTTGGGTATGTAATATAAACGGGGCACTCTGTGTATTGTGTGTTTTACTAGACAGGTGTGCAGTAGTCTACATAGTCTGCAGTAAAGATTTGTGTGATTATACTGTAAATGTCTATGTTAGCTATTAAACTGCACTTGGCTATAATGTCAAGACATAGCATGTAAGTAAGTAATGGAACATGCTGAATAAACTTCTATTTAAAGAAAAATTAAGGAAAAAATAGTCTCGATTCTCCAAAGCAAAGTGCAACGAGTAATGGATAATTTCTTATGCAATGCAAACCATGTTTCCAAGGATAAAATATATTTTCAATACTTACATCTAATAACATTTGACATAATACGTGATTTGTCATGTCATGGATACTGCACCACTTCCATTAACGGTGCGCTTGCTAGTAATTCAGCTACTGCTTTTGCGATAGATATTTAGGTACAATTTGTGCTATGAAAAGGTAGTTTGACATGTGCAGCTCAGAGGATGTCAACATTTAATTTTGCAGCTCTCTGTGTGATGAAAGAGTGCCCTTGCTATATGCTCATGATATGGATGGCTGAACAAATAACAATCAATTGTATCCTCCTGCCTCGAGAGCACAAATCTGCATTATCTCTGCAAACTAAATGATAATTCGATAGAGATGAACAGTTAACATTATTCGTGCAGTATAAACCATAAAGTAGTTCGTGCGCACGCATAATTTTACAAGCAGATGAGATTACACGTGCGTGACAGGCTCTTGTTAACTATAATGAAGCATTCTGAGAACAGCATAGTGTCTTCAGCGATGTTTATTTCCACAAATATATTTGGCAATTGTGAGAGACGAACTGCCGCTTCAAATTGTCGCAAAATTTTATGGTTAGGAAATTAAAAATGGAGCGAAACTTTTACGCGGTGAAAGAAGACATACATGGGAGAAAATAATGGGCACATGAAGTACTTAATGAAAAGATCTCAACATAAAGAGAAGTAGAAAAAAAATGTACAACATTCAAGTAAAAGAATGGATAAAACACTATACAAAGTTATGTTATAATAAAACCCAATTAACAAAATAAGACAAAGAATGTTGTGTGGAGAAACGGGCATTAAAGATTTAGAAGAATCTTTGGGGGGGGGGGGACTTAAGAATACTAAAGCAATTGAGCTGGATTAATTAAATGGACGTTAGTGGTCAAATTTTTAAACAACGGCTACTGGCATTAATTAATGAATATTGTATTACATTTAAAGTATCGAAATTATGGCTCGATGTACAGATAATATAAAAAGAGATAGAAGCAATAACAGAACTGTAGAGGGATAAGCCTGTTAGACAATATGAAAACAGTGCGAAAATTAAATAAATTATATCAGAAGAACAAAAAGCGTTTACATTGGAAGATCCTGTATCGATAATATAAAAGAAGACTACTTGGAAATACATATGACTTACTGATACAGATAATTATTGAATATTTTACATGAAAAGGATACCCAAAACAGCTGATTATACAATGTATCAATATACAGGGTAAAGGTACTTTTAATCATTTTAATTTATTTTATACTGGAAGATTAAGGTAAAAGCTGATATTTTAATATAGATAAAAGTATGTAAATTGCTTACTTTCTGCTGATGGCCTAGTTCTAATTCAACAGGATCCGACAAGTCCACAAAGTTTGGTACAAAGATACTATAGTAAGTAAAGAACATAATTTTGAACTTTCACATAAGAAATCAAAAGGAATGGATTTCAAGGCCAATACACTATCAGAACAAAAATTATTGATAACCGTACAGTTGAACAGGCATCTCATTACAATTATAAGAATTGTTCAAATGAAACAAAGACAGGTGTTTTGAAACGCGTACAATACTATTGGACAATATACACTATATCACAACAACAGGATATAGATGACAGTTTGAGAGAGTCTACACATGAACCACCACCGTCCAGGCACCAGTTCTAATGCTGAACAAGTTCATCAATACTCTCCATGACGATGCTTGCTGTTGAAACCTCTTCAACATAGTAGCACGAACCGCTTACCCTTCAGGGCCTTCTTCAACGAATCAAACAGTAACAGATGCAAGGACAGAGATATGGGCTGTAAGGTGGCTGACCAATAAGACCCAGCGAAAACGACGCAGTGTGTCCAGTGTTGCGACGGCGGCATGCATTATCGTGAAGCATAACCACACCACGTGACAGTTCTGCTTTTATGACTCTTCGGAGCTTCTGTAAGGTGTCGAACCGTTGATCTTGGCACAAGACTTGAATCATGCCCCCTCGTATTCATTCATTACGCACCACTGTTGCTTCAACTATCTCCTTTATTCAGCAGACACCTGACTCAGACTGACCACAATCTGTGCTGTTACATCAAATACCAAGTCATGCCATGCTGCCCCTTTTGGCCGTTCCATCAACTGTTTGCAGTGTAGTCAGCGTTGTCTTTGTTTATTTTGAACTATCCTTATACTCAAAAGTGCAAACATGAAATATTGTGGCATATAGCGGATTAACAATGTGTGCGGAAATGTAATGTAGTGTTGAGACGATTGGAGAAATGAAAATGACAGTTGGAAATGATTACGTAAGCAAAATTAAAGTCTGCGCTTGCACAACATGAAGAAGCGTGCTGTTTAGTGGTCTTTAGACAGAATCAAGCTGGAAGCTTGAGGAGAAGATGTGCCGCCATCAGTTTCCGTGGCAAATATCTTGCTTAACATCCATCATGTAAGAGCTAATCATTGCTTATACAGAGTTTCCCATGGTTAACTCCTGTTTGTGTTTTCAGTGCATACCTATTCTCATATTTTCCGTTTTTGTAGATATGGGCATGCTTTCTTTAGATAAGTGTAGCAGCTACATCCCTATTACGGCCCCCTGTTCGTTAAATAAGGTATTTAATGATATTTTAGGAGAATGAAAGCAGGGAGTCTTGACAATAAGTGATATAGAAACCATATTTGTGATACTCTAAAAATGACTACGAGAACAGCATTCAAAAAGAAACTCAAATGAAATTATATAATACGAGTACTATTGCAGTACCCATATTAACATATAATAGCGAAACATGCGTTATAATACAAAAATATCTTTAGATATGCGAAAGGTTGCACTGATTAGGCTGCATTTCTAATTAGATTAGAAAAGATTTGAAAATAAAATAAAATAAATAAATGAAAAATAGAAGACTATAGACAAAGTGTCAATATATAGGCAAGCTGAAAAAACACCTAGATATCTGATTAAACTATTAAACTGTACAATGCAAGAGAAGTTAGGGTCTGTACTAGAAATCAATTGAATGAAAAAAGTCACAAACAACGTTAACAGAATTCGCAAAGTAACGAAGGCGGAGGTACTCGTTTAAAAAAAATCTGGCGAAGCGACAAGCTTACGGTCAACATTTTAGTAGTTAGTAAATCAACTTTAAGGTCTGTGTATTCTAAAAAGTGAAGAAAAGGTTTTGAATTCGTGAATTGTTGGTTTTGCTTTTCGCCTTAGCAGCGAGTAACCCATTCGCCAGCAAAACTCTTCCTCATGCCATCCGTTTTTATGGTGTATTGGGCCATGCTACTGAAGTTTATCTGAGGCGTCATTTTCTTATACTCCACGGAGAAGTAAAGCCCCTGCTTTCCAGGGAGTTGAGCGTAAAGCTTAGCAAAGTGTAGCAATAAATTACAAGAAATGAAACACTATTTTACGGTTCTACGTTCTGCAGGCTGAAATAAAAAACTATGAGCTGGCCGTCAAAATTTATGATCAGCAAAAACTATGCCCTTGTATTCTATAGCTCTTCTGGTTCTATTTATTTGGGTGGAAGAGGCAGCGGTTCTTTCTTCCTTTTCTGCCTCCTAAACGAGTTCGGTACACTTTTCTTAGGGTCCCCCCCCCTCCCTGCTTTTGCTTTATAAATTCAATATCTACTCTGCCATTTGATTTGTATTTCTGGACTGTATTCTATAAAACAATGTAATTAATTAATAAACTATCAACACACTAAAACGAGCTGTCAAAAAGTCAAATCTTTCAATATTAAACAGAATATTCTAAAAATTTTTAAAAATCGAATTTTTTCTTTTCTTTTTACAGGAAACAATCTCTAAAACTCCCAGTTTAAGTAACCCAACATGCTTTTATCGCCGTAAAAATACTAAAATATAAGGAACAAAAATGAAGAAAAGAAATTTAAAAAAGTTATGTGGTAGGGAAAGTTTTAGTGGGCAGATGAGCTAATCAGGACAGTTTAATAGTTTAAACACTTATGACCTCACCATCACAAGAAATACTGGTAATGTTGAACAAGTGAGAACAGCAGAATGGACAATATTTTCTCACAGTTTCTAAAGACCAGAAACCTCAGCACCAGCTGTGCATCAAGGGACGAAATCGTTATGTGGTTTTAATAATAATATTGCACACTCTACCAAAGATGGGTGTAAGGGTGCAATTTGAATTTATCTGTCTACAGCCCCCCCAAAGAGTGTTCTACTGATATCTTTCTTGAACCCAGTTATGAGTCTTGTTATGCACTCCCACAGTGCTGCTCACTGTTATCAGCGGTATAGTTAATTAATATACGGCAAACTTTTAGTTGCAGTGCGGCAGTCTTCTGTTTCATAGCGAGTCTTTCCTATATGTATTTTCTTTTAAACAATTATCAGCAAGATGCTTTATTGGTAGTTTTGTATCTCTAAATTTTGCTACAATACAAGCAAATGCACTGTTGAAGAAGATATAAGGAAAAGGCAGCTATTAATTTTAACTTTAAACGTTTGCCAAACATTACAATATTTAACTGTCGTATACTGGCTAATTATGTTATAATAAACATTTTATAACATATTATTCAAAATGACATAATTCTACGATGATATTTAATGATTAGACCTTCAAATTTTGTATATTTTAATATTACATTACGATACTTATTTTCCTTGACTTTTTCTACGTTTTAGTAACTAAATATTCGTAGTATACTAGTACTTATACTTAAATGAGGTTGCTTGCGCCACATTATCGACTGTATCCCCTATCAGCCTGAACCAAGAAGAAACATGCTAATTGAAGAAAAATGTCCGGAAATGGTATGGACAATTATGGCCCTGGAATGTATTACTCAGAATATTATGCACATTTTTCTTATATTGAAACATAAGACGTCAGAGCTGAGAATTTGTACATTTATGTAACACATAATGAAAAGGGGCATAAAATATGAACGAACTACCACAATCGTATGTTTATAAATTTATTTACGAATTTCGTTCAATGCAAGTCATCCAAATGTCAAGCTGAGTAATTGTGAATTTCTTAAGTAATGGGGAATTTAATGGACTTAAAGTCAGGCTATCATGTCCCCTTAAAGGAGCCCTAATTACACTCGGGTCAAGTATAATATTAACCTATTCAATTTCTTTAACACTATTCACAGAATGAAATCGCCTGAGAAAATCTGAAAACGCGAGGAGTCAAATCTGGGCTACAGGGAAGTATAGAGATATAAATTACTCTATATTAAAAAATGAACTGTTTTTGACACTTATTCACCAGTGTTTATTTGACAACCGGAACAGCTTTATTCCCTTTGAATGGCCCACAAATTACAGAAGTATGCTTGAGATATTGAAAATTTACCTTTTTGGAAAGACCTCATAGCAGGGATGAGTGACGTAAAATAATTTTCCAAGTTTCTCAATGGACCTAATCCACACGGGCATAGACGTAACAAGAAGAAACAAAACAAAACCGTATTTTACCACTCTGTTGGCAATTCTCGCGGCTAAGCTTAATCTGTAAATCGGTCAGCACTCACAGCTGCTGCAGACTGCAAGTTGCACAACGCTAAATATCGAAAAGTAATAGCAGATATCTCCCAGCTGCTTTAGATTAATCAAAGTTTAGTAGTCCACCTGGTTGTGCCGCATGTCACAGAAAATTGCTCCAGTTTTGGCGCTGACTCACCGATTCGATGAGAGACCTTCAGCTATTAATATTAACTCTGGTGACTGGAAATGAGTTTTATAATGGGAGCGAAAGGTGAAGGAATAGAATACAAACAGTTCGTAGCAGAAGTAATAATAATAGCAAAACCCTAATTTACCAATGTTTAAACTGTGAGGCTTTTGAATGTTTCCTTTATGTACTGATCATGTGTTCTTCCTTGCGCAGATTTTAGTAATATAACATTATATATATGCTTTTAATCTAACACTTATTGATGCGTTACCTACACAATGCTCTGAAAGTTTACTAAGAGATAGAGAAATGGCAGCTATATTTTTACATAAAGCGCGTATACCACCTGGTTTAAATCGTACGTATTAATTTTTTCCCCCACACTCTTATTGCTAGTTTCATCTGTTTCCATGCATAACGTTACCTTCGATACTCAATATTTACTTTTATCACCTTCACTTGTCTTCTTGCCATAGAAGAACTCCAGTAATTCGAAATATAGCGATTACAAGTGGGTCTTTCTCTTAGTGTTTTATCCGTTTCTTTTATAATTAGGTACTGTTAATTTGTTACATTGTTAATAGTGTTACTTTATATATATATATATATATATATATAAAGCTTCCAGAGCTTTTTGAAAACCCCACGTATCTATACATATATATGGCATTTTGAAAGTTTACTTTTGCTCACAAATTATTCTATTTCAATTGCGATTTTAAACATTTTATCAGTTTGGGACAATACAAACCTGGCATACGGAAAATAGTTTAAGGAAGGTGCCATGTTATTATGAAACATATTTATAGATACGTGGGGTTTTCAAAAAGTCTTTGTATTATTAGAACACGGGTAATAAATACGGAGTTACGCTATAAAGTATGCATCAGTGCGAGTTAAAACTTACATGGTCTAAACAGGGAGGTTTGTTGAGGTTAGTCCTTATGTTAACACGGTGAAAAATCCCTGAAACTTAACGCCGTGACCTTGAACTCTTCTTATCTTATGGTTTAAAAATCAGATTCTACATTTCCATACGCTATAACGTAGATAAAAGTGAGCGGGGGATCCACGAGACTTGATAGTAGTTTATAGTAATTAGGAGTGTTCATCTGATGTCATAGCAAGATGAATTCGATCATTTTAAGGGAATCGGTGCCGGAAAAATGAACGAGAGAATATTTTATAAAGTGAGCACTTTGGTAGAGAAAAATCTCCATTTTACTCTTGAAATTCTAAGTTTGGAAGCTGATATTAGTGCTGGCAGCACTAAATAAAATACTCCACCAGCATTTAAAGCTGCAAAAAATATGCAAAATCGGTCCCATATTTCCTAACCAACGAGCAGAAGGTGAACAAAGAATGTGGAGGGAAATTGCTCAGGATGTATCACCAAACAAAACCCCTGACTGGCTGAAAACAATCCAAGACCAGTGTTCTTCGACACGGTTTTCGTTCTCGGATGTTCAGCAATGAAGGGCACTGACTGCATGCCAGAAGGAATGACACTTGTCATGCACCCATTATATGAGGAGCTGATGAGACGAGTTCCAAAACCAGAAACCTTCTGAACTGGTACTTTTGCACAATAATGTGCCTATTTAGTTACAAATTTTGGGAAACTGGAGGCTGGAAAAGTTCAGGTGTTCCACCATCCACTCTACAGTCCTGATCTTGCACTAAAACTTTTGGTTGTTTCCTCGAATGAAATCTGACATCGCTGGAAAACCTCTACAAGAGTGCAGCGCCTTACTCAAGCTATAAATTTAGCTCAGTTGACGATACCTGAGTGGGAGTATCGCGGCGTTTTAGTAACTCCTACACTATGTGCAAATAAAGAGGAAGTACTTTGAAACTTTAAGTGCTTCATTACAGCTCATAACTTTATTATGCGAAGGCAGTTGCACACCTTTTAGAAAGCTCACTTATAATAAATAAAGTCAGAAATTTTCAGCTTAAATATCTAATATATTATACATAGGAACAGCGGTATTGAAAAAACCGAAAATATAAAAAATGCAGCCCTAATACAACATTAAGATTATAAATATTCAAAATAATATAAAACAAAACAATAAAGGCTGAAATACTAAATGTACAAATTTACGACTTTGATAACGATAATGTCTAAGGCCATTCAGCTCATAAGAGATAACGGGTTTTCATGATTGTTATTATTTCTGCACTTTATGATTAGCACTTTAGGGCAAAGCTATCCGGTACAATATTTAAAATTTTTAGTTTTAAACCCTTTTTATATTAATATGAAATAACATTTGTTAAGTTTGGATTCGTTAAGGTGCAGCATGCAACGTGTAATCTAAGTATAACTGCGTGCATTTTCTTAAAAATGATTTTATCAAAACATTTTACATATCAAGAACCTCATATGAATGGTAACTAAATATACTCAGGGACAAAAAAATAAATAAATAAAAAAATTAAAAAAAAATAAAAATAAATAAATTAAAGACACGTTTATATTTGCTTGTATATTGCAATATATTTACTTGCCATAAAGTATTATGGTAGGCATTTATTGTCATGGAGACATGTAGGCTATGTTGAATGTTTTTTGTTTTATAAACAAGCCATTATAGCCGAATATTTCAATTGTGTGTATAAAGTCTCAGATATGGAAAATTTGTCTCAGCTATCATTATTTATTTATTTTTACATATTGAAAATGTTAAGTAGGATTACATTTTACCTTCAAAAATTCGACCTGAAGATGTGGTTAGATCTGTAGCCCTAAACGATGATGGATGCAGTGTACGTTACATAACAAATGTAATGAATATGGCTAGAAGCACAGTTCACTGCACCATAAAACGGTTTAGAAAGATCTAAAATATACTGGGTCGTCCGAGAGCTACAAATCAAAATGAAGACAGGTAAAAAGTGTAGACAATTCTTAGGGAGCCCAACCTGCCAGTATGACTGTAGTCCAGCAATTTGTTAACATACATGGATGTCCGATTTTGGCCAAAAAGGATAGAAGAAGGTTGAAAGCAAGTGAATTGATGTCAAGTAGACCTGCAATTGGTCCCAGGTTGTTCTGAATGCACCGAGTCGAACGATTGCCTTTATAAAATGATTATATAATCATTTGGGTTGGAGAAATGAACAGCAGAGCTGTGTTCTGTTTACAGACGAGTCCTGTTTCAACCTGCGTTCATCTGATGGTTGTAAAAGAGTTTGGAGAAGGAAGGGAGAAATGCTGTATTTCAGAAAAGTTACCATTTGGAGGTGGAGGGGTGATGGTTTGGGCAGGAGTGTTTATGGATGCTCGTACTGAGTTAATTTTAGTAGAAAATGAAGTCTAACAGCTGATAGGTACACAAATGAATGTTTGGCTAATCATGTCGTACCGTTTGGCCCATTTACAGGCGATCATTTTCTTTTATTGCACAACAAAACACGTCCTAATATTACTCTCGTGGTCAGAGATTATTTCCAAGAAGTCTAATGCATGTTTTACCATAACCAGCAAGGAGTCGCATCATGAATCCGCTCTAACACGCGTGGGACAAGCTGGAACGGCGTGTTAAAACAAGACTGCCGCTGCTACAAACGTCGAGTATGAGGCGAGCACTTCTTGAAGAATGGGAGCATATTCCTCAAGAAGCCATAGTTAACCTGATGGAAAGCATGCCAAGACGTATAAATAATTATTCAAGCCAGCGAGGAGTGAGGCCCGTTAATAAAATGAGTTTTTAATGTTACAAACACCGAAAAGTGTACTCACAGTTCAAACAAAACTTGTCACATCCCTTTTCCTGGTGTTTATTTCTGACTGGACTCTCACGCACTGAACGTGTCTTCTGTTTTCTCTGTCTGCTATCGAGCTGATCCTGTGATTGTCCTCGCGTTGTTTATCAACCATTATGTTACACCTTATAGACTTCCAAAGAGAGCAAACTATTGGCGCATTCCTAACAAGGTTGCAAAGTTAGTGCGGGGTATCTATCGTCATGATAGGTTCACTGGGAAGCTTCTGCTCTGGCAGATAGGGAGGGAAGATTAAGGCACATTGTTGCCTCTCAGAAGAGGCTGCAGAACTCAAATGCGGCGAAGAGAACGCAGTGTCAACTACAGCAGTGAGATAGGAACTGCATAAACAAAATATTCATAACAGAGTCCCTAATGCCAATCTCTGACAACGCAGCAGAATGCAAAAAGAAGATTTCAGTGGTGCAAGGAGACAAAATCCGAACTATTCACCTATATACTTTAATCAATCTTTACACTATCCCCCATCAATGAATGAAGAATACCGGCAGAAGTATACAGTTCAGATTGTCTTATTGCAACGGCGAGAGTATGTGAGTTGGCTGATATTGCAAAGACCTTGATTGACCGTGTGCACTACATTTTACACCAAGTTTTAGGTATAAGGAAGCTTTCCGATCCCATTGGTGCCACGATTGTTAACAATGGACCAAAAATTCGTTCGAATGAACGTTTTGCAAGAGTGTTCAGACTTGTTTAAAAGCAAATCCGGTGAGTTTCTCCAAAGTTTCGTAGCAGCAGATAAAACGTGGGTTCATCCCTAAACGCCAGAGACGAAGCAGCAATCCAAACAGTGGTAATCAGTGAAAGTGCATCAAAGAATGCAAAAACGGGCCCATCTGTAGGAAAATTCATGACAGTTTTCTGAGATTCTCATGGTGTAATGCTCATCGACTACCTCCAGTATAGCAGAACCATAACCAGGGAGAATTGCGTTTCAGTACTGGACCAACTGAAGGATGCTATTCAGGCTAAATATTCACACCTTGCGAAAAAGAACCTTGTCTTTCATCACAACGCGCCGTCATACACGTCCGGGGTTGTTGCTGCAAAACTGCATGACCTTTCCAAGCGCCATAATCGCCGGATTTGACTCCTAGCGATTACTTTTTGTTCCCAAACTTGAACAAATGGTTGGGTGGACGAAGATTTACATTAAATGATGAGGTTGGAGCTGGGACAGACGCCTATTTTTTCACAGTTGTATAAATATTAATTTACTGGGGGTATTAAAAAGTTGGAAAATCGTCGACTAAATACATTTTTTACAAGTTGACTCCGTGGGAAAGAAGGGGGGGGGGATTCTCTGAAATCTTATGTTTTCTTGATCAAGCAGAGAGCTTTTTAGAACGTCTCTTGTAGTGAATAAAGAGCTAAATATGGTTGACGTGTGAGCAACTGTATAGAGATACGAAAAGCAAATTAAATATAAGTATATACAATGTAGGACCAAATAAATACAACTGGCAAAGATAGGCCAAACATTTACTTCCTATCAATTTATATATATATATATATATATACACACACTAAACTAAATCTAACCTCAGGTGAATTCTAGAAACCGGAGGCTCCAGTAGTTTACTTACAGGAGTAATTATATAACGATTGGCAACTCTGAAAAATAAACTTGGAACCGTTGAAAGTGATGTACGGGGAAAAATGGAAGATACACATGCGAACATGGCGGTGTGGAAATTTGCTGTATTAATAACGCACCGTCTAAGAGCGGTGCACTGAACCACGGACTTCAAAACTGTTCACGCCGTGTTGTAAAGTCTCCATTTACTCTCCTGTTATTTTAGGCAACTTTAAAACTTGTACGTGTGTTGTGTACCTATATAGAATTTTCAATTACTTTCTATAATATGCGCACGTTTTCATAGTTTGTTAAAATTATTACAGTAATGTGACTTACAACCAGTTTGTTCAAACGAAGTAGTTGAAAATGCTTTCCGTAAAATTGCTGAATAGATTTGTTAACAAATGTAAGTCGAAATTAGCCCATACTAAAACAATTATAATGTATTCTGAGCTAGGCGATTAGCACATAAAATATTAATCATGTTTTTATGTTTATAATACATGCAGCCGAGAATTTTTATCGCACATTTGTTTCTTTCGCGCAGTGTATAAAAACTATCCACCTCCAGGTCAACGTCACAAGCTTCAAACTGCAGATTTGTATCAACGGCCTTCGTTTGCTGATTGTTGACGAAGTGAAGGTCAGTTAGCTGTGGTAACGCCCATTATGTTATTTAAACAGGTCACTACGCCAACTTTTTCAGCCACGTAAATTAAACTGAATTACTTGGCTTGACGTGAGTCTCCAATCTAGTTTTTTTTTTTTTTTTTAAGTTGCACTGTAATGACTTTGCAAGAAAACTTCTAATTTCTCTGCTGCACGGATAAAGCAACCGTTGACAACCATGAAGGACTTTTATACTTGGCTAATGCTTGTAGCCACTGGGCTACGGTTGGTAGGACTGTAAGCGCTTCTGTTGTTAGCAGTAAATAATAAAAGAGGATTTTATGTAACACAATATGCATTTGCCACAAATTTTACGAAATAACACGCATTACAAAACTGTAGTAGAACATTTAAACGTTATTGTGACTGATAGTATCGTTATGTAATTTGCAATAACGATCAATTGTACTTAGGTATATTGCGATTTTAGATATAATAAGTCACATTTTGCAAGATGAATTATCCTGCGATTTCATTTTACATGGCCAAACATTGCAGATAATTGATTCAGTCATTAGAAGAGAAAGCTACAGAAACAGCACTCATACGTGTTTTTGTGGCAATTAGAACCGCCTTCGACTGTTTTTTATTTTCTATTTGTTATTCTCAGTATCCCGGTAAGATATAAAAATCATTGTTATTCGAAACGTTTTTACAAAAGTTACATTGTTTATCGTTAATTTCCCAGATCAATATATAATTGCCTTTTTTTTTACTTTAATAGTTACAAGCAGTCCAATATAAACGCAGAGCATTTATACACTATCTTTTGTCGGAAAATGAGACCAACGCCTACATTCTGAGGCATTTAAATAATAAGTATGCAAAGATGGAGGTGGATAAATACATGTCATTTGTGCGAAAATAATTATGGAACATACAGGCTGCCTCAATTATCATTAACGATGGAACATTTGCTACCTTAGACGTAAAGTTTGATTTACATCCATTAATTTTAACTCACACTCGCAAGAGTTCCGATGTAACAACAGAAGGCATAGCAGACACAAACACTTTTTCTTTGAATAGTGTTTAACGCCCGTTTATTGAGGCACCACAGGTGGTGAACACTGATGCTAATGAAACGAAATGATATATTAGGAAAGGATTTATTTAAGGAAGGAAGCGTTCCAGGCCTAAGTTTAGGGTACCTCCCCGGCAAATGCCATTTATAACGAATGAGGAAAACCTGGAAAAAAATCTCAGTCAGGGATGGGCAGTCCTGGTAGGATTCGACTCCCTAGACCTCTGTATCTGAATGTGGGAGGAAATACATAAGTGGAAGTTGTTAATGTGTACTTGATATGATCTGCACGTTGCAATCAACCGAAGAGGATATACATTTATTGTACTTTGCAGGTTAATGTGAACATTGTCTAAGTTAATTAATGTAATAATGACACCGAAACAGAAAAGTATGTCGTTTGCGTAAGTTTTATGCGTATCAGAGGAAGCATTGGGGGATAAAACTACATTTATTAATCGGAAGTTAGGCGAGTTGACAACTGGAGGAAAGATGATGGCTTAATCACAACCAGGAAATTCTGTTATCGACAAAGATATCAAACATGTAACCAGTGAAACCACGAGGAAATACCGACAGCGTGCTGATATGAAAACTTTCCGTATTATTCCAAAGCCTGAAGACCGTCTAGATAAGATTTATGCTTTTATTTATTCGGCCCCCCCCCCCCCCAGATTCTCTTATAACATCTCAAGTCATAGAGTCTCATTCAATTCAGGCGTAAAACGATCGATAAATTTTTCTCAGACGCGTATTCTTTCAGGCTTACATTCTTTTGCGTGCCGTAAATCTACTTCCTTTTATAATTAGGAGTTTTTCCCCCGAAAAAATCCATTGATCCTGGCCGGATTGAACTTGCGATCTTGGTTCTACGAGGCAAGTATGGTTACCACTAGTTCATCAGGGTCGACATCGATTTATTTCAAATACTGCTGAGGTAATACCTGGATAAACTGTATGCGTACTCCAGGCAAAGGTAGTTGCACTACTTATTAATATGTAAACGTGTATGGATAAAGTTTTTAAGTTTTACACTTTATTTATGCAGGCTCTCAGCAAATAAACATGACGCATTTTTATTCAATTTTGAAATTTAGTTGTAATTTCCTTAAATGACCCGTCCAAGAGTGAATAATTTAGTTACTCCTCATTTCAGATTTTAGGCTTAGCAAGCGATGCCATTCTTCCTGGTGCTGGTTAATGTGTATGAGGGTCTGAATTCCAGTGTACCTATCTTAAGATCGGTTTTTCCAAATGCTTATGGGCCTGGCAGGTAGACTGGTTAACTTACAGACAAGCAAACTAATGAGCCGTTTCTAAGAACAGCTAAAATCGGAAATTGATGAGATGGAAAAATACATTCCAACATTTCTAATAGAAAGGTTTACAGGAGGACAGGTGAAGTTAGGGTTGAGTCTAGCTCTAGTGAATAGTAAAGAAAAATAGTTTTTATGTAAAGAAAGTAGAATAAATACTGCAATGTAAGAATGGTGTGCAAAAGACGCGATTCCTGAACAAGCATAGAAACAGATTTATAAGTTGCACAGAAGATACGACGTTCATTCAAGTTATAACACCTCCGATTTTTTCCTCACTAATTAACTACATGAAAACTATGAAACTTGTGTCACTTCTCGAAGTAATCTGAAGCGTACACTTTGTTCACAACGTCGACGCCATGATTCCGTGGGAGTGTTTTGACTACTGGAAAATCGCTGATGCACGGCTAGTGAATGTGCAACCATGGAGAGTGTCTTTCATCGCTGGAAACAGCCAAAAGCCTCTAGGAGCCAGATCAGGCGAGTAGGGAGCTTGAGGAAGCACTTCAAACTTGTTTTCATGAAGAAACTTAAGTCAAGTTCGCCCGATGCGCTGGGGCGTTGTCTTGATGAAAGAGCGTACGTGCAGCCTTTTCCGGCCGTTTTAACGCAATGCTGGAAGGAGCTTCTTCTTCAAAACATCTGTGTAAGATGCACCTGTCACCGTAGTGCCCTTTGGAACACCAACGAGTAAGGATTACTCCATCCCTCGATCGTGTCGTCAGACCGGCTTGTGCGAGGCCGAGTTTGCCTTGGTTTGTTGTCACATGGCGATTTGCCTTCTTTGAACTGTTGCACCCATGACACCATCACTACATGTCTCACTCAATTGGCGATGAATTGCAACCAGTGTCAAAAAACGAATGATTACGCGCTGTTCTTGTAATGAAAGGTCGTCATTTTGAAGTATTAAAAATTGTCCTCACTCTCGCCGCTGCCGCTAGAGATCTGTGTGCCAAACACTGTTGCCATCTCTGTCACTCATTGATGAGTGCCCGCGTATTTTGAAACAAACCGCATATTTTTATCTGTTTCCAGTCCTGAGAAAAAAAAAAATTAGAGATGCTATAACTTGAATGCACCTCGTATGCTCTGTTAATTGTTTTCTAAACTCAATTTATATACAAGTACACAGACACGTAATTTATCTTAAAATGCTTTTTTTACAAGCCACTAAGCTTTATTGCATTTTACTGCCAATAATTGGTGAAAAATGTTTTATTATTTAATGACCTGCATTTGAAATTTATCGCGAGAATTTTGAAACAATTCAGACCCATAGGCTACGCTGCAATGCTTACAACTAAAAACATTTTAGTCACCAAATACACTACGCTCAATCTTCAAATTCACAGTAAAATCTTAGCCACGAACTTCTTGTGCGCAGGGTCCTCGCCTTTCAAGGCAAACAGCAAGTGTAGCATCTTGCTTCTACAACGCCTTCATTCCGATACGCAATCGAAGTTTGTATACACTATTGAAACCGGTAGACCTTTAGTGGATGTAAAATTCCCGATAAGACTGAGTTGAAGTTTCGCCAACGCAAACAACTGCGCTAGCTCAGTCGTGTTTATCACACCAACTTGATACAGTGCATGTTAAGACCATCTTTATTTGTGTATTGTGAAGTATGCCAAGAGTGAGATATGCGATATAACAAAGAACTTATATATGATGATACATATGATTATGTGCAAAAAAAATGTGCATGTTCTGTCAGAGAGAATTTCATGCTAAATTTCCAAGCGAAACTCTCTCTGGAAGTGCATTTTCAGTTAGTGAAAAAAGTTCGAACCCAAGGCGTTTTCAATGACAAGACGTCTAGACCAAAAAGCTGGATTTTACCAGAGGAGAAGATTGATAAAATAGCCATGGACCAGAAACTTGTCCTCGAAAGGCTTCAACAGGATTGGCTCATCAAGTTCGTTTATCTGTATCAGTGCGTGTAAAGCTATTCAGCAGCTGCATCTTCATCCGTACCTATAATAAAAAATTAGAGGGTGGATTGTTCAGAGTTCCTCATAATCAAAAAGATTCAGGAAGTCTTACATTTCAAGGCAGCCACTTAGAGAATTTATGATGGTGAGTAAATATTAATTACTATTTACCACTGACAAATGACGAAAATACAAGTTATGAGTTCCGACCGTGCTATAAGATTTTTCTCGGCATGTGGCGAGGAAGATAAGCATAAAACGTCACCAAAATTTCTGAATGAGCAGTGAAATAAGCACTCTATATATGTACGCATCTTAGGCATTTTAAATAAACATATTTAATGATAAGGAAAATTGAAGTGTACGTAGGGATTTTTGTACTTTTTTATGTAAATATTCCCTAGTCTTCCTAAACGGCGCTCTTTAATTATGAGCGGCGGGACGTTTAACAGAGCAGATACAGTTTACTTTTAACGCCTGACCCAAAGTCTTGGGCAAGTTTTGGTTGGGCGAGCTCAGAAAGGTAACCTACAATTGTTGATACGGCTGGGCTATCACGGTTGGGCGCAAATCTAGGGCCTAATTAGCAGCCCGGCCTCCCACATACTCGATAACGGTGCGGTGACTCAGCGGAACCAAAATACAGTTTACTTTGTGTCCAGCACGATATTGACAAAGATATATCACGTACAAATGCGCTAGGAATGCAAAACGGCCGCGAGGAGAAAATATACATTGCGTTCTTGTGTTTACACAATTTCTAAAGCCCTTATTGTGACATATTTATATCTTAGTTACAATTTTGTAGTAGAATAAATTGAATATCAATAACGATTAAGGGACCGCTGAATTAGAACAAATGAAATATCAAAGCCGAAACATTTACAATTACAAAATCTTGAGTACACTAATTTATATTTAATCTTTTACTGCGCTCCTACTTAATATTTGTTTTCAGGTCAAATTCCTGTATTTTTTCACTAAATTCTTGTTTAAAATATCCTAATGATGCTTAGAGACTATCTCAGTATGCAGAATCACTTGTTCATTGTTTTCTCAAACTATCCTGTTGCCATTTATTAGTCATTACACCTGTAGCATCTCCATTTGGTTTTTTCCCATATATTTTCCTTAGCCGGTTCACGGTTCTAATTCCTTTTGGCTTATACAGAGTGAGGCACTTAAATTAACACGCAATTTTTAATGATAGAAGAAAATTCATCAGGAAAATTTACTTGGTTTGAATGGGAACATTATGTGTTTTTTCACAGATGGAAGTGTGGAGGATATTTGAACACTGGTTATTTTTTTTTAAAAAAAAATTTTATTATTTACCTTTAAACAGTGAGTTTGAAGACATACAACGATTGTTTTTGAGAATCAATGAAGATAGAATAAGATCAATGACTAATAAGAGAAATAGTTCACTTCAAAGAATCTCTGAATGTGCAACCAACACAAGACGTTACAAATCGTGAAATCAACTCGTATGTTTCCTTTGTGTATCTGCTTCAGTCTGTGGTGGGCCTATCAGACAACTTCTTTATTACGTTATTCAGTTATTCAGATGTTCACAATGCGTCCTTTATGGCACATGTCACCAAGTTAGAACAGCAGTGTGATTGTATTCGGAAAGATATCATGATCGTGCCCACCTTCGCAATCTGTCTTTGCTTTGATAACTCCAGATAAAATTCGACCTGCAGTATTGTCCGCACACAATCGTGTATCAATGCTTAAGGTACTTTGACACGTACTATGATATAAAACAGTTACCGAAATGTTTGATCTGTTCTCTGACCTTCAACGACTGTCAATGCCCCTCAACACATGCATTCTAGCGTGTTCAAATGCCCTATAAAAGGTAAATATTCCACAGTTTCTCGTGTCATTCAGACAATGAACTCTTTGTTCATTTTTTCAGTCTATATTTTAACTTCATCTGCTAATCGAATATTTGCTACATTTTTAAAACAATCTATAAACGCATTCTTATGGTTATTATTTTATAAAATGTAATGTGTGCTTCTATTTTTCTTTTATTCTTTAAAGTAGTTATAATAGCCTTGCTGATACACGCATGTCTTTATACTTTACTTTTTAAATAGCTATTATTTACATTTTTAAGTTGGCACGAAAATAATTCAAATTAATTATTGCAAAATTACTTGTCTATGGATTTCAAAAGAGTAAAGGCAAATGTTTAGTTACATAGTTTGAATAAGTTACTAATTTTTTTTTTCACGTTAAGTTACCCTTCAACAAGTGCCATTTAAGATACTATTACACTTATAATGTTTATAATACGCTTAATATATAGTTATAGAAATCTATCATAAAATTTATCCTCTTGAACCTCAGATTTTAGCGAATTTCGAAGGAATTACAGTTGTACCATGAAAAGATTTTTGAAAAACTTTTCTTCAAATCTTCATCGATCCTACCTACTAAGCACCGAAAATGACAACGAAAAAAGTATATATATATGTATACGTGGGTGGGTGGGTGGGTGGGTGGGTGTGTGTCTTAACTCTAGCGGCCGCAATTTTTTCCCTTCAACGTAACTCGGTATATACAATTTAAATTAAATAAGAAAAATAGTTTCTGAAAATCTGGGAAATCGGGTCATTAGGAGTGGGGGTTTCCTGAGAACCGAAATTTAAAGTGTAGGGGTTGAAGCGAACATTTAAAAATCCCTGTAGTGACAACAATTTTTGTTTTTTCTCGACGAATATCGGCATATGGCATTGAAATAAAATTATAAAAACAATTTTTGTTAATCAGCGAAATCAGACTATTAAGAGCATGGTACATAAAACCCAAAATTTAAAAATCGATCTAGTGGCATTAGTAGTTGTTTTTTCGCAGCGTAACTTCGTGCATGCCATTTGAATAAAATAAGAAAAATAAGTTTCTGAAAATTAGGGAAATCGGGAGTAGGGGTATACCTGGAAACTTAAAAAAAAGCGCTCTTGCGTTAAATTTTCTCTATATTGTTTCAAAATAAAATTAACTCAGCATATAAACTATATTTATAACAATGGATATGTTTAATAGTTGACAAAAGCATTGTCGTGAAGATAGCAAATGTGAAATATTAATCTAATACGTGCGAGAATTAAACTTGTATGTAAGAGCGCTCTGTAATAACTTCAGAAAAGTTTGCGTTACTTCTTTTTACTTCAATAAAATTTAAAATAAATTTCAAAGTCACTGAAAATCGTTGGAACTTTCCATTTTATATTATATATTGTTGATTGTGCATATTTGCTATAAATAGGCTAAAGCCTATTCAAATCGATTTTTGAGTCCGACATATAAAAAAATTGATAATATGAAAATGTACATATGGAAACAATGTATTATTTTTTAATATTGTTTAACGCCCGTTTTTACTACTTAGGCACCACAGGCGGTGACACTGGTAATACATGAGATGAAACTATAAATTGGGAAAGGAGTTTTTTTAAGGAAGGAAACGATCCAGGCCTAAGTTTTAGGGTACCTGAGGACAGAAGAAAATCTGAAAAAAAAAAAAAAAAAAAACTAGTCAGAGAAGACGGTCCTGGCGGGATTCGAACCCTAGACCTCCCGCTCACGATTTTGCACGTTAATAACCACCGCAGCGGTCAAAACAAGTAATACATTGTATGATATAACAAGTTTTATTACAAAATATTTTATACTTCTTCCTTCACATCTACATATTCTTACATCATGCACATGGCTTATCATTACAAGTATTTGTCGTTAGAACTTATCTACTTGAGTAAATATGGTTTAGAAAGTAAGCAATTATGAAAATATATACATGAATATTTATTGCGAGATAAAAATTCAACGGTAGTTATTTTTCTTAAAACAAAATAGAGAACATTAGAGGACTTAGTCAAAAAGAGAACCCATATGCATGGCCTCCACATTTATTCCTGACATGATCACTGAGTGCATGTAATACGCTTTGCACGGCCATAACGATAATATCTGTAATTCATTTAGGTAACGAACGAACCATATGCTGCAGGTAGCTGCTGTTCCATTAGAGAACCGCAATGAAAGTAGTAAAGTGAAGACGGGCCTTCCACTTCAGAAATGATTTTCCTCATTAGTGTGCGTGGATGTGATTTAAAGTCGCTTTAGCAGACATGCCCCATTTCCTTTACGAGCCGTTATTACACTAGTGCTGGGTAATTAAAACCAGGAACTAGCCACAGACCCATGCTGGCAGAATCCGTCTATTTTCCGAGCTACGCTTTTGTTCTAGCTGGATCCGTCTCGCTCGCTCGATGCTTTGGGGACTAGGTAGGGATTCCTGCAGCGCAAGAAGTTTTCTCTTCCGATGAATGGCGCATGTTACTTTCCTTTACAACATAACTGCTGCCTTCGCTTCCAAACAAAGGGAAAAAAGCTAACTTTGGAGTTAAGTGCAGAAGTACTTAGGTGCCATGTGAGAAAACACTCTCGCACTAAACTTCTACACAAACTTTCAGCTTCCTACAACTTTATCTACAAATATAAGCGTCATCTCTATTTCCCTCTAGCATTTCGGCAATGTCGTTGAAATTAAAACGAGTCAAAAAAGCTGTTTATTCAGTCTCTTGCCTCTGGAAACATCGTGTAATATGCAGAACTATTAAACCTTTACCGGTACCAAGTCCAAGCGGAGTTCTTTTTATTCTTGGGCTTCAACACGTTCCGGCTCCAAATTGTTGAGATCATCCTTCTATGACCTTCCACCTAAAGTATAATAAAACGCTGCTTAGGGGATTGTATTATCTGCCTTTCTGTTCAAGTGCTCCTTCCAATTTCCTCTGTAGTTTTTAATTATTATATTTAACTCACAAGTTCTTTTCGAACGTCTGCATTAATTTCGCATCTTTCTTTGTATAATCTACAATACTCTATTATCAATCATGCGGTGCAGTTCTTTTCTCATTGGTACCAGAACGATTTACATTCCTGTTGCTATGTCTCTGAAGCAATTATAATTTACACTTTAATGAGGTCTAGTTTTCATTGAGAAACCCATATTAATGAATACTATAATATCTTGAGAGAAACCAATCGTTAATAGATGCCTTATTATGCGATTTTAACTGTTAGCAATTTCTACACATGTATGTGGTCAGTTTCATTTTGGTACAGACGCGGCATGGAGAAAATATGTGCTGGTCCTGCTAGTATTGTAAAAAAAACCGTCAACGGAAGTTGTTAAAAAAAGCGACACGGTTTCGTCTCGATTTATTTTTAATGAAGTTTGTGAAAAGTATCCAGAGCAGACAATTAAATACGTTGCATTAGCTGTTTGTAGGTCTAAACTTAGCCGTGTTTGTTTGCAGAGGGACAGAAGTAACAGTATATGAAAGTTCATTTCGGAAGCTTATATTGTAGTGCTGTTTAGTCATGTGCATCTCTCAGATCTATAACTGTCGGAATATCCACTGTCTTATACAATTTGATTACAGAGTCCGGTTTTGCTTAATTTTTCAATTTGTTTTTTTATTTTTTCTGCAGCAGTTAATATTTTTTATTTAATTATTTACATAGTTTTCCTTTATAGTGTATGTTATTTTACATGGAATAAAATTTAATTTAGACACTTGTTCCAAGATTTTATTTTCTAATACTGTTATCTTCTGTATCTCGTCCTCAGTTTTAGCAAATATTTCCTAGCTGAATTCCCCTTCAACATTGAATTGCTGCTACGTGATTGGGGTAAATTTCTGTAATAGGATTTTGCAACATGTTAATGATGAAGTAATTGATTCACGCTTTTATTCTATTTACATGATCATGTTTTGAAGCAGAATAACAGCCACAGAAACACAGACAAATCTGATTTTAGCCTGCATGAAGAGAAAATCGGAGTACGGTGTACAGTAAATGCACAGAGATATAGGAATGCAATACTCTTACTGTCCATTGAATAATTGACTGACATTGAATGTCAATTTGGACATTTTCAAGAAAACTCACCTTGGCACACACAGCTGATGAATCATTAAATTTAATCCAGGAGATTTTGGAAGATATAACGATTAGTAAGGATTTCTGGCTCACACGATCCCCTTATTTAATGTGTTATTTTTACTATAGAGAACTTGTGTAAATGAAAATTTCCTTGCACTATGCCAAAAATGCCTAGATGGAGATCTCCCGACATAAGTTAGTACTCGTCTTTCCGTCTCGGAACATGAGTGCCTCCTGTGAGGGATTTTCCAATTACCAATGATAATTTCAGTAAGCTTATTCCTCATCAAAGGGCAGAGAAACAAATGGTTAGCCCTCAACACCATTTAACAGGGAACTAAAGTATTTGCCCAGGTGTCTTTTTCGGGTATGGAGTTATTTAACGTGCCGTAAATCTACGCCACTAAAGATATTTGTATCATGAAAAATTTATTGACTCTGGCGAACCTTAAAACCGGTTACCCCCAGGCCACCAAGACCGGCTCATGTCATAAGGTTTTCTGCTTAGTATACTGTAATCGTGAAGCTTGAATCGGTTACAAGCATATTACATCCGATTCGCCGGGGGTCACCGCCAGCTGCTGTGAAGCGGGAGATTTGATCATCAAAGACCCTGTACTACATTTTTAAACTTCTAACATACAGCACAACTTTGTCCCATTAAGACTTTTACGTTGAAGAAGCACCTAGGGCGTCAACGTTTCACTTGGAACTCAATATTAGGATGAATATCTTGTAATGTAAGGAATTGTTTACAATCTTGATGGTAAGCACTTGCATGATTTTCATTCAAATAACGCTTAGGTCTTAACATTTGAATTTTGCAGTTTCCAGGCTCAACCAAAGGGAGGGAAGAGAAGAATCCGAAATTTCATTTACTTTTCAACCGGGAATGCTTTAGTGAGCTTAACCCGCTCACACCTACGGCTGAGAAAGTGATAGACTCGAACGCTTGCCGAGTTCGCCGCTGTCCCGACCAATTTTACTCAGTATTCTGGATACTGGGCACAAAAGTAACATAGAACTAGAACAGAGGTATTCAAACCATTAGATCTCTTCTTCTGAACGCAATTTAGTTAACTTTGTAGCTCTAAAATGGTTATTCATTAATTTCATAACGTTTCCATAACCTCCTTTTAAAAAGACACTATAACATTTCCGTTTTCTGGTTAAAAGTAATCGTCTCTTTTTATCTTTTTAATAAATAAAGTATGTTGATTACTTTCAAAAAAGCATTATAAGAAATCTACCTACACACGTTAATATATTCCAAACATATTTATATTTTTTTCGCATTAGAATAAAATGAATATATTTAAGACCATAACTATCTTATATAGAAAGTAACTACTTAATGACAATAATGTGATATTTACACGAGTTGCATTAAGTTTGATTCAGAGAGAATTTGGAGCTGCGTCCTTGGATTTCGCACTGATTCCGGGCCGATGCTGTTATTAAACACAAAATACAACACATACGTTTGAAATTCAATTTAGGTATCAACAATAACGTAGCAACCCAAAACGGTTAAAAGCAATTAGGTTGAAGTTAATAGCTATTCACTTTGGCATTTGTTTAGCGCATGTTTACGTGCGCTTCAATAGCGATCGCATTATGTTTCGCAAACGCTGTAATATTGGCCAATCTGTGATGCAGTATGTGGGAAAGGCTTCACTTTACAGACATCCACGCACACAGAGAAGGCTGTAATTATTGTGTAGGAGAAAGCAAATGTTTCACATTTGGCTTCAAAACCAAGTGCATACTTAAACCGGTTCTATGTCGTAACTATTAACTGAACAGCACTCAACGGATAACTTTTGCAGTGTTAAAATAACAATTAAGGTGAAAGAGATGGGAGAGAAAAGTAAAGTTGGGAAGTGCATATTAACGCCATGTTTCTGAAATAGCTATCGATAGAAGTAAATTCAGGACATGAAGTTTTATCACTACCACACTACCAATCAGCCTTTCTATATGTATTTTGGTATATTTCATTCTCCCAAGATAACTATGAGCACAATAATTGAATTTCACCAATCTAAGGAATTCAGTCTCCTTACAGTCCCCAAAATATTTGGATTGTTAGAGGCGGAGGAGGATATTTTGGTACTTAAATCTTGCACAACGGCAGCTTTTGTGCCTACACCTTCAGGTTAAATGAATGATAACAGGAGGAGGCCAGAGTCCATGAGAATTGAGGTGCGGACTTAGACGGGATTTCTAACATATTTCTAGATTTCTACGCCTATATAGCCACCACTCCAGGGAGTTCGAGCTCCCCGGAAGGATCTCTTCCATATCAGACGCCCGGGCAGAAATCTTTACAAAGTGCAAGTCACCGTGAAACCATGACAGCCCGCTTAACCCCGACATTTTTGACCCTGTAACAGAACCAAAGGAGAAATGATGCGAGATGGAGAGTAGAAAATTCTGGAAAGTAAAGATACATCTCAGTATATGTCTGAGTGACCAGGAGAATTCCCACTGCCTAAGAGATTTGCACCCGGGACCTTCCGAAAGCGAGTCCCATGGGCTACCGCCTGAGCTACTCCTTTCGGTATCACCCATAATATTTTGGGCAAGTACGCTGTACTCTAATAATAGACAAAATCTTCACAATTATTGAAATTGCTTCAGACATAGAAAATGAGTTATGTGTTATGACTTGTTTTATATGGAGGGAAAGAATGCAGCTGCGATAGGGACAGAGTAACCAGTGAAGACTACTATGCCAGCGACATCCCAGGGTACGGCGAAAAGAAAGAGGCATTAGGGCAGGCTTACGTGTATCCATTTCTTCTACTGTCACAAAGACATCTTGTAGCGCAGTATAATCCACTGTAACGCGTTAAGATTAGATATTAATTTAAGCATTCTTCATCATAATCTGAAGGAATTGAAAATATCGCTTTCATGTAACCTTGACGTGACAAGATAAAAATGAACGAATAAATAAAAACTATAGAAAACAAATTCTAGCACTTTCACAAACCTTTTGTCCAATACATATACAGAGCCACTTTAAATATGACCAAAACTTTTATTAAGGCAGCCTGCTCTTATAGAACCTCATTACAAGCAGAGAGTTAAGGCCTTTGGATGTTCAGGAACGTTTGCAATTCCCACACCTTAGAGCAGTCAGGTACGAATAGGGAAGGTTGCATTCCTCAAAGGCTCAAAACGGGTCCCCTGGTTACAGGTAGATCCTACAACCCCATCAGCCATTCCTTCCTTTATGCAGAGTTCTATAGACTTGCTTGGAACTGGTGACTAAAGAGTCTGTGGTTTGAACATTGCAGAAAATGTTTATCATTCTGTAATGTTTAGTACATTTATATTTTAATGTTTTTTTTTTTTTTTTTTTTTTTGAGAATTCTTCTTGAATAGAATTATTTTTCTATTCAATGTAATGAATATTTTCATTTAATTTTGTTTTACTTGGGCAGTGTTTATCTGTGTATCTTTAAAAACAAATGTCATTCGTATTACATAAGCTAATTTCAACATTTATGTATTTTAGCACAGATGTTCTGAATGACTTTTGCATTGCAAGAAACGGTTTGGAAAAACGTTTCGAATTTGTTTCATGGCTCCCACAAATACAAAAATGTTAAACTGAGGACTAAACATTTCTTCCAAAGTTGGCACGGAAGGACTCGCATGCACTTGTAGGGTGATCTGACGTTAAGGATTCTGAAACTATTTTTTGCGGCGGGAAACATGCTTAAATGTGTGCGTACTTTTCAAAATATAATCATTATAAATTTCTACATCCACTCCTTCTGGTCACATAGACGTCATTTTCTGCAAAAGGGGGGGGGGCGGGGTTAATGTCTATCTGCCTTACTAATGACAATATGCCAGGGGGCACCTGCTAATGATTGTGTGGAACTTGACATCTATCAGTTCAAATCTAACCCGTTATTTTTCTAGGTCTCAAACACTCTTTAGAAATCAGCACTGGCTGTTTCATCCGATTCAACACCAAATTACAAAGGGCCGATGGCACACACATTGTCCAGATACTATCTTAGACAATGGCAATGCTAATTCCCACACTTGAACCTTGTACGAGGGTCATTCAAATATAAACTGCATTTTTAAAAAATAGCTTTATTAAACGTGGTTTCCTTCAACAGTATGAGTAGTTTCTTAATCCCCCCATCAAAGAAAGACGATGGGCGCATCAACAGTCAATTGAGCACAATCGTCGCTGAATGTTTCCCCTTACAATGACTCCTTCAGTGGTTTAAACATATGGTAATTGCAAGGGGGAATATATTCGGACTATAAGGAGGGCTTTCACTGAATTTTCTTTAATTGATCCTGTCTGTCGTGCAGAAGCAGGGCATCACAAATGGGTTGCCGGCATCTTGTGTTGCGATAGGCGGCTCTCACCTTCCAACAATGGCAGTTCTTCGTTCGTGAAGGAAATTGATGACCAACACACCTTTGGAGTCCCAAAATATAATCGCAAGAACTTTTCCGGCTGATAGACGAGTTTTGGCCTTGACCGGAGCACCTATTTCTTCAAGGGTCACAATTTAGGTAAAAAAAACAAAAAAAAAAAAAAAAAACTGTTCCTTCACCTTCCTCAAATCGATCCATCTGAACGATGTCCTGTCTGTTAAGTTTTTCAGAAAGAATGCCCATCTCTGAAGCGATTTTGAGCACACTTAAACGTCCATCACCTTTCACAAACGGCCTAATGTTTCTGAGTGTCGACATTGCATCACGACAGCTGCGCGACGGATGCTGCAAACTCTTGTACAGGCATGGTGCTACTAACGATGGAACGATCAATGCGGAAGTGTCCGTTCGATCGCTTTGCTCCACACATCTCCACCTAACTACCAATAAGGCCCAGTCTCTCTCGCCACTCATTCCTAGCCCAGAGAACAAAAGTGCGGTATAAATCTGAATGACCTCGTATACTTGTATGGTCTAAACTGATGACAGCTGCTTATGCAAAACTTTCACGAAGTTTGCAGTGTGCAACATAATTTTCAACGAAAAGGAAAATATACCGAGAGCAAAGTCGTGGAATATAAGATAATGCTTTTGAGGTCTTCCAGCCATTATCATCGTGTATACAGTTTAAGCTTTAATTTATTGTACAGGGAATCAACTTGTGTAAAGTTCAGATGCTGAGGGCCATGCATTCACTAGGAGTAACTTTCTGATGGCATGTGTTCATTACTGATGGTTATTTGCTCATTACTAAGTTTGAGAATCTCTTCCTTAAATTGAGGAACACACCATTTCCACTTAAGCTGGGTCTAACCGTTATGCTATGGGCCTAATGTTCATTAATTCTGCTGAATGTGGTATGAGCTGGGTGACACCGTACTATATAATAGTCATTAAAATATTTAACTGCCGCAAATGCGGAATATGCGCCCTGAAGGGAAGCCACTGCATGGTCTGGTGTTCCCTTTAGCGTTCTTCCCTGCTTCTTTTGACAATGAAGTCATCCGTAATCCTAAGAACACTGACTCACTGCGCAAGAGACGGGAATACATGCGCAGTACATATTAGTAGAGTTGTGCTGTGGTGTGCGATTAAAATGGTGCGGTATTTGGTTATGAAAGAGCGAATTTGTAAAAGTTACTTAAATACAGTTCTGCTTGTGTTCGAAGAGATTTTATTGAAAGTGTTCCCAATGTAGTTCCCAAGAGCTATACATAGAGTAATGAATAAATCTGAAACCACAGGTGCAGTATTGGACAAAACACTTTTCCGAAGACGAACAGTTTTAACAGAGGAAAAAATGGATGAAATTGGAGCTAGAGCGTTCGCCACAAAAATCAGTAGGAAAACTTGCACAAAAGACAAAAGTCTCCCCATCTTCTGCAAGAAATGCAACGAAGCTACTAACGTTACAATCATACAATTCATGTTTTGCTAGACGATTCAGTTCAAAAAGCGAATTGTTACAATTGGTTTCTGAATGAACATGAAATTAGTTTGAATTTAGATGAGTGACAACATCTTCTCGTACACGAAGCTTGTATATTAACAGAATCACAATTTCAGCATCTACTCTAAGGCATTTGCGCTTCCGAACATTTTACCGGCTGATGCTCGACATGTCGCCTGGGAACCAGATCCGCGCTAAGGCCGCTATATATATTAATGACCCAACACAATTGCCGATAATTCAGGTTTTCTGCTATTATCTCAGTCTTCTAAATATACAAAAGTATGTCAAGTTCCAGTAACTTGCATCAAGCCACTATGTTGACCTTGAGAGCAATTCTAGCTTGACCAACCCTTTTTGTTCCATCTATCGTCCCTAGAAATTTATATAATCAAGCAAACGCTCTGTGAAACATGAATTGAGAAATAAAATCAGCGTGAACACATTTTAAGAATGAAAGGAAGAAGAAAATAAGTAGTAACTACCCACCCAAAGAATAGAACCTAAACCGGTTTAGCATGAGTTATTTGAAAGACCTAATACAACATATAAGTGGAATCCAGGACTTCTCTAAGGTTGAACCCGGAGCCCATGTGGGGAAGCTTAAATTTGCTGGAAGCACTGAATACGACAACTATTCACAAGTAAATTGTTTTCATAGGAGTTTCAATTGGATAATTTAATTACACGACTAGGTTTGACCCGTGCAAGTCCGCGGTTTCCATTAATATTAACCATGGAGCAGTGCCTTCCGGAGCTCCTCTGTCATTAAAACGTGCGGTTAGTTGGGGAGATTAGTTTCATTTACTAAAGAGCCTTCTCAGTCCTCTGGGACATCATGCCGAGAGTTCCCTTTCACCTCTAAAATCCCTCAAGCCTTACTGATAAAAGCATTAGAATTTAGCACCCGTGTGATGACTAGAATTACACAGAACAGAATCCTTTGGAGACGTTAAAACATTTAATGTTTCATACACTGTCAGTTTTTATCTCAAACTCAATAAAACATTACTACATTAGAGACATTTTCAAGCAAAGCATCCTTCTTTTAACTTGCATCTTTTTTGTTTATAGCTTATCTCGCCATTTTGCCATTTGTTTTATGGTATTTCAATGTAAAATCTATTCTCAGGGTATATGAGACCCTTAGAAGCCAAGGAGTACAACTGACAAATTGCTAATTTTAGAGTTAAGTGTAAACTGGAGTAACTAGAACAGGTACAAATCTGAGTGACCAAGGGTTCATCACAAGTAACAAGCAGTCTGCTGTTGAAATCTAGTGGCTGAAAAAAAGACAATTATGTGCTTTCTTTGGAAAGCAGGGGGTATAAGTGCAATTATATCTCTTGGCTGCCAAATGTTTGCAAAGAGCTGTTTGTTTTGCCTGCTGATTCTTTGAGAAAAGCAACTATTTACAGTTGCCAGAAAAAAAAAAAAAAAAACGTGAAATTTTGTACCTGATGATTGGGCATTAATGATTTCCAAGGCCAGCAGGAAATTTAAGACAGTCCAGATGACTGCCAATGATTCATCACACAAAGTGGACTCTGATTATCTCAAGGACTCTGTGAAAGACTTGGGAAAGGTACAGTGGTTTGCATTTCAAAAGAACATACCCTTTATCTTATTTTACAAAGAATGTGTCAATGAAGAACCGGAAATTTTCAAAATGCTGATAACCAGAAAGCACATCGTTGCGGCAAAAATATCAGTGTCTTCCCGGACCTAAAAATAAATAATGAAACGCCTAATTTAAAAATCTGAGACCTGCAGACTCTCCTTCCCTTTGTGCAACCAGTACATCATTAGCTTTATCACAAACTTCCACAACACGATGCTTCAACAAGATTGGAACCAATTAATAAAAACAATGAAGTAGATGATTGTCATTCAGAAAAGAATATGACAGGATGTTATAAACAGACTCTTAATAATCACGTTCAACGCAAAGTATTAAGTTACCTCCTGCCTAATAGTCTCACTGTGATCAATAACTTATATTAAATGAAATTCAGTTATTTTATTACATTTTTCCAGATTACAAAAGATATTTGATGAAGGCCAGCAGGTATAAGTGCTACTATGTTTTAAATAATTAGTGATAAAACACTATCTGAATTCAGCATTGATTGTCCTGGGAAACGCAGGCAGTGAAGCTTCAAAAGTGCGCAATTAACTATTTTTCCCTTAAGATAATGGAATTTTCTGGAGTATCTCAAATTTGAACATCATTTACTCAAAACTTACAATCTGTATGGGTCTTATAGATGCACGCATTTTCTACCTTCAATTTTGTATTTATCACACCAAAACATTTTGATGTTTTGAAACGAATACGTGCATCTAATTATGTTTTTCATACAACTCCAACATTTTTAAAGATTTTTTAAATGTATGGTTACTATGAAAACAGAGAAATAATTCTGAATATAGCATAATTATATTTATTATTTAAATTGACTTTGGGATGTTTCAAACAGATATGCTAGGTTGGAGACCACTTCTGCTATAGTGATATCAGCTGATGCTGCACCTGGCTAGATTGGAGTTTAGGCTGTTTCTAGAGTTAAGTAATTTGATACGAAAATAAGGCACATTTTCCATTGGTGTTTAAACAGTTCTGATGTCCGGTGTTTCATCTACAGAAACGTTGTTTCAGATAACTATTGTATAGATAATGTTATAAGTACCTAAGATTGGCATTTTCCAAGTTATTCCCAGAAAAAATATATACGCACAGAGAGAATAGCTATAAAAGCTGACAGAAAATGGAAAAAGAAAATATCGTGTATCAATTCATAAACGAAAGGATAATATTAATACGATATGACATTGCAAGATGATATCATACAATTATTATAAATGCCTATAGCCCTGAAAATGGAAGAACGAAGAAAACTATAGAATTAAAGGAAAAAATGCAAGAAACAGAAAATTATTAAACAGGGTTCAATATTTGTAGCAGGAGCTTAAACATTAAATGATAGTTTAGTATAAAACATATAATAATGGAGAAGACAAGAATAACAACTGCAATCGCCTAAGGCAATATTGTACTTATTATAAATTACAAGAATTAATCTGTTGTTTAAGAAAGAAAGAGACACAGTACTGCAAATGCAAAAGCAGCATTATTTATTCAATATAACAGTATATAGACTATTAGTGAACAGCAAATATTTTCACTATATGAAACCTAGCGTCACAGACTAAAATGCTGGAGTTATGGGATATTGAAGTAATTTCAATTTAGGGCTCAGAAATTCGTACTAAAGTTAAATAGAGGTAAATTTGATTAGAATGCTTCCACACCTGCATATCAATCGAAATAAGCCTGGTTGCTAACAACAAATAAGCACCGTTCACAATTTGGCATTAAAATAATCTGCAAAATTTTAGGAACACGTGATTGCTCGATCACAGCTTTGGCATGCTAATAGGAATTCAGTTGTTAAAACAAAGTCGCCCTTCTACTTTTTTTTAATGTTGTTAGATAGCTGTCGGTTGTTCCATGCAGCAGTTGTTTGTTTTGTAACCAAAAGATATAAAAGAAAATAACTCATTATGTATATCACAAATTGAAGAAATGGAGAATGGTTATAGTTTTTCTAAACTTGCCGACCTGCACATGATTTATGGGGAAGCAAGCGGTGTACTGTAAAAGCTGCTGAGATCTACATAAAAAGATTCCCTAATATAAATCATGCACATCCATATTACATATCGATCACCGATGGAAAAGTTTGTCTTAATGACAAAATGAAAAAAACGAATTAATATATTGGAAAAAGGTACGATATTGAGTAATCCATCACTAGCTGATTTATAGCAGCAGAAACTTTCCAGTATATTATGAAAATGCCGTTGGAAATGGTGTGAATAAACAATGGATAAATTTAGAGTACTAAACTGAACGGGTAGCGTGCTTGTATTTTATGAACCCCGTCGGCATCAGTAAACCACATGAATGTGCTTTTTCTGCAGAATATATAAAGAGGCAGTTCGCTTCATTAGGACACACTTTAAGTAGACACTTCTTAAACTTTGTCTACTTTTTGCGTATATTGTATTTGGTCTATGAGCGCAACATATTATATATAATAATTAGAATCTGACTTTGATCTTAGGGACTGTCTGCGCTTATCCTCGCGTTCAAATCTCCGGCCCTTAATTACTATTTCCATCGCAAGGTATTTTTACGAGGATGGGATGTATGTCAAGGTCACTATATCGAACCTGAGGTTATTTTCAGTACCACCTGCTAATGTAAACAGTTTAGTTACGATCAATAAAGTGTGTAGTGTAAATGTTGCGTCGTGTAATTTTTTTTAACGAAAAGTAACCTTTCCCAGTCCTGTTGAGCGCTGTTTATCGAAACACAGCGAACTGACACCCATGAGATTCTGTCGTCGAGAAACATAGGCAACAGGCCCAGCTAAGTAACTAATTTCAACAACACAAAACCAGATCAAAATTAGAGCCTAACGTGGGACCACTATACAACAAATTAAATGGCTTTAAGATCTTGTTTTAATTTTAACCTTAAAATGAAATTCAAAATAGAAATATGCATCAGATAGCATGTTGATATTTAGGTTTCCTTGAGAGACCTTCTAGAATAAAATAAGCTAAGCTTAACACGTCATACTTTTAACAATAACTTCCAGCTACTTATGGTTAACAATCATAAACTCAATCTCGATGAACCGGGTCGCAGTTTTTGTACCCACCATTTTATGGTTTCTCTATTTTTGTGCCGATCTACTCTGATCTTTACGAACCACCTCACCACCTGCGCTTTGAAACCGACACTTAGTTTTGGTATTCAAGCAACGTATAGGAAGAGAAATCCTTCGCAATGCGTGCGAAGGCATTTCTTTTTTTAAAGAAATTTCACTTTCATCAACCAGCATATTTAGTTACGCACTTTTGAGATGCTATCAAAGAAAATGTCAGAGCATTACAATTATGGTTTACTCTTTTCAGCGCTTTATAATCGTTATCACTGAAAACTAAAGATAATTTAACTGATTAACTATTTTCATAAACATGTTTATGGTAAACGACATAAACTGAACCGGTAAATGACATAACATTTATTTGCATACAAATTATACGTATGCTTTTTTATCGGGTGATAAGATTACCATTAAAATTCGTGTTAGTCATAAAAATCTGAAAATATCGTTTAAGCTCATCATCAGCGTAGTTACAAGTTAGGCTCCAAATTTAGCCTGCCTATCGTTTCTCAGGCCTATATGCATTTTGCCTTCCTTAGATCGATAGCTTAGATTTTATATGGGGATTATATTGTGTTATCTCTCATTCTTTTCAGCTGTAGGTGGCAATATTTGTATCTTTTACGCCCTCTTTTAATTTTAAGCCTTTTTCTGTCGTTTTTCAAATAGTCCGCTGTTCCTGTCGCTTTGACTACGCTAGTCTTAATGCAGTATCCATAGCTTTACTAAAATTTTTAAGTATAATTTAAGTTACGTTACTCTAAAGAGATTCTTTTGGTGCAGGCAAGGAAGTAATTATTTTGCCTTTGCGACTGAAGACACCGAAAATCTCCAGTCAGATTAACCGAAGCTGAGACTTCCAGCAACCGACGATGAGTAACTCGCTCTAAACCTTAGGTAATTTATCTATGCTCATCATGTGCAATTACATTGTATTATAACTAATAATATATCTAAACTGTAATGGGCAACGAAGCATAGACCTTTAATGATGAATAAAAAGTACATAGTAACACATAAATCGCTTTCCCCCCAAAATTAACACAGAATATGTCCCTTAACTTTTATTGTACAAATGGAAAGTATGTTTCCCGATACAAAATTCACAGATTGCACAAACACAACTAACGGTTGATATTTGAATTCCGGAACAACAACATATCAATCAGCTGTTGCAAGCAATTCAAGTGGATTCTGAGCAAAAACCCCATTTTCCACGATACTCCAAAGCGAAAAAGCATCATGCAATGCTTGCAAATGTTTTGGCGGATTTAGTTTCCAGTTTCAGGTGAGATAAAGGATGATTAATCCTCAGTTCAAAAGACATTTTAATAACGCAGCTTGGAGCAACGAGATATGGATTTTCTTCCGAAAATTATTTATCCAATTTTGCACTGCTTGACCTGTCACAGGCGAACACCAGGAAATTTCTGTTTATAGGCTATAGTCAAGACTGTGTTTTTATTGTGCTTCCACTAACGGCGTAATACAAAAACATTTAATTTGCAATTTACTGAGTAATTCAAGGAACATGTGCAGTTAATGATAAGAGATAAAACTAATTGACGACAATCAAAAATCCAAAACGTATGACACCTAAAACAAGGTAGAACGCCACGTTGCCAACACACTCACACATAGTGTCTATTCTATTACTTGGTACCTGGGAGCTCATTTGTCCAAGTAATGATAGTTGTATATTTTTTATTCGTGAACAGTTCAACAATGAAAGCTGAAAACAAACTGACGAGCATTTATTTACGAACGCTCTTTCACATTTCAGGTCATCAGCGTCTCGTTCAGGGCGTGAAACGGTCGATAAGTTTTGCTCAGAGGTCTCTTCTTTCAGGCCATAAATCTGTCTCGGGATCCACGGCTTTATTTCCCTTTCGGGGGAAACCATACTCGCCTCTAGCCGGGATTGAACCCGCGATCTTGGATCTACGAGGCAAATATGGTTACCACAAAATCTTAAGTAAATATACATTTATTCCACCCTAAGGAAACACAGGACAATAGGTGGAGCTACAAAATCTACACATGGGACCCCCAGATAGGAAAAAGGACACAAGGCAGGCCCAGAAGAAGATGCACAGACCTCTTCAAGGATTATGCAGGTCCCATACTGGTCAAGAGTAGTAAAAGGAAGAGAAAAATGGAAATCTCTCGAGAAGCAACTAGTGAAGAAATCAGTCAGTGTCTTAAACAGCATACGAATAACTAGCTTGGAATAGCTCGCCAAGTTAGGAAAAAGCGAGCTTTTCCTTTTTGTTAAGAGGCTTTTGCCTTTAAGGTACACAACAGGCTATCTTTACCTTTATCTTTTATACATAAGAAATAATTGAAATGACATTAAACAATATTAAGCGAATTATTTTCGAAACACTTAACATACTTTACATTAGAGCTTATGGAAAAAGACGTAAACCTTATACGCACAATTTCCAGTGCTTCTTTGAAAGAGTCGTACCAGCCAGGTCTTGATCCCACATTTTATGGAACAATGTTTAGCTGAAATATTAAAAGCTATTCAAGATTAAGTTTTCTCATAAATCTACACTTCGCAATTTAGAACAGTGATATATCGTTAACCTTCACCATGGCTGATCTAAATTTTTCTTAATTTCAGCTCAACCATGCTGTGAGAAATTTATGAAAAATGAAAGAACAAGATTTGCTTCATTACGATAGGATATTTTCTACTCTACATAAAGCTAAGTTGTCTTTTACTTTGTCATCTTATGCATACGTTTTAAAAAGTCATGACTATTAAGTACAAATATTGAAATATGAAAGTACCGTAATTAAAACGGTGCTCTGTAGCGATTTCAAAATTTATGCTATCCTCTGATATAAACAATAAAAAAAAAGTCACCTGACTCTTCTTTATCTGCTAATAATAGATGTTTGTGGGAAGAAACGTCCTGAAGATAACCAGCAACATTGAAACAGAAGATAATTTAGGGGAGGAAAATGTTACCTCAGAGAGCATAAAAATTAATATATATGATGTCATTATTTAAGTTGTAGATATAGCTGCGAGTGTGTGGCATACATAATTCATTTAAAATGACAAAACTCTCAGTATTGAAAATACTAATATCATACTGCTTTCAGAAATGAATTTTATTCACTACCTAATTCCTGTCATTACAAACTAAACCTCTTAGGCACATATAAAATACACGGACAAGCTGAAATATAGAGAAGACTAAAACATTTGAACTGTGGCTACTAAACCTAATTCTTGAGAGAGTGGACGCTTTAGATTAGAGAACACAGGGAAAGCTCACTTCACAGGCCAGCGTGACATTGAGAAACCGCTAATTTGCTACGGTTTACTATGGTGCTTGCAAATAAAACAAAACTACACTCCATTGAACCGTAACCGTGGCGTATTTGCAAACCGGCGGTCAATATTTGTATAGCTGTACCTTGCTACACAACTATCGACAAGCTAAATATCGAAATTTAATTCAACGAATTCTATTTCTTTGAAGTAAAGAAAGAGCAACGAAGAGTAGGGACAAGAAATTGGTTTTAAAACCGAGTTGTGGCAATAAAGAATTAACGCTATAATCGAAAGTTACGAAGAGAACGATGCACTCGTGATGTATCTCTGTCGGTCCTGGTGCTGTAGTGGTAGCCATACTTGCTCCTAAACCCAAGATCGTGGGTTCAAAGCCAACCAGGATCGACGGATTTTTTTCCATGTAAAAATCCTAAGTATGGCTTCCTTCAGAAGGAAAGTAAAGTCGTTGGTTCAATGTCTTACATTTACGGCATGAAAAAGAACCTCAAGCCTGAAAGATCAGACCTCTGAGCAAAACGTGTGGGCCGTTTCACGCCTTGAATTGAATGGCAGACTGATGAACTGAGATGTTAAAGAGCGTCCATAAATAAACTAAATCAATCAATAGTGTGTTTTACTTTATACAGAGCGCGAAAAAAAAAAAAAAAAACTGCACAAAGCGTTTACTAGTTGAAAGGAAGTGGAAATATAGACATCTCAAGATACTGCAGAAGCCAACTCCAAAACTACAAACGTGTTCACGGGTGGTCAAAAGAAAAAACACAGTAGCTTCCGTTAAACAAAAAATTTATTCTGTCAAATACTTGGGCAGTTAATATTCAAGTACAATAATCGTTCGTAAAACTTATCTATTGCAATTCTCAAAACGCCTTATCACTTTCAAAAGACCTTTACAGCGAGTGACTTGTGATTAGACAATGGGTTATGACTGGACCTCCGCCAATAACATTAGTTCCAATGACTAGCTATGAACACACGTCACATCGCAACATACCTACGACGTTAATTCACCTCACCTTCAAAATACTTCGTGTCAAGCCCCCCTTTCTAGTCATAAGGTCTTTAAATATATTTTTTCCGTACTTTCGCACATATTTAAAAATTATTGAGGGACTTCCTTTTAAATTTACCATGTGCACAATATTATGTTATTACATTTTGTTATATAATTATTATATAGATATTTAAATATAATTTGGAGAAATAATGCAGCAAAAAGAACATTTTCTGGCACCAGTACAGTTTTTTTTTTTCAGCAGCAAACCAGTGACTTTTACGCGTTTATAATATTCTTATTAAAATTACAACATTATTATAAATGTGGACTTTAATACGCAAATGAGCACATTTATTTTCAATATCATTGCTAGAGAGGGGAAAATGTACACATGACTTAAATCCTTAAATCACAGATAATGGCAAGAAGAAAGTATGTTCCAGTTTAAATGTAACTTAGAAAAAAACAAAATTTTTTATATCTTACATTCAGCATAATTTTGTTTCCTAATTTTCTTCCATTTTCGGTTTACTTATATTAATACGAATTCTTTTTAATGCTAAGACAATATATGTTTTTAATGGAACTTCTGCTTTGATTTAGGAGCTATAAATGGAGGAAAAGAATAGAAACATGTTGTCTCGCTTATTCCTTCTAGAAAGTTTTCCCCTATCTTCACATTATACTTTTCTATCCTGTAAAACTTCTATATATTTTAATTTAAAAACGTCAGAAATATAATATTTTATTATTTCTTTCCATTTATACTGTTTATATAATCTGAGCATAGACAGTAACGCTGGTTCTTTAGCACTGTAAATACATTACCATACAATAAATACCTATATTGCAAAGAGCCGCGCTGTACCGTACAAGACAATTTGAAACGAGGTGCAACCTGATTGCTGAAAATTTGGGGGGGGGGAATATTTGTTTTATATAACTAAAAGAGGCAAACATTTTATGCTGTTGCATAATCTTAACTATGTAAATTAGCAAATATTCAAATATGTTTTCTATTCATTCAAAAACATAACTTTTAAAGGAAATCAGTTTACTTTCATGTTTCGGCATATATTTTTAGACATCCTTTCTCTAATAAAAAGCAATACTAAATTGCGAAATACAACATGAATAGAGGATTTTAGGTGGAATATGAGCATAACCGTCCAACTATGCTGTCTTTGAAGAGTAGCCCATTAGCTTATGTGCGGTCTTCTCATTATTTTTTACGCACTGCATACTCCATATCTATTATTTTCACTGATGCTTTTCAACCATGCTCTATTGACTCCACTCTGTTTAATGTACTACTTTTTCCTGTTCTTGAAATTCGCAAACGAGTTTTGTATAGATAGAACACAGGGTTCATTCAGTGTTTATTAACAATTTATAGCAGCTAACAAGAGCAATTATTTGTCAATGTAGGAAGTTACTGAAGTAATTATTGTCTTGCCTTATAGAAGCAAGATCGCGGTTTGAATCCCGGCCAGACGTAAAAATGTAAGTATGGATTCCTTAGGAAGGGAAGTAAAGCCATCCCTCGTTCAACTACGGAACTTAAGAAAGAAGAGGCCTTTGAGCAAAATTTTATTGACCGTTTCACGCCCCGAATTGAGGGCCTGAGATGTTAAAGAGCGTTCGTAAATAAACCATATAAATAAAAATGAACAAACAATTATTTTTATGAATTAGTTGTGATAAATACATTAAAGTTAAAATTTTTGTATTTCTCATTTAAAAATAAAGAGCTACTACTCTAATAAAATAAGCGAAACAATTAAAATGAAAGTATTTTGTTATCTTTGTATTTATAAAATCTTTAGTTTGCCTAAATATTTTTTTCGCGATTTTACAAGAATTCTAAATAATGTTGTAAAAAGTGTCTGCTATGAAGGTTGCCACGGTATACTTACAGAAACCTCGAATACGTGACTTAGTACAGACCACTTACAATTTCCACGTTCTCATTAACGGGACATCATAGGCGCGCAAGATAAATGTTTGCAAATTGTTGATTAGCAGCTTTTCTACAAACCGGTAATAAATTTTTTACAAATTTTCTTAATACAACGAGATTTTACTCGCATCTTCCACAGAAAAGGTTCCAATACAGGATGTGAAAAGTCAATGGTCATATTTGCACACAGCTTTTGTTAACTGGATTTCAGAAGTTAATACTTGAGGGAAAAGTGTAAAGAACAAAATGAAACGCAGCAGGTTTAAGTTTTATGAACGATTTCTTTACTTTAATTTCAACTACTTAATTACGGCATAGGTATGTCCTTCTTAGGCTATATATACCCTCGTACTTTTGTAGCACTTATACCAGTATATCGGGGAGCTATTTTCTCTGGGCGCCCATAGAGTACACATGCACAATCCTATGTCAGAGCTGTCTCAATATCACAAACACAAAAGACGTAGGTATACACACACAGATAGATGCAATGAAGACGATGAAAGGGAAGGTGAATCAGTGGGAGAGAAATATATATATATATATATATATATATATATATATATATATGCTCATTCTTAAAATGTAGCCGAAGAAAACTTCGGCAGCAGTATTTGAATTTAGGACCTCCCGATGAGACCCCAGTAGCCGCTTACGCATATATTTAACAGAATGACTTATATGCTTAAAATAAGCTATACTGTTTTCAATCCTCTTGACATCCATAAATAATTTATAACTTTGGAGTTAACACCCGCTGTACGAGACCATTTGTTAATAATATTGTGATGCCTCTTCTATTCCTAACATCTTTGTACACATGTTTTTCGTGCCCTGACAAAGTGAAACCAGATACATCATGATTACCTTGTTCCTTCAGCATCGCTGGAGTTTTAAAATTATGTATGCAGTGTTAGAGTGATCTGAGAGAGCGTGTATTACATTTGGTTTAACAAAATTAAATTCATAATATACATTTTTTAAATAAGGGACATTTAATATTTTAGGTTTTTACACTGCCTAACCGGCGAAAAAATTAAGGTACTATTTCCTACCTCCACCATACTTAACACCCTGAGAACAGTTATAAGTCTATATGACCGTTAAGTAAACTTACGTATTATGTGATTGTGTTCTTAACTTTGCCTACCAACTATACACGACAAAATATTGCACCAACCATGTCTGTCAACTTTCCCATAGACCTCGGTCTCTGGGACTTTTCTCCAGATCTTAAACCGTGACGACGATGATCCCTGTAAACTGTTTTCAGGCCTTTTGGAGAGGAATAAAGAACCAATGGGCTAACAAAACTTTTTCTTTTGTTTTTAAATATTGAAATGGAGGAGTTAATCGCTTGATGCGAGTATCCTTTCTCTCAACTTTCCCTGTTTACTCGAACGAGACAGTCAAGCAGAACTTGAAATGCTGAGGTGTGATTAACTTGGCTCCACAACTCTATGCATCTGAATACCAATTTCTTACCATTTGCAAGCAGAGAGGGGTGTCTCCGATGATTTCTTGAGAGTACTCCTAAGTGGAAATCAAATAAAAAAAATATTGAATTTTTAGAAATACAGGATGTTTAAGAAAAGCTTCGTGATTATAAGCATGTATAGTGTCGCTCTCGATAGCCATATTTACATGAAACTATTGGCAATAAATATCAAGTAAAATATTTAGTGCTTACTTGACAGTCATTCAATGTGAGCTGCATGTGTCATGCTGTAGAAACATAGGCAATATTCCTACTAACGCCGGAGGCGATCCAACGTATCTACTGGGATGGACTCAACGGCAAGTTTCAAAGACATTTAGTCTTTTTGAAGGGTCATCGGTTTTCAACTTATTGCCTAATTTCAATTTGTAACGGTGAAACCTCAGAGAGTACATATCCTCTTGGACAATGTGGATTTAGGAATGTTCAACTGCAGGCTTGCTCTAAGCACAGACTTCTTAGGACTAGGTACAAACGTCTCCCACATGCACACGTTCTACAATTTGCGGACTGACAGATTGTTTTCCTGATCACATTTGTTATCGCTTTTCCACGAAATGTCTATACCACTTCACAATCGTCTTGTCACTAGGTGCCGGTTGTTCCAAACTGCGTCTGAAGGCCTAAGCTCTGTCCTATAGTAATACAAAACACTTAAAACTGCATTTCTGTGGGATCACTGAACTTTGAAATATATACATTCATGCAATTTGTTTCAGAGATGGCGATATATATATTGTTTAACGTCCGTTTTCACTGCTGAAGTATCAAAGGGGTTGGACATTGATTCATAAAATGATATATTAATTATGAAAGGAAAAAATTAAGGAATTTTAGGATACCTCCCCGGTATTTACCATTTATGAGGACTGAGGAAAGCCTGGAGAGAGAGAGAGAGAGAGAGAGAGAGGTAGGTCCTGGCGAGAATCGAACTCTACATCTGCGCTCACGAGTCCGTGCTTTAACAACCTCGGCCACTCGTGATGGCACAAGCGAAAGAGTAATAACCAATACAAACTGGTATTTTATGCTGCCATCTATTGATTCCGTAGGCAATTACACATTCCGCGTTATTCAAAACAGTAATTCTTTGAGCAGTTCTTTCTGATGGCATCGATATAAAGTTCTTAGTTTACATAGTTATTATACCTTTATAAACACGGAGTGATTCTGTAGATAGACTGCATATACGAAGTCTAAATTTAAGGTAGTTTTTCTTTTCTTCTAAAATGTTTTGTAATTTACTATGCGCTTTCATTGCGCACTCTCAGTGATTTCAAGAACTGACTTGTACTAAACTTTGCTCACCTAAGCTTCGTTAGAGCTAAACGAGAACCTCAAAGATACTGTTTGTGTTTGCTGTTGCAAACTTTCAATAAACGCTTTACATCCAGTGAAACAGCGACAATAGAGCAGGGATCAAATCACACAGAAGTCATATACAATTCACCACCTGTTAATAACCATTTCTAGAGGTGACACCATTTGTGTTTCGCTCCCGTTTGGCACACTTGCCTTTTAACTATTTGCATAAATGGCAGTTCCTTCAGTCAAAACGGGTCTGCCTCTGCATTAAACATGCGTATGCTAATCAGGCGAACTCTAACAGGTTATTATCTTACCCAACATAATGCCAGGCAGCAAAACATAGGTAAAGAACCTGTCTTGCGTCCAAACGCTTAAACTTGGGCCTTTAAAAGCTGAAGCTTGTTTAGAAAAGCTGCGGCAAAACAAATTAGGGGATAGTGTAGTATCAAATACCTTGACCTTGCCCTTGCCCCTTCCTGCAACACGTATTTTGTTTCGTGAATTTCCCATGGAGGAAAAGAATGGCAGAAACTGAAAATAAACGGTTGGTTTCCATTTTACAGCTAACGACCAGCTCAGCTAAGTTTGTGTGCATTCTTGCTCTGCTAGGAACCTTACCTTCCTCCAGAATCTTCGAGATTTTCCTTCTTTCTCTTGCCGCTAGGTAGTATCATGCTTTCCACTCCTTTTATTTACCTTACTTGTCATCACATAGCAATCGGCTCTGGTCTTTGGTATAAGTAATTACGCTTGCTCGAGGCTACCGTCTGGCTGGTGAGAACACGTTTAATCACTCTGCTACGATAACCTTCAACAAGGCCAACTATAAAATTCTTATTTAAAAGGTGGTTAATTTAGAGTCTGACTAATTTTCTGTCATCAACGCAATGAATTGGGTAACAAAATTTATTTACTGTACGTATATATATTTTCACCGTCTTGCAGTTAAGTTTTGATTTAAGTAATTGTGTGTAGGCTTTTAGCCTGGTTTTCTCATATACTCCATAGTGAAGCTGTTTTCTTAACGAATTCTACTATGGTTTGGATAAATGGATAGGATTTGTAAGAGAATTTTGCATGTCAAATACACGTTGCTAAGACAGTAACTGTGTTGAGTAGTTTATATTAACTGTAATGTAAGAAATATTTTAATTAATGGTTAATTCATTTGTTAAATAAAACACAAAATTTAATGCATATTTTGGAATAATGAATATTTGATTTATATGCAAATTATTTATCTTGAAGAAGTTGATGTATTATATTACATTGTTATACATTTTGTGATTTTAAATTATATGAGTATATCAAATATATTCCGTATTTGGATTCCTCTGATGTACTTGTGCTTAAAATAAGATTACAAGAATCATCCACAGTCTTTGCATTGGATTCCTTGGATAGTTCCTTATCCAGTAAACCGCTAGTTCAACGGCATTGGTGACAAGCGAGTGTGGTAGCACAGCATTGTTACGATTCATAGATGGATTCTTTATAACATTTACTGGCATTATTTTTTTTTTTTTTTTTTTTTTTGCTCTAATTCTCTCAGTATGAACGATTGACCATTAATGTCGTGCTTCAGGCATTTGTTCAAAGTAAGTCGATTATAAATTGTGGCTATGTCCAAAACATAACTCCATCACTACTGCACAGGAGAAAAAATTGTCAAAAGACTGCAAAAATTCTGATTCTCTAAAAAAGGTCATGCTATTTTTTTGCCGGAAAAGTCCTCGCTTCTGTTCAGTTTATATATAGGACTACCTGGAAAGTGAAACACTGACCACAGCGTAATAAATTATATGAAGGTCTCTTCCAAGATAATGCGCGCGCTCACAAGTCCCTGGTTGCAAAGTAGAGCATTGGTGTGTACTGAAAGACAATTTCTTTAGACTTGTTACTAAATAAATCGCCTTTCTGATTTTCTTTAAGTTACAAGTACCTGTAATTTCAAGATAAACTTTAACGACCCGATCATTTCTGCTATAAATACTATTGCAATTAATTTTAGAAGTATACGTATAAATGCAAAAATACTGTTAAGACAAGTTTCTCTATGTAATTGACAGAGGATTCACAGTTAATTATCAAAATATTCTTTTGTCTGACATTGCTGCTTTATACACTGAGGAAGAAGTTACCGGTGAGTATTTATCCAGAGAAACTGTTTAGTAATGACATTCTAGGGGGTCATGCAGTTTCACAATTAAATAAGCGACACAAAGTCAGAAGTTTTGAATATCCGGTGTTCTTAATCAGCACAACTTGCGTTTTAGTGGCAACTAAATAATTTCCTTCACTTGTAGAAGAATAATCTTCTTTATCATTCGCATGAGTTGAGGAATGGCCAAAGTTTGCAGTTTTTTAATGCTGTTTATCTTCCTGGTGGTGTAGTGGTAACCACGCTTGCTTCGTAAACCCCAGATGGCGGGTTCAATACCGGCCAGGATCGATTTTATTGGGCGTAAAAAGTCTAAGTATGGTTTCTTTCGGAAGGGAAGTAAAGCCGTGGGTCCTATGTCGTAGATTTACGGCACGTAAATCGGCCGTTCAGGCCCTGAATTGAATGGGACGCTGATAACCTGGTATGTTAAAGAGAGTCCGTAAATAAAACAAACTAACAACAATTGATACTGTTAACCTGCTGAAATGACAGGTGTATGAAACTGATTTGAGAGCAATTAAATATGCTGAATGTCTTTTCTGCCACGTGGACCATGCAAGTAAAAATGCACTAAGTATGAATAAAATGTATTATAGATTTCGCTGCTTTTTAACACAAATGCAGCTGTGTATGTTCAATAGGCTCCACATAGTTTATTCATTCGAAATATTGAAGTCGCAATATTTTTAAAGAAATGTTAAAATTCAGCTACCTGAAATTTGTGCAAGAGTATGTTTGTTGCAACTAAAAGCATCATTAAACGAGTAGGCTGCCTCTGCAATATAGTACTTAGTTTGTTTCCAATATACAGACAGCGTATTGTTTTGATATCTGCTGTAGCAGAACCATGCTTTCAGCTTGGCCGATGGCTCGATTGGTGCCAGTTGACTGTTACAAATTCTGATGCTTTTCGGGAACAGAAAGGAAACTATTTTAAACGAGACATTGCTGGCGACAGCGAAATCCCTTTGAATGTAACGACAATGACTAACACAATAATAATAAAACATGTAAAGTTATGTAATACGATGTAAAGTATGTATTATGCCAAATATTTAAAAATGTGTAAAATCAAATTTATGAGAAACATGCTTACTTGCATATATCGTAAACCTTTACATTTCTTCAAGCAAAAATATGTAATTACATAAAAAATGGATTTACAGCTTATTAATGTCACTATTCAGAATCGCCGATATATACATTTCGGAATATGCGTTGCAGGAGCTGAAAAATTCAACTATATTTTAGGTACAAACAAAATATATTAATGTCAAAAGAGAATCGTAAAACATCTAGAGATGGACTGACTCATTAAAAAAACGTGCCTAAATATTACGCTTGCCGTCAATAAAGTCTTCCCACTTTCTTTTAATTCGCTTGTAGCTGCTTGCTGTCAGTGTGTATTATACCAGGGTCAAAGTTCAGCAAGCACTAACAATAAACGAGTATAAGTACGATTTATTGCATGTCCAGCAAAGTTGTACGTTTCTTGAACATCATCAAAACTGTATCTACCACCACCAATCATTTTAGCTCTTTTGGATAACTGTTTGAGTAATTCGTGTATTATTCCAATGTAAAATGTTTACAAACCTAGTCTTTCCTTGATACGGAAGATTTACACTACCATTATAGCCTACTTTTCTGTTCATTCAACAGATTCAGCCAAGATATCTTGCTGATAGAAGTTTTGTCTGTACTGGGATGCTTTTATATTCAATGGACTGTTTCACATCTAAATCTCCTGTTTGATAATGCTCGCGTGTATCTGAAATATAGCACTGGTCTCTAAAATATCTCTATCTCTCTCTCTCTTATTTTTTCCACCTGGGTATATGTAATATAATTAAAATATATTTCAGTTTTACTCTATCGGGCTAGGCTTTTAAACAAAATCACACCAAATGTAATAATGTACTTATATTTTTGATGAAATATTACGTTTTAAGACACATAGCTGAGACAAAACTGTTTTTGTAGGTTAAACATTCATGTATATATTGAAAAAAGAGAGTTGTGTGTTATTAATTATGAATTTCCAAACTTTTTTCACTATTAGGGAGAAGAAAAGTTCCATTCCCCCCCCCCCCCGAAGTTCTGATATGTCCTTCTCTAGTGTCCCTTTCAAATACCAACAGTATCGGCCACCATTTACGCATCCTAATGACCTTTCTATTATTTTAATGTCTTTATGAAACCGCTCGCCTTGTTCTTCATTCATTGCACTAAGATTCGCAGAGAAGAAATCAATATGGATATTGAGAAAATGCACTTTAATACTTATTCTGCACCATAGATTTCTAAAATGTTGTAACATTCCTCCAAAATTTCTTTATGGTTCTCAGATTTTCTGTTGCCAAGAAAGTTTTCTGCCACTTTTTTGTATGCCAACCATGTTGATTTTTCTACCTCAAATATCGACTGAGGAAAGATCTCATCCTGCATAAAAGCTGGGGTCCATCGAAAACATCTGCTGCTATCTTTGCTTCAGCTTTCTGTGGAAACTTTGTAACAAGAAAGTTGAAACAATCACTTATTCAGAGCAGTAACAAATTATTCATCAAGTGGTGGAAGAAGGATATTAGGAAACACTTCACATTGAAAAAATGTGAACTAAAATTGCTCTTTTGTGACCAATTTTTTCTGGTCCAATGCTGTGACTTAGCTATGCTGTTTCATTCACAAACGCAAACATTTATTACTTTGTTTAAATCTCTCAGAAAATTTATTTTATGTATCTGCTCAATGAACAAATAATACAAAATGTTATTTTCTATGATACTGGTTTCTGAAAAACTGTAGCTAGATGAAACAAAACTAAGGCTGGTTTGAGAGATTTCATCAGAAAATATGAAGTTTTCATTCAGCAAAAATTGCGTAGACTAGTGTAATCTGTAATTTTGGGCAACTCCAAATTAACGACTCTGTAGAAGTTACTTGCATCCCAAGAATGATTCCTCCAGCTTTTCCCATTTTTGAGCAGGTATTCACTAAGGTTACAACTTTGCTTATTTGTTATATATGATATGCTTTCATTTAACACAGTTTTTATTTTGTATACATGTACGAGAATGGTGAGGTTAAATACTTTAACAAAGAGTTTAATCTCGACAAGATATTCCAATCTGTACAATTTAAAATACATCTGTAACAAAACACTTGTACGAACAACTGGAAACTTGGTGATCATTTATGACAAGTTTTGGTTTAAAGTAGGCAAAATATTTTACATACTACCGGCATGTATAGGGATGGAGAGCAACTTTTTCAAATTATATTCATATAAAATATTCTTCAACCCTGATATATCACATCTTCGAACTCTCTTAACTAGAAAATCTGGAAGTATACACTACAAATAACAAGAGGATGCACCTTTTGACGATATAGAATAAGAAGATGATGCAGATAACATTTGGAAAACATGCTCCAAAAGCTTACAGAGAAAACACTATATGCATACATTTTTCGTCTCTTCTGGTAAATGCACAAAATGAGAGATTTTGTCATTGTTTAAAAAATAAAAAATGGACATTCCTGCTCATTACTTTTATTGAGGATATGGAAGTACATCCGCCGAAGTGCGGAAACAACTGCTGTAAAAACCGATCGTGTGAACCAGCAAAGTCAAGAGGTCTTGAGAAAGACTGCAACTAACTGGATCATGACGTGGATATAACCTGAATTCTTTCACAACCGCTCAAGCGCGATAGACACTTTGTGGCTATTCCGAACTTTCTTCATAGACTTTTTCATTTTATGCCGCGTTCGAAGACAACGCTCATTTCCCTCAGTAACTTGCTTCAAATGTGATCAGTTTTAACCATTACTGTGGTCAACGTTAGTTCTTCCATTGCAAGCAAGATTATTCAGATTTATACGAAATATTGAAATCTCACACGTCTTATTGGCTTTAGAACTTTGGAGGGGGGAAGTTTTACAACACAGTTAGTAGATTTCAAATAGTAGTTAGCTTATGTCCATTATTTATTCAACTTATTTCGGGAGAAATTCAAATTTCCTGACATTAACTGTCGGACATTCATTTGGTAAGCGATTAAACGTTTATCTTAGTATCTCTGAAATGTGTAACTAAGGATATATATATATATATATATATATATATATATATAGCCCAAAATAATTAAGAGGATCGGAGGTGATATCTAAACGCGTGTAGGCTCTGTGCTAGTCTAGCTGCAATGAGTCGGCCTAAAGCATCCCAGACGTGCTGAATTGGTTTAAAGTCTGGAGAGCTGCTAAAACACATCTTGTCTGATGCCCTATTATTTTCAGCTGATAATATATTGATTGTCGGTAGGTATCCTACAGTCTTTTATAAAATGTTGCCGTCTCGGCCTAATGCAAATAGTTGAATGAAAATGAAACGCAAAGCTCTTCGAAAAGACGTGAACATTTGACACGTTGATCAATTTCAAGCTTGGAAAGTGACTTCCAGTCCACTTACCTTAAGTTTACTCAAACGAAAAGCATCCATAGCGCTTGCATAGCAGACCAGATTTAAGTATATTTCTACTAACGCTACCGGCAACTTTTCTCTTCGCGTAGGAATGTTCTAGAGCAGCATTTCTCAACCCATGTGTCCCGACCCACTAGTGGATCTTGAGTAGACTTTAGATGGGTCGCAAAGTCTCTGGATGGGGAAAAGGATTCACAAAAACTTGTTTCATTAACCTTCTAATTTATGCTTAATTAGAGCAATTTAATTTTTGCAATAACATATTTACAGTTTTTAATAGAATGTAGTAATTTAACTTATGAGCTCTGTGAAAGTGGGCCCCGTACTTTAAAAGGTTGACAGCCTCCTCCTTTTCGCTGGAGATCACGAGTCGAATTTTCAATCTCGGATGTCAAGCAGTGCCTCTGTAACTTTCATTGCAATAGCTTAGAAGAAAATTGCATATAGAAAGAGTATTGAAGTACAAGCATTTATGTTAAGATTCATAAATTCTTCCCGTGGCGTTCGAATAAAATTGAGAGATACTCAAGTGTTACGCTTAGAAAACTACACCCTTTTAGTACGAAGTTAATGTCTCTCTCTTCTAGACGGTTTCTCTATACAATAGGCACCGGTGCCATCTTGCAATGTCGAGCGATCTTTCTTTGTATAATGTCAACATAAAAGACAGTACATGACACCAGAATGTTTGGAAAAGTATTTGCTAATTAAATGTGTAATCTTTTACAGGTAACTTAGAGGCTTGTCTCTCAGTACTTATGCCTTTTTCCGATGCTTCTAAAATTTATTGCAATATAATATTTGTAGCACAAAATTACTAGTTAATTGCCCACTATTTTAAATTACAGATACGAATTTTTCAGTCTGACTAGCCGTAACTTACAGAAAATTAAAAAAGATCTAAATGTTTCAATGTGTATAAATTATGCTAACAAAGAAATTAAATATTTGGCGTTACATATTTATCTGCACATTTATGCATTTATTTATTTCTCTATTTCATAGTACATAAAATACCGGCTCTAGTTAAGGCACATTTATATTAATTTTGCTCACATGTTAATGTATATGCTTTTTAATCCCATACCTTACGGGCGTAGTCTTTTATCCTGTTTTCTATGCTTTTCATCAGGAGCATCCCTTATCACTGACTAGCAATCACCAATTACTTATTTTGTTTATTTAAGGACGCTCTTTAGCACGTCATCAGCGTCCCATTCAATTCAGGGCGTGAAACGGCCGATAAATTTTGTTCAGAGACCTCTTTTTTCTAACCTTACTTCTCTTCTGAAGAATTAATTTTTAACCCCGAAAAACCACAATTGCCTCGAAGACCCAAGATCGCGAGTTCAATCCGGGCAGGACCGATGGATTTTTTTCGGATGTAAAAATTCTAAGTATGGCTTCCTTCGGAAGAGAAGTAAAGCAGTGGGTCCCGTGTCGTACATTTGGGGCACGAAAAACAACCTCAAGCCTGAAAAAAGAGGCCTCTAAGCAAAATTTGTCGGCCGTTTCACGCCCTGATATGAATGTCACTGATGCCCTCAGATGTTAAAGAGCGTTCATAAATAAAACAAATCAAAATCGGGAATTTGTAGACACACTTACCACATGGAGATGTTATTTGTATTTTTTGTTTTGCAATGAACCAGCGGTTTTAATTTTGTGTACATCGTTTCTTAACTTGTTGGGGGGGGGGGGAGAAAGAAAAAAAGTTCTGGGTAAACCAGCATACGTTGTGCAGATTAGTATTTAATAAGATTTACACACAAAAGTGTGCTGCTCGAGTCAACTGCCTAACCATCTTTGTGAATGAATATACACTGCTGTGAGAACTGCAAGGAAACAGGTTTGGGCAGCGACGTTCAAAGATATGAAAGAAGGCAGATGAGATAATCAAGGCTTATAATAAAAACATTATTGGTGATTTAGCAGTAATTTCTGCACAGAGCTACCACATCCATTTACATATTTACACGGAAGTTGCGTATTTTAGCAGTAATTTATTATTTACTACTGTGAATGTTGAAGCGCTCTGGAATATAATTCAACATGCACAAAGCCATGCGTTTACTACATTAAAAAAAATACAAGAACTCAATTTCTAAATGAAAGGCACTGCAAGTACAGAAGTATTTAGATCTGCAATGTGCCACAAATCTCGCTGCACTCTTGTACAATGAATGTTTCCAAAAGTATTTAGTCTACCAGATCCTAAAAGTAGAGGGCAACTAATAGTGATAAGTCCAGAAGTTATGCAAAAAGTCTTTTCTATCGGGGTGGATAAATCTATGAATCAGATATAGAAATGAACATGTTTCCGTACATTTGGAGTCGGTAGGTCCAGTTTTTTATTTTGCCTTTTTTCTGCCTATTTTAATTTGTGTTGGTCGTAACTTACCCTAAAAACGCATGAACAAAAAATGAACTCGACCAGAAACCACTGCGCATCTTTTGATCATTCGCCAGAACTATTCAAAAATACTTTACTTTTTCTTGACAATATTTCCATGATGTTCTATTGTAACTAGTTTGAGTCCTTCCGAAATAGCTTATTTTATATATGATCCAATCACTTCAGGAAAATAGAACTTCTTTTTTCCCATTTTGAAAAATGTGCTCTCTAACAAGCGGCCGCCTATGACAGTTGATACCTTGAAAAAGCATTTTGTTGTTGCTTGTAACTAAGAAAATTCAGCTTAAACATTTTAATTATACGATAAAACATGACTCCCTGTTTCTACCTTTAATAAATAGCTCTTTTAACCAAAATAAATGCCTGAACTTCCGAGCTATGGTAATAAAACTTGTGAAAGGAGAACCAGTCAACTAAAAGTGAATGTCATCTTCGTATTTAGGGACAAGAAATTAGTAAGAAACCCTTCTCCAATAAAATTTGGCACTTGGCAAGCAAAAATGGTGGTTATATTTTAATTATGTACCAATAACTTTATATGAATGAATAAAGTAACGCTACAAAAGTGCTACTTTTGAGTACCTTTAAGTTAGAATCGCCCAAGAATGCGAAACATTGCGGACACGCATCAGAAGACAAAATTACGAGCAAGTGTGGAAAGACGCGGCTGAAACTACAAGATACACGCAAACGGCGTCAAGAACCGTGTCTCATACCGTTAGTACGGTAACAATGCACTCCCAGTATTCTTCTCTCACGGTAACACGTATACTGATAAACAGATGCGATACGTGATGCAGCCAGAAACATCAGGGCCATCGTTTTTAAAAATGTCCTTTCGTTCTACAGTACCCAAAATAATTGCTTGTGTTTTTGATGCTGGAACACTTTCAAATAACAATTCACTGTTTTAATACTATACCTTTCGTGCATTAAAATACTTTAAACATTATTTTTAAAGGTACTATTTGCATCATTTTATATACCTAGTTATTCTTAAATGTACTTAAACCAATGTCATAAGTCTGTTTTAAAATTTTTACAAATCTGTTTATAAACTGCAAAACTTTTCAAATAAACATATACAGGTTTTTCTTCTTTTCTTCAAGCCATTTTTTTTTACCAGTTCCGGCCCAGAGATTCATAAAATGTTTCATGTTGCCCATCTATCCAAAATTTAAAAGCCATCTTCAGAGATATGGTATTCAACACCATAATAACTATGTGCAAATGTGAAAAATTAGAAGAAACGTGTCATCTACTCTTCAAGTGTGGCCTTCCCTATGTATGTATGTATGTATGTATGTATGTATGTATGTATGTATGTATGTATGTATGTATGTATGTATGTATGTATGTATGTATGTATGTATGTATGTATGTATGTATGTATGTATGTATGTATGTATGTATGTATGTATGTATGTATGTATGTATGTATGTATGTATGTATGTATGTATGTATGTATGTATGTATGTATGTATGTATGTATGTATGTATGTATGTATGTATGTATGTATGTATGTATGTATGTATGTATGTATGTATGTATGTATGTATGTATGTATGTATGTATGTATGTATGTATGTATGTATGTATGTATGTATGTATGTATGTATGTATGTATGTATGTATGTATGTATGTATGTATGTATGTATGTATGTATGTATGTATGTATGTATGTATGTATGTATGTATGTATGTATGTATGTATGTATGTATGTATGTATGTATGTATGTATGTATGTATGTATGTATGTATGTATGTATGTATGTATGTATGTATGTATGTATGTATGTATGTATGTATGTATGTATGTATGTATGTATGTATGTATGTATGTATGTATGTATGTATGTATGTATGTATGTATGTATGTATGTATGTATGTATGTATGTATGTATGTATGTATGTATGTATGTATGTATGTATGTATGTATGTATGTATGTATGTATGTATGTATGTATGTATGTATGTATGTATGTATGTATGTATGTATGTATGTATGTATGTATGTATGTATGTATGTATGTATGTATGTATGTATGTATGTATGTATGTATGTATGTATGTATGTATGTATGTATGTATGTATGTATGTATGTATGTATGTATGTATGTATGTATGTATGTATGTATGTATGTATGTATGTATGTATGTATGTATGTATGTATGTATGTATGTATGTATGTATGTATGTATGTATGTATGTATGTATGTATGTATGTATGTATGTATGTATGTATGTATGTATGTATGTATGTATGTATGTATGTATGTATGTATGTATGTATGTATGTATGTATGTATGTATGTATGTATGTATGTATGTATGTATGTATGTATGTATGTATGTATGTATGTATGTATGTATGTATGTATGTATGTATGTATGTATGTATGTATGTATGTATGTATGTATGTATGTATGTATGTATGTATGTATGTATGTATGTATGTATGTATGTATGTATGTATGTATGTATGTATGTATGTATGTATGTATGTATGTATGTATGTATGTATGTATGTATGTATGTATGTATGTATGTATGTATGTATGTATGTATGTATGTATGTATGTATGTATGTATGTATGTATGTATGTATGTATGTATGTATGTATGTATGTATGTATGTATGTATGTATGTATGTATGTATGTATGTATGTATGTATGTATGTATGTATGTATGTATGTATGTATGTATGTATGTATGTATGTATGTATGTATGTATGTATGTATGTATGTATGTATGTATGTATGTATGTATGTATGTATGTATGTATGTATGTATGTATGTATGTATGTATGTATGTATGTATGTATGTATGTATGTATGTATGTATGTATGTATGTATGTATGTATGTATGTATGTATGTATGTATGTATGTATGTATGTATGTATGTATGTATGTATGTATGTATGTATGTATGTATGTATGTATGTATGTATGTATGTATGTATGTATGTATGTATGTATGTATGTATGTATGTATGTATGTATGTATGTATGTATGTATGTATGTATGTATGTATGTATGTATGTATGTATGTATGTATGTATGTATGTATGTATGTATGTATGTATGTATGTATGTATGTATGTATGTATGTATGTATGTATGTATGTATGTATGTATGTATGTATGTATGTATGTATGTATGTATGTATGTATGTATGTATGTATGTATGTATGTATGTATGTATGTATGTATGTATGTATGTATGTATGTATGTATGTATGTATGTATGTATGTATGTATGTATGTATGTATGTATGTATGTATGTATGTATGTATGTATGTATGTATGTATGTATGTATGTATGTATGTATGTATGTATGTATGTATGTATGTATGTATGTATGTATGTATGTATGTATGTATGTATGTATGTATGTATGTATGTATGTATGTATGTATGTATGTATGTATGTATGTATGTATGTATGTATGTATGTATGTATGTATGTATGTATGTATGTATGTATGTATGTATGTATGTATGTATGTATGTATGTATGTATGTATGTATGTATGTACGTATGTATGTACGTATGTATGTATGTACGTATGTATGTACGTACGTATGTATGTATGTAAATTAAGAGTAATTATAAAAACAGAAAAGGATAAAACACTAAGAGAAAGCCACACTTGTAATCGCTATATTTCCAACCACTGGAGTTCTTCAATAAATGTCCTATATATATTACTGGACATTTTCAACGTTGTAATGTAAATTACACCAAACCACTGGCTGGTGATTTCATAAATATTGCTATTCTACAGCATTTGAAAAATGATAACTCATCTTTATAAAACACTGTAAACAAAAACATGTAAATATTTTATATTACCGTTACCATTCTGTAACAGTGTAAAACTATAAGTCCTAATATACAGTAAGGTGGAACAGGGCTCTATTGTACTTATAGATTAAATTCTTGCCTTGTATCATAATTCTGTTTTGATCTGACAGTTTATATGCTGACATAAATCTCAAGAATTTTACTTACTGGCTTGTATTCTTTGATATTTTTAGCTTCTAAATGTCCAAATATCACTTCAATGCAGTAATGCCATAACCATATTAACTTCAAATGTGAGCCTTTATCTGTCTTTTTCTTAAAGAGTAATTATTATTGTGTACATGTTTTGAAACGCTGATCTTTATTTATTAAATTAAGATTAACATATTCCAACCTAAATTACTGAAAATATTAATGCATTTTATTATTTACAATTCTGAGAGAAAGTTAAACATTTAGTATTTAATATAATAGAAAAAGTACATTCTTTAATGATATTATTTGGATTATTATATGTTTTACATAATATCTTTATATCATCTGCATATAACAAAGTTGGTAATTTAATAACTTTTAAAACAAATCCTATATTATTTTTCTTTTTCCATGCTCTGGCTGCATTGCCAACATACAAATTAAACAGCAAGTGAACATCCTTGACAAACTCAATTTGGCATAATAGTGTTTTTACTTGTCTGACCATTATTTTTTTATTTTAATATTAGATCTTTCATATAAAGATATAATTTATTCCACCAAATGTAATAGTATTCCTATTCCTTAAGGGTCTCCCCATTACATGAATCTATTTACTGTGTTAAAAGCTATAGTATCATCAATAATAGAAAATATGTTGGTTTGTTTTTTTCTAGTATATGGTCTATAAAATATATTGTCAATGGAACCTTTCTTAAATTCAATTCATTTTTTATTCAATAACTAGTCACTTTATATATGATAAACATGAAAAATAAAGTAACTTTTGGAATAATGTAGTGGAAATAATAACTAGAGAGGCAGAATATGATAATATGCTTTAATAATAGCATAAATATTGCAATCTATTAGTATTATTATTGTTACAATTTAAGTGTGTTTATGAATTTCTGCTTATTCAGTTTATGTTTATATTATATAGAATTTTTCAGTTGCAGAGTTCATATTTTACAATTCCAAATTTATCCCATCTATAAGTTGCTTTTCTATTGTTTGCATTCTTTAATGCCATTTATAATTCTTACATATTTAATATATTTTGTTAATAACATTAGGTTTCATAACAGTTTCTTTCATTTCCTCATTATTACATAATGTTTTATACTATACTTTCTATTGTTTGATTGTTGTATTTTACCTATCTCTCTTTCTGCATTCAAAAATCTTACATGCAGTAGAATGCTTTCAAGGCACATAATGTTGTATGTTTGAGTTATTCCAGCTGGATTATGTAATATTTCACACTTCTCTTTTTACTACTGCAAATTTGTTACCTATTGCTTCTACTTAATTAATAAATATTTCAAATAAGCTCACTTTTCCCCCCTTCAATTAACTTACTAAAATCTTCGTTCCATAATTTTAACTTTTTCCAATTTCTATGTTTATGGCTATGCTTTAAACACTGGTTTTACAATATATTTCAGTTTATTTTATTCAATATTAACTTTGTGTTTAATGTTCATTCTTCTAGGTATTCATCAAATCTCTTATATATTATATTTAAATACAAATTTATAATACACGTCTACCAATAAACAAATTTGTTATTTTTCTTATAGTTATGGTGAACTATAAGGGGAGGAGGCGTAGAAAAGAGAAGAGAATAAAGAATGGATAAGAAGAAAGAAATAAAGTAATAGAAAAAATGCAAAAAAAAATTTGGCCATGAGATTTCTTCTTATTTTAACTTTCCAGTTCTGCATTATGTCAATTAATTTTGAAGTAAAAAATGAAATAACAAACAGCTTCAATTAACCACATAAATGACAATGATGAGGGAGAAAAAGAAAATAGAGAGAAGAATGGAAGTACACCAACAAAAAAAGTTTAAATGATTAGGCAGTGAGAGGTCTCCTACTGCTTAACTTAACGTTTTGGACAACATTAATGATTTTTATAGGGGGGGGGGAGGCCTACAAATGAGCCTGGAGCTTGATTAATTTAACTTTATGAGGAAAATGAAAAATCTCAATAAACCTTATCCTGAACAGAAATATAGCTTATTGTGCATCTCTAAATTAACCTATTACCAGTGCAGTATTTTTCTTGTTAGATCTAGAGCCCAACATTGGTTATACAAATTACAAAAATATTACCATAACAAATAACTGCATTAAGATTATTAACATAATTTTCTTAAAGACTGGGCTTTATATATATACAATTTTCTACAGCATGGACACAAACAACATAATAAAATGACCATTCACAATGAAAAGTCAACAACAGAAACCTTTATTTACTGAGAGTCCTGGCTGTTGTATTCGTAACAATGTTTACTTATGTGGTGGAATGCTTTTGTATTTTGTTGCGTTTGCAAATTTTCATTGTGGATGGTTCTTTAATTTGGTCCTCTTGTTTGGAGTTGTGAGAGCTGTTAAATTCTTCTACTAAAAACTACACGACGGACATTTCAATTACCTCAGTTACCGTCACGGGTGACCGAGGTCGTTAAGGCGCGGACTTGTGCGCGGGAGGTCTGGAGTTCGAATCCCACCAGGAGCGTCTTCTCTGACTGGGTTTTTTTTTCCAGGTTTTCCTCAGTCCTCATTAGCGGCAAATGACGAGGAGGTACCCTAAACTTAGGCCTGGAACGCTTCCTTCCTTAAAAAAATATATATATCCTTTTTCAATTTATCATTTCATCGCATGTATCATCAGTGTCCACCGCCTGTGGTGCCTCAGTAGTAAAAACGGGCGTTAAACACTACTCAAAAATTACCTCAGTTATATTGATGTACTGGCCTTCACAAAAAAGTAATAATAATAAACAATTTGCAAAAAACATTAATGTGTGTAGTTTGTTTGAACCTTAATATTTAAGCTATTTTCGATGAAATTTGTTTCCTTTTTTCTTGTTTATCTTCTTTTACTTTAATTTATCTATTTCCACAATTTTTAGAATGCTGAGTCGTTCCACATTCCCTAGAAACAATTATCAAAATACTAAATTATGTGCTTTAGATGTACAAACTTCAATCGCGAATTATCGTTCATAGTAAATAATGATCAGCAAATGACGTACACTGCTATTTCCTGTAAAATTTGGTTCTTTTTAGCAACATGTTTTTTTTTAACATACAAAAGTTCACCTAATAATCATGCTCTATCAGCGAAAACAACCACAAAATTTAATTTAATTATAACAAAGATATAAACTTATGGATAAATAGCTTCAGGGCAGCCACCACTCACGTAGCGAAAGCATACGGAAATTAACGAAACTACACGAACCACTAAAGAATACCGCACCAAGCAAGGTAGCTGCCCGCTAGAGACAAGGGAATAATTTCCCGCGAAGTTTTCACTATTTTGAACTGGATTAAGAAACTAGAAAGGCAATAAGTTGAACCCCAGCAACCCCACTAAAAATGAGATATATAAAAATATAAACAGGTATAGCAGCAGTATGACGTAGCTGTTAAAGCGACACGAAATCTAATAAAACAAAAATGTCTTTCAGAAGCCATACCCTGGATATATGTATCCTTCCGTACTCTAAGACTGATTTAAAACGTTCTGGACATTTAAGCGGTCTAATCACGTGACGGCGAGACTACAACAAAGTAATATGAGTAAAATAAAAGGAAAAACGCTATATTTACATTTTCAAAATTTATCTTGAATCTTTCCTCATGTTATTGTAACAAAGAAGCGAAAGTATTAAGGGAACCTCCTGTCCTACAGCTGATTTCTGTAGCTCAATTAATATAATATTGTTAGATTTAGCTACTACTGAAAATACTATCTGAATTTGAAGAATTGATTTTTAACACGAGTCTTGTTTTTCTCATTTTTTTCTAAAACATTTAATAAAGTATAAAATTAAAGAAAAAAAGGTTCTGCTTGCTGCGAACTAGTCTCGGGGTTTCTTTAATAAGAACCATTGTAATTAATAATAATTATTATTATTATTATTATTATTATTATTATTATTTTAATCAATTTTAAAACTTTATTTCATCAACTTCTGTTTCCTGCATTCTCTCCTGTAAATCATTTCCTTATTCCACACAGTCACTGCTTCTTACTGTTCCCTTATTATTTTCTTATCAGAACTCCAATTCACCAATATGAAGATTCAATAATTTTACCTCCTCTTTACAAGTCCAATGAATTTTCGGTTTTCAATCAATTTAGTAATATTCTTCTGAACATCTCCCTGTTCTAAACTTTCTAACGTTTGAAAACCAATTTCTGTAACTATTTAATTTGAAAACTGCTTCAAATATTTAGTACTTAGAAACATTTTCCTTTCAATGTTTTATCAGAAATGTTTTTGCTTCCTGCTAGTTGTATGTTTCCATACATTTTTTATCATTACGCAGCATGCAATATATGTATTGTGCTATTCTTACACAAATCTACAAAAAGTAAACGATACGGATTACTGGTTAATTACCACGAATTTCCTCAGAATTTGAACAACCTTATTATTATTTTCTCGTAGAATAATAACTACAACATATGTTTATTATAATTTTAGTATGTACACTTTACTATTTTATTTTTTGTGGTTTTATTCTTCTATGTTCCCGTTTCCCCCCTCTCTTTTCAACTCTATAATTTTTCTCAGAAAAACCATATTGTTGTTATATTGTTAAAGTTGTACTCGTCCTCTGAAGCACAGAAGTACAATTATTTTCCTTCTTTTTCTGCTAAAAGAAAAGCAGAAAATTAAATGGGCAAGAAAAGGATTTGTACAAAAAATGAAAGAAAAAAAAAACCGAACAAGAACGAAGGAATGGAAAGGAGGAGAAGAAGAAAAGAAAAGAAATGAGACAAAAAGTGTGTTTTTTTTTAAAAACTATATGCTGAATAATTGCATTTTGGGGGGCATTTCTAAAGTTATATTGATCTAATGAACAGTTTGTATTCAAATCTAGCAACTCTTGAGTACAGCTATCAGAGAGGAGGGTGCAATGCTTCAAACGACAAATTGCAAGGCACTATAATCAGGACTTTAACAGACTTTGTAACTGTCATATGTTTTGAATTACGAGCAGGACAAGTTGTATAAATGCCTAACTATAGCATTTGGCTCAAATACCTACTTTCCTCGACATAAAAAAAATAATAAAAAAAAACTAATATAACTACTTGGGCGATCGTGGAAAACGACCCTAATCTCCAATGCAACAAACGCTATTAAGTTTTAAGAGCTTACAGTAGTGCAGGATTTTAGAAGCTGACAAAAGCAGCTTTCCTGAATAGTCTTTCCTTTCATCAAGAATTTGACTCTGATGCTATTGGATACACTTTCACACTTCTTTCTAAATGCTAGAGTACTAACAGAAGTTTTTAAGTTTATGAAGTATAATCGTAAAAACAGAAAGTGCACAAAATGGCAAGAATAAATGTAATAACGCAATTAGTTACATATAAATAAATGAAAGGTTAGACTACACATTTCTCTATGAATAAAAGATTAAGTGCCGCATCTGTGCAACAAGATACTCGTTACACCTGGTGAAATGGAGAGAACATGCCTCACTGTAAACCTCTAATTAAATTACATGAAATGTAAGGAAAACTTGGAACCATGCCGTGCTGAAACTGTAATTTCCTACACTTTTATCAAATCACCCTGGGAAGCGCAGACTTGGTTGCATGCTATTAAAAGTAATAGCATGTTTTGGGAGCCAACACTATCCTTGCAGGCACCAAGAGGTATATCCTTATTTACATCCCCTAACATTACATCCACTTGCAAATGTTTATCACTTGCATTCGCTCTATCGTCTTCAATTGTTAACACCACAATGGCGGACATTTGTGGTATAACTTTGTTAACCATTTTCAAAAACACTTAGTACATCCAGACTTTAGACTTTTCTGACTACTAATTAAAGAATCCACTTCTTAAAACATTTCGGGTTCGAATTATATGTTTCATGAATGAAAATAATTATTTTATTTCGCATAAAGTTAACATTGAAATGCCTCCAGATACGCCAAGTAGCCGCCTTTAACGTAAAGGATTTTTTACAAACAGTTCTAATAAATAATATGAAAAGCTCACTAAAAGGTGTTGATTGGGAATTAGCGAGTTAAGTATTGTATAAATATAACAAGTTTAAAAAACTCAATGTTAACGAAAATTTATTTAATCTGTTTTTAATCCCATAGAACGAGGCATTTCACCACCTAAAACTTTCAAAGTTACTGCATCTCAAAATTTTATTTATTCAACATTTACTGCATTCCACATTTTTATTTTAACCTTGTGAATTTAGAATTAAGGATTTTTTACAAACAGTTCTAATAAATAATATGAAAAGCTCACTAAAAGGTGTTGATTGGGAATTAGCGAGTTAAGTATTGTATAAATATAACAAGTTTAAAAAACTCAATGTTAACGAAAATTTATTTAATCTGTTTTTAATCCCATAGAACGAGGCATTTCACCACCTAAAACTTTCAAAGTTACTGCATCTCAAAATTTTATTTATTCAACATTTACTGCATTCCACATTTTTATTTTAACCTTGTGAATTTAGAACAAAGATCGTTAGGTAATTCTAATCCTTTAGAAAACACAAAAAGTGTTTGCCTTGGTCTGCAAATTACTCTTACCAGTGGAGCATTCGATTAAAATCATTTTTCTTTTCAACATTTGTTCCCTTTTAGTTTCGAGTTAGATAATTAATATTAGGGTTGTTTTTCTACAAAATATGGCAGATAGTCAATAAATCAAAGATACGTTCATGCGTTTTCTTGAATACAATTGCAGTCCAGACTGTAAGGTGCACTGTCTTGCAAAAAGAGTACTATGTTTTGCCACATTTCCCTTCCAATGAGGCTTAGTTAATGAAAACACGTTCATTCGCCGTTACCTAGGCCAGTTTACATATTATCGCGTCTTTGTTCCAAATACCGATGCGAAGATATTTCCTACCGATTTCTGCAGGCGAAATTTCTTTGGAATAAGCTAATCAGGGAATTGTCATAATTTTGGTTGAATGTTATTTTGTTTATTTATTCTGTGTTCGGTTTTGTTCACAGTTACAATGCGATCCATGAAGTTAGTCCCTGAAATGCACGTAAGCTTAATTCCAAGATTCTTATAAATCATTACTGCGCATGGTATCGATATTTTCTGGAGCGGCCACTAAAACAGGTTTTCCTTAAATCGTGTAAACATTTTACCACTAAAAATGAACTAAGAGAAAACACATAAATGGTAATTGCTTTCAATTTTGTTTATAGTACAGCTTCTAAAATAACTGTCAATATCACACCTCTTAAGTCTAGCACATTTAATACATAGCTGAGATCTTGAATTAACTGAATGTCAGAAATGCTGCACAGAATACACCTAAAATAAATTATGAAATTAATCAAATAGAAATGATATTGAACACATTAAAAGTCATTTAACTTAGCTTTATTTCAGCACGAATATCATAAAAAACTTAAGTTGAATAGTATATAGATTTAAAACATGCAACTCTTCGCAAAAACACAATTTTTAACTTTTGCGGAAATGCAAAATATTTTAGTAATTTAAGGCATTGCGATATTGCGACACCATAACACTTCTTCTGTATATTTTGGGCTTACGATCTTGAACAGAAACTTGTACCATCATAAAGAAGTATTTCTGTAGAATATTGAGAAGGAATCCTTCATTATGCTTCACTGATCAGAATTTAATTTATGCAGCTTATCTGAACCATAGAATGGAATTGAATCGATACACTCTTGAAATAATATCCAAAAAGTAATGTTTAAAAGTTCACAGGTGTCTCTACTTAAGAATACTTAGTGGTTAGGTCAAACAAATTAATTTTTGAAACTTATATATATATAAGCAACGCGACACATCTGTATCAACTCTTCTCTGATATTCTTCAAGATACAAGGATGGACCTTCTATTGCTTGTTTTTTAGTCTAAAAACTACACACAAAAGCCGTTTATTCATGCACTTTTATTTTTAAAAAAATGTATTTGCTAAAATTGCGTGAATTTGGTATGCAGCAGTTAAAATTATTTTTTTTTTCAATTGACTCATAAAGGAGAAAAACATTTAGGTGGATTATGCTAAGCAATTCATATATCATAACATTATTTTTTTCATTGAACAAGATCATAGTTTATAGGAAAAGTGCACCTATCTCCCATTTGTGATAATTTAACATTTTTTATCAGTATCTTACATTAATACTAGTATTTTTATGCGAATTATATTCAGAAGATATTATTTTAGTGTCAAAGTTTCACTAAAATGTGTTTAATAGTACCTTAGAAAAATAGGATCAAAATATTGAGCAGTTAGAACTGCCTTTCAACTACTGAGTGTTCTTAAAGCATGATGTGAAACAAAATAATGTTTTCTTAGTGTAGAGTTGCAATGCAACATATGAAGCTTCCACAGATATACGGGTTATGTATGGAACATAGTGCATGCATCGGATGAAAACACAAGTGGAACACCTAACAACAAACACACTACTGGAAAAAGTTGCAGTATGATCAGATAGTCGCCAAATGAGAGTCAGTCGCAGGCGGGAGAGAAGGAGAAACAACTGCCTATCGGCAAGTAACGCATAGCCATTGCATGCATTGCAAACTCTGGGTAGCTTACAAGAGAAAAATGTGAATATACCAAACGCCATTAGTAGCTACTGGAAAAGAGACTTCAGCCTATTAACGTGGGATTGTTTAACGGACAGATAAAAGAAAATCTCTGCGATATGGAGAGTAATCATATTATAGATGAAAACAAAGATAGCAAAGGAACGTGCACAATGCACTAAAGTAAGTTTCTACAGTGCAAAGCCAATAACTACAATAAAGATGTACTTAAGGATTGTTGAATGTCCGCTAAAAACGCAAATAAGCCCACATTTGATTTTATAAATCAGAAATAAATAGTCATATTTGAAAGCAATCTAATACTGCATTTTAATTCAAATATATGGGGAAATTAAAGTAATAACGTTAGCCATATTAAATTATTTTGCTTCTCTTTTTATTATCTATGGCCGAATTATTCTACATGTTACCGTTATGAAAAATATCTAAGTGACATATAAATACCTCCACGTGTGTATATGAGAATAGTCATTAATATCCATTTCCATATATAACTAAAATTAAAAAAAAAAAATACAAAAATATTATTTTGTAACAAATATGCATACACAAGAGTGAAATTGGCAATGTCTAGGACTATCCATTACTTTAATATAAAAATATGACGATTAGCTTTCAATAAAAATGACAATTGAATGGGTTATGTAGATGACATCCAAGCTACAAAAGTAAAATGTGGCGAAAAATAGCTCTAAAAATTCAGGGATATTGTAATTTCTGGAGCAATAACAATGCAAGGTGAGAGCAAAATACAAACTGAGCAAAGTTAACCTTTATTGCGTTTCCCATACAGCGCATCGGCTTCATTAATTTCCTAGACAGTACCAGCAGGCAATCAACCAGAATTTCGCTTACTCTCATTCTTCGAGGGTGGTTTGATATGTAAATTGGTTCATATAGTAATAGATGGCAACAGCAACATCTGTATACGTGGCCATGAGTTTGCTTTCTATGAATCAATCTATGGTCACAAGTCAATTTGATATTAATTCATTGGTTGGCAGTTGTTTAAAACATAAAGAGTGAGAGTGAAATATGAATAAGATTGAAAATCGTAATGTTTTTGCCTACTTTGGATGACGCATGCACTTTCTATAAAACAGTTGGACAAACATTGCTATATTTCGAACCGCTTGTGTTCTAAAAGGCAGAAAAATTGTTACAAGAATTACTTTATTTTAAATTTTATTATATATTTTATGTAAATATACAATTAAAATGTTTTGATGAACCCAACAAATGAATTCTCGCTATAAAAATTACCTATATATTTGTAGTTTTGCACCCGCTTATCAATACATAGCTGGAAATAGCTAACTTTCCAGCACAATTTGTAATTTACCTGCAAAAGTCATTTTGGCTTACACGGTCTTCTATACAAATTGATTGAAAATCATACTATCATTTTATAGATATTAAGCTTGTCCAAAAATCTTAAATGACACATTTGTAGGCTGTGGTAGAAATAGGACGTTTCAAGAAAGAATAAAATTAGGGAGACTAGCACAGGTAAAAAAAAAAAAAAAAATTCAATTTAGAGAGAACAAACATAAGTCTCACAATATCGTTCTGTAGGGAACAGAAAAATGGATGGATCAAATTCCAGTGTGTGTTAAGTTATTCACTGTACCGGTACACACGCACGCACGCACGCACGCACGCGCGCGCACGCACACACACACACACACACAAAATCGACAAAACAAACTAAATATTGCAAATAATTGACTTTTTATCCTCCAAATTAATTTTTGTTTCAAATTTCCATAAACCTTTTATGTTTATCCTCCACCCATTTAAAATACTTAAACCGCCATTTTAAAGTCTCTTTACAATTCTTCCTAATTGCCGTTATTTTTTAATTTTTGATGTAGAAATTGCTCTTATTCGTCCAATAACAATCATCCCGTTTACGCAGAAGAAACGTGTGGACGTTGCCTTGGTGCGCAACCATTTGAAATAGAGCATGATTGTAACGATATTTCTGCATAAATTTTTTCGAAAGAAACCGTATGGCAAATCTGCTAAAAGAAACGAGGGTTATTTCGCAATGTCTACTCTAATACCTAAGCTGTTCTGGGTATAGTATAGTGCAACAGGTAGTTTTCTTACATATTTCTAAGGTTTTCCTACAGTAAACATTTTCAGTTTTACAAGACTGTGATGTAAATACTATGTTTGAGCACTTTATTTGTCCCTGACATAAGTATGCAAACATTCAATTTTCGTGTTTTACAGCAGCTAATATATTTATAGCTTTTACAAACCTACACATTTTTTATTTATTTATTTATTTTTTTTTGAACAGGAAAGAGAAAAAAAGAAAAGGTACAACCAACATTTAAATGAATAAGCCAAATCATAGGGGCAATCACTATTTCTGGTATATACGCATTTTAAGATTTTGAAATTTATTAAAAAGTTGTTGATTAGGTTTATTTACGAACGCTCTTTAACATCTCAGGTCATAGGCTCCCAGTCAATTCAGGTCGTGAAATGGCTGATTATTTTGCTCAATTACCTCTTCTTTAAGGCATGCGGTTCTTTTAACGTGCCGCAAATCTACAACATGGGATTCACAGCTTTCCTTCCCTTCCAAAAGAAGTCATATTTAGGATTTTTTCGCCCCAAAAAATTCATCGACCATAGCCGGGATTGAACCCGCGATCTTGGGTCTATGAGGCAAGTATGGTTACCACTAGGCCACCAGATGGACTTAATAAAAAGGTTTAATTACCCAAAGTGAACCAACAATTTTGAAATTTGCGACATTTCCGAATGTGTACTGAAAAGTACTTACGCTTATCTGTTAAAGAATGGTTTCCAGCTTTTTCACAAGTATCTAGAATATAGTGAAGATATTGCAATAAATTAAAATTCCAACATGGTACATTTTTTTCCTCGCGCAAAAATATAAAAAACATATGCAATTTTCTTTACACAGGTATAGTAATATGTTAGTTTGTTTACTTTACTCAGTAGCAGATCGTGACAATAAATTAATCTTTTTAACTTTTAAAACAATGAAAATTGCTGCATACATACGAAAAAGAGACATGTATATAAAAATTCTAAGACGTTCACAAGTGAGTAAACCTTGTGTTAAAAAAATACATTCTAACTTATTATTAAGGAAAGTGCAGTACCTTTGCAATATATTATATTACATATATATATTGTTTGAGATTTGTACTTTGGGATAAGAAATGAAGTGAAATACACAAATTTTGTTTCACATTTGGCACCTTTTCTGAGATTGGTGTATTTATCTTCCAATTTTGATACTTCAGCACCTTTTCCTTTATATTTTGTTAAAAAATTGGGTGGAAAAATAAATAATTTTCACTCTTCTTGAGCAATTGCACAATGTCATTTAGCCTTATTTTGTAGAGCAGAACGAGGTGTATAAAATGATATATAATAAATTTACAGCACTATTAGTTTTTAAGTTTGTTGCTAAATCTGCAAGAGAAAACAAAAATTTCAATTAAAACTATTCGCCAGAATTGTGTTTCTCTGTGCGTGGCGTCCACGCACATTTTAAACAAAGAAAACTTGATTATTGATTGTGTTTGTGTTACTGCAGTCCGAGTACTCTACCATGCATAAAGTTCAGAAGGCAAAGTTGTGTGCGCTTTCTGAAGAATTCAAGAGTCAATTCATGGATGATGCTTTAATTCTTCGAGCTGCCGTCTGCGATGTAGATAATGAGATTGATGAGAAACAACAAAGGGCCAGAATAAACCAGCACATCCAGTACACAAGCACACAAAGAATGTTGAATTCCACAAGTCGTGATATTGCCTTTACTTCAGGATTTGAAAAGATCAGCCATCGACCCATTGTTTAGTTCAATACGGAATTCCAATTCACAAAAGCAACAACCCTGCATTCAAATCATTCGAGATGTATACGCAAAGATAAATACGGATGAGAAACCCCTGGGATAAAATTACAATTATATACATTTGCTACTTGTTCTTCCATGAACGTCGTATACATGTTATCTTGTAAGCTTTGTAAAGCATTTTATATTGGTTTAACTTCTACTGTTGTTTCGCTACGTATGAACAATCATAGACGTTCTGTTAAGACCAAGTCTCCCTTGCCGGTTGCCCAACATGCCTTATCTCACCGTGAGGATTTTGATTATGCTTTTAATCTAACACTTATTGATGCGTTACCTACACAATGCTCTGAAAGTTTACTAAGAGATAGAGAAATGGGAGCTATATTTTTACATTAAGCGCATGTACCACCTGGTTTAAATCTTATGTATTAATTTTTTCCCCCCACACTCTCATTTCTAGTTTCATCTGTTTCCATGCATAACGTTACCTTCGATACTCAATATTTACTTTTATCACCGTCAATTGTCTTCTTGCCATAGGACTCCACGAGTCCGAAATATAGCGATCTCAAGTGTGACTTTATCTTAGTGTTTTATCCTTTTCTACTTTTATAATTACTGTTAATTTGTTACATTATTAATAGTGTTACTTTATTTATATTTTTCTTTTATATTATATATGTGTGTGTTTGCTAGTGTTTCCATATTCTGGTGAAAGGTTGACACCCGAAATATCAACTCGAGAAGTCACTAAATGATTAATGCATGAGGCTATGGCCGGAAGGCATACATTACAAAAAAATCGACCTTGTGGTGACTGATCAAGCACGCTACGTGCTTTTGGTTTTCCAGCAACTGAATGCCATGAACCGCAACCTCGAACCATGTTACATGCATTGCACATGGACTACACGATGTTTGTGCAACTGCCAGAGAGGAATACAATAGGGCAAATGCCTTTAATGCTGTCTGAAGAGGATTCTTGTAAAAGCCTCAAATCGTCAACTTTTGCACCTGGGCTCCATCTATCACAATTTCGTGTCAAAACCAGGTGGGGTATTTGGATAAGTGCAGTTATCTTGTGGGAAAAATTTCGAAAACATCAAATGTTTCATATGTGCTCCAAACTCAACGAATGCAACAGCCATCAAGAATGCTCAACAACTGCTCAGCGATAAAAACCTACGAGTTGGCACTTTTCGCTGTGCATGCTTACAGGTATTTATTTGCTTGATGTGATTCAGAGTTTAGAAGGTACTAGAACGAGAAACCGTGAAAGAAGATGACAACCGTTTTTTTTTTTCTCGTTTTATTTAAAGGATTCTCTTTAACATCTCAGGTCATCAGCGTCCCATTCAATTTCGGGCGTGAAACGGCCGACAAATTGCTCAGAGGCCTTTTCTTTCAGGCTTGAGGTTCTTTTTCGTGCCGCAAATGTACGACACGGGACTCCCTTCCCTTCCGAAGGAAGTCATGCTTAGGATGTTTACGCCCGAAAAAATCCATCGATCCTGGCCGGGTTCGAACCCGCGACCTTGGGTTTAGAAGGCAAGTATGGTTACCACTACACCACCAGGACCGACAATGATGACAACCGTGAGGAACAACCTTGAAGCATTTGCCAAGGTCAAAATGTTTCATTTTGAGGAGCAATCTGGAAATGGAAGCCTTTGCAACTTTCATTGAGCTCCCTTTCCATGTGTTTACAAAATGTTTCATTGGTTTCAGTAGACGTTGAGTGGAAATTCTTCGCATATAAGAATCTGCTCAAAGCGCCAGCTACTTACAAACATAGAAATGTTGTGTGTAATCCGGTGTAATAAATTGGTTGAAACCCAGTAAATGACACATTTACTTGATAAATATTGGTTACTTTATGCTATTTGCTACCGTTTTGAACAAAGAGTGTTAATGTAACTGGTTAAGACTTAGTTCTCTACGTTATTACACCTTGTACTTTTCCAAACGGCGTGTCACAAATTATTAGAAAAGTACTAGTATAAGGAAATTACCTTTGTCAGTAACAAAATCTTCTTGAACGTCAAAGCGAATGGACGAAACCACTTTTATAGTCAACTAAATGCGTAAGACTTCCCTCTTAAATGTGAGTTTTTTATGGAACATAAAAGTAACTCCTAACGCAATTCGAAAAACCGTCCCACAGCTGGACGGACAATAAAAAGTAGAAACGTATCCAGTCAAGAATTCTGTTGCCTAATAGAAACTTAATGAATATGGGAAATAAACTTCTCTCTCAAACAATAGCCAACTTTGACGTGTTAATTCACTGCCACACGGGGCACTGTGCACGAAAGCAGTTTTACTCTCCGGGTAACATGAATCGCAAGGTCATTCAGATAAACACCGAAACCAGAGTTGAGAAACCGCAAGTAAACAAAGACAATGCAGAAATGTAATACATTCTCAGCTGTGTCAGCAGGCGGCGTGTGCAGCGTCAAGTTGTCAGCATTTGAATAGTGGGGCATGTTTACATTTGTTTGTGTTTGTCAACAAACTTTTGTTTTCGCAACCATTAAACCTCTGTTCACACGTAATCCGGATGAAATGCAGTGATATTCAATAACAAAGAAATACGAATTTTATTGCTAATCGAATGTTTGGCAATTGTTTCTTTCTCATTTTCAGATTTAACAATCACAACTGTCACAATACAAAACTCTTCGGTAAGCTCTTTTTGCATTCAATTTACTTCGCAATCATTTACTGGTATCGTATTGCAAAAGAATCTAAAGTTTTACTGACCTTTCCTTCAAAATGAAATACTGTTTTAATAATGGGTTACAATTTTGGCATTATACTTAGAATCGATATTTACGGTTGACAAATAGAGTCACATATAAAAATGATCTATTATTAATTAAAATATTATCTATAACATTTACTTTTGCAGTCGATCGGAAAACACCTAAACGTTTCAACTAACACAGAATAAAAACAATTGCTGGTTAAATCGGCTCCGAGGTTTAGTAGTTGCGTTTGCTGGGTTCGAATCCCAGTAAGGTCAAGTTATCTGGGCAATTCCCCTCCCTTTTTCTTTTTTTTTACCCTGAGAACGTGAATGCCAGATAACTTTAAGATGCCAAGTGCTCAGAGTTCATTTTCGTCATTAATAATTTATTTTAATTTCATTAACCCCTACAGACTTACAACTATAGTACCATTCAAATCAGTACGTGAAACGGCCAACAATTTTTGCTCAGATGCCTTTTCTTTCAGGAATGAGGTTCTTTATTGTGCCGTAAATGTACGACACGGTACCCACGGCTTTACTTCCCTTCCGAAGGAAGCCGTACTTAGGATAAATGAAAGAGTTGTAAAATACTAGTTCCATATTGAAATTCAAATTATTAAACAATAATATACAATATACACTATGAGACAGAGAAAAGAATAAGCTAGAGAAGGGGGGGGGGACTGACATATTAAATATTGTGTCCAGAAATAGGAATGTTTTAAACACTAAAGATAAATGTTTATCATCCAAATATTCGGAAGGTGCTACTTAAACAGACAACACGTAAACAAATTCTCAAATGAGTAATATTTTGGACCACAAATATAGAGAATATGAAACGCCGCTTATCGCAAATAAAAATATTCCGAAATGATTTATGAAAGAAAATGATACGTGAAAACAATGGAAAACAGCACGATGATGTGAGGGAAATGAAAATGGAAGCCTAAGGAACAATAAATGGGTGGAATAAGAACATGACAAGTAAAAGATTTACGAAGAGAACAAGGGAGCTGAATAAGATGGAGAAATGGAGTTTTTAGGTTGAAGAATGACCATTGTATTATAGCTAAATCCTAAAGTAATTTTTCTTTGGAATGGAAAGGGCAGAAGGGGGAAAATAGAGAGAAATACTAGAGAAATATACATTTTAAATAATGGGACAAAGCAGAAGAAAGAAAGAAAGAAAGAAAGAAAGAAAGAAAGAAAGAAAAGCTAGCAAAAAGAGATTGAAAAGGAACACGTGCTTCATTCTCTTCTTTTTCTCTTCGTTATTTGTAAATCAGTATTATAAAAATAATACACAGAAGAGAAACAGAGAACTGGGCTGCAGCCAACTGCATTAGAGAGAGAGCGCATGCTCGAATCTTGAAATTTTTACAAGTCCACAGAGTATCACTTCAACATTTCTGATTTTCGAACCATATAGTTAGAAGAAAAAACAGTGTGTGTATATATTAACGGTCCCGGATATCTAAGAATCTGCACAGACATTCATAGATCATGAGGCGGTTGACGTTTCGGAATCTCTCAGACCAAATACGCTAGGCACAGACAACGACGGGATTCCAAGGTAATATCGTCAGCACATTAGAAAACAGTCACCTGATCCGAGCACAACTCTTCAAGTCTTCAGTCGACAGTCAACAGATTTTCACTACAGCTATGACTATCAGTTTTCCCGGCATTTCTCACCGGTATTCTTTCAGACTTTCGAATTTACGCTGAAATCGAAAGAATGGTGAATATTTGTGGTATAATCTTGTACTAAACTGTTCTTGTATCTACTTATCTAACATAACCGTTTGCACGCTCGAGAAGGTAAGCGACGACTTGTTTCTACTGTCTTTAAACACGTCATGTTTACATGTTATGTAAGAACATTGCCAGAAATAACAATTTTTCCGTCCGAAAAACGTAACATACCTTTGGTTTCTTATTTAATATGCTATGCATATATTTCAGGCATATAAACCTATGGGATCCCGGTTCAATGGCGAGTCCTGAGGGGACTTTTGGTGGGTCGCGAAATCTCCCGATGGAGCAAGGATTCCATAAATATTTTAAGTTTTATTAATATTTACAAATGCTTAATTGAAGTAATTTTTACTTTTTATATTGGGGCGTACTAATTTAATTTATGAATTCCATGAAGTTTATATCCTTCAAAGTAGCCCCTCACTTAAAAAGATTCAAAACCCTGATATAAACACATTCTATATACCAATATATATTGGACAAATGATGGTGAACATCTGTGCTTAGCCCTTAAATATGAGAGATTAAATAACAATGAAATCCCTTAGCCGTGGTTTATATTACAATTTTTGTTCGACAAAATTAAATGGAAACTTTGATTAGAGACGACAAAGTGTAACTTAGAATTTAAAAAGGGAATCAAAACTTAACATTGACTTAGGCAAATGTTATCAATAAATAAGATTCCTAAACTGCTATCTTATCTAAGACTTAAAACCAATACTTTGCCCAAAAACTGTGATAACACACTTGAATTATTTTTAGATAAGGTCTTCACATACACTATAATAGGATTGCAGTTTTCACTCTGCATGGCAATAGCTCATATTACCAAATGGTTCTCATAAACCGCCACACCATATGAAACTTAGTTTATTCAGAGCGACGAATTTAAGATTAAACTATGTCAACAGATGATGTAAAAAGTGCTGACATATGGCAAAATAATGTAAAGTACACACCAGCTGAAACGTCTGGCATATGACATCATCCCTGCCTGCAAGCTCCAAACGCTAAGGTTTTTATACTCCAAAGAGTGGCGGCACATGATAAACGGTTATCAAAAGTTCTTATGGTGGTGAATAACAAGTTGTAAAACATGAGCTGTGTATCTCTCTATTTTGCATTAATACTTAGTATGAAAAAAATCTGCAAGTTGTGTTATAATAGGTCTGATTTTGACACTCGCCCAAAAACTTAGCATTAGGAAAAGTGGAAATTTTGTTTAATGCAGGAGCAAAGTATTATGCCAGACCATGTTTTTTTATAGATGTACCTATCAATGGTTAATATTTTTACCATCATTACTATTTGAACTGGTCTTTATTTAGACGACCTAGCAACCTAAAAGGTGTGTACGTTCGTTGATGTAAATTAAAAAAAATATTCACAATTAAGCATTTTAGTCATTCCTACAGTAAATTTAGATTAATGAGAATTAAAGAGAAATAAATGCACTTTTGGGATAAAGACACTGAGCTGAATGACACAGCATCACTTGCAACAAACAAAAACTCTTCAGGAATGATAATTTCCTTTGGACATTTCAATTCACAAAGCCTGTAAGTTTATAAACAAGTGGAAATGATAACACATTGTCGTCGATAACATTGTACTCTCGTTTAAGCAATATATATTTAAGCAATATATATATATATATATATATACATTCATTAGTTTGTTTAAATACTACAAACGAAACGAAATCTGTTACGTGAAAATAAACAGACTTTATACCCTCTTGGAATTATTGCCCACGAAAGGGGGGGAGGGAAGGGGGTTTGGAAAGTTTGCTTGAGCAAACTGTTTAAACGTGAATAAAATCCTGATTTATTCCATTATAAGTCATTTAAAAAAAATAAACTAAAAGAATATCGAGAACTCTTTTATAGGCATTTAAAATACTTGATTCTTTTCGTTAAAATTTGCATATATTATTCGTAAATTGCGATTATCAATATTTGCCGAGGTTATTAATTCCATTCAACTGCCAATCTTGATTCACAAAAATACCAGAATGTTAAAATAGAAGTAGCTGGGCTTTTGGACTAAATTTTATACCAGCTGCAAAAAGCCTTAAAATATACCGCTAGAGGAAAGCACTTCACTCCCGCCTTCAAACGATCAATTCTTTGAATGTTTTGAAAAAAACAATTCAGGTTTTCTAAACAAAGTTACAGTGCTAGAACAAGACATTAATATCGAATTTAAATGGTCAGGGCATTTGTTTGCGCCATTGCCGATTTCCGCCAGTTTGCAAAGGCAAATAGGTAAATTTAAATATAGACTCCCGACTTCTCATTCATTAATTCGAACTCCTTTCATTATCTAGAAGACCTTTGCAGTTGTATGGGATGCTCAAAATAGCCACATAGGATCTAAATGAAAGAAAACGAAATACTTGTTTCTAGCTCAAATACTCGTATACAAACGGAACATTTGCTTACGGTTTTCATACGGTTTTCATGAGTCAGCTTAGTTTTTTTTTTTTTTTTTTTTTTTTTTTGTAATAGAAAATAAACTAGCATGCATAAATTATTTTAATGAGCAGCGTCTTTTGAGAGATCTCAATGACCATGTATAGCCTCAAAATGTGTAATTTACTACACTTGCAAAAGCAACGATATATTGCTTTATAATAATTTTGTCATTTTCTACTGTTCAAACGAACTGCTTGTGACCCATATAATTTTAAAGCCCAGTAGCACGAACAATGAAATATTCTACAGTTTATTTTCTGAAGGCACAAAATTCTTTGTCAGAAATATATTTTTGAATATTACTCAGCGTGAACCTGAGAAAAATTGGATTCAGAGATCAGTGTTAACACTATAATATATAATGGAATATTATAATCTGAGCCCATTGATATAACAGTAAGTTTACAACTGTTTAAAATTCCCTACAGTTTGGAAAATTCCAGCAAATTGGAAAAACATGAACAATTATTACAGGAAGTACAAATTGAGCTGCATTTAACACTACTTTAAAACTTACATTTGAATAATTTACAACTATGGACAAGTTAGATTATGATGCTTATTCTTAAAGCATTTTGAAAGGGTAGCAATATATAAAAATATCAAACAGGAAATACATAGAAGAATAGCACTTGGTAAAGCAGCAATGGTAAAACTGAAAAAAATTGCAAAAAACAAAGGAATCTCAAAAAAGGTAAAGATAGTAACAATGATGATAATTCCCATTATTCTGCACAGCTATAAAAGTTCTATTCTTAATAGGTATGAGAAAAAGAATGCATTTGAACTTTGAACCTGGAGACAGCTACTGGGAGTACCATGGTTAAAGAAGAAAACAAATGCATAAATATTACAAAGAATTACACCAAATATTTCTCTAGAAGCAACAGCAACAAAATTAAAAGACAAGGGAACAATCCTTGGAGAAGGATATAATGTTAGGTTACATTGATGCAATAATAAACATAGCAGACATCAATGAAAGAAGTTCAAGACACCATGGGATGGTGCAATTTACTGGAGATGGCATGAGTAGAAGGCTTTGGAGAACTAAAAGTATATTAAATTTATATGGGATGGCAAAACCCAATTTCATCTTGCCAGAAAATCCTAAATCACCAGGGATGTGAGCAACCCAATAGGATTAGGATTACTTCTAATGATTTGAGGTTATATCATATAAAAATGGGTTCAGATAACATTAAGAATGTGAGATACTTCCAAAGTCCATAGGTAAGCTTTCTTATGCTATAACATTCTTAGTAACCCATATGGCAATGTATTCTGTTCCATCTCAAGGTTTTTAGGTTAACTATGCATTACCTAAGACTGCAATTTGTGCACAACAAATAAGATGGTATTTTAAAATGACAAGACTAATTTATAATTGATATCAACATATGATTTAGTTGAACTACACACTCTTAATGCTTTACTTACTTGTCATAATGTATGAAACCAGTTTCGTGTAATGACAAGTAAATGAAGCATTAAGAGTGTGTTGTTCAACTAAATCAAACAATGATATCATTTATATGATTAGCTTCACTGTGCAAGTTCCAATTTACATTTTAATTAAAAAAAAATTTAACTTTCTTGACGCTGGGACAGGCCCCAGAGTAAAAAGAGTTAGTTGTTGCCCCATAGATCTCATAATGACCATAAGCTCTTAGGATATGGAACACGTCAAGTACAACAAATATGCTGTAATTAGATACAATGAAGCAGAGTAAGCTAAACAAAAATGAAGATATGTGCAAAGGCAATGCCTTTTAAAAAGGGCTATAGGTCAGAGTAAATCAAAGGATTTAGAACTGGAAATTATCAAAGAATGTAAGAAAGAGGATTTTACTGCATTAAAAATTTCACTACCACAAATTGGATGGAAACTGTTTCTATGAATTTTGCAACCAAACTGTGACCTATATCACATTATTATGTGTAAAAAAGTGAGAAATCAATAATTGATTACTATGTAAATCTAATCTTACATTAATTGCATAATTTGCATGCATTTATCATTAAATATAAGTAAGTGTTTTTGTGGATAAACTAATATTACAATACTCACCTTTGGTTTTTCCCTCCTGCTTCTCAGAATGAGACCATCATTTTCAATGTAGTCAGGAATTGGGTCCTTGCGATCACTGAAATTGAACACCATAGTATTCTGCTGCTGGTTCCATGGCTTCTTTTTGTCCCACAGTCCTGATGCTTTTGACTCACTGGCACATCGTAATGTCACTTTTTCTTTCAAACCTTTTGCACTTTCTTCAACACATGCCCTATTAGGTTCAATAGACACTCTACCCACAACTACATTGTCTGGGGGTTTGAGCGAGACTACGACCTTGCTTGTAGGTTGCTCAATAGATTTTACACGATTTATCAAATTCTTCTCTATCTCACGATCAGTAAGTGGTGGAGGAGGAGGTGATGTTGGGTGTGACTTACTTAGAATGGGGCGTATGACACCAACTTGCTTCATTTGTGTCTGTGGTGGTGACTCAGGAGACTTTGAGATTGGCAATGGAGCAACAGCAGCAGGCTTGGTTGCCAGTACCAGACCTTGCCTTTCTGCAGCAGGTGAACTAACTTTCTGAGTCCTTGAAATCTGTTGCTGACTACTTGGTACTGGGGCTTTTGCACCTGGGAGGTAAGACTTTGGTTTATTTACTGGAGAAATTCCTCCAAAATTAAACTGGAATGTAGCACCACCTTTCCTGATGTTTTCTAGTGCATCACGAGAAACAGACTTTGTATTACTATCTGGATCATCTCCTTCTTCAGCTTCGCTGGAGACCATTTCTTCCTGTTCTTCTTCAGTAGTAGATTCCTGAAATGTTGTCTTTCCATTTGTAAGTGGAGTTGGTGACAACGATGTAGGTTCTGAACTAGAGTCATCTCTCGATAACACTGGTGAACTCACTATTTTTCTTACAGGAATTGTTGGGGGTGGTGATTTCCGTCTATTTATTTCTGTTGGGCTCACAATTGGTGATGTAGCTGAGGAAGAAGAGATATCTAGGGAAAGGGATTTATTTAATGTTGGAGAAACTAACTTCTGGTGTGTGTCTAAGGGAAGTGGGGCAGGTTGCTTTCTAGGAGAAGGTGCTCTTTGAGTTATTTTCTCAGGACTTAGAACTGGTTTTGGAGATAATAGAGGTTTGATGCTTGGAGTTGCCTTAACTTCACTTACAACTGTGGTATTCACTTTTGACACATTAGCACTGACACCTTTAAATGGTGTAGGCTTTGACGATACACCTGGAGCTCTTGTTAACTTGGTTGTCTTTTTGGAAGGTGACCCTTCAAAGATTTTAAGTGTTTGTTTCACAACATCAGGTGGGGGCAGTTCTGTTTCTGGTGGAATGTTTGTAGCACGCTTTTTCTGATGATACATTGGCACTTTATCTTCATGAGCACTTTTCCTTGAACATTCAATTTTCATTTTATTTTCCACAATGACTATTTCTTCATTTCCAAGCGCTTTTAACACATTAGTATTATTCTTATTTACGTCCTTTCTGTCAGTATGGTCAACTGTTGCATGCACCTTATGTTCATACCGCAAAATAGTCTCAACAGATCTAGCACGCTTTACATTTTCATTCCTACTGCGACATGTGGGTCTATATCTCTGCTGCTGTGGAATACATTCTGCTTTGTTGTTAGCAATTTCCGTTCTCTTGGTAAATCTATGTGGGGCTGTTATCTGCGGTTTTCCTGTTTCCGAATTATCATTGTCTAGCATGTTTTCCAGACTTGCTGCACGCCTCATGTTTATTAGAGACGGCCTGAACCCCTTGTTTTGATTTTCCCTCAGAGTCATGCTCATATATCTACATCTTAATTTATTCACAATACCTGGTCCGTACTGGAGTTCTTCGCTGGAGTCCGAGTCACATTCCTCGTTCTGTGCTGCGTGACAGTTGTTGTTTTCGCCCATTAGCCGGTTCTTCACAATGCAGTTGTCTACTATTGTCCTCGAAGCGGTGCTAGACTTCTTCAGCGATTTTTCTTCACCCATTTTGGACCGATATTTCGCCGAACTTGATTCCACTGTTATATCCAAACCGACGCCATTAATCATAAATTCGGTACCCCCTTCGACTTGATGCTCAACCAACCGCATGTTCCCCGCTACTGAAGTCGCGACTGTAGGGGCAGAGGATGACTCGCCGTTGCGCCCTCTGGGGTGAAAGTCCGCTTGGGTTTGGTCCAGTACGCCCTTGTTCGAGGCTAATGCAGACGAAATGCAACGTTGCTGTTTCCCTGTGACGTTTTCGCCAGCTACTGCCAGCTCGGGATGTCTAACCGCGGTCACAACACTCGGGCAGGTGAGCTTCACCGATGTGTTACCTGCGGGCAAAGTCCGTCCCAGAGCCCGTCGTCGCAAGATAAGCTCCCTCTTCCACTGCGGAATGCTTTGATCCAAGATACCACAATTTTCCTGCGAGCTAGCTGCCATTATCTCCACTTCCCGTCTCTCGATATCTGCACCGCAACTTCCTCACTATGCGACAGTTACTGTTTAATTTGTTCGCGAGACACAGCCAGTGTTATTACACAACCGTCAAGTGAAAGGCGGGAGCTGTCGTGAGCAAAATGTATCGTTATTAATTGCAATATGGTTAGATTTTTCTTCTTCAGGTAAATACATGTTGTCCTAGAACCTCAAAAGACTAGAAACCACATAACTGACTTCACAAAACAACAGCACGTCGTTATATTTACAAGGTAATTCGTGCAAATCTACATCACCTACTAACAAATCCAATAAAAGGAACTGGGTCTGACGTCACAACACATTGATCAAGCAACTTCGCATGCCATCTATTATCGGACAATATCATCCAGATACATGCAGATGGCCTTCGTGCAACGATCACTTTCGCGGCCAATGTTCGCGCATTGCATTCCATGTAGTTCATGTAAACACTGCAGAGAGCAATGCCATAGCACCTTTCTGCCATCTAGCGACGATATATAAAATTTTCCCTCAAACGGGGCAGGAGCGCCTCTCTTGTCGATACTTTAAACCACTTAAGAACTGACAATATGAAAAGAACAATGCAGGCCGAGAAACTTTTACTATGACAAACTTCAGCCGTGAAAGCCTACGTCATATATAATTATAGATTGTCACCTAACTTAGTATAATCACATAGTAGATGCAAAAAATTTGTAAAAAAAAATGTGTTCACATTTATGCTTAATTTTCAAAATGTCAAAATGATTGGGTCCGGAACAACTAATAGTACCTAATATACTATGGTATTGTACACTCCTACTTATCCTATGGAATGACTGATTGCAGGAGCGGTGCAAAATCATACATTAGCTAGAAAAATGCTTAATAAGATTTATGTTGAATCTAAAACATACTGAATCCTGTACACCAACTTTCAAATTGCTAAATATGTCAAATGTGTATTCCTTTATATTATTGGAACAATAATGCATGTCAGGTGGAAGGGACTGGGTGTCTTAAACAAGGATGTACAAAATTATAGTACAAGAGTAATAAAAAATATTACATTCATAACCATTACACAACTCACAACCTACAATAAATAGATGGGCAAGAAACTTTCAAATTACAATAAAAAAAAATAATAACCCAAAGATGTTATTACTCCAAGGGGTGATTTCTGGCTGATACTTTGTAAAGTAACATATACAATGTAAGTTGGCTCATTTAACTACTAGTATTGTAGTTACCCTATTTTCCTACATTTAGTATTAAATTGATTGTCTCCATGCATATTTCTAACTTATTTATTTTAATAATCTCTATATATTTTCTATAAGTAAGATATGATATTCAAGTTATAAAAATGTTATAGTATTTGTAAGTATTATTTCTGAACGTAAATTTTCTTGTTTATAATCCAAATTGCTTGTAAGTATAAATATGCATATACTTGGCTTGTCCTCTTACCTAATGATGGCAAATGGGATAAATAATAAATTACATTAAATGTGGCATATATGGCCATGTGGTGCTCTTGAAGATGGAAGAGAAGTGGATAGGGCATGGAAATGAACATAAAAATTTGCCATTGGCACTATAAAATAAACATATTTACCAATAGAACATTCAATATTCATTGCAATACCTTATAAAGTTGCTGAATCAAAAGAGAAAACTTTCAACTTTTTACAATAGAGTGAGCTGTTACATTTTATTAGTAAATAACAAAAAATAATAATACAAAAATAAAATGAGCTACATACATTAAAATGTACAGCAGGTTTTGTTCATATTTGTAATGACTTTCCTTATGTTGACAAGGTTTTGTTTTGAATTTTTCTCTTTATATTATCAATCTGTTTTCTTCACACTATTGAAGCAAAATATATGAATAATATTAAACCCAGAAATTCAAAATATTATAAGAGATTTGTTACAAACGTGCAATGCTCCAAGAAAAGATGTAGCACATTTTTGACAACTGGATATGACTCTTTGGCTGAACAACTCATTGATTCTCTTTTATAAAAGAAATCTTTTCAAAATTTGTTTAGCTGGAAAAATATTAATTGTAAACATCTTCCAAAATTTCCTTGCTTATCAATAATTCTAGTAAAATGCTATGCACAAAGTAAATTGGCTGGTTAGTGAAAAATTGAATATGATTAAAAAATTCTGCACATTAAATCAACAACTCTTGATTTATACTCCACTTCAGCACTTGTCAATCATTAGCATACCTAATTATTATTATTATTATTATTATTATTATTATTATTATTATTATTATTATTATTATTATTATTTCTTTTTTTCTTTCTTTTGTCTTCTTCTTCTTCTTCTTCTTCTTCTTCTTCTTCTCCTCCTCCTCCTTCTTCTCCTTATATTCTACGAAGCATAATTCAGATTTGACAATTTGCACATTATATACATATTATATTTTATTTACCACTATATATTAAATTTAATGATTGTTATATATTGCTGTTTAGTTTTAATTTTCAATTTCGAATTTTCTCTACATTCTGCATCCAAAGGGCAGAGATCTGTTATATCCCACAGTTTAATAATAATAATAATAATAATAATAATAATAATAATAACAACAACAACAACAACAACAACAACAACAACAACAACAACAACAACAACAACAACAACAACAACAACAATGAGGAAAAATGCCGTTCAACAGAAATGGATTCCCAAGATTAACTTGATAATTAAAGTTATACAGAATTAAATTATACACATCTAGAGAATCAATAAAAAAACACATTACCAATGAAGCTTTTAGAATAGGTCCAGTAGAATGATTGGAAGAACAAGGATGAGTGGAGACTAAGTAAACATTAATATAAAATATCCAAAATGAGCCTAGAAGAATATGTCTATATTTCAAATCTGTATAAAAGTGGCAGAAGAATAATGCAAGCAAAGTCCCTATAAATTGCTTTTTTAGTAACTTATCAGGCACCCTTACCTTCCCAGTACACATTGACTGAAGTTTATATAACATTTTTCTTGGGCAATCAAAGTAATAGACTCGGTAACACTCAGTAACTATTTTGAAGTATTAAAATTAACGAATAACAGAATTCATAAAGCTATTCAGATATATATATATATATATATATATATTCCACTAATTTAAATATACATTATATAAACATATTATTATATATTAGGCTTGTGTTTATAACTACAATTTTCAGGATGGTGATGGAATCATGAAAATCAGGGGAAACCAAAAGTACTTTGAGGAAACAGCCCAAATCAGCTTTGTCTACCACAAATTTTATATTCAACTACTGGAAGCAAACATAATAATATATATACTTAGAACTTTTTAGTCTACTCCATCATTAATATTTATACTTTACATATCTGTGTTGTTGGCAATACATACTGGGCATTTATTACTTTATGCTAGTAAGTGGAAAAAGCAGTTAAATTTATTTGGGTGGTAACTGTTGTAGAAATTAGCCAAATAATTAACCCTGTTGTGATTCTTCATCCATCTGATATTATTTAAGAAATAGAATTTATTGGAAAAGAATTACACAAAATTCTTCAAATTAGCATCAAAATTTAAGTATTATTAATTGATCCATTTTGAAGAATATGTGATTATGTTATCTCTGTATATCGGCATATTCATAATATTTCCTTAAAATGTATGCACTATAATTCTGTATGCATTTGCTGCACAACATAAACAATTTTTTAATGATGTGATGGCATTTCATGCACAAGATCAGGTTTTTCTACACTGTATTATATGTTGTTCTCTGTCATTACATTACCATTTAAATGGAACTATACTTTGTATGAAAAAGATTAAATAAAATAAAATTAAATTAAAGATTAACATTAATATTATCCTAAAAGTTGTAGAAATTTACTCTACTTACGTTATAATATGAGATATCTGAACAACAGCTATCTCACATCATTTTAATTTTAAATGTTTGATGGTATTCCAAACCGAGGTTTCCTAAATTCCTGTTTACTGTGCAAGCCTTCAAAGAAATTTCTTTTGTCTTTGTACTAACCTTTCTCCAATTTTGTCAAATTTATCCTTTGTAAGCATTTGGTAGTGTACTTCCAATTTCTTATCAAGAACAGATCGTATTTTTCTAAATCTGTTCATAAAGTTGTGAAAATTACCTCTTTTAGGTAATATTGAGGAATTTTCTTATAAATTACTCTGATTCTTCTATTTTCACTCATTAATCATAAATGAAAATTCTGAACTAAGGTGCATTGAATTTTTGAACAGTGCTAATACACAAATAAAAAGAAATTCGCTTTATTATTACTTTGATATAATTAATTACCTTAATAACATTCAAATGGTGCAAATGCAATGTTCCACCTGCTTTAGGCAGGAATGCTGAAGATCAGAGGAACCAGTTAGCAGCACATGCCTGTCTGTTGTTGCTACAGTGCTCTAATGGATCAATGCCCATTTTGAAAGCACTTTAGAAGTGAATGTAACACTTAAATTATGTATAAAAAAAATAAAAAGAAGAACCTCTGGAAATAGTGAAAGCACTAAATGAATGAAAGGAATGAATCAAGGCATAGAATTTATCTTACAGTTCACTTATAAAAGGGACAACATGCAGACAACTTGATGGAGAGATCTTAGCTATTTGATCTGCACTGTAAAACCTTCTATTTAGAACTAATATAAATAAAACATAATATTAATCATTACTCCCAAGTTTAATTAAATGTAATAAAACAACTAAAACCATATGGAAAATAAGAAAATTATACTAGCCATTATCATTAGAAAAACAGGTAATCCTACAATGGATTTTACTGTACGTTGGCTTGAATGTAATGAGATGGTTGTCCTGATTGTTTACTGATACCAAAGTGAAAATTTAATTTTCAAATAAAACTCCCCTTAAAATTCAATTAACAAAAATAACATTAACAGATTAAGAACATTAGATGACACTAATGAAAATCAATGATTAAATATATATAATTAAGAATATACTAAAATGTGTACATAGAAGCTACTGACAGTTTAGCAATAACTCACTAATCATAAAATATAGGTCATAAGTATACTTATATAAACTCCACTTACACAATGTAAACTATTTGCCATGCGGCAAATATGAACTTGAGATATACTAGTACTATAATTATTCTTGCAGCATTTTAATACCTGAGGATCACTAGTACTAAGAATATAAATGTGGCACATATAAACTCGACAATTACATGCACTATAACTACCCATACAGCACATTACAACCTGATGATAACTACTACTAAAACTGTTCATGTGGCACCTTACATCCTATGGATCCTAATATTAAACTATCTATGAATATATCTGAGTACCACTGGTACTACAAATATCAACAAGGCACATTACATTACAACTTCAGGATAACTAGCATTACAACTTCACATGCGACACACATAAACTCGAGGATCACTACCACTAAAACTATCCTGCAGTACAAGTGAAACTGAGCATCATTAGTATTAAAACCATCTATGGGGTATGTATGAACCTCATGAACACTGTTCTAAAACTAGCCACATATTAACCTGAGAATCAGTAGCACCAAAACTATCCATCTAGCAAATATAAACTTTAAGATCACTAGTATCTTGAATCTATCCATATGGCACACATAATCCTCTGGAACACTAATACTAAAACTGAGCATTCAGCACCTTAGTTGCTGGATAATCAATATTTCTAAAACAATCCGTGCGGCACATGTGTACCTATGTACCTGAGAATCATTAATGCTTAAACTATCCAAGCGACAAGTTACAACCTCATGCGGCTCATATGAACTGTGAGGATCACTTGTACTACAACTAACTGCATGGTAAATTAAAACCTGAGAATCACTAGTACTGAAACTATCTATTAGGGACATATGAGCTTTAGTATTACTAGTACTATAACTATCCAGTGACACATTAAAATATGAGGATCACTGGTGCTAAAAATCTCAGGCGGCACCTTAAAAACCTCAGGAATTCCAGTACTAAAACTGTTACTAATACAAAAAATATCCACTATGCACGTTGAAACCAGATGATAACTAGTACAAAAAAAAAAAAAAAAAAAAAAAAAAAGAGGCACATTGAAACCTCAGGATCCCTAGAATTAAAACTGAAAAGCTGCACATTACATGCTGAAGGTCATTAATACTAAAACTAAGCAAGCATCACAAATGAACTCCAGGAGTTTTAGTACTCTTAACTATTTACAAGGCAATATACTGGAAAAATGACTAGTTCTATATTATCCATGGAGCACATTATAACCTAAATGTCATAAGTGCCAAAAATATACATTGGAAACTTACAACCTGAATATTACTGATATAAAAACTATCCATGCATAATATATGAACCAGAGGAATCACTAGTACTAAATATATCCACAAGGCACATTACAACCTTAGGATCACTAGTACTAAAACTAACCATGTGGTACATATGAACCTAAAGATAATTAGTACTAAAACAAACCACGCGGCACATATGAACCCGAGGATCCCTAATATTAAAACTATCCATGCGTCACATATGAACTAGAGAGTCACTGGTACAAAAACTATCCTCACGCCATATATGATCATGAGAATCACTAGTACTAAAGCTGTCCATACTGCACATATGAACCTAAGGATCAATATTACTAACACTAAACAAGGGACATATATGAACCTTAGGATCACTAGTGCTAAAACTATCCATGCAGCACATATGAACCTGAGAATCATCAGTACTAACATTTTCCATGCTACGCATATGTACCTGAGGATCACTAATACATAAACTATCCACGCGGCACATTACAATTTAATGATCACTAGTACTAAAATTATCCATGTGGCACATATGAACCTGAGGATGTCTAGTACTGTAACTATCAACAGAGCACTACAAAAACTTGAGAATCACGAGCACTAAAACTACCCATACGCATTTATTTACTTGAAAATTACTAGTTCTTTAACTATCCTAAAGGCATTTTAATGCCAGTGGATCACTAGTACTAAAATATGAATGAAGAATATATAAACTTGAAGATTACTTGTATTATAACTATCCACACGGCACATTACATCCCAGTAATAACTACTACTAAAACCATTCATGCAGCACCTTACATCGTATAGATCCTGGTGCTAAAACCATCATGTGGCATGTATGAACTTGAGGATATTTAGTACTAAAATTATCCATACAACATATATGAATCTGAGCATTACTAGTACTAAAATTATCCATGAAGCACATTACAACTTCAGAACCACTAGTACTACAACTTTACATGTGGCACACGTAAACCCGATAGGATCACTAGTACTAAAACTAATCATGTGGCGCATATGAATCTGAGGATCACTAATACTAAAACTATCCTGCAGTACAAGTGAACCTGAGCATCACTAATACTAAAACTATCTATACAGCACATATGAACCTCACAATGACTATACTAAAACTAACCATTTGGCACATATTTACCTGAGAATCACTAGCTTTAAAACTATCCATCATGAAGTCCGCATGAACTATATTACTACTGACACTCAGGTACATATGTGCGGCATGGATATTTTAATACTAGTGATCCTCAGGTTGCAATTGGCCGCTTGGATAATTTTAGCAATACTGATTATTAGGTTCACACGTGCTGCATGGATAGATAAAGTACTAGTAATCCATAATTTAAAATATGCTGAACATGGGCTGGATGTATTTTGTACTAGTGATCCTCAGGTTTATATAAAGTTTTAGCAATAGTGCTCCGCATAATCATATGTACTGCATGGATAGTTTTAGTACAAATGATCCTCAGGCTCATATTTGCCACATAGATAGTTTCAGCACTACTCATTCTCAGGTCTTATATCCGCATTGATATTTAAATACTAGTAATCCCAAGTTGTAATTTGAGCCCGGTTAGTTGTATTACTAGTGAACATTTGATTGATATGCACTGCATAGATAGATATTGAACTAGTAATCCTTAAATTTATATGTGCTGTATTGATAGATTTAGTACTAGTAATCCTAAGGTTGTACGTGCAACATGTATAATTTTAGTAATATTAATTTTTAGGTTCATATGTGCTGCACTAATAGTATTGGTACTAGTGTACTTTAGGTTCATATGTGCTACAATAAAGTATTAGTACCTTATCCTCAGGTGAATGTGTGCAGAATGGATAGTTTTAGTACTATTGATCGTCATGCTCATAAGTGCCGCATGGGTAGTTTTAAAACTAATAATCCTTAGATTCATTTGTACCGCATGGATGGTTTCAGTACTAGTGATCCTCAGGTTCATATATGCCACAAGGATAATTTTAGTACTTGTGATTCTTAAGTTTAAGTATGCCACATGTATAGTTTTAGTACTAGTGATCCTCAGGTTGTAATGTGCCCTATGGCTAGTTTTAGTACCAGTGATACTCAGGTTCATATGTGCTACATGGATAGTTTTAGTACTAATAATCATCAGGTACATATGTGCCACATGGATACATTTAATATTATTGTTCCCAAGTTTTATGTGCGCTGAAAATATTGATTTGGCACTAATGATGCTACAGTTAATATGCGTTGCGTGGATAGTTAAAGTAGTCGTGATTCACAGGTTCATATGTCCTGCTTAATTACTTTTAGTACAATAAATTTTAAGGTTAATTGGTGCCCTTTCCAGTTAGTACCATTACTGCTGAATGTGGTACTAGTTGGGATGGAAATAGGATGTACTGGGTATCTGTGTCTTCATTGGTACTGGAAACTTGAGCTTCTAATACTGAAATACTGATGGAAATGCAGTGCTCTCTTCTGAAAAAGCTGTACAAAACAGATATTAAGTTCAATGTATATATATTCAAAAGTTTATGGCAACAGCAAATATGTAATATAGCTAACGTATTACTACAACAGCTTTGGACCTTTCTTATGCAGAGTTTAGTTATGAGTCTAGTAGTTGCATTGGTATGGGGTAAGTGTACGGTACTGAGGATTGGTTCCCTCCCCACATGGAAGGAAGTCAGTCAGCAATATGCTCAAGACATCGTTACTTGCTTATACACTTTATTACAATATTTACACACTGTAATCACAAAATAAATGCCTATTTAAATGGGAAAAAAAATAATAAAATCACATAAACCACAGTACCAAATGCAAACTTCTGTGTTCTTGTTTCCCTGGGACATAGTGCTTAAAGAAGCAAAAATATGCTATTATCTGCACATGCTGAATGCGCAGATGAGCATTAGCACATGTATACTTCTTTCCTGATAGTTAAAAGGCCCTTAAGTAGCCTAGGGTGAAATCTCAGAGATGTTATGGAATTACACTAACTATTGATAAATTTTTCCTGTGTATCTTTCTCATTTTAGTTTTACCCTGATGTTCACCATCTCAAAATTTTCTGCATTTTAAAGACATTTATTGTTTTTATAAGGTAACTTTATGGTTGTGTTTGTGTAACTGATATATTAGTCACATACACCCTAAGACAAAAAAATTGAGCTTACTTTCCTTTGCTATACATACCCCTATCTCTGAAAACTAAATTGCTTCACCCTAGCCCTACTTCTTGTCTGTCTATCTGATGCCTGTCTCTCCCTATCATCATCCTAGAGTTGCAATATGCTTCCTCCAGGTGTCAACATTATACTAATTTCAGTGTCTACCCAAACATTTCATCATGCCTCCACACCTGGCACGATACTTTGGATGTGCCATCTTCCATCATCTATTCCTCCAACACAGGCTGTTTTTCTAATGGTGTCAATGTTTTATTTCCTCTCCTCCTCTCCGTTTCTTCCCCAAAATTGGTTATGTTCAGTAAGCACTCATCAGCCCATGTCTTGCATTTAGCTGATGAATATCCTGTTTCCTGTCACTGACCCACAAATCCAAGCCTCGAATATAAGTTTTCTCTCCCCTAGCCCTTGCATTTTTCAAATATTTCTTATTTCTCTTCCCCTCTTCGCATAATCTTGCTCTATAAATATTTTTGTCCCTTTTAACTTTTTGGAATTTGCTAAAATTGCCCATTTTATTTTCATCGTGACAACCTTAACAATGATTGATCTTGAATTAATACTTTTTCTACTCACTCGGAAAACATTGATTATGTCTCAACTGCCAAGCTGTAGCCCTAATTTTTCTTGAAAAATCTCGAATTAATACCTTTTCTACCCACTCTGAAAACATTGATTATTTCCCAACTGCCAAGCTGTAGACCTAATTTATCTTGAAAAATCTGTTCAACTAATTCCCATACTCTTTTCTCTCTTGTTTCTTTAACTCCAATTGTACCCATCATGAGCAATTGACCAACTGCCAAAAGAAGATGTAATAAATCAAGGAATAATCAAACAATTAACTTTAGATTATTGACCAAATCTGACTATCTTACAGGACATTTTGCTAAAATGAAAATAATTAAAGACAGTTATTGTTCTTTATGCATGGATAAATATAAGAATCTAAAAAAATAATACTAATTTGCATTTATAAACTTAATTAAGATCACCAGAAGAACAGAAAATTAGTAGGTAGTTCTATACTGGGACCGGGAATAAAATGATTAATATTTACATCCTTGATAGTCACTATCAACCAACAATTTAATAAAAAGAGGTGATACATGTTTCAATACTTTATTAATGAAATTTCATTATAAAATTATCAAACAAGATTTCGCTGAACAAAGTTTTTGATTAAATCAAATAAAATACGAACATGAAATACCAATTCAAAGAATATCTATTTCACTTGTGTGTGATTGTTACAGAAATAATTAAATTATTATGAAATACATGCAATATAATATAAAAGTGTCTAGAAAGCTCTTATTTCTGGTATAATTTTGCTTTTGAATTTAGTTTAGCACAATAACATATTTGCTTCAGGATAATCAACCTGAGCAATGAATAAATTTAAACATTATAGAGAGCTACAAAATCAATGGTCATGCATTTACATTCTTTTTTCTTTTGATTCTATGTAAAATAAATACTTTGAACCTACTTATTAGCAAATACCCTTCTGTCTATTCTTTGGTTTGTTAATGGAAAGACTTTTTATTTTTCACAAATGAGCCTGTCAGTATCTGTGCTTTCTTACATGTTCTGACAATGAAAAACATATAGTGGAATATAAATGCCACTGTATTAGAGCATAGTATGTAGGGGATATTTACAACTTTCTGGAACAGTAAGATGACGTATAGGAGTTGACTGAAATCGAGGTCGCTGTCGAGGACTCACTAATTTAGGGGTTATGACTATTGAAAGCATAGAGCAGTTTCCTGTAGAAGATGCTAAAGTCGTCATTGAAGTGTTCCCATTACATTGGTCTTCTTTATGTACACTTCTAGAGATGAATACTTTGCAGAATAACATTTCACAGAACTCTCTCCTGAACCTCTGACCAAATAGAACATATATGATGAAGTTGACAGAAGAGTTGAGAGTGACCAGTACACAGCTCAATGACACTATTTCAGGAGATGTGTATCCATACCATATCTCTGTTATATTGTTCACCAATGGCAAGGTGTTGCACAGCAAAAACACCATAACTATTGCCAATAATATTGTAGCAAGTTCTATATCCCTTTTTTGTCCCTCGGTGAGCTGATGGCGCTCTTTATTTGCTATATGTACCTGGAAAAAGTGCATATTCTATTAAATGGATATTCAGGTCTAAGTTTTTTCTCACATATTTGTCTTTTTATTCCTTATTTGAAGCCTCATTTAAAAAAAAAAAAAAATGTATTAACTTCCTAAGCTAAAATCAAAGAACTAAAAATAATACATTAACAATTGTAACTTAAAAATAAGCCAAACCCAAAAACTTATAAGGTAGGCAAACACAATTATAAAACATGTTTTCAAAACTTGATAACAGCAGAAATATTTATTTTACCGCAAGTAAATTTTTTAGTTCTAATACATAACTCTTTATTAGACAAATTATGTTTCTGCTCTATAAATCTATAATTTGGAACTTAAGGCTGTCATCTAGCTATCTGAAATAATTCATTACACCATCCTTTGAAAGCTTTAGGATTACACAAAAACTGGTTAAGAGAAATGATTATAAAATGAGTTTTTCTCTTAAATTTTATGATGATTTTTGGTTTATTATACATAAGTCATTTAAGTTTAAGTTATATCATATTTGAGATTTTGTATTGTTAATTTTTCTTAATTTGGGGAAAATTCGTATTACAGTTTATTTTATATTCCAGTAACTTTCCATTACTGTATTTAAGAAAATACAGAGAGATTAAATTAATAACAAAACAAAAATTTTAAAAACTTTGTAATGTCTTGATCTAAAAATTACACGAGTTTTAAAATTACTTTTTTCTTTTCCTTGGACACCATTTTCATTTACTGCAGACATGCACACCTCAATATCTTTTTATTGAAAATTTAAATTCAGAAACTGAAAGAGAAACCTTATTGATGTAGTATAAGCATTTTGCACAGTTATGGAAAGAAGATTTCCTAAAAGAGATAAAAAGTTGCTTTGTACTTTTAAAAGATGCTTATAAAATTTTGAAACAATGTATTGTGTGCAATAAGTTGTTTACTTAAAAGTTAGGATGGTTTCAACAGCAACTCATTTATGGAACCAAGAATTCAGCTCTATGTATCAGTAGCAGAGGGTAGCTTCAATAGTCCTTTTCTAATGGCATATCATTTGTTAATTACATTATACTAGTTGATAAAGATGATGATGAGAATGAGATGATAGCAGTACTAGGGGAAATTAAAAGATTTGGAAAATATGCCTGGATGTCACTTTATCTGCCACATATTCCATATTAAACCATTGAGACAAAGGTAAGTTGCAACAGAGGAAAGTGAAGAATCTGAGAAAATGAGAACCACAAAAAACTAACACTAATCCATAATAAATTATGGTGAAAATAAAAAAATATAAGCAGTGTACATTAAATATGTAAGAAGTATTTTACATATACTCTCAGAAAAACTGAAATTCATATTATTACAAATAGTGGAACTTTTTTATTTAAGTAGTGAGATTCAACAACTATCAGGTACCTGCAAGTGTAAAGGTTTTAAATATTAAGCTAATTTGTTGTGAAAAGTATTTTTAAAAATTAATTGTTCAGAAATGTTAAGGAATTGAATATTGCCGATAATGTGTTTTAAATCTATGAAATATTAATGTATATTAAAATAGTTTCAAATTTTAAATAGTTATTTTAAGGTTCATTACATCATACTAATATAGGAAAAATTCATGTGAAATGCTATATTACTACAAATTATTTGAGGATAGTTTATATGGCAAGTTAATTGTAATAAAAATTGTATCTATGAAAACACATCATATTTATCATTTATGAACCCGATGATGAAAAGGTTTATGGGTGCTTTAGTGTTAATATCATTAAACAACAATCAAATAATTTTAACCTTCTGTATGTTTATCTAGCATTGATAATATGTTACATTTAATTTTGTTTGTTATTCAGTAGCCCATAAACTTAAATGTACTTATATCTTATTCCTTTAAAATAAAATTTATAACATAGAGTAAGGTATAGATTCACTTGAATCATGCTAGTCCTGATCTTGAAACAAACTGTTCTCATTAAATTTCTTTATCAATGTTGTAATAGATATTCTCAGTACATGCAAGTAGTTATTATTGCTAATGGACAAATTTTCAATTTTTTTTTGTCCACTTCACCTTTAAAATAATTATTTCTTAAATTTTTTCCTACTCATTTTTTTCCCCTCTCTATTTCCTTTGGTTTTCACCCTGGAGCAAGAGATTCTTTTCTTTCTGCTTTCATTCTATTATTGCACTTAAGAATGCAAATGAGAATCCTAAAAATGCAGTCAAAACTTTGCCATAAGTATATGCTATCAACATTCTATTTACCTTACTTTTCTATTTTCTTTTTTTTTTGTAGTTTAAGCTAATTTAGAATTGATGTTGATCCTAAATGCATTACATTATATGGTTAAAGATCTGAGTATTATATTTAAAAACACTTTGCTAATAAAGTTTTAGCTCCTCTGATTCGAAAATTTAGATCACTCTTTATGGTTTAACTAATTGGAAATTTACTCAGGACTTTTAGCTCTTACAATGGGTTACAGCTAAAATTTTTCAATATTAATTCAATTTAGAATTCAACAAAGTGAAAAATGCAATAATAATCTCATCTGAGTTGAAAATTTAGAACACTCTTTATGACTTCACTTAATAGAAATTTACTCAGGACGGGTTTCATGGACACTTGAGTCACTTAACAGCTGAGGATGTGGACAAGTGTCCATGAAACATGTCCTGAGTAAAGAAAATAAAGAGTGTTCTAAATTTTTGACTGAAAAGAGATTATTAATGCATGTTACACTGTGTTTGATTCTAATTGAAAAGTTCTACCTGTAACCCACAACTGTTTGATTTATTTTAAGTTTGAAGATGTAGAATTTAGAAATACTAGTGTTGCTTAAATAAACTGAAAATGTTTTAATTTATTTCCAAATGCTTGGCTGCCCTTTTTATGCAAAAACTAATACTATTTTTCGAAGCAACTTATTTATATCCCAGCCAATTGCAACAAAGATTAGTGTCCTTGCTAGTTGTGATATGCAGAACTGTTGGTCAGTGCTTGCTTGACAGGTTTTTTTTTTTTTTTTTTTTCCAGGAGAACGGCTGGAAATACCTTCATATACAGATTGAAATGCAAAATCATTTTTATATCTGGATTGTGGAACTTTGCTTTAATTTACTAAAATCAGGGACTTTAAGTTTGAAGAAACTTTGTATTTTGAAATTCATTACTTGGAATAAGACTACATTTTTGCACAGTTTTCTGTTTTAATATTTTATTCCTTACCCTCTTATTTTCTATTCTGTTAATATATGGACTTGTCAAAAGTCCTAAGCTTCTCCTAAAACCACTTAAAAAAAAAATAAAACTTTAAGCACTCCATATTGTTTATTCTCATAACATGAATTTTTGGATAATGCATAATACCATACTTTTCTTCCACATTTAGTAATTCCAAAATATACCAAAATTTCTTCTTCTTCTTCTTCTTCTTCTTCTTCTTCTTCATCCTCCTCCTCCTCCTCCTCCTCCTCCTCTTCCTCTTCAACATCACATTTTTTTTCTTCACTAGGGACCAAAGTCTGGAAGTTGAAAAGTCTGATGTCTTCCTCACATGAAACACTCAATGGTTCTACTGCAGGGTGATGGTGGTCAATAAGAAAAAGAGAGGGGAAAAAAAAGAACAAAAATATTTCTTAAATGTGTCACATGAAAGGACAGTTTTCTCAAAAGCACCTGCCAAATGTTTATGGCATTGCTTCAGGTTTAAATCTATTTTGGAAATTGTAATATCTCTTAGCTATATGTCGCTGCTCTGAACGACAGTGACATATTTCTTTACAACAATTACTGACATGGCTTTGCTTTGTAACACGGTAATATATAAACATTGAGCTATAGTGCTGCAAGTTGCATATGTGCAGATAATTTGCTACTTAGATATAAACAAAATACATATGCGTTTTTACTGTAAACAAGCTACTGTATTTTTCCATTACTACAACATGAGACACAACAACATGAGACATAAACATTAAGCTATAGTGCTGCAAGTTGCATATGTGCAGATAATTTGCTACTTAGTTATAAACAAAATACATATACGTTTTTACTGTAAACAAACTACTGTATTTTTCCATTACTACAACATGAGACATAAACATTAAGCTATAGTGCTGCAAGTTGCATATGTGCAGATAATTTGCTATTTAGATATAAACAAAATACATATACGTTTTTACTGTAAACAAACTACTGTATTTTTCCATTACTACAACATGAGACATAAACATTAAGCTATAGTGCTGCAAGTTGCATATGTGCAGATAATTTGCTACTTAGATATAAACAAAATACATATACGTTTTTACTGTAAACAAACTACTGTATTTTTCCATTACTCCAACATGAGACACAACAACATGAGACATAAACATTAAGCTATAGTGCTGCAAGCTGCATATGTGCAGATAATTTCCATTACTACAACATGAGACACAACAACATGAGACATAAACATTAAGCTATAGTGCTGCAAGTTGCATATGTGCAGATAATTTGCTACTTAGATATAAACAAAATACATATACGTTTTTACTGTAAACAAACTACTGTATTTTTCCATTACTACAACATGAGACACAACAATATGAGACATAAACATTAAGCTACAGTGCTGCAAGTTGCATATGTGCTGATAATTTGCTACTTAGATATAAACAAAATACATATACGTTTTTACTGTAAACAAACTACTGTATTTTTCCATTACTACAACATGAGACACAACAACATGAGACATAAACATTAAGCTATAGTGCTGCAAGTTGCATATGTGCAGATAATTTGCTATTTAGATATAAACAAAATACATATACGTTTTTACTGTAAACAAACTACTGTATTTTTCCATTACTACAACATGAGACACAACAACATGAGACATAAACATTAAGCTATAGTGCTGCAAGTTGCATATGTGCAGATAATTTGCTATTTAGATATAAACAAAATACATATACGTTTTTACTGTAAACAAACTACTGTATTTTTCCATTACTACAACATGAGACACAAACCTGTCGATAGATAGCCAAATTAAGAAGGGTGAGCACGGAAAATGGCAGTAAAAACAATATGATGAATTTGAGCCAGTTGATGTACACATTAATATAAACAGGAACAACCCGAAGTGATGATGCTTGGAAGATGTACAGCGTCATGTTATATGCAGGGTCTACAATTTCTTCTAGTTCAATGTCCCAGAATCGAGGGAGGTTGTATAGGGTCGCGATAAGGATGACGATGAAGACCAAGATTCGCGTGCGGTGGTACGTGCAGAGAGATCGAGCATGTAGCGGGCGACAGACAGCCACAAATCTTTCCAAGGTCACCAACAGCGTCAGATATATTGTTACCATCTGGCCAATCAGCGACGAAGGAAACACGGTGCATACGATATACGGGTAAATCTGCAACGAAACATAAAAACATTGAATGCAATTGAGGTACTTAAGCATAACAAAACAATTATTGATAGTGTGGCATATAGGGCACTTAATAATGGGGCTTAATAGTTAAAATACAGTTGCAATGCTTGGAGGTTTTGTAAGGGAAAAGAGTCAGACTATCGAGAGACATGAGCGGTTCAAGATGCTCAAACTCCTCTCCCTGACATCGTAAAAGCGCCTTACAAGTAACGTATTCATCTAATGAGGTAATATCATTAAAAAGCTGCAATAGCACAGTATCACCAGCTCAACTGAACTACCACTTCATTGTATTATTCGTGTTCCCTATTCCTTAACTTAACTTGGGATGATGGGGATTTTTAGGGATTTAAGTCAGAAGCGCGCCCCCAGTGTCCACTTCGTGCGAACAGAATAAAGTGAAAGCGAGGGTTCTACCGGAGGTTGCGACAATTCACAAGAAAGTGACCCACGCGCGGCAGTCAAAGCCTGAGGAATAAACTACATCGCAACGAAATAAAGGCAGTAAGCAACAGAGTGTATATAACCGCAAAGCTCATTGTGTGGTAAAGAGCGATTCTTTATCTCCTGGTTCATTATTACAATACAATGAATCAAACAGAAGAAGCAATATTTAAGGAATAAAAGTGTAATGCCTTAGGAAAGAAAAGTCACCATAGGCATAAACTGTTTCGCCAACCATCGAATACTGTCCCGAAAGGAACCAGTTCCGCACCGCTGCCTGGAAAAGTTTGCCCTTCAGAGGTTTCTTGAAAGTTGCAAGGCCCGAACAGCCAACTTCACCTCCTACAGTGGTATGGTGATCTAATACAGTAATATTTTCTTTATCCCTACCAGTTTATGATTGGTACGCGCAGCTGAGCGAGCAATGGGGACGGGATCACAACTTGTATGATTAATATATACTAACACCGTAGACTGTTAAAGTTAAAAAAGAGTTATAAACATTTCAGGCTCTTAGAATCATAAAATGTACGATGATAAATTATCACAAATAATATCACAGAGGATCCGAGATTGCCGTACGTGAATTTACTGGAATGCTCAGACCCTGGAGTAATACTTTAATAGGACTATTTCACGAATAAAACAAGAATTTCAATATAATATTGTAATAATTATGCATTTGTATTATGAATACTTAACCTTTTCAAGCCACATAGCAACAGACGAATGTCGATTGTCAGTAATGCCAATAGAAAAGAGCCAAATATGAGTTTGACACTATTTCATGAATAGAATAAGAATAAAAGTAATATGTATTTGAAATTCGTGTATGGATTATTAACATGGTAAAAATGTTATACTTACTTATGAATCAAAAACCGTGGGAATGAAAGAGACAAAAGTCAACAATTACAATCACTACCGTTAGATTTACATACCAACTGGGAAAAACAAAACAAAAAAAAATACCATTATGAACAACGCGTTTATTAAGATTTATGGTGGCTTAGGTAGATATTGTTACATAATTTATAAAATGATTTCAGCCTGTTTGGCTGAATAAGAAAAAACAATTGTTTGAGTGAATACACATTAAGTTAGTTAAATTTAAAACATTATTGAAAACGCAGATGTGATGCGTGCTAAGGAATTATATAGAAGAAGTATAGAATTGGCTACACTGACCACAAGACAAATGCATGTTGCAGGATAAAACGGATTTGATAATTTATTTCGACAATTTCACTGCAATATCCAGCTGTGATTGATCAAAATTCAAATTTTTATTTAATTTCATTGGTCGATTAAAAGATGAGGGCACATAAATGAAATAGTGTTTATAATATATTTTAGGAAACTGGTAATTTGTAGATAAAAAAAAAAGAAGAAAAGAACAACAACTTACAATCAATTCGTAAGTTTCGCTTACACTCTGGCTCCTGGGTTTCCTCTATAAATTTCAAACTAAGGACGTATGCCGGAATCCCAGCCGTGACCCGTATTTTTCAAGTTTGATTCTTCATTTCTAATGGGGAAATTCAATCAATTTAGATACACTAACTTTGATGTATGAAAAGCAATGATTACGGAAGATTGCATGTTTGGTGTTCTCGGCAGTTGTGTAGTGCATCTATGTTAATTTTACGACATGAACAATAATAGTGTTACCAGAAATACAGTATGTAGAGTACAGTATGAACATGTACAAAATGGAAAAGCGCATGCTTACTATCTACTCGTACAGGGAAACTAAAGTAATAAGGGAATGCCAAAACAATTCATTTTTCTGCCTGGGATTCGAAAATAACTCCTTCATGAAATATACACAAGGAGAAAGTTCGAAACTATCAGAACTAACAATGCATGCTCCCTTATAGAAGTTTTGCGAAAACTGTAGATGAGAGTTCTTGTAAAAGGTATCAACAAGCTGAAAAAATACATACATAATATAATTATAATATAAAAGACTCAATTATTGTAATAGGTTTCAGTAGTTTATCGTGCATGTCCGGAAGTACTGCACTAAGTTTTCCGGAGCAGTGCGGTTTCACCTAAGTGAGCACCTCTATTTCTAGAATACTAATATTTGGGTTAGTAAGAATTCTAGCAGCACGTGACACATATTCATTTTTTTAGTAGCGTTTAACGCCCGTTTTTTACTACTGAGGCACCACAGGCGGTGGGCGTTGATGTAACATGAAATGAAATGATAAATTGGGAAAGGTTTTTTTTTTTTTTTTTTTTTTTTTAAAGGAAGGAAGCGTCCAGGCATACGTTTATGGTACCCACCCGGAATTTCCATTTATGAGGACTGAGAATAACCTGGAAAAAAACCTCAGTCAGGGAGGGCGGTCCTGGTGGGAATCGAACCCAAGACACCTTCCGCTCACGAGTTCGCACCTTAACGACCTCGGACACCCGCGGCGGTATATTCACGATGAAAATACAGGGTTAAGATGTGCTCTAAGGCGCGCCGCATTATTGACTCCATCTTCCATACAACAGCGGAAATCACAGTCTGCATGAAATCTTCCACGAGTGTGTAAAAACACCACAAAGAATACTATTCTGTCTATTTTCAAAAAGATGCTGCCTCATCTCCAATGTCTGCATAGATGAAAAAATTATCTTCCTTGAGGATTGTGTCACTCCTAAAAGGTTTTGGTGACCAAAATCGTTTGATCATATTCCACCAAAGGCATAGTGTATTGTAACAATTCGTGAAGCTACAAGAAAGCATTCGGCGGGCAATCGGGGCTATGAACATCATCCATAACATGAAGAAATCTTTGCAGGTTTACCTTGATGTTAATATTAACCCTTTTCAACGCTTGCTACGCATCTCCTTCTCATAAACCAAGGACAAGACCTTGTCAAATATCATTGAAATATATTAATTTGAAAGACATAGGGGAAAATCAGGAGTTGAGAGCAAGTGGAACATCCCTTACAACGAATTTTGCTACCTACTAATAATTCCCAGAAATACCAAGGGAGAAGAGCGTTTAAGTATGGTGAACATTTTTATACTATAATTTCTTAAACTGTTTTGTTTTTGCGACATACACGCCTTTTTTTATAACACGAGGTAACAAGTATAAAATAAATATATATAAATATATATTTTATAAATATATAAAAAAAGAAATACTGAAAATGGTGTACAAAATGTGATGTTTTGGATAAACACATACACTTTATTGTAAATGATCTGAATAACCACTATTTCAATAAAATTTTATTGCAAATATAATTAATATTCATCATAATTATTGTGTCCAATAACATTTTAAATTGCAAGGCTGAAAAGTGCTATTTTCAAATGTTCCATTTCTAGTCGTTCTTTAAAATTTCTGTGGTTCTTTTGTTCATTGTTTTGTGATAAATGTTAATTTTTGGTTTTACTTAACCATGTATGTAATTTATATTTTAATAAATGATATTTCATATTAAATTTAAATTATTTTATTAAAATTATGTTCTCTTTGTTTAGTGTAAAACGGCTGTACTTTTCCTTATCTAGTGAGGATATTTGAGTTAGAAGCCGGCGGAGCCTAGCTGTGTGTGTATTGGGAGAAGTCAATCGTCAAGGCTGTGTAATGCAAATGCAGGTGGCAGCTTGTAGTTAATTTGCGGGAGGCTTTGTCAGCGTGCATTTCTCTGGATTTTTATTTTGTGTAAATTTAGTGCTAATGATTCTTCATTGGTTATGCTACTACACAAATATAGTCCTGAAGAAAGGATTTTTGTGTACGATATTTATGTGAATTCGGATTCTTCCAGATAAGCAGTAAGGCGATTCCTAAGAAAATATCATGCCTATGTGTTTCAGGTACGCTAACTGTTCGCCACCTTGTTAAAAAGTTACGAGAGACAGAATCTCTCAATGATGGAGAACGTGATGCAAACAGTCTTTTCTTACAGAAGAAACGTTTAGTGAAATTCAGGAATATCCTATGCAGATGCTGGCAACATGCACAGATATCCACCGAGGAGCTTAATACAAGCTAGTGCTTATTATTATCAGTTGTTTTAAATGAATACTAAAATAAAATACTAACATTACGTGCGGCGATTCTATCCTTTTTCCGCAGTAAGATCGGAACGACCACCAACTCAAATACTCTCACCATAGTTTTTTTGCTGCGTCTATTAAATGTATATCCAAAAATGTTTCGAAGAATTATCCCGTAGCTCGTAAAATGTCACTAGCATTTAGTGTGTCGTATATGGATGTGCAGAGTGCGAAAGTAAACATAGGCACTTAACAGGTTAGAAATAGTTTTTACAAAGTACCAAAGTTAACATTAATCACAGAACGCCCTTTAAAATTAATTGTGGTTTAAAATGTAGCGTAAATGAATGCAGGTTTTACTTGTGATAGTACGTTAACAAAAACTCAACCTTTGAAATCTGCAGTGCATTTTTTGGTCTGTTGGAAAACATATGGCTATGTATGAGATATATCAGCAATTACGCGCCTGCTTTGTTTACATGCTCTCTGAAACAGCCAGGTAAAATGCGGCCGTCTGGAGAATGAAGTTTCAGAGTCTAGTTAAATTACTTATTTTCCCTTTCGATTTCATTGGCTTGCTATACACAAAAGGGACTATGAGGAGATGTATGTTATTGACGGAATACTGACCACTGTACCTTGAAGAAGAAGTAAACAAAGAAGAATCCGGTGTACATGGAGATGGCAGGCGTGCCGTAAACCAACATGGTCATCACGATAAGCAGACTGTCGCATCTGGCCAAGTTGATTAGCAGATAGTTGTAAGAAGATTTTGTTTGACGTGACAAAATCACCATAGAGATCCCATTGCCTAGCAGGCCAAACAGACCTGTCAAGTTTAATAAAACGCCGTTGACTATGAAATTAAAGAGAATATCACGTTTGTCTTCTTCGCCGGACTCACTATAGAGAAGACCGGAGAGGTTTAACGTTTGGTTCCCGTGCATTGTGAATCCCGGGTGAATTTCTTTGCCGCGACCGTAACACACAACATATGACCTTCTAGTTATTACCTCACTGCTTACTCGACATTGAGAATCTGTGTTATTAGGTAGTGTTCATGTGTTCACCTAAAGGGGGCATTTATTTAATACATATATAAATAATCTCTATACCATTCCTATTACAATTTCAAATGTTACCTGTAGGACGCTGTTGTGATTGCTTGGGAGAGCTGTACACGTCAACCTGCCCACTTTTCTCGATAGACAAGCACAGAGCCACAGACTGACGCTCGGCGTTACAAGCTGAATCGAATGCTAGTGCGTGGAATGAGCTACTGGAGGAATCTCTTGCTCTGTGCTCTTACTGCTAGTCTCCGAGCGGCTGGCCATTCCCGAGCGACAGCGAAGAGAGTCGAACAGTAATAACTTTCTTGAGAAATAAATACCTTGGATTACTTAATGAGACGTTGACGAAGCAGCTGTTTTCGTGCTCACCTTAATTTCTCGTAATAAATGTACAGTGTTCAGAAGAACATATGTTTGAGTTTGGAAATGCGAAAATATCTGCGATACCAATCTTTTATTACGTGAACATTTATAATCTTTAGTGTAAACAATTGTCAGGATAAGGTTTATGAGGTTAGAATGGCTATTTTAAATGAAACTGATATGTGAATAAACAGGACTTTGTAAGGCTTCCATTTAGTTTGTTCAAATGATAAAAACTACAAAATTGGTGCTACACTCCAGTTCAGTTGTCTGGCAATTCCAACAGATGTCTCTCAGTTACAAGGGCGCTAAAGCTGCTAAATTAAATTGTGTTTAAACCTATTTCGCTTAAAGAAGCATATTTTTCATTAATATGTACACTAGAGTTGGCAAATAGAAGGAAACCGAATAATTTTATGTGGAATCTCTTTGAAAGTGGTTATTTACAGATCCTAAAGGAAGAAGAAATGTGCATTGTTACGTCATGTTTTGATGACGCGGTGGTTGTTGAGAAATCATGACGCATGTTTAAATGCATCATTATCTATTAAAATATAAGGGCGACATAGTGGGGCGCAACACCTGGGGAGACAATAAGGAATTGAAACTGCTTTGATTCCCAAAAAAAGTTGAGCGGTAAGGAACATTTCAGCATTTCAATGGCTATTTATACTTGCTTCTTGAATGAATGAATAGTGTTTAACGCCCGTTTTTGCTACAGAGGCACCACAGGCGATGAACACTGATGATACATGAGATGAAATGATATATTGGGAAAGGATTTATTTTTAAAAAAACGTTCCAGGCCTAAGTTTAGGGTACCTCCCCGGCATTTGCCATTTATGAGGACTGAGGAAAACCTAGAAAAAACCTCAGTCAGGCAGGACGGTCCTGGCGGGATTCGAACCCCAGACCTCCCGCTCACGAGTCCTCGCCTTTACGACCTCGGCCACCCGTGGGGGTTACTTGCTTCTTGAAGATACAAATGCATATTACATCGACCCAATTAATGTATATTTAAAATGATATGTTTAAATGCCCTGTGCATATGTGTTTTGTACAAAATGTGTTAAATAAGTAATAAGATTTTTTTCACAGTATTTCAATAAAATATATTGTAAATTCATAAGTTTATAACTGGATAGCATTATTCTTCTACTTTCCCTTCCTTCCCAAAAAACAAAGTAATAGTAACAGTGAACACAGTAAAAGTGAAGTAAAATGTGCTTTCTTAGTTCATTTATGTGGAAATATCAATACAGTGACATTACTTTAAGTTTTATCAAAAAGTGATAACAGCTTAATTACAGATGAGTACTATTTAGAGAAGAATTTCGATTAGATATTTCAAAACTGTTTATTAAAATGTTTACGTTTTACATGTTAGGGGTTTTAACAAAACAAGGATGTTATTTTACGGTTGTGCTATAATCATATTTAATTTCAGATACAAATAAGCTTTGGACTGTTTTTTTTTTGGGGGGGAACAAGTGCAAAGTAGAAAAGCTGCTTACATGTGTGCTTGTTATTTTGACAAAAACAGTTTAGGGATAAGAGATAAATGAATAGTACATTCACATCCTATTAGCAAGTGGGAAGTCAGTATGCTTAATTTATAATTTCATTGCTAAAATTGAAATAAATGCAAATAAGCAATTAATTAATGATAGCTAAAATGCAGTTAATTAATTCTCTTTAATGCATTTGTTGAAACTCATTTCGGTAGCCCTTTATATTATGATATAGTGTTAAATTATATATTTTGCAAGTAATTTAGTATATTCTTTGTTGGGAACCATTGCTGTTCTAACAGATAAGCGAACAGTAATATTTAAAACATTTTGCTTCTGCTAAAATAAAATAATATTGGTAATACTCAGAATGTGCAAAACTATTGCATTTGGAGGAGAGGGGTTGACTTAACTAACTAGATAAATAAAACGTAGTCTTTTGTTCATTATTAGTAGTTTTTATTTGTTACCATGGTTTATAGATGTTAAATTACTGTGCTGCAATGTGTTGATGTCACTATAGAGCATTTAATTTATGGCAAAATGGTGAAAATTCCTGCCCAATTCAAAGTTTCTTGATTTCTTGCAAGTAGTGAAAATGAAATGTTTCTGTATCATAAGAGATGATAGAACTTGGCTCATCCCAAATAGCCTGTTGGTCAAGAAGGTCCCACAAAGAACATCACCCCGTTGTTACCTATGTGAAGTGAAGAGGAGCGCTATCTTGCTGATAAATGCTCGTCAGAGAAACACACAATACGAATTGCCTTAGTCAGTTTTGTCCAAGACACTCGCTACACAACCCAACCTTTTGTCTTTATCGTCGGCCTTGATCTGCTGTGTTATTTGATTTTTATACACTTGCAGATGAGCCTTTTGTGAATAACATTATGAACCTACGCTAGGAAGCTGGAGTTGCAAGCCGGTTTTTTGCATTGACTTTCTTGGTCTTAGTAAAGCAGGTTCGAATGCATTTAATGTTATTTTCAGAATGAATTTTCTTAGATTGCTTATCAATTTTATACAATATTCTTTTTGGTTGCTTGAGCGTTGAATCCCAGGCCATTATTTTATTATAGTCAGGAATGAGACCGTGTCTTTAAAAATTGTTTTCTCGACGAAATTGGCATTACACATGCTTCACAGACTTTGTTTCTGCTAAACCAATATTAGATGACATTTTCTGCTTCAATAGTCCACATATAGTGCTTGCTTTACTGAATTAACAGTTTGTAATTAATATTTATTCATTTCTCCATGATAATCATTTTACATAAATAAAAGATCTGCACTGCTAAATCTACGTGCATTTATTTTTATTTGGCATATATAATTTAAGTTATAACCATTTTTTTAAAAGCAAGCTTCTCATATACTGTTTTATTCGTGAAACAGTCCCGTCAAACAGTGTGAGGACATTTTTGATAATTGTAAATTTAATACTTGCACCTTTCATTAAGTAATTTTTATTTTTTTTTACTATTATTTCACAACCTAATATTATAATAACCTAAGAGTGAGTTTTTTAAGGTTTTGTTAAGATAAGCATATGACTCACGAATTGATGTAAAAAAATATATAGTATAAGAATTTAAATGAATATTTTAGCCACTTCTCTGTATAATTGCCATTTCGGATATAGCTTGGTGTCCTAGTGGTAATCATACATGCCTCGTAGATCCAAGGTCGCGGATTCAAACCCGGCCAAGGTCGATGTATTTTTTCCGGCGTAAAAATGACTTCCTTTGGAGAGGAAATAAAGCAGTTTGATTGTGGCTTATATTTACGGCACATAAAAGAACTTGCAGCCTTAAGAGAGAGAGAGAGAGAGAGAGAGAGAGAGAGAGAGAGAGAGAGAGAGAGAGAGAGAGAGAGAGAGAGAGACCTGTGAGCAAAAATGTTCGGTCGTTTCACGCCCTGAACAGAATGGGAAGGTATTACCCAAAGATGTTGTAGAGCGTCTTTAATTAATACAAATAACCTTGGCACGGGCTTTCCTAGTCCTCATAGAAGACTGCAACCTGATCACCAGTCAACCGTTTACGTTACTTCAGCTTCTCGTCAAACCACTGACTCCGGCGAGGAGGTGAAAGTGATTTGGTCTGCTAAATCTGGACAGTATAGCGGGAGTGAAACTACTCCCATTTGAACTTTAGTATGGTTTAGTATGCCTTTGCCGTAATGTAAGGATACGTTTTGTTAAAATTCCTCTTCTTTTATTCCGAATTGCTCTTTGTAGTTGTCGAAGAGCCTCGCTATACAGCGCTCCATTGACGATCGTCCCACGCTATATGAATTCCGTTAGTATATTATCACGACATCATAAGATGTCATGACCAGCTCCTTTGCCAAAAGATATCACAAACCTGGGCTTCTTTGTCGACAGGTATCACGTTCCAGTAGATGGTGAGAAAATTTTGTTATATTGTGTCCACATGCCAGTCGCGGCACCTTAAACTTCGGCTTTGGTCTAGAGTGAGAATCACAGTTGCCCTGTTGCCCAGTGTACTCTCATGATGCAGTAAACTGTCGTGAAATTTGGTAGACCGACGTCTAATTTCATCTTCCATATATGTAAGGGAAAAGACTTCATGAAGTAGTCGGGTAGGAAAACATCGGTATACAGAATAGATAGCTCTGAGCCCTTTGTACCCTTTGTACTTGTAGCATCAAACTGTTTGATGCCATGTCCCAGGAATATAATGGGAATAATCAGAGCTTTAAAAAAAGACATACAAGCTTCCCTTCGGAACTGTTCTAAACCCAAGGTCGCGGGTTCAAACACGGCCAGGATCGATATATTTTTTTGGGCGTAAAAAGCCTAAGTATGGCTTACTTCGGAAGGGAAGTATGGCTTACTTCGGAAGGGAAGTAAAGTTGTAGGTCCCGTGTCGTACATTTACGGCACGAAAAAGAACCTCAAGCCTGAAAGAAGAGGTCTCTGAGCAAAATTTATCGGCCATTTCACGCCCTGAATTGAATGCGGACGCTGATGACCTGAGATGTTAAAGAACGTCCTTAAACAAAACGAATCAAAAAAATCCAAACCTTCGGAACTGAACAGAGGGGACAGTTGAGCGATTGTTCCCTGCGCCCTGTAAGTAATTCCCTGAAGATAAGTCCTTTATCCAGCTGCACTCCCAGATAAGTGAGGGAATTCTTCCACTGAGTCCTGTTGCCTGTATGTGTGTGTGAGAAAATTTGCGAGTATGCGGCGTTTTGCAAATATTATGGCATTGCTTTTTGTTGGGCTGATTGACATGCGCCAAAGACCGCACCAATTTTGATGGCTAACGGAATTAGGTCCAGCATCTCATTCCGGTTTGGTTTTGTAATGCGAATTGTCACATGAACTTCAGAATTTTGCTGTCCCAGTACGCCCTAGGTGCCATCTTAGTCAGCGAGACGCATTTTCACCAATTTCACCGCTTCCATCTTTCGGACTATACTTGTTTCAGACAAGATCGCGGGTTCAAACCGGCCAGGATCGATGGATTTTTTCGGGCGTAAAAATCCTAAGTATGGCTTCCTTCGGAAAGGAAGTAAAGCCGTGTATCCCGTGTCGTACATTTACGGCACGAAAAAGAACCTCAAGCCTAAAAGAAGAGGCCTCTGAACAAAATTTGTCGGCCGTTTCACGCCCTGAATAGAATGGGACGCTGATGACCTGAGATGTTAAAGAGCGTACGTAAATAAAAAAAATCAAAAAAAAAAAAAAAATTAGAACGGATCGCAACGGCCCAGGAGGAGTTCAACGATATTTGTTCGAAGAAGTTGAGGCGAGAGCCAACTTAACATGTTCAGCCACTACAGCAGCTGATCCAGTGTATTTGCACTCGTAATGTTAGGGTTGGTTAGTTCTGGTGAACATGCTGAGTTGGAACGTGGTCTGGGAGATTTCAGCCGCTCCCGAGAATATTCAGCCGTAGGAGTTGCAGGCCCAGGTTCTGCTGTCCCCTCATCGGGAGTGTTCCTCGGTGCGGGTCGTTTCTTCTTAGGCCGGGGAGAGGAGAGTGTTGGAAATTTTTGAGCTATACAGTTTGGATGAGTGTGTGTGAGCTGGTTGTGTTGTGGCACATATATCAGTACTCTCACCATTGGGCTGTCCGCGCGTCGTTGCTGCATATGTTCGTTGCTCCGAAGTGTAGTGTTTGGCTTGACCAGCACTGGTCTGGTTGACGCTTTTGGTGTTGGTCTGGTTCATGCAGTTGGTAAAGAGCTTGCAGTAGGGGTGACTGCGTTTTTATTTCTATTCGAGTCAACTGGGTTAGACTGTACAGTTCTTCTGCTGTTGTTAAGCATTCTCGGTCCGACAGGGCATCGCCCATTAAATCACACATGATCACCTTTGCAGTTAGCGCAGGTCGGGTACTCCAAGGGAGCAATTTACAGACCTGGCGGGGATGGAGGGGACAGCGCATCTTAGGCAGCGAGAATTTCGGGAGCAAAACTTGCATGATTAAATCCCAAACAGCGGTGGCATTGAGCTGGACTACCAGGGCGTCTAGACATTTCCACCTTAACGCTGAGATAAATATGAATGGAATCTTGTCCAATATTAACTTGGGTAAACTATTCCATTCTGTTGAATATACGATAGAAGCGCCCGCCAAGAATAAAAGCGAACCAGGCAAATTCAAGCAAACATTTTCCAACAATTAAATTATGATTTTTTTTCGGAACTGGAGAGGTAATATTGTGGTATGTACAATGTTTGAATTATTGTAAGTTTATTATCTAATCGTTAGCACTATAGGGAAGTTGTTCGTTATTTTGAAACGACGGTTAACAGCCTCTGTGGAAAATACTGATTGATGGTTTTAAACTCTGCTCACCTAAGGGAAGGAAATCACCCTTACATACAGGGACAATCCTGCTGCAGTCCCAAACGGCAACGGAGAAACCGAATTCCTCAGTCCCGAACGAAAGAAGTCGAAAATCCAGGGGAATATTGCAGCCGGATAATTACGTTGACATAAATGTAAGCCTGTTAGTGCAGTTGGTTTGAGCATCGTGCTTATTATGCGAAGGTCATGGTTTCGATCCTCACTTCTCTCTCTCTCTCTCTCGTGATATTCATAATTTGTCTACACTGTCCTTAATTGAATAAATGTTATTTTTCTAAGTGCTCAAATAAAAGAAATTCCTTTTTCGTTTCATGGCTATGTAAGTTGCACCAAATTGTATTCTTTCCACCAGTTGGTTGACGTGTTACTTTTCAGTGAGGACAACGCATATATTTCAATTTTAGGTTAGGTTAGGTTAGATTAGATTAGGTTTAACTAAAAAATAATTGAACTTCACATGAATACTTTCTAGCCAACTTTCTCCGCTGGCAGCCAGTCGCCTTTTCCATTGTTCTCCACTGCCGTTCGAAACTGCAGCAGCAGGACCGATCCTGTCTGTAGCAAGTAGGGAAACGAAGGGAAAAGGAAAAAGTCAGTTGGAGCTAAATGAAGCCAGCTCGCTAAAATGTAGGAATTGTATATCAGATAAAGTACTTGTATTTCTCATCTTGGATAACCTAGAAGGTAATAAATCTTATAATGTGATGCAGTGGAATATAATTGTTAAATTAAAAAAAAAAAAAACTCTGTTACAGTCAAGAGAATGTAATAAGAGTTTCAATTAAGTGAACCCTGTGGGGAAGTTTCCACACAATATCCTAAATTCCACCGGCTGCACTTTACTTAAATTTTTAAAAAAATGAATATGCCGATAACCATAACATGTCTGCATTACAGAAATCCAAGGATGCTAACTTCTCTCCTAACATCTAAGAGAAGTAGCACACTCTTCATAAATTCTTCATCCCCTAAATCAAACAAAACATGCTAATACCTTCTTTACCGTCTGTGGGCAAACCCTAGGTGGGGTAGGTACACAGCAACTAATCCAGTCGGCCTACAACTGATTGCTCAGTTTAATCAACAGTGTATGATTTTAGCAAATCATCACCTGGCTCTGTTTAGCGGCTTATGCGAAGTTGAACAAAAGGTAGAACTCTTAATAAAAACAAAAAAGGAAGGAGCCATTATACATTTGTGTCTTGTTTAATTACTTTATTTCGTTGTTTTATATGAAAGATGAAATGGCTACATACATTGTACAGAGCGTTTCTTATATTGCCGGTCCGGGGGTCACGTGCTCCGCGCAGGTCTATTACACTGTTTTCCGTCTAAAACTTCCGCGTTACTTACCCATGAGTGTCAGTAATGTTATAAGTGGTGTTGAAATTGGCGTCCATCTGCATTCAGACATTCCTGGCATCTTCGGATGCAATTTCCATTCACACACACATAGTTTCTTCTTGCGTAATGTTCATAATTTCTGTTCTTATATTGTCCTTCAATTCATCTACGGTGTGGGGATTGTTCCTATTTAAAGAAAATCATGCCTCATCTGAGAAAATTATTATATGTGGGTCACAGTACCCTCAAAAATATTTTATAAAAATTACAGAAATTTACTCATTTTTCGTCGCCATGAGGTTGTAATTCATGAACTATAGTCATTGTGTAGGGTTTTCAGTTTTACAACTCTATGAACAGAGTGTTTTGAAACGCCCACATGTCTTCAGAGACTTCTTTTAAGAGTATTCAAATGATACACCAATTTCATCCATTTTTTCCTCCGTTAGAACAACTTTTTCGCTTCTTTCGATTCTGAGGATAAACAGTAAAGTCTGTGTGGAAATCTCCATCATTATCAACATTCCTTCCCTTAAAAAAAGTGTTTGTTCATTCAGCTGGAAAAATTTTAGTCACCTCATTTTTAGATATTCAAGAATTGCTTTACCAGCAATATAGCACCGACAATTATAGCTGGGCAATACTACAGAGATATCCTAAAAACTCTGCAAGGACACATCCCATGCAACAAGCTGGATAATGTTCGGCCTCGTATCCAAATATTGTAGCTGAATATCTCACATAAATAAATTTTGTCCCTCACCCTCCATATAGTCAGATTTAGCTGTATGTGACTTTTTCTGTTTCCACTAATTCGAGAAACACTTTAGTGGAAGGCATTTTCCTTCACCAGAAGCAGTGTGAAAACAGCGAAGACGATTCTGAAGGACCTGTTTATTTGAAAACTGGCAGAGACACTGGAACAAATGCATTGCATTCAACAGGGACTGCTATGAGAGAGTTAATCAAAAGTATGAGGGTGAGTATGGAATGTTATCACAAATGTTATGTCCATTTTCTATGAACAGCCCTCGTATATTCAAATTACAATTGGCATCCCTGAGTTAATGGTAGGAATGGATCTGTTTCACAAGTACGGATGTTAACAAACATAGTCTGTATAGTAGGAAAGGTTCATCGACAGATCAAACGTGAACGTGAAGTAGAGGGTTGCATGAAAGCGCAGAAGGGCGATAAGAAAAACTGGAGAGGGGTAATAATAAATAAAATCTCATAAATGATAGATAGCAGTATTAAGACAATAGTGGAGGCAGATAATTGTTTTATTTACTTTAGTTTAACGTTCCTACGTTTGTGTGTCCAGTAGTTAGGATTTAGCGTAGTTGCAGATGATTTGTGATAAAACAGTTTATTTCTCTGAAGTTGTAAGAAAAAGAGAGAAAGTTTCCATAATTTGTTTGCCTGTAGTGTACTTTTGGTATCCTTTCTATTCTGCAATCTGAAGAGCAAAGAAATAAAAGAAATGCAGTGTTTTTTCAGACCCCCGTTTGTCTGAAAGAATAAGAGGAAACAACAATAAAATTTGATTTTGCTTAAGGAGTTTGGTACACAAAGCAGATTTTACTGCTAAAAGAAACGACTCATGGGAACAATTTCATCTTCTAAAAAGTGCATAGTTTATACATTGAAGGTGATGTGCCGGCGTCAGTTTTCTTCGCTTGTTTGTTCCTCTGCTTATAATATATCTTAACACTATCAATAAAGAATTAAACATACTTCAAACCTATTTTGCAAGACCCTAAAATCGCCACGAGTGGACGAGGTTGTTCAGGCACGGACTCATGAGCGGAAGGTCGAGTATTCGATTCTTGCCAGTACTGTCCATGATGTTTTTTTTCCAGGTTTTCCTCAGTCTTCATAACTGCCTAATGCCGGGGTGGTACCCTAAACTTAGGCCTGGACCCCCCCCCCAAAAGGGCCTGGAACGTTTCCGTTCTAAAAAAAATCGGCTCCTCTGTCGAACATGTGACGCAAATTGCGATGCGAAATTTTTCTAAGTCCGAAGCAGACAGAGTGCCTATGTGCGCTTGACGGATTGAAAGATTCCGAGTTTTGTACTTGTTTCAACGTTTTTCGCAATTAATTTTACGCTAAATAATGTTGTAAATGATTTGCAGGATTAATGTACATATGTAATAATTGTATTGTGTTATGGTACAACAGAATAGTCAACGTAATGTCATAACAATCAATGCAGCCAACAGAAGTATCTTGTTCGTAAAATACCTAAACTAAACTAATCTAAAATGCACTAATCTTTTTAACTACTGGACACCTCCTTTGAATCGCCCATCAGTTCTTGAAAAGGGTCTGCTGATCTGTTTTTGCAGTCCTGGTGCCATAAAAATTCACAAATGTGCACATTCATTCTGTCCCGCCTAATGCTGCCCTTCGACAGACGATGACGTAGAATTCTCCAGCGGGATTCAATTTTATTTGTGTGACAGTTTGTCACGGGTTTCACAAAATAAACTGAACGGTTGACAATTAGATATGCTGCAAGTCTGCCAACCATTAGCCCATGATAACCTCCCCAGGTATCTGCATCGTGCTGGTAAACTGTACGTGCTGCTCAATTAAATTCAACAGCGTGTTGGCATCTCTCCTATCACCGGGACAAATCTCCATCCTCACTTAGTTTGCTCACAAGAATTAACCGTAGGACACAGAAAATTTTTACTCGGTCAAGAAATAAAGGTAACAAAGGAATATGGCTATGAATTTCCAAAACTGCCCGCTCCTTAATTGCTTTCAGATCCTCTTGCATACATATTTTTCGTAGATGTCTGGGGTGTTCCTGCAACAGTTGGCTGCCTAACAAGCCCCGATATCTTTCAGACCGTTTGCTGCTGTCGTCTGCGTACGCATGCGCACTGTCTTTCCTTCGGACTTGAAAAATTCCTGTGATCTCGCATATTCGAAAGTTTCTCCAAAAATCCTTTCCCAATTTTTCATTTCACATATTCCCAGTGACCACCGCCTATGATGGTTCAGCAGTAAAAACAGGCGTTGAACACCATCCAAAAGACCCTAAAGTGGTTCTACAGCGTCTTCAATTTGTTTATATGACACTGCTCTCGAGCTCGCATATCGGATGACCAGCTCAAGGATGGGAACTACACAGAATAGTGTTATTAATTGTTGAACTGCAGTACGTAATGTTTATTCACATCTCATATCTGTGTATGTTATTTCAATGGTATCATAGATTTAACAATTAGCAATGACTTCTAATTTGTTATAACTTTATAAAAATAAAACAAATAACCTGGTAAATGTTGTAGAAAATTTCAAGAAAGCTTTCCTTGAATTAATCCATTTTATATTATTACAGTTCAAAATACTGAACCAATGCAAAACTTCGCGATCAATACTGGACAAGAAATCAATTCAAAGACGTTAAATTTTAATAGAGTGAGATTCGTATTGCTGTTCTATTAGAACCTCGAAAATCTTTCTCAAAGTTAGTCTTACAACTGAAAACTAATCCTACAAGAATACAGAAGTTTCCGCTGAGGAGAAAAAAAGGTTTGCAGTTTGTTTCTCCAGTCTGTAAACGAGGAGATTTGAACCTACAATTACTGTTTTTAGATGCTACTTTTAGATGCTAAATTTAGGGTACCTCCACGGCATTTCCATTTATGAAGACTGAGGAAAATCTGAAAAAAAAAAAGCTGTCAGGGAAGATGGTCCTGGTGAGAATCGAACTCCAGAACTCCAGCAAACGACCTCGGCCACTTGTGACGGTCTAAAATGGAATTGGAAACGGACGTGGCCAGAATGAACCATTACCCTTGAACACAAAGGATAACTATGGGGCGCAAGATGTAGAAGCGTAGGATGGCTTCAAGAGTGCAGGAAACAAGCTCATCGGACAAAAAGAGCCAGGGATAGAAACACAACGTGAAAGAGCAGTTAATAATGTAAATGAAGTTTTACAGATTGTTATATAGTTTAGATTAAAACTGAGACTCTATAGTTTAGGGCGATGTTGTGTATATAAGCACAAAATTAGCAGTTAAGCTCAGGTTGATTAATTGTCTAGTCTAAGTGAAAAATACAGGTATGGCTATTAGAGGACATTTTTTTTCCAAGGGATTTTTAGGTTATTCATCCATTGTCGAGTTATAATTTAATTCCATGGTCGAGTTAACAGTACAAGAGAAAAGTGTTGGTCAAGAGAAAAACCAAGGCTCGTACATCAAAGTCAAATACCGAATCCTAAAGCGGTGTGCAGTATGATATAGTAAATGAGAAGAAAAAATTTGGCTCCATTTTTATGATGAAACAATGAATATTTTAATTAAGGAGTAATTTTTTTATAACGTAATCAAATAAAAAAGGTATGGTGTATTCAGCAAGATGGTACTAAAGCTCATGTAACTCGGACTTCATTGCGTGCAATTACTGACATTTTTATTGAGAAAGTGATTATATGTGTGGACAGTTTGAAAGATGATTTTACACTATTGAAAAACAACATACCAGAAGAAATAGCCAACATTTTGGAAGCAGGTTGGAACACAAGAATCATAAAGACAGATACTATAATGGTGAATATTTCCAGTATATTCTTTGAAAAGGTAATTCTTTTTAATGTAAAGCATTGCATATTTTTCATTCACATACTTTATATTCTGAAGTTTTCTGGTCAAATGTATACTACCCCATTGTGTAAATAACGCCTGTGGTGCCTCAGTATTTACAACGTGCTAAACACTAACAATTTTCTGCTAAATAAATAAAAGGTACCGCATTTACTAGCTATGAATATTACAACCAGCTTCTTAATCATTCACTAGAGATCTTTTTTCTGGGCATAGTACACAGTACTTCGTATTTTCTCAATTTTTACCCCTGCAATTTCATTTATAGTGTCAGAGGTATATGGAGCATTGTATTTATTTTCCAGCATTTAAAAACAATTCTTATTTTTTTCACTCAAAGACTATAAAATTATTTTTTCTATGCGTTTGGCAATAATGGCAACAATGAAGAGATTGGTATGAAATTTTCTCGAAAATGCTCCTCAGTCTGAAACTAAAAATGTCAGATGTTCTCAGTGCTGACCCTATATTAAATATTATTTATTGTCAGGAAGACCTCTGATAACAGCCAATGAAGAATAAAAATATTAAAATACACATTTTTTTGTTTTTTTTTTTTGTCAGACTTCTTTCTTTCATATGGGATTTCTGGGAGAGTTAATAAATTCACACAAATATGATGAAGTAGGTAACTCTATTTCTTTGGTTATGAAGCTCTTCATATATTCACTTACATTTACATTGTTCCATGTTTATGAAAACGATGCTAATCAAGGAGAGAATATTTTATGTACATATCATACAAGATGTGGAGAGAGGCCACTGGAACAAATGCATTGCAGGTAACAAGACATTATTTTCTTGAGGAAGGAAATTAATATACAGCATATAAATATATGTACATTACATATAACTGCTTTCTTTTTACATTTAACAAAAATATTATGACATTGAAAGGTGTATGTTTAATTTATTTTACCTCAATACACTATAAACTACTATAACAAAAATAAATAATGCCTTGACTAGTTTTTAGGTATTATTCATTAATGAAACCATTTTAATATAAATATTTACAGTCTTATAAGACGAGCGTTGTGCAAGTAAAAGGAGGAATAGTCTAGAAGTGCCAGTCATAGAAATAATTCACGTGTAGCCGTGGCGGCACTTCGGTTGAAAGAGAGATGCACCAAGTGCTAAAAATGTAGTCCATTATATATCTTATGGAAATAATTTATACTGCATATTAAGAAACAATATATTTTATTTTCAAGGAAAAAATGCTTTGAGCATAATTTGTGCTGTAAAAATATATTGAAACATACTGACACAAAACTAGTAACTTTTCCTTCGAGCAAAGAACTGTTTTCTTAAGTTATTTTGTATATTGAGGCTATAAATTATATAAATTAAGCATTAAATATTAAAATGACAAAGCACTTCTCAAGCTTCCAAATAGTACAATCTCTGAGTAAATGTAAACTGAAACCTGACAAAACAGTAAAAGTACATATATACATTTTTGAAGCATTGAAAAAAATTCTTACAGCTTGGAGAGTAAGACCTATCAAAAAACCTGGAAGTACAAAGCGTAGCATACAACACCGCTTGTCTTGCGAAGTATGAACACACCGCTAGCGCAGTTTAGTTCTGATTTAAGCATAATTTCATCATCGTGTTATTGTTATTACCTATGTGAATTTCATTTTGTTTTTCTATTAATTTTACTGAGTTTCTATGACATTGCTCATTTATTAAGACAGTACTTCAGTAATAACCATATTTGAGTCAAATTCACAAATAATAAAATAAAATAAGTATGCATAAAAAGAAGGATTTCTTATACATTTCTTCTTTCTTCCTAATAATGCCCCAAATTCCTACAAAATTAAAAATGTCCTACTGAATATAAAAAAGAACAGAAACAAATTTGTTAAACTATTACTTCCATCATGCTTTCTGGATTTAGAAGAAATATATAAACGTCTAAACTGCTTTGCTAAACATGATTTGAGAATTTAGATGCAGATGAAATTTTTCTGAAGGGGCTTTGGGAAAATCCGCATGTCTAAGTCTCAGACGAGTTAGGCCTATTTGGAGTTACTTGTTTCCACTGAAAAATAATTGATCCCATTTCCATTATGTTGAGGTTTTTCTTGAGCATGTTAATAAAAGTAAAATTAGCTAGTGCTTACAAGATTAAATAAGCTTTCAGTAATAGCTGATTCGAGTATAATCACATTTTTAAACATTCGGAGTTCATAAAATCGAATCTACAATTCTTTTGTGGCCAGTAATGAACCGTTTCAGGTTATTAGCATATGGTGGAGAATATGGATATCTTAAAATATAGAGAACTTCTAAAGTATTACAAGCAAAGAAACGCTCACTATTATTATTATTATTATTATTATTATTATTATTATTATTATTATTATACATTTTTAATAACATATACTCTATCAGGCAAAAGAACAATACGACGTAAGTGTTCTTTAAATCTCTTAACTGACTCTTGGATGAATCACATGTTTTCGATTTTAGTAGTGTTATATATATATATATATATATATATATATAATCGTAACGAAATGTTTTCATTTTATTTTTATTATTAATTTTTAACATTATTATACGTGTATATATATAGAGATAGTAAAATAATGCTTTTCTTTTGTTTGTTGTCATGTGAACAGCTCTATTGATATACGTAGTTAAATGTGGTGTATTGAAGATTTATCTAAATTCTATTTTACATCAATGTGAAGCTGTGTCATGTGTTCATAACTAGCTATAAAACATAAAATTGGGAGGCTGTTTAGCATTTACTCGAATATTGTGATGCTAAAAGATATCAAATTCTAGATGAGGGTTCCGAAAAGAGCATTACTACAGACATGGAAGAAGAGCACCTATGTCAAGTTGAAATTAATATCACCTGCAACATTATTCTAGTAAGTACATTCAATTATTGACTCATTTTTGGTTTTTATTAGAAGTGCATGAGTACTATTATGTCATAATTCTTGCATCTTGCCTCTGAACATTGCGTAGGCAGTTAGGCTAGTGTGCGAAATGAAATGTGTGCATCAAATTATACTTTCGATGGATAGAGCATCGCTATGGTGCACAGCACGCCATTTTAAAAATTTAATCGAGAATACTGTATGCGGCTTTAAGATATACTACATATACATTTTTAAAATAATTCATCATTTATTACAAATATTATGTACATTGATTTAGTTCATGACAGGCATATTAAGTTTGTTTCACGAAACACATTTCATCATAAATCTTATATTTTATGCTGTAGACAATCAGAAAATATAATTTATTGAACCGCAGAAAAGGCAACTCCAAAATATAAAACACATGTTAATTCGCCGTATATACCTTTACTGTGTATAAAACTGGCAATGCGATGGTTTCGTGTTATCACCGCAGTGCATCAATACACGCAGATACACCAAATTTGCAATGGAAGGTTCCCCGTATTTTCCTTCCTTTTCCTAGTCTACCTATACGAGTGGTCGATTATTTGCCTCTGCGTAAGTTTGGTTCAAGTCATACATCTGAGCTGTACACATTTTTTTCAAAAGGCTAAATCTACTCAAGAGTAGATAATTTTACTTTACTTAAGACTGCTAAGAATCTCATCTTACTAAGGGGTTTATATCATCTTAGGATGACTGAGGTGAACAAATTTATTTATTCCGAGAGATATATAAAGTCCAAAACAACGCATAACTTCAGAAGGTATATATATATTCAAGCAATATAATACTTTTTTACTAACGCTCCGAACGGAAGATACAATGAGGCCACCACAAGTTATCACAATATCAGTTATGTAAAATTGTACGTCACTGATCTTTTCGTTGAACTGCCTTAAAAATAAAGTTTAAAGGACAATTGTGAAAATTTGGGTTTACAAGTAAGCGGTCAGGTTAGATTTGGGTAAGGAACGAGCTGTATTAGTTTTACTCGTAAGTACAGTAAGTGACAAAGGTGTATTATATTCCTTCCATTTTGGTTCCATCATAGTTGTATTATAATTAGGTTTTATGATTCCATCATTTATGTAATTTTGTTAAGAGCATGCACATTACGTGAAACATGTAGATTGGTGCAAAGTGAAAGATCAAATTGCAAACGGGCACAGCAAGGCAAGGTTTGATACTTATTTAACTGATTTTTTGCTATGTTCATCTGTTCAGGACAGTGTTCATTTATTCGTTTGCCCAATGAGATGACTTCCACATTTCCTCTATCTTAATATTGGCGATCATGCCAATGACGTTTCTTTACGAGTGATGAATTTCGTTAAGTGCATATTCCATTCGGCGCGATAACAGAAAAATAGTATATTTATATGGATTTTTAGGTAATAGAATACAAATATCAGCTATTAAAACTTTTAGAATATTAATTGTGCAAGGAACTACTGTTTCGAATACCGGCTTTTAGCATTAATGGAGAGCAAGCTAATGAACACTTTTAAGATTTTTTTATCACAAAAACTTAGGGCAAAACAAAACTTTTCTCAATCTGAAAGAAACGATACTCTGGTGTAAGAAATTCATATGCAAACATTTAATTGTCAGGTTCAATTGCTAGACTGTAAATTTGAAGACTGAAGCCTGAATTCTTCCAACAATATATGAAGACAGCGAGTACTTGTCGGCGGTGCCAGCTCTACTTATTTTGTCCAATCTATTGGTTCGTTTTATTTAAGGACGCTCTTTAACATCTCAAGTCATCAGCATCCCATTCAACTCAGGGCGTGAAACGGCCGACAAATTTTGCTCAGAGACCTCTTCTTTCAGACTTGAGATTCTTTTTCGTGCCGTAAATGTACGACACGGGACCCATGGCTTTACTTCCCTTCCGAAGGAAGCCATACTTAGGATTTTTACGCCCGAAATTGAAAAAAAAAATAGTTACCACTACACCACTACACCACTTTGGACCGGCTTGTCCAATCTAAAGAGTAGATATTATCCTCTTAGCTTTAATCGAAGTGACTTAGGGTTAAATTTTAAGACATTGCAGCTGAAATTGGCAGCTAATTTTTTACGTCACATAATTCTAATATCAAAATTGTAAGGTAGATTTCCGCATGATCAATTTAGAACTTTCCTTTCTAAACATAATACTATAGATTTAATTTTAAAACCTTCAAAACTGATTGTTGCTGCCATTTTCTGGGAACTGCACTTAAAACGTGAAGAAATAATTGTACTGTTACATCACGAAGAACACTACAACATTTATTTTTAATGTTATTTTTATCATACTTTTCAAAAGTTTTACAATTATTTTTATAAAAATACATGCCAAGATGGATCGTGATATCAATTTTTCCAGTAGAATTCAAAAATATTTTTGCAGTTCGTTTTTGGTTATGTCTTAAAGTATAACATTTGCGAGGGTAAAGATATTCTTGTCTTTTAATACAAAATCTCTGAAAGGGCATATATTTTTTTAATTAACTAGCATTGAAAATCTTATTTCTGGAAATAATATTGCACAAAAGCGCAGGAGAATGGACTACAGGTTCATTAGCAGTGCTTATTTCTTTGTTAAGCCCGTTACAATCTCTCTTACTCTCTCTTTTTGTTGGTTCTTTAAGCAGAGCAACAAAATTAGCCCTCATTACAGACTGAAAAATGCCAGGTATGTTTCTGGCACTTCTAGAGCACTAGTACAAGGATAAAGAAATGGGATTTTGAGGAAAAAAGCTCATTGTCCAGTGGCGTAACTAAAGGCAGACACAAGAGCTAATTATGATACACAAAGTGAACGTCATATGTTAAACATATTCTGGAGGTTACGACCTTAGAGTGCAGTAAAATGACTGCTTTTTCCCATGATGCAACTCTAATCCGATGCAGTTCAATAAGCTATTTTGATATGCTGTTGCTGTTTGAAAGAACATTCATAGCAAGTTTTATTTGGTATATTCATTGTGGAACTATTTTAAATTAAATAAATGGAGCCAAGTTTGACATTTTACGAAACTTGAACATTTGATGTAATACTTATGAATTTTCAGGAATCAACAAATAAACAAATATATGTAATTTCATAAGCAATTTATTTAAAGATATCAGCACGAATTATCTCTGTCGTACGTTTTTAAAAATTCCGATCTATAATTGTTGTCAGCTGAAAGAAAGAGGGAGTTTGGAATAAGAGTCAGAAAGGAAAATTTCAACTTCACGACTGTGAATCGAAGTACGGAAAATCACATTTCAAATAAATCAATCCTCATAAGTACTCAAAGCCTTAAGTACTCGAATATTTCGAGTCATCTCTGAGGGATAAAATATATGGAACGACACAAATTTAGAGGTCTCCAGGGTATAATAGTCTCAAATGGGGGAGATTCGCGGCTATAGTCGGGCAGGACACTATAGCTCAGAGTGTAAGGGTATTGGCATGGCAAGAGCTATGAAAAATATACTTTCAAATAAAAAAGAGAAGATTATCTGTAGGTGTTTCTAAGACATATTTCTCCCTTTTGTAAATGTTTTTAATAATGCCGTCACTATATTTTATTAATTGTGAATGTAACATATTTGGAGTAACATTCAGAAATATTAAGGTCAACAATCTGCTGATATTCGCTGTTACTTCTATCATAACGTAAATAGAGGGTGAGCAAGGCTTGATGCAACCGCGGGACCGGCTGGCAGCGCTATGTCGGCGGGGGCGGGGAGTATATTTCCTCTTCGCTGCGCGAGGCTTCAGTATGAGTTGAAATCTTGCGCAAGTAGTACACCGCCGACACAGCAGCCAGCCTCGCCGGCGAGCCGCAAGCCGCGAAATCGGTTGCGTGAAGGATTGTTCCCTTTGTATAAACATATTAGCTTTTTTCTCATTTGTTACAGGACGATTTACACTCCTGATGTTACGCACAGTAGTCCCTTCAGGAAATTACAGTTTAAACTTTAATAAGTGCTAGCTTTCATTGAGAAAACCATATTAATATATACTGTAATAATCTTAAGCTACACAGTCGTTATGAATACTTTATTATATTTTTAATTGTTAGTAATGTAGGCACACGCTGCTTTCTGTACAGTACAATTAATTTCAATATCATGGCGGAAGCATGTGATGGTCTTGCTAATATTGTAAACCACCGTCAAGGAAATTCATTGAAAAGTGGCGAAAACGATAACAATACACAATCGGATAATATGATACTTGCCACAGTTGGCCAACAATCATATTGTAAACCACCGTCAAGGAAATTCATTGAAAAGTGGCGAAAACGATAACAATACACACTCGGATAATTTGATACTTGCCACAGTTGGCCAACAATGTACAGTTTACGCCACACACTGCCGGCCTCTATTAAATATCTGCCTAGCCGAGGTACTCGAAAATATAACACGAAAAAGCTGCAATATTTTAAAAGGAACAATTATCTTTGATGTTGGCATTTCTTAAAAATAAATTCAAACGCATCTTTAAAAGAAAAGGCAATGATGTGGTCTGTGGATATTTCAAAACTTCTGGTCATGACAGACAGGTGTTTTATAGTTTTCCAATTTTGCACAAGAAGTGAATAAAAATACATTTGGCACATTACAAATATAAACTCAAACAACCAAATTTTATATCTAAAATATTGATTTAGTTTATTTACAGACGCTCTTTAACATCCAGGGCATGAGCGTTCTATTCAAATCAGGGCGTGAAACGGCCGTAAATTTTGCTCAGAGGCCTCTTCTTTCAAGTTATTTCTTTCTTTATCGTGCCGTAAATCTACGATACGGGACTCACGACTTTACTTCCTTTTCTAAGGAAACCATACTTAGGATAGTTACACCCGAAAAAATCCATCGATCCTGGCTGGGATTGAACCCGCGACTTGGGTTTACAAGGCAAGTATGGCTACCACTAGAGCACCAGGGCAGACGTATATAATATGGAATGGAATATAATTATAGTGCGAGACAAATCTTAAAAAACCTCGTCCCATCTCACCGAGTTTGCCGACGGTTGGCCGAGGTCGTTAAGGCGCGGACTCGTGAGCGGGAGGTCTGGAGCTCGATTCTAACCAAGACCCTCCTCCCTGAATGAGGTTTTTTCCAAGTTTTCCTCAGTTTTCATAAATGGCAAATGTCGGGAAGGTACGCAAAATTTAGGCCTGGAACGTTTCATTCCTTAAAAATAAATACCCTTTCCCAATTTATAATTTTATTTCATTTATAACCAGTGTTCACCGCCTATAATGCCTCAGCAACAAAAACAGGCATTAAACACTGTTAAAAAATCTCACCGAGTTTCGAGTGTGTATTGTTATCGTTTTCGCCTAATCAGTAACATACTGCCACAAGATTCCAGTGTTGCCACTGTTACTTTCATACATAGAACTATGAATGTTTGTTGTCTTATTATTAAGATTATCTGAAGGTGTCCCAATTAATAAATAAATAAAATATTTGCTTTCACTCGCACACTCGATAACTATTAGCACTGAACATGTAAACTGAAAGAGATTGTAGAGTCGTGACAACGTTGTTTTCCTTAGAGAACACTTACGTATCGCATTCCTTACACATATCATTTAAATGTGACATAAACAAGCAGGTACATAACCGTAATCTTATTTCCAGGAAAAAAGCCCACCATAGCTTGTCCCGGACTATAGTTTCGAGGACATGCCCCTTAGACCAAGTGCCGCTGCAGACAAAAATTCTCATAGTAAAGACATACAAGCTTGTAGGTAAATTAGCTTATAAAACCTAATAGATAAAAATATTGCAACAGCTGCTTTTTGAAATGAACTGAAGAATAAATGCTGTAATTATATTTACTTCAGGATAATTGACACAAAAATAAGTCAATGAGTGCGCTGACCAAGGAGAGGTAGAAGCTTATATATTTATTACGCCTGAGACTTCAATTATGGATGCAGCGAGCCTTGTCAGAAATGCATAGAAAATGTTCACATTAATCTTAAAAATGTTCCAATTGGGAATAGTCTCTAATTTTAAAATGGATATTAATGTTAGCCTATAAATCTAGAAGGCGATTTTTCAGTTAAGAAACAGTGCGGTATCATATATAACAAATGAAGAGATTCGGTTGAATAAGAGAAGAATATTTAGAATGAGTTACTTATTAGCAGTTTTTCAAAAAAAAAAAAAAAAAAAAAAGTGTTCAGGCTGCGCAAAAGCATATAGACAACCATCATCATTTGAACAAAAGTTTCCAACCAAGCGGAATGGCTCAGGCGGTAACACTAGGGACTTGCGTTTCTTTGTGGTTTTTCCATGCTGGGATGGATCTTCCCTTTTCATGAATTACATTGAATCTATTACAGAGTCAAAAGTGCCAAGATGTGGCGTGACGTGGGGGTAGTTTCTTTGGAAAGGTTCCTGCCCTGGTGTATAGTATGAAAGCGGAACTTAAAACGCCCCTTGGAGGTTCTGCCGGTGTCGGGGTGTTTCATCTGGAAACAATATATGTCCGTGCCTCCACTGGAGGTGTAGACACAAACTGTCAGCCCTTGAGCAAGGCTGAAGCACCTAAATACTTAACAACCCAGTCCCAAGACTTTTCATGTACCAGTTATCAGCATATACGTAGATAATGTGTGTTAAGTAGTAGGTTGGCAACTATGGTGTTCTGCCTCGTTGTTGGTTGTCGATTTTTTTTTTTTTTTTTTCCTGTTTGCATGCTTTCCTTGTAGTTGTGTTGATCCTAAATTAACTAGAGAGCAACGTGTTTGCGAAAACACAATAAGAAAATGAAATTGGTGACATTAGTCTTATTTTAAGTAACACAGTCATGCAATGCGAAATTTAAACAAACGATTTGAGCAAACAGTTTCTATCTGGGTCTACCACGTAAAGTTACAACAGAATAAAAGATTATGTATTTTATTTTTTTTTTGAGAGTTAAATGAATTGGGGACTTAGGAGATGATCATATTTATAAGAAATAATAACATTAATTTAAAAAAGTAAATCATTTAAATCCTATTTATCGCGCAAATATGAATACGACCTTGCCTTTTGGAAAACCATTTTATGGACCGATGAAGCACCGTTAAAGTTGAATAATCCGTATAAACTGACACAATTTCTAGTGAAAACCTATATGAAGTTATCACGAAATCCTTTAACATTCTTAGTTTGAATGACCGAGGCTGCATTTAAATCACGAGATCATTGTTTCTTAAAAGATCGTTTACTAGAAGAGATAGGTATTTCAAAATTTGAAAACAACCGTTATTTTACAGTCTTGTGGTTACTATAGTAAGAACACCGTCTCATTATGGTTTAAGAGGTAAGAAACTTCCTAAACAAGCAATACCATGAGTGGATTGCGCCCAACTCAAGAGAGGGGTAAAGTTCTTAATCAGAAAGAACGTACCGTCACGGGTGGCCGAGGTCGTTAAGGCGCTGACTCGTGAGCAGAAGGTCTGGGGTTCGAATCCACCAGGACCGTCCTCCCTGACTGGGTTTTTTTTTTCCTGGTTTTCCTCAGTCCTCATAGCTGGCAAATGCCGGAGAGGTACTCTAAACTTAGACCTGGAACGTTTCCTTCCTTAAAAAAAAATTCTTTCCCAATTTATCATTTCATCTCATGTATCGCCAGTGTTCACCGCCTGTGGTGCCTCAGTAGTAAAAACGGGCGTTAAACACTACTCAAAAAAACAAGAAAGAAAGAAAGCACGTGATAAGAATCACATGTAACAACTGATCAAGCTGTTGTTTAAAATTTGAGATATAGCTCATCGATTATTTTCTGCAGTCTTTGAACAGATATTCAAAAAGCGTCCATTTTGAACACACTTCATAAAGAAATGCAAGGTAACCTTACTTTTTTGTTAAACATTTTGGGGAAACCTACTTTGATGTGCGGAAAATCAATGCGCAGAAAATTACCAAGTCAAAAGGCAGTAACAAACTAAGTATTTCGAGAATAGTCGCAGAGGCTTTTTACTGTGCTACATGCGTCAACATTAAATCCTTCATGTTACAGTCTCAGATTGTGAAACATGTTTGTGGTGTGTCAGATGTAAATAAAATGAATTATTTTACAGTACTAGCCACTGTCGCTAGTTGTGTCCGATGTTCAATGCAGCATTTGGTTCTGAAGCCTACTAGATGGTAGGGCAATATCGAACGCTCGTCTTGAAATTAGGCAAAACTTATGGTTCCAACATGACAGCGCCCCTGCACATTTTTCACTCTGCAGCTCGAAATCACCTAAAGAGATCGGGTGGACTAACGCTGTGATCTATACGGTACATTTTTAAGTACACCCATGTAATATTTAGTTTATCAACTCATTAGTTGAGACAGTATGTACACACTTGTCGTAAGTTACATTTCATTTTGACTGGCATGTTTCATGATTTCAGATTTCAATTATAACCATCCAGCGCTCCTGTTATTATATTGCATCTGCGACTATTTGTTCCTAATCTCAAAATGCTTAGTTTGGCATCCCCTTTCTACTCTACAATTTCTGCACATTGTTTTTCCGCATCCTGTATCTCATTCTTTATAGCAGTGCTTAATGTTTCTAAGTATACAGCACAACACTAATATGGAAAGAAAAGCATGTTTGGAATGTTCAGGAAGTTGCTCTAAAGAAAATTTTGAAATGTAGTGCTCATATGGTTGCTTTACCTAATTTTTTTGTAGATACATCTAAGCTCAACTGAAGTAGTTCTGTGCTTCATGTAAATGCAAATTTCCATTCTACAATTCGGGAAATTACATTACTACATCGTGACCAAGGCAATAGCATTGGCCACGATGCATTATGGGAGTGGGAAGTTGATGTAGAACATAGTTATAATTGTAGAATCTTTCTACCATAAATCAAAACAGGATTCGAGCTGAAACTGCAGTTACATACTTGAGGATGGAATTAACATTATGAACACGATAAAACGAATGGACCATCAATCTTTGTAATCTAAGGAATAGCTCTCTGGTCTGCTTTTTGAATACGCCACTGGTAAGGCAAGGAACGGTGGGAAATAACAAAAGAAAACCACATGTATACTTTTAAACAGCATCAGCCAAGGTACCAGCAGTAGCTGAGGTAAAGAAATTCTTTGCCTAGTTTTCGGAGTCTCTCTCTCGTTAGCACATCTAACAGTTCCACTTAAGATTATGTACAGGAAAGGTATAAAGCCAGCCTTGTGTAGTTCACAGCTGGTTTAAAGTCGTGGTGGTTGTGTGTTCGTTTTCCCACTCTGCACTGCCCAAGGTGCGTGCAGGGTAGTACACGCAGGGTCCAGGAGATGGCGCACGAGGTATCCTGGAGCTGCGGTGGAGGTTACTGCTGCCATTGGTCGCTGCAGGGCTACCATTTCGGACGATGGTGGTCCCTGCGCGATGCAGGTGACAGTGGCTACTGCGCAGGGAATAGTTGCGGCCGTCACCATTGGAGACGACGCTATCGTCGTGCGTGTTCACGTCCGGAGACTCCCTGCCACCCACAACACCCGCGAACAGTCCGTGCGAGCAGAACAATTTGAGGAACAGTCTCTTGAACTTCTCACCGAATATCACATAGATGATGAAGTTGACGGAGGAGTTGATGGTGATGAGCATGTTGCTCGTGGCCACTACCTGGTCCGTCGTGTTGCCATAGAACGCCTCGAAGACGTTGTTCACCAGCGCTAGGATGTTGCAGAGGAAGAAAACCACGACGACGCACAACAACATGGTGGCGAGGCCGATCTCCTTTTTCTGCAGGCGGGAGAGACGCTGTCGCTCCTGATTGGCCCGTCGTACCTGCGAACATCCAATCAAGTCGTTAATTCCTATCGTGAACCAATTACATATAGCAAAGCTTAGCCAGTTATGCAACAGTACACACCTCATAAGAAAATTGGCATCGCTGGAGAAGACAAAACCTAAACTAAACAGATATGTAAAAAGTATCATATGTTGATATCACCGCACTTCACCATGGTGGTATATTAAATTGATATTAAAATGTGTTCAACTTGCGAGCTTGTGAAACAGTGTGCAGTTTTGTCATTCATTTCTTGGTATCCAATCGATATACAAGTTTTTTACTTTCCCTTTTCCTTATGAAGCCACGTCATGGGCATTCTGGTAGGCCATTAGCTCAAGTAAATTGTTTCCAGTCATGATGGGTAGCTACTTCACTACACTTACCTTCCTTGGATATACAGCAAGGAGACCTCTATAGAGTGTGATTCATAAACGTTCGGCTCTTGAATTCTAATTTTTTAGGTCCGGAGCCTTCTTCGTAACCTACATCCAGTGACCCAGGTAGAGTTTAACTTAAAGCCCTTTTATAAATTTTATTTTATTATATTATATTGGTTTAAGGTTTCGTTGTTATAAATTAAATCGGCAAGTAAAGTAAGAAGTAACAAGGTATGATCATTCCGTACATCATTAATGTATTTTATTCTTTGTTAAAGCAGGTAAATTTGTTATGTACTAGGATCTTATTAGTTTGTCAGTTATTTGATCAACTATTGTAGAGTAAATATGGCAAATATTTAACGACGTATACTTACGAATTTAAGATTCAAAGCTCCAAATGTAATATTTTCATTCTTTTATAATGGCTTCAATGAAGTATTGTTGACACGCTTACCCAAGTTGCACGGTGACGTACTTACTGCTTTACTATAATCTGATTTTATTGTTATATATTTTATTTATTGTTCAGCAAAGTATACTTTATGCACTGTTAGAAATTGTAAGTTATTCTTCTCCCGTATTGTAAAGTTACCTTTCCTGGGGGGTTTTCTTTCAGCACACTCCCAAAGTTATAACTCATCTGACATCACCTAGAGGATGTCAAACTCAGATTATTAAAACCATTTTACTCGAAACATGGTGCAGTACCTAGTCCTATCTTACAAAATATTTTCCTTCCCTCTCTACCCTTTCTCCTACCTATTCTAGTCAAGAGGTTCTCCAACTAGTGTTTAGTTTCTATTGGCTAGAATATGCATCAAATGTTTTTTATCAATCGTTGCTAGTGATGTCATTTGTTAGGTCCGAGGTCCTCTTCATCAGCTCATACATAATGATCCAGGTAATAAAGGGCTTTGCCCCTTTGTGTTAGTTTTTTATTAACATATGCACATTACTCTAATTTAAAGTTTCTTTCGTAGTTTTGTAAATTAGTAAAGAAATTGTTATTACATTGTTATTATGTTAAATTTATAATTGAAGGGTGGCATTAACTCTTCATTATTGCCTATACGGGGGGATGTATAAAATGTTCATACCTTTCCTCTGTACTAAGCTACAGCTATGACTATTCTGAGATTTTAGAGATTTTCTAAATCTTGAAAATGCTGATGATTAGCTATTGAAAATAGGGACTTTGTTGCTCTCGATGCAGGCTTGAAAGAATATATTTTTACTTCATTTTGCTTTAACACTGGTTTATCAGCATCTAATTTGAAACTTGTTATCGTTGTATAGCTCCATTATTTTTCTTCGCGAGTTCCGTATCTCAAATTGCTCGTCTAGCTTTTGGGGTGTGGTTTATTAATATCCGTTATACATTTCCGGAACGGAGGAATGATGTTGTCTGTGAACATACCTGGCGATAGATGGCCAAGTTGAGCACGGCGAGGCTGCTGAAGGGAAGGAAGTAGATAAAGATGAGGTACAGCCAGTGGATGTAGAACTTGATGTAGTTGGGATCCGTGCGAAGCGAGGACATGTTGACCTCGTATAGGGTCGTGTTGTACGGCGACTTGTAGGGCAGTTCCACCAGCTGGACTTCCCAGAAGCGCGGCAGGTTGTACAAGGTTGAGAACACGATGATGAGGATTACGTAGAGCCTGGCACGACCGTACGTGCAGAGGGAGCGGGCTTGCAGAGGATGACATACCGCCACAAACCTCTCCAGGGTAACTGTCAGTGTCAGGTACACGGAGACAGTCTGAGCTATCAGTGCCAAGGGATACACCACCAACACCAAGTGCGGATATATCTGAAACAGTCATTTGAACTGTGTAATGACAAATAAGCCCGCAATGTTGTCAGAGATTAACTACTTCATTTTCCAGCAAAAACAAATGCTAGCAGTACACGAATGTTACCATAAAAGTGTAGCAAAAATATTCGTTACCATAAAGTCCATTACTCTGGTAGTTATTGTTTTACTTGTGCGGAAATGTTTATATTTAAGAAGAAACGTGACGTTTGTTATCTTATAAACGGGTAACTGAATACAAATTCACTGTATTTTACTGAATGTAATTAAATGTTAATAATTATTAGCTAAAATACTACTATGCCTTTAAAAACACAAATAAAAAAGGAAAGACAAGTGGAAAGAAAAGTGCATTAAAATTGCAATTAATGTCCTTTCTCAATTACCTTTACATTTTATATTTTGGGAACAATTAAGAATGCGATGAAAGACTAAATATTAAATACTAAAGTCGTTAATATTCTTCCAATGTGCTGACGATAAGATAAATTCAGCGAGACAGTTTTATCAGGCAGAATTAGAACCTAAGCCCTCCTATGTTGAAATGACTTTTTTCCCATCTGCTTTGCAGATAAAAGGTTTGGTAATGGTGTAATTCATTTAGTTATACTCAATTTTATTCAACACAAATTACTGTTTTTATAAAAAGTTTTATGTACGCGCCATTGTTTTTTCTATATCTATATTTTTAATGGAAGTTAGCTATAACTTAGTTGAATTTATTGTTATTTCATAACCTGTAACAGAATATTCTTATTTAATATTATCATAATTATTAACTGCTTGGATTTTCAGAAATTTATAGTTGTTGTTCTGGAGCTGGAGAATAACATAGTGGTTTACAAATAAACAAATAAATAAATAAACAAAATAAAATAAAAAAATATAAAATAAAAATAAAATAAAATCTGCAATACTCACCCCGGCACCTGTTGTCTATACCGGGACGTTTATTTTAAATTCTATCATTTATTATTTATTAAAAGTTATTTCATTATGCATTTTACAGATCATAATCTATAAAAAGAAAATATAATATAATAATAAACTTAATAGAACATAGAATCAAACAATTCTTTAATTAATTTATTAAATCACATGCTACTGGGAACCAGTAGCTACCATTAGCTGGTAACCAACTAACTACAAGAACTAAATTGACCATCGGAAACCGAACGGAAAGGGTGCTGGTAACCAGTACCTACCTTACCTTATTTAATTCCTGTTTAATTTTAGTTCTACATTCTGTATTCACTTCTTATTTAAATCGTTATTTCTCCTTAGGTTTTAATGTTTATGTGTTCTTAAACTTAGAATATTAATACATGCTTTGAACTCTATCTTTCCTAACTTAGTTCACCTAATATATTGAGCATTCACTTTAAGTATGTTTTTACTCTTGCTGTCCTGTCACTGCTACACCACTAATACATATAATTCTTACTCGCTGCTCTTCAATTTACTATTTGCTCACTATTTTCATTGTTTATATAACTTATCTGGTACTTCGTTACTATTTATCTCTCAAATTACACACTCATCAAACACTTAAACACTTTTACTATCCCCTTTTAATTAATTACCACCATTTCCTTCTTCCTGTACCGCTTACCCGTGGCTCCTTCTGCCTCCCCCCTATCTTCATTCATCTCCTCCTTTTGTAGTATGTGGTTTACTATAACCACCATGTCTACTCTCGGTCTTCTTTCTTCTTCATTAGTGGAATGGTTGAGTAGTTGTTAGTGATGTGCTAATGGTATATTTGTGATCGATTATCACTACCTTCTTCTATCTTTACTCTTCCCTCGGTCTTCTTTCCTCTTCTCCTTTCCTCACTTTCTTTCTCTCTAATTGTTATGCTGTTTTGCAATTATTGATATAATTATCATTGGTGATAGTGGTTTACACGAAAGGGTACCAATCCCTTGCAAAACCTATTACCAGTAGAAGGGAGTTTTCAATGGGTGTCGCTCACTTAAATGGCTGCTTTCGCCATGATTTACGAGTGTGCCCTTCCTGGGTTTTTGTTTGAGGTGAAGAAATTCCCAAAAGTAATCTACTTCACTTATGCACCAGTGTTTACTTTCTTATTGTTTAGTTACTCGATACACCTGCGGACATTTCACTTGTGTAAGGCATGGTTAGATTTTATCTGAAATGCCAAGATACAGAAATAGTTTTATAGGGAAAAACTCAGGATGTTCACTCCACCACCTGCTTCCCCCAATTATACGAGTATACGGACGCATGATGACGACACGTCTACCAAAGTCCTCTTCATATGATAATTAATTCTATGTAGATTTGTTCTGGTGATATCTGTATCTTCTACTAGTTAAGTTGCTTTCACTACATATATACCTTCTTTAATTTAATTAGATTAATTATTATTTTATTTAAATTAGTTATTATTATATAGTAAACAAATACTTTCCAGGTGATAACATTCAGGTATACAATTTTTTGTTTCTAATATTAATTCATAATTTAATCCACAAGTTACTTTACATGCAACAATTCCGTGCACTTTGTTTGGTCTTTCGTGAATGTAACATAAAATAATATTTTACATTAATACCATATAGTATGTTTAAAATGCACTTCGGAAAGAGTTTATCATTATGAAAATTCCGTCATACTTCAACTGCGGAGAGCATCCACATCATCCATAAGAACAAAGGTATCAAGAATTTTAAATCAAGTAGAAATGCAATGGGTTTAATTCAGATGGGAATGGAGATATAAATAGCCCACCTACAATTATCCATCGACCAGAAAATGTTATATTCAATTATCTGCGGGCATGGGTATTAAAATGTGTGGGTATGCTATCGTGCATGAAGTGTGCTTCTTGGCAAAAGTTTAGCGATATATTGGCGCACATCTTGGAATCATGCAGGGCAACTATATTTCGAAGTGAGGTCTGTATTTAGGAGATGAATATTTTAAAATAATGTGAAATGTCGAGTGCTATAGATAAAATCTTGGAAAAGGAGCATTTCCATACTCATATTGATATAAAATGTCTTTTTAGTATTTTCATATGAGAAATTCATTCGTGAAGTAAGTTTTTTCCCTAACATTTAATATGTATGACTCATTTTTATAACTTTTTTATATGAGGCATTTAGATCCAATCTTAGGCAATAATTTGGTAAATTCATTTGTTTGGAAAATGTTTATGGCACCTTGGGTAACATTCTAATATAAAAATGCAATAATGGTTTTACTACATTAATGACATGTACCTTTTTATGAACTGGGATATATAATACAATTGCAAGCCTGAGGTTTAAGTGTAAGACACATTTTTCTCGTCTAGACACATTTTTGAAATGTTCTCATTTGGAATAATAGAACACTTTTTGTGTTTGAATTGAGGGGGAATTTAAGAAAAGGATTTAAAACTGTTATCTGTTAAGTAACTCATATATTTAATAACTATATTGCGTGGCTTCAATTTATATTACAGTTGAAAAAAATAGCAGAACTTCGGTATGGCTTACATTCTTGAAGGTAGATATGGAGGTAGATCTTCTATTGGGAAGACTTCTCAAGATATATGAAGTGTGGATTTTTTTCAGAAGGGTCTCACATTAACTACAGACATTTTCCCTTATTCAAAAGCTAAGGAAGATGTTTAAAGAAAAATGCTGAGAAAGACTACAGAAAGAAGTTCATCAGGAGAATTCGTTCAACTCTCATAAATCGGTTTCAGAAAAATGATTCAATTAATGTAAATTAAAGTTTGTTTAGCCTGTTCCCCCTAATTTGGCTGCTGCTACTGTTACGTTACCATCTGCCTATGCTACTAAAAAAAGCTTAATACTGACTCTGTTGCTAATATATGTTAACAGACAGCTGTGTGAGGTAAACTAAAGGTTTATATAGTAGGTCTTCCTTTTAAGCGAATTTTTGTACTTTACAATAATATTTTCCAACTGAATTTAGAAAAAGTTGCACCTTTAAGCTATGTAAAACCTGGCGTTAGTATTATACTACTATTCGAGTTCGATTTGCTCGTTTCATCCGTCAATATTAATGAAAACTTTGGATACATTTAAATATTTTATCATTCGTATCATTCGTATTAGAAATATGTGGTGTAAAACATCAAGTAGCTTAAACAATTCTTCATAAAATGTTGCATTATTGACAGAAAACGAAAATTAAGCTTGCTGTGAAAGTGCGAAACAATATCTTATATATATCTTATAAATTAACTTTTTTGGAAGCTAAAGTTATAACTGAAATCTTAAATGTTTAAAAACATAGTTTGTCAGTTACTTACTGGTTAATTAAGACCTACGAGGTGGCTGAAAGCTGTGCGAATTAGAGTAAAAGTTGTGGAAAATATGTTTATAAATCCTACTTTTGAAAGTCTTGGTAAACTTTCTGAAACAAACTTTTAAAGTCTTCCCATTTCCTTGCTACAAAGCGAAATTCAAAGAAACTGGGAGACGAGATGTCGGCCGGCCAACGGGAATGTGGAAAGATGCCAGTATTGAGTCCCTCGAGGCAAGAACACCTGATACGATGCGCGGAACTGGAGTTCCTAAGGTGTAATTTCATTGGATCAGCTGTCACACTAAGGAAGTTTTGTAGTGAGAATTACTCGCCTCCTTTGATCTTCTACTGGTTCATGTCGCAAGAAATACGAACTTTCATTGAAAAGGAAATGCTCAGACCTTTAGAGGAGAAGCGTTTGGTTCACTTCCTTCTGCGTTAAACGTAATACTTAATCCTTAGTTGACGGTTATATATGTAGTCGAACCGTTTAATTATACACGAAAAGTGATTACAGTATTCGCTTTTCTTAATAATACAAACGATAAATGTTTAGGCTTAGTTTTGGTTAACGTTGACAAGTATTCATTATATAATCGCTTCCCTGGTCAAGTGATTATCCCTGCTGATTATTGCCTGGAAGGTGGTTCAATTCTCGACACATACTCGGATATTATCTGAGTTAGTTGTTTCTGGAACGAGTTTCGCTAAGTATCGTGAGGACAATTGGGGAGGTGGGGTCCTTTTGATATCAAAAGCTGCGCGATGATGACACTGCCCTTTGCCAACGAATTGTGATGAAAGCAGAGTAAGCAGCGATTGCAACAGCATAGGGAACTTGTTGAGCAATAGGAAAGAAGGAAGGGTTCTCATACACCCTTAAGAAAAGCTATCTGTGAAATTTAGTAATCTGACAATTTTCAAGGGACTGCTTGCTCTAAAGGTAAAAGAAAATGTTTAATTTTGCATGCAGATTTACACAGAACATTTCGCAACGCTGCGCGCAATAAACATACTAATATATAATGCTGAAATAGTAAAATTACACTTAAAACACTATATTATAAAAGCAAAAGGAGTAGACTTTTCCTATAGAACACACAACTTACACGCAGCCAGTTAATATATATATATTAAGAAATATCGATGCTATACACTACATCGAGGTATACACTTGATGAGCGAGTTTTCGGGTGTCCCCCCTCCCTTTTTCAGAGAAATAGATTTACCCAAATCCTACAAAAAATTATTCACGGTGTTCATAACATCTTATTCGATGAAAATGTCTTCCAAAGACAAGTTTTTTAAGTTTGGGAGCAGATGGAGTTTGCTTAGACCTAAATCGGAAAAATGAGGAATAAGGAATAAGTTCAAAATACAGTTCGTCTCCTCTCTTCGTCAATCTTTGTTGTCTTTTCTTCACCTCGTCTTTAAACCAGTCCACGCTGCAGTCTCTCGTTATTGTCTGCAGTCAATTTCTCAGAAGTGAAAGAAAAAAAAAAAAAAACATTACCTCACCATCCTGAACCTTGTAACGGTCTCACTTTCACCATTTAACTGCAACAACTGTCGTATGTTCAATGGCAAATGCAATTTAGATACACAGTCAAAGATTCCAAAATTCCTGCGAATTGCTGCTAATATTTCCAAACACTGTCTTTTTTAATCCATAGGCAATAATCGTAGCACACTCTTGCACATTGGTTTGTGATATGCAAGTTTTTAAGCAATCAACTCAGATGCCAGTCTCTATTAATTCGAGCAAATTCACTCGTACTTATATCGCGACCTTGATTTTTTTTCAAGGATACCCTTTGTGATAATCTCAATTGTGTGTCTGAAACATGCTTCATCTTCGATGCACGTCTAAACTTATTTGGCCAAAATTAAACAAACTTTACGCTGATGCAAACCCCTCACCTTCAACTTTACTTTAATCTATCGGAATATTTACTTCTTTAAATAAACATTTTCATCACGTTTTCCCCTTGTTTTTCTTTCTGCAGTATGACTGTCAAAAATTAAATATATACTACTTAAGAGGTGTTCGAGCCGTTCTATGAAAATTGGCTGCACGTTTCAAATGCATGTACTGTTTAAATTTCAAATATTTATAGTCACAAAACAATTAAGTGAATATACAATTTGTTTAAGCTTTTTATTGTGTATATAAAGCTTTTATTTAATTGTTTTCAAACTATAGAGTACAGTGTTACAATGAGGCTATTCAACAAAAGGGGGCCTGAACATGACGGCTTACTTGAGAAAAGAGAGAGGGAAAAGAGCCAAAATCACCGCAAGAGAAAGCATAAAAATGATATGGTGCTTAAAATTGATAATAATAAACACTAACTTGTGTTATAAGAGATGTTTAAAATGATGCCCCTCATCGGCAAAACATTGCCGTCACATTCATAGGAAATTCCTACATATCACCCAACTTTTTCTTCCGTAAGAACTAGGCGGTTCGGAACACGTTTTTGGTCATTTAGAGATCTTGTCTCTTGTAAATTTTAAAAAATTGGCATATATGTAGCCTGGTGGTTAAGCGATGAGAGAACCTCAGTTTTGGTACTACCGAACTTTTAGAGTCCTTATATGTTTATGTAAATGAAATTGTAATGTCATCTGCTGAAAATGGATTGGAAATGTATAATTAACAAATTGATGTAATTATGACGTTATGTAAAATAGTTGCAAAGATAGCAAGGAAAATGTAAATTTGAATGTATAATTAATCACTGAAAATAAACAAGTTGGCAAACGGGTCTCTATGTGGAACTCGGTTGCCAGGATTTTTTCTTGCGAATCACCTCATTATTTTTCTGCAAGAATTCGTTTTTCACATACGTTTCGCACATTAATATCCGTTTTTCAATACTGTATTTATGTAGGCATAACTTACACAAATTACACACAAAGAAAGTATCGAGTAGAACACAACCACTCGTTAACAAGGCCTACCTAAAACTAGCTACGAGGTACTTGCTGACATGCTGTTTAGGCCTTGGCGACTGACTTCTCCTAGTATGTAGCCTCGCTCTTCCGGCCCATAACGCAAATAACCTGGTTGTATGTTGAACAATGTAATATTTCGTACTTGAGAGAAAATTGCACCTCTTTAATTGTTTCAACATTTTTAAGCTGTATAGAATTGAGCTTTTAAGTTTGTCTTTAAGGGCAGATTTTTTTCATTTGGAAATTTCTCTAGGCCGTTATGAATTCTTTTTCGTTAGCTTGGCTGTACTGCGTATGACACATTTCCTACTTCCCCTTTCTGACTCAATGAACTTGGAACAGTAACTTTTCCGTCAAAAGGCAGCTACAGTACATAGATATTTTCTTGCCATAAAATATTTCCCGAGCATAGTGTAAAATTTTATTAGCAATTGGAATGTCTCCCTTGAAACGCTTCTGAAGAAGTTTTCTTTATTTTTTAACATTGTGACCTTGAAATAAAGGTACCTTTAGTTGAGAATAAGTAGTTAAACTTTTCTTATGTTTCACGGCTAAAAATTAATTAGGTTTAAATTACCTCCTGGTGTGATATATCTCTAGAAGGAAAAATGACAATAAAAACTGGGCGCCAAACATTTTTGACCATAATTTCCCATATGCCTTCTGAAAGTTTGAGAAATAAGGAATTATATAGAGAATACAATCACGTGTAACTAACAGATTATTATACTTGTATTTAAGTTTCACAAACATTTGAAAGTTTTTAGGTTAAATTTTGGTACAAACTTGTATTGCATTTTATTTCTAGTATTTCTTGTTAAAACAAGAGTACGACAATTTGGATTCTGCTAGGGTATCTATCATATTCGAATTTATAAATGGTGTTGAAAATTCAAGAATTAAACGAAAATACTTAAGCTAACTCTTTAATAAATTTTCAATATCTTTAAATTCTGAATGGAAACTTTTAAAGTTTGCGCGCGCACGCACATATACCGAGGATGCCAAAAGTGTATACATGCTTTCACTGTAGATATCTATTTAAGTTGGATCGAAAAACAACAGTAAAGTGTAGTATGATGTTCTGTAAACAGACGTGACTTACATACATTATGATAGCGTTGCCTCGTGACAGGTAAATCAACAATGAACAAATGAAGGCAAGATTATCGTAAATCAACGATAAACAAATGAAGCCAACATTATCGTATGATGTTTTGTAAACAGATGTGACTAACATAACATTATGCTAACATTGCTACAACAAAATGGAGCCAGGATTAACGTTTGAACAGCAGAAAGTAAATTTAAAGTGATGTTGGAAAACCGAGAATGTTGTTAAAGTTCAACGGCAATGGAGACGTGTGTACAGAACAGAACCGCCAACGCGACTAATAATTGCACGCATTCGAGACTAATTTGAGACCCATGGTACCGTATGTGATGTTCACAAGGGAGATATGGGAAACCTCGCACAGCAACAAGCTCTGCGTCCTCGGCTATGGTTTTGGAACCTTTTGAGCACTCACCGCAGAAATCTACAGAGTATTACGCACGCGAGGCTGGTTTTAGCAGAACGCGTACGTCGTATTATTAAAACAGCAAAGTTGAACGTTTTCATCTCAAAGAATTTTGCATAAGTAACTGTGAAAGTGTAAGATGATTAGTGCTGATCATTTTCTGTTTGTGTGAATTCAGTTTTGTTATGTTAACAAAGGTTTTTCTTTCCTTAAAGTATGTATACATTTTTGGCACCCTTCTGTGTGTGTATGTGTGTGTGTATGTATGTACTAAAGGACGTGAATGTGTTGGTGTATGCAACATTTCTAACATTAGTGTTATTTTTGAAATTTATATTTTGTAATAAATTTATTGCCGATATTTAGGTTGGTCTATATTATAAAATACTGTGATTTTACAGCGAATATTTTTTTTAATACTATCTATCAATATAAAGTATGTAATGGCTACTATTTTCCCTCAAGCTGTAATAGTATTACTGGGAATTTTTCCAACCTGATATTTTGTGAGTGTTTAAAATTTACTAAAATTTCTTTGCAAAAGAAACATTAAAGTATACATAACTTCCGCGCATTATGTTACCTTCGAGAGTCAATATTTATTTTTACCAACTACACTTGTCTTCTGCCTTTGAAAGGAAACACGATTTGTTCGAAATATAGCGTACTTTGTATGACTCTTTAAGTGTTTTATCTATTTCTGCTTCTCTAGTTCTTGTTCCTTTAGTTACATTGTTCCAATGGCAACTTTATTTTTCATTTTATTCACCTCTGCTATTTCTTTTTTCTTAGCTCGTTTATTTGAGTTTATTTTAATTTTTTTGCTATTTTTTATTATTTTTCTTTTATTCTATTAATTTTATTATTTACTTTCTGTGAGTACTGTTATTATAATGAAGGATTTTGTTATTTACCCTGTTCATTCTTTCTTATATTATGGCAAATATACAAGGTAATGTAACGAAATCCTGGTTCAACAAATGCAAGTACCATTCAAAGTAATTAGCCAAATACACAGCACACGTTTGCTTCCTTTCTTATTTTACAACTACTGGTGTTTGTCCACATGGAAAATTGATTCATTTGTCATTGTTTGGTACAGCTCCTAGCACCCATAATCAATTTCATTTATTTAGGCATCACATCTCCCAGCAATTTCTTCGAATGATCCTCAATGATTGTCAGTATTTGCAGCAATTTCATTTTTATAAGTTATTTAGTTATATTAACTATTTTAGCATGTTCTCCTAAATATATTACCACCTTTAACCTTTAAAGATGAATAGTTCGTCAAACAAAACCATCTTTACAAACTCCTGCGGTTATATTTACAGTATATAAGAGCAGGTGTTCCTATTCAGTTTGCTTTCTGCCAAAACTTTTAACTGGCGATCGTAGCGTAAGCTACTTGGCTTTGATTCTCAATTTACCTCGTCCACTTAAGTCCTACTCGATTACTGTATGCCAGCAGCCCAAGATCAAATGTACACTTTGTAATAGTGTGGGTGTTACTTTATGCTAATTTCTCGCGCTAAGTTAAGCTGTCTTCTGGGTTTATCTCATCTCGAAATTTAGAGCTACTAATCAAAGTTAAAAACCGGTTAATAAACATTTCTAAAGGATGGCTAGAAGGTAAAGAAGGAGGTTAAAGTTTGGAGGAAGGACTGAACTTGAGAAGGCAGGAAGTGACATTTGGCATAGGCTAGTATATTTAGTTTGCCAATAGTAACGCCATCTTAAAGTTCAGCAAAAGTTTACGCTTTTGGAAAATAATTTAAAACGATTAAATTTAGGAATCGGGGTAAACGATAACCGTTTATGCAAAAACAATGTATCATTATCATAAAAACTTTAAATGCATGCCTACCATCTTAAAGATTTAAATTCGCTCGCTACACTCTAAGAAAGTGAAATCAACTAATGCTAATATAAACTTTACATCTCATAAAAATTGCAAATTAACTTCCTTTACCATTATTTTAGTATAGCCTTGGCTTAGTATATATAAGGGTAACGTAGTAGTGCGTTTATTAGCTGAACCATTTGATGTTACGGATAACGCTAAAATCAGTCAAGCAGGTTATCACGGTCAAGAGCTTTGAGTGCTTGTGGTAGTGGATCTTTCCCATAAATTTTCGCGGTTTCCACAAGACTCTAACTGGGTAATCCGAAAATCTTAAAATGTGTTATGAGTACTTCCATTAAATTCTAAGCAAAAAAGGTCACCTATAAATGATTTCATTGCCAATAATTTGCGCCTTAAAGAGAGAAAAAATAATTTTATATAGACTTTCAGATAAAAAAGAAAACGTATACAATTATATTTACATTATTGTTTGAAGTTAAATTTCCTGAGGTTTAATGAGGGCAAGAATAAATGGTACGGTCGCTGCAGACAACCTGCTTTTTCTCAAGCTTTAAAATATACGCATATCCTAAATACAGTGGCAGCCACACTCAGAAGGAAACAAATGAAATATCGGAAGTATTTCTTCTTTCTTCCCAGCTATATTAGACACTGTTTAAATATTAGAAAACTGCTATTATTTCATAACAAAGGATGCGTTTCCAAGCTAGAAGAGTTAGACACTATTTAAATATTAGAAAACTGCTATTATTTCGTAACAAAGGATGCGTTTCCAAGCTAGAAGAGTTACCATTGCAGCGTTTACATTATCATCTTCCGATGTAATTTTGTGAAAGTTGGCACGCTGAATTATTATTTTTTGTTTTCGACCATGGCTAGAGTAGGTGGCGTCAACAGCGAAAACAAAAGCAACCAAGAGATAACGTGTCTCGAAATGAAATAATGCCTTAGCTGAACTCTTTCTCAACCTCTTTGTAAATGCGCACCATTCTTCACGTCGAGGGTATTCACTAAAACTGATATTCTGACGGTAATTCCACAGTTTATGATTTATACTGTTAAGCCTATTCACAACATTATCATTATCTTTCATTGTCTTTAATAATTGACGATCAAAGCCGGTTGTATACAGGCTACTCTTGTCGAAAGTCTTGTTTTCTTCTTCTTCGTGTTTATTAGGACTTTGCTAAGCAAATAATCTACTCTGTGCAGTTAACACAAAGGCCAAAAAGTAATATACATCCTTTCAAAATGTGTCTGTCTTAGTATGCAAACAAATCCCTTCCACAGAAATTGTTATTGTATTACACGTTGAAACGCTTCAAAAATTATTTTTTGTTTTAGGTGGTGATAATATCTGAGTGGGAAAATGTACAGAACATGGGAAATAATTAATTTAGAGTCAATTTATAAATTGCATTCAATGCAACCTGAGGCATATGATCGGATGCACTATCTTGCAAGAAGATTTAACTTTTGCCACAAGATTTCTCTATAGTTTCTTCCCTCTAAATAGTAGTTAATGATGAAGATAATCCATCTATCCACATTTTTACAATTTTCCATGTAATATTTGCTAAAAAGGGTTGCGAGGACTGTTTCTGCTGCTTGTTTCAACGCGAAATTTCTTCTGTGAGCAGAACTAGAACGTTGACATAATTTAAATATTCGTTTGTTTTTTGATTTGTGTTTTGTCGAGCAATTTAGAGGAATTCTCTTCAATAATTGTTGGAAGTTGTCATTCTGAGTCGCTTTTGATTAGCACTCACGCATTTATGGATTTATCTAGTAAATCATCTTCTTATGCCCAAAAATGTTGTACATGGGAAAGACACGTTCGTAGCAAATGAAAATATTCAAACTCCTGTTCAGTTTTTATTTATTTTATTTCTGTCTTAAATCCCGCTATCTAATAGTCATAACTCTTAATGTACCTACTATATCTACATACATATCCTTTCTGCGCATTCCTTTGAAAAACAGATACATGGCGATGACATTTTCATATTGTGGCACGTATGCTTTGGTAGTGTATATGTTGGTAACACTGAAAACATATGCACTACAGACATGTACTTTGGTAGTTAATATGTTGGTAATGTACTACAATGTGCCATGGGAGGGATCGTCAAAATTCATGTTAAGAAATGTATGAATGGAGCGCATGCGTGGTAAGACATGACGCGATAGTTTGGCAAAATTCAGCTGACTTCCTTCTTCTTCTCCGAGACGTGGAAAGGAACAGACGTGCCCGGTTTCCGTAAGGCCATCTATGGATAGGTTGTCGATTATTAGTTCAGATATGCAAATCAGGTATCAAATTAATTAACTTTATCACGAAAAGACTCGTATACCTTGCTTTATAACGATAGTTAGCTTTATTATTTTTTATTTTGATATTTAGTAGTTGATTGATAGAAAGATATAATAGATTGCAGAATATTAAAATCTCAATACACTCGCCAATGTTGTGTTATTAAGTCAACTGAGTCTAGAAGTGAGCGAGTGCTCTTTAAATTTAAATTAATTAGCGATATATTTGGTGAAGCCGTTGGAAAATAATTTAATATGACATGCTTTCTTGAAAAATTCACAATAAATGATTAGAATTCTCTCAGCCTCTTCATCAAACATGGAGTAGATAATTTATCAATAGCTCCACGTATTTTACAACTCCACATAAGACCTCCACATTGAGGTGATTTACGTTAAGAACCTCATAGCGTCTGCAAACGGGAGGAATGGGGGAGATAGACTCGCATTGCATAAAATTAGTATTTTTATTTCAGCATTTATGTTTTTACTGAAAGTAGAAAATGATGCTGCATTTAAAACTGACAATAATACTCACTAACCTGTATTGTAAGAGATGTTGAAATTGATGCCCCTCAGCGGCAATACATTGCCGGCGTCTGTATAGAAAATTCTTATATTTAATTCAACTTTTCTTCCGCAAAAACGCGGTGTTTTGGAACACGTCTCCTGTCATTGAGATCTTATCTGTAATAACTTTTTAACAAGTTGCCGAACAGTTTCTATATCTGAAACACGATTGCCAGAATATTTTCTTGCGAATCGTCTTTTAATTCTCTGCAAGAGTCCGTTTTTACATACGTATCGTACATCAAAACCCGTTCTTCAAGATTATGTTTATGTAATTTTTTTGATTGATTTATTTTGGACGCTCGTTAACAGCTCAGGTCATCAGCGTCCCATTCAACTCAGGGCGTGAAACGGCCGATAAATTTTGCTTAGAGGCCTCTCTTTCAGGCTTGAGGTTCTTTTTCGTGCCGTAAATGTACGACACGGGACCTACGGCTTTACTTCCCTTCCGAAGGAAGCCATACTTAGGATTTTTACGCCCAAAAATCCATCGGTCCTGGCCGGGTTCGAACTCGCGATCTTGGGTTTAGGAGGCAAGTATGGTAACCACTACACCACCAGGACCGACATTACTAACGAAGAACAATTGGCACAATGAAAGCATCGAATAACATATGTTGACGAAACCTCTCTCAAACTAACTACATTGCGACACGCACATGCATTGTGCGATCTTGACGATCGGCTTCTCCCAGTAAAGTAAGCAGTGTTTGGATAAATGGCAAATGGCCTTGATCAAGGATCTGTAGAAACTACATTTGCAATGAAAAATTCGTCAAAAAATATCATACTCTTGGGGAAGTTAAGCTAATAGTGACGCACTTGCTAAGTATAAAAGCGGAATTGAAAGTACATAATCACGACAGTTGGGAATTAATTAATCTCTCCATATCCAAATCGTAATATTGAACGCGGTGGTCTGCAACTCTCACTTAACATGGAACATTAAACCTAATTGTACAAGATCGCTATTTAATTTTTGGGATTTGAAGAAATTTTGAAAGACATGCGTTTTTTGTTGGCAACACTGAAAAACAGTGTGTTGATTAGCAATTATAGTGGAAATTAGCGCACCGTACCTAATGTTGCAGCTGCAGCAAAATGTTAATTGTAGTCTTAGGCTCACCATCTGATATTTTATTAGGGGGGCAATTCAAGAATATATTTGTGGTTTTATTTGATCGATTATAAATTAGGCCTGAAAACAAACATTACTGATGTAGAAGTTATAGCGAAGAACGATCCGTGAGTGCCTTAAAGGAGATAGAGGACTCTGAAAATTCACTCACAGCAGGCGTGTCAGATATAAGGCAGAAATGATTTCGTGTGAGCACGATTTGTTACCTTTGGGTACCCCAAATTCTCACAGGAGAAAAAAAAAAAAAAAAAAAAAAAAACAAAAACATAGCGAGAGTGGAATGCTGTCAGGAAATGATTCGTCATTTCGACAATGGCAACTTCTTATATGCCCATAGGTTATAAAAACCAAATTTTCGGAATCAAAATGGTAGTCGGCAATCTGGGTCTTTCTAAATAAGTGAGGGTTTGGTTATGTCGAAATATGAGCCGGAAGATGATTGCCAGTTTCTTCTCAGCAAGTGATCATATCTAAGAACGAAAAACAGTCAGTAGCTAACTGATATCCCAGTTTACCTCTGGAACACACATAAAGAAGACGGAAGTCTATGCGAGAATTCTTGTTTTACCAAGATAATGTCTCTGCAAAACCTCCTGGTTTTATAATAATACAATTTCTGCAAAATTCGGAAGTGACTCTGGTGAACCACACTAACCTTAAGCTCCAGATCTGACACATGGACCATTTGGGAGTTCGCAAGAAGCTGTTGTATTGTACGAAGAGTGCGTTGATTTCTAAACATGCATGTCGTGACTGCCATCCGTTCCAGAGGGTGCAAATTTATATCGAGTGTGGGGGGAAACTACTTCGAAAGAAATGTTCTACTTTGAAAATCATATTATGCTTAATATAACAAGCAAAGCAAAAAAGATAATTTGTAGAACATTTTTGGAAAATAAGACAGGAATAAGTGTGTCCTAAACTTTAACTATTATATGAAATGAGGTACTATTAATGTACATAAAAATATTGGTCCATACACGAACCAACCTTGAGTGCCTTTAGAACCTAGAGAGAGAGAGAGAAGAAACCCCCCCCCCCCCACACACACACACTCACTGATGCTATACGTTGCCAGGGGCTCAGGGGCTTAACAACAAAACGCTAATATTTCAGATCGAATTATTTAAATTGAGCAGATAATATGCATGCAATTTGTTCATGGTTTTCAGTTTCAAATTCATTACTACATAACCCATTTACTTCGTTTGGGGTATATTAGCGAAACATTCCATCCTACTATCTGCGTTAGTTGGGAACAAGAGATACCGAATTTGAATTTAATTTCTCTTCACATAGCATTGTATTAATTCGTATTTTCGTGTGTTATATTTAATAAGATTCATTTATTTTAAAACTAATAATAGTTTTTACAACGATATGCTTATGTAGACCATAAATAATGAAAAAAATGGAGCCTTATATAAACATTTAAAAATTCAAATTTACTTAACAGTGAGATGATAACACTAAAGAGAAATAACATAACTTGAACATGCAATCAAATAGAATTTCAAATAATAAATGATATTTATTTTTAAAATTACATTCAAAAGGTTTTATTAAAATAAATTCACTTTGTTTATTATAAAAACCAAAAAAATAAATGGAAGAAATTAAAATATAACCTAAAAACAACGTATACAACAAGAAAGCTGAATTTAGAGGAAATTCTATACATTCAATTTCAAAATCTGCAAATAGGTTTTAACATGAGCATGACAGAAATTCTTTCGAAAAAGGATAAAATATTACATTATATAAAAATAGGAAAATCTAAACATAAAAGGATTTAATTAAAATAAAAACGTTGCTTGTTCTTAAGTTAGGATTAAATTATTTTGGTTGTTATTAAAAACAAATTTATACTTTTATAAATGCAGAAACCTTAGATCGGTATTAAAATGAACGCCCCCTTGGGTATCCAGAGAAAATTTTTACTTATTTTAGGGTAATTGCATTATTTGTTTAAAATATAGTCTCCCTCTTTCATAAATTATATCGCTTTTTCATAAGAGAGAGAGTTTTAAACGCCCGTTAGTATGAGTGTCTAAAATATAACCAGAAAAGGTTAAGAAAAAATTAAAACTGTAAAAAATGGCAAAATTAAAATGTTCAGGAAGTTTGTTTTAGATAATTAAAGTTATACAAAAATAAGTATGGAAATTTGTTGTATTAATATAAAATTAAGTTTAAAATATGTATTTACTTAAACATTGTAAATTATGTATTATGCAAAACACTTAATGCAATAGCATAAAAATAAATAACATTTTCATTTTATCAAATACTATCAGAGATATCAACATCAATATTTGAGTGTGTATATTATATCGACAGAGTAATCTGTGATAACATTTTGAAGCATTTTGCTTGAAAATAGCAAGATTCTGAATTTCATCTGTGGATAACCTTAAAGCGTGAATATTTCCAAGTACCTTGGACTCGGTGCACAATAAACAATAGCATAAGGGGATGGAACAGTATCACCGCTGTGAGGAGTAATGGTGATTATTTCATATTTTTGTTTTTAGTTTCTGATACACGAAATTACTTTATTATTTTAGCCTGTCTTAAGGCAACTTAATAAATAATTTCTGTTCCAAGAGAAATAAAAGTTTATTTTAATGAACACGCATTTTTATTTTCATGTACGTATATGCCTTAGAAGCTAAATATAAAAATAAGCACGAATTATATTTATTTTAAAGTAGAACCTCAACTTTATAGAAGATAATCATACTGTTACAGCCAAGTACAAAGTGGTGCAAATCTATTTACCGCTGAGAAAATTGTAGATTAGTCATACCGTCAAGAAAGACCGTGACAACGTTTTGGGATCTATTCTATTGATTGAATAGAAATGGGGGTATATTCTATTGATTAAAAGAAATATTACATTGAATATAGATTAATAGGCTCCACTCCAGCACAAACTGCTATTGTTATAGACTTTCATGTTTAATCAAGAGGTAAACGTTACTGGGCGGTGGATCTGAGGTATAAGGTGAAAGTTACAACTCTTCTTTACAGCCTTTGCCATAAGAGCTGTTTGAAGTGAAGTATTCTGAACAGAATGGGCTAGAGTATTGTCATGAAACAGATGGATACAGTTCATAACATCCTTCAGTTGGTCCAGTAGTGAAGCGTGATACTTCTGGGTGACGGTTCTGCCATTTTGGAGATAGTTAGTGTACTAGCACCGCACCATGAGAATCCCAGAAAACGGTAACCATGACTTTTCCTGCACATGGAACCGTATTTGCTTCTTTTTTTGGGGGGGGGGGTGAATTATCACCCACTGTTTCACTGTTTGGACTGCCCTTTCATCTCTGGCGTGTTTAGTGAAGCATGCTTTTTTATATTGTTATGAAACGCCGGAGAAACTCACTGGCATTGTGTTTAAACAAGTCTAAACACTCTTGCGAAATGTTTATTCGAATACTTTTGATCCATTGTTAACAAACGCCCTTGGAGCAGAAAGCTTTCTCATACTCAAAACTTCGTGTGTAGTGGACACGGTCTATGGAGGTCTTTGCAATATCAGCCAACATGTGCCTTCAATCGACGATTGGGCATTGGGAATTTTTGCCACATTCTCATCGTCATAGAAGTTTTGGGTCTCCTGGGCGCTCATCATTTTGAATGAATGTACGACCACGCTTAAATTCAGCAGCCCACTTATTAACCGTCGAAAACGAAGGGGAATAATCCTTTAATATGGAATCTAACTCCTTTTATATTTGAGTTTAAACCCTTCAAAACCAAGTACTTTATCACAGTTCGTATTTCAGTTTTTATCCATTTCGTAGAAAATGTTAACACTAGTTTGTTTACACGATCGTCATAAAAAAGTGATTACACTTTTGCGTCTGAAACTTTATAGCGCGCCATCTAAAGGACGATACTTAACAACGATCATAGTAATTTGGCAATCTTCACGACATCTCTGAGTTAGGCTAAGAACTTTTAGAACACCCCTAGTACAGTAGGAGGGACAACTTGTGTCTGCACCTTTAATGTTCTTGCTCCTAAAATTCAGCTTCGAATTGACTGTTTCAATGAATTCATTAGATGACATTTTATCACTGTAGCTAAATTGTGTTTAGCAATCATTTGAAAGTTACGGTTTTGTTAATACTTTAACTGTAATAGAAATGCATTTTTTCTTTTCAAAATATATATGAAATTCTCGTGTTTGATATAGATATAAACGGTAATTATACAGAATACTACACTAATTAAGAAGGGCAAATCTTGATTTTTTAATCCGGTTTCCGTCTTGATTGATTACTCGTGGTTTCTGAATGACGATCAAGAGTTTTAAAGCATCACTATATGTTTTCCTCCTAATTTCCCACTTTGTTTGCTTGAGTAAGTATAATTTTTTTTTTAAATTATAACGTTTCTGATATAAAAACAAATAGTTTAAGGAGATGGCTAGTATAGCGTAGTTTTACAATTACCACAAATAACGTGTCTTTGAAAAGGCTATATGTGTTTTCCGTCTTTACTATAAGTTACCTGTTGCTCGATAATCAAATAGGGGAAAGAGAATATCGTAAAGAGATATGAGTGGTGTTATGCAAAATTACTGTACTATAAGCTATTAACCAAGAGAAATTCCATTGCACAAATACCATCTCGATTTGTTAACTTTTCTGCATTCATTTTCTTTGCAGCGTTTTACCATATACGAACAGCCTAACATAACCTCAACATCAACAACAACAACAATAATGATGATGATGATGATGATGATGATAATAATAATAATAATAATAATAATAATAATAATAAAAACGAAGAAAGGATCACGCCATTTGTTTTAGTATCAGTACTAATAGCAATATGAATAAAAAAAGTTTTTGTTATACCTCCAGAGTGAAAATGACTGCTTCTTATGGAAAACGATGCACCGATTCCAAAACAAAATTTGAAAATTTCCTTTTTGACTTAATTCAAAAGATATGAAGAAATATCAAATTCTACAAATTTTAATGTACCTAAGACAATTGAAAATTGCTATTTTTAGAACAATAAAAGGACCTGTTAGTCAAAATAGCAATAAAATGGATTTATTTAAACCTATTAATACATTAAAAATGAAAATAAATAGACACATCCTTCATAGGTCCTATAAATGTCTGCTGCCTGGTGGCTTTCTCTTGCAATTAGAATTAGTTTCCCTCTTCGGAAACCTGCAATAGCTCCCTTCCCCCTTCCCCACACATTGGAGGAACCCAACGCCCTTGGTTACATTTTTTCCATTGTGGCTATGTCCTTGTGAAAACACTGTTCTTGTTTATAATTTACAGCGCCCAAATTTTCAAGAAAAAGTTAAGTGTAAATAGAGGAAATACACTTTTAGTGAAATCTTACACTCCATTTCTTTATAAGATTGTACTAATGAATTCACTAAAGATTCTTATTGTTCATCCTTGCTATTGGCTAGAAACTCTTTTACCACTGCCTTGCAAACACGACAGGCTGTTTCATATTTTTAACATACTTTCAAATATCTTTTTTTTTTTAAAAGTTTACTTATCTGTGTGACAACGGAAATAAAGATCCTCCTACTTTGCACATATGAAACTGGGAAACAATTAGGGCAGGAAACAAAAACCACTATTCAGTCCTTTGGCAAACTGTTTCATTAATAGCTAGTTTTGCTATGAGAGTCTGGTCTGATTGCTGATGACACATTTGGATAAATAACATTGGATCGAATTATTAAAAAACTGAGATCTGATAGGCTAATTTATAGGATATATTCGGTTTCTAAGTTTTAAAATTAACAGAAACTATTACGGAGGTAAAAATCATGTTCCCTAGTGTTGTTATTTAGTGGAACAATTTTCAGTGCTTTTAGGGTTTTCCAGCAGTGAAAAGTATGAAAATGGAATTTCTAGGGTCATTTGGTCAGAACTATTGAGAAGAATTCGATTCAACATCAAAATGCCGCAACCTGAGCAAGGGCGCAACCAGAAAATGAAAGCTGTTTAATTTATTTTAAAAATAGCAATAAATGCTTTTGGTTTGTATTTGATTGTGTCCTTGCTTTATTTACGTAGAATCATCTGTAGGAAAATACTGGTAGTAGCGTCGATTTCGTGACATGCGCACTAAGAATTCAATCTCGCTAAATACCCAAGCCGTCCCTAATGTATGTGAGTTCAACAGAAATTTTGATTGTAAAATAATTACAGTTAACATGGAAACATCTGAGTTGTATTGCTTTTTTATTATTTTTCTGGGATTTGGGTTTAGAAGGCGTTACGAACAAGATTACGCTAAAAATTTATCATAAATGTTTTCTTTGGGCAATTATTTAAAGGGGGAAAAAAAACATAAAATAGTCAAGCACGACATATATGTCGGTCCTGGTGGTGTAGTGGTAACCACACTTGCCTCCTAAACCCAAGGACGCGAGCTAGATCCCGGCCAGGACCAATGGATTTTTCGGGCGTAAACATCCTAATTAAGGGAAGTAAAGCCGTGGGTCGCGTGTCGCACATTTACGGCACGAAAAAGAACCTCAAGCCTGAAAGAAGAGGCCTCTGAGCAAAATTTGTTGGCCATTTCACACCCTGATTTGAATGGGACGCTGATAGCCTGAGGTGTTAAAAAGCGTCCGCAAATAAACTAAATAAAAAAAACGTATTATGATCAAATGTTGTTCAGTAATTTGTATTTTTATATTATATCAAAGTGTTATATTGCTCCAACTTAAAGTATTCCAATATTACTTTCTCATGGTGCTGAAACGTACATTTACATAGTTTTCAGTTTGGAAAATAAGTCAATTTTAATGCAGCGTGGAAAATTTTATTATATTGCATATACTTATGAATATTCAATTTCATGAGAACAAAACACAAACGAAGTTTCAATGTAGGTAAGTCTTAACGTTCAAGTCGCACACTTCTTAAGATATCAGCTTCATTTATAAATGATCTGCACGTATTCATTGGCTTCAAATCGTGTCAATGCCTTTATAAGCGTAAAACTGCTATAATAAGTGAAGTAGGCACCTTTTCATATTTTCGTACATGTTTAGTATAACGTGATTTGAAAATGTAATGGTCTAGGTAGTTCCATTTCACTTATGCATCCGATATAAAATCAATATCTATGGACCTTGAATTAAACTGTTTAAAACTGACATGTAAACAAGTTGTTTGTAAATAACACTTTTTTAGGTTCAGAAGGACGCCAAATGTAGAATTTCAGACTCTAAACCTAGTTTTTTTTGTTTCAAAGCTTTCCTTTTGATGTTTATCGAAAACCGCTGCAATTCCACAAATAGTGTTAGAGGCACGGCATTCAGCAATCGAAATCTCAAAGTGAAGGTTAATGTCAATTTTCCAGCTATACGCTTCTATAATTTTGGTTTTCGGAAACCGCTTTCATGTTCACACGTTGCAAGTACTTTTTTATCCTTTAATTGTTAGGCGGACTGATTTTGTGGTCAAGTTGCAATGCAACGGGTTTGATTTCCAGTGCTGTGTTTTGTAGGTACAGTAGGTATGAAATTTGCACATTAATACTGCCTAAGTTTGACAATGAGAAGTATTTATGTAAAATTTACATCTTGGAAATCACGAGTAATTTAATGTAAAAAAATAATGAAACTCTATGCTAAAGGCTGATCTAAAATTCGTTTCAGTTATTCTGAAAGAAATAGATGAAAAACTTAACTTATATGCATTGGTGATGGTTTCATAACGTAAATGTAAGATGAATTGTTTTGATACCATAGCATCCCCTATATTTTGTTTAATGGGTGTAATAAAAATAGAAAATAAAAGGAATATATTATTTATCAAATGCATTTATTTTTCCTTTAATTATAATATTATTCTGTCATGTTGATAAATTTCCAAAAACCATGCTTCTGCTTAATGACACAAATAAACAGTAACAATTTTGAACTCGTATACCCTCCTTTAAAATTCAAAGATCATCGTAATTCATCATTGCTGCTACTTTCTCTGTTAATCATTTTATTATTTATATTCACTAAAAATTGATGTAGAATGAAAGAGCCTGAAGACAATTCCAAATCTTGAAACAGAAGTTAAGCTTGATGAAGAAGAAAAACATTCTTGTCTCAGATAGCAGTGAAAATGACTCTAGTCATTGTGTCTGGCAAAGGCGTGTAGTGTTCGACATAAGAACTCAATTAACGAAACATCGTCATGGTTAATTTTGTTACCTGAGTAGTCAAATACCTTTAACAAAATATCGGGTGTTAAGAGACTATACCGCAATTTCAATACTCCAACCTTGCTTAATGCCTGGCCATTTGTGTCTACTCCCCATGTGGGAGGAAGGGGTAAAGTCAGGGAAGCACTGGGAGGTGAGACACAAACATAGACGAACCCTTAGCATTATTTCCTTACAGAATACCCCAACCCGGCAGAGCCCCACGTTAGAAGGGCACTTTCATTACAGATACGGAAGCATAAAACTTTCCAAGGCGCAAGCCACCGTCACACGCACAAGTTAACCTCGTCCTGATACTTTCAACCCTATGCAACATGGGGAAAGTACAAAGTGTTTAGTTTGTGACAAAGAAATACAATGTATTAAGTTTAATTACAACATCATTAGTCTGTGATCAAACAAAAGTATTTAATAAATACCAGGTAGAGATTATTAACGGAGCAGAAGAAAAGTGTTGAAGGTGAGGACTATCAAAGTAGCGTTTGTTCTGTTCGTCTTAGCTGTAGAATATATCTACTATGAGCAAGAACTCTGCGCCCATTTGCAGACAGAGACTTTGCTAAAGAAGTTATTTCGGTTGCTGCAGAGGGAATAGGTTCATGTTTGTTAGAAGAATTTGAAAGATTAAATTAGTCTCATAAGATTGTTATGAGTCGCATTCGGGAAATGGATGCAGATGCACAGGCACATTTGAGTTATAAGGAGTGTAATTTTGTAAGGTATCTCATAGCAGTGGACCGAATTTGCGATGTATCAGACACCGTACAACTAGACATTTTTGTTAGGGAATTGAATGGTAATTTAAACACAAAGAAGAATTATTAGATTTAGTTCCCCTTAAGGGTATCACTACAGGGTTGAACATGTTACAAGGTATTGAGAGAGCCATGATTAAGCCCGTTTGAGTTTACGAGAACTTGCCTCTATAGCAACATATGGTCCTGAGTTTACGATGGGAATCAAATATTAAATCAATGTCAGAATTATATAAAAATGAAAAATTTTCCTTAAAATAACACATGTAATCCATTGCATATCTTTCAAAAAATATGTGCACCAAAAACATTTAGATAGACGACGGTCAACCTAAACAGGCATTATATCGGGAGGACATTTATTTTTCACATGATTAAGTTAGCCCATCTCATAGTTTCTTATTTCATACATGTTTCCTATCCCGAAAGCCTCACTTGTGTTAATCTCGGAGTGATTCTGTTAGCAAACGTTCAACATTTTTCCTATTCGTCTATTCCTTTGTTACAACTGTACGCTTTCATGTTATTTTCATATTTGTTTTGCACACTAGATTCAAATGTGAAAAATATCATGAGTTATTCATATTTAAAATGTTTTTAACAAGAAAAAATGTGTTTTTATATAGTCAGCTGTCTGAAAATCGCAAATGAATGTGCACTACCTTGAGACTGGATTCAGGAAGCAATCGATATTCAAGGCCATTCATAGGGAAGGAAGATTAGTTGAAGCATGGGGTCGATTAAGGTTAATTCCTAAAGAACGAACAAGTAGACAATTTGACAATGATATCTCAAGTAATATCAAAAGGAATATAATACCTTAAAATGTTATATTAGGAAAACGATTTGAGATATATAAATAACTGTAATGAGACAAAAGAACAAAGTGTAAGCAAACACTAAAAAATATTAAGGTGACAGTCTAGCAACTTCATCGCTTCCAAATGCTGCCGCAACTATTTTGTACTCTGAAGCAGGAAATGTTGTCTCAAAATTTCCCATTCAATTACAATTGCTTTAGATGGCAATAACAACAACAATAACAACAACAACAACAACAACAATAATAATAATAATAATAATAATAATAATAATAATAATAATAATTGTATCTTGTTTCAGGTATTGATTAATGCCAAGAACAGCATAACAATCAAGGGTATTAATGTTACAATTAAAATGAGGACTTCAATATTACAATTGTTAGTGCATGTATATAGATATGTCTTTCTAACTAATAAGTAATATTCAAGTTATCTTCCTGTAATACCATGATTGACAGTGCACACATATGTCTGTTATGTTACAGTAAAAGGGATGGACATGCTGAACTTTTGTTAGAAAAAGGCCGCTTTACTTGAGAAGAGGGTCCTTTGTTAAACATTACTCTTTCAAAACCCTTTCAGACAGACTGTCGACTCAAGACGCAAAATGACAAACAAATGGGTACGGCTAGGAATAATGGGTAACTGTACTTGTCGTCAAAAAGAAATACCGCATACAGAAACACCTGTTTTTTTTCTTCCCAGAAACCAAGATATCAGCTATTTCAAAGGGAGGCCGCATATATTGCTGAAGCGTGCTTTATCGCAGGAATCTGGTAAATCTGATATCTCCTTTTTCGTAGCATGGGAATAGCAGATGCTTCCTGATAAAACCCAGAAACCTCAACCAATCAACATGTTACAAAAACACGACGAATAAACGCGAATATGTAATAAACCATAACTTGTGTGATCCAATAAAATTCTAGAAGGAACCCAGTTCAATAATATTTAAAGGAATTAAATTTTCGCACAGGGCATAGTGAATTCGCATAATATATTTAATGTTAACTATAAGAAAAGGTTTTAAGCATTCGTGGAGAGTAACAGTAGTGACAGTAGTATCACAGAGGCAGCAGCAGCAGTAATCGCGGTTAGTAGTAACAAGAGTGGCAATTCGATATTAGCTTCAGTTATTAGTTATTCAGAGTTATGTCATAGCAGTTCAGTTCAGTTATTAGTTCATTATTCAGTTATTAGTTATTCATTATTCAGTTATTAGTTATTCAGAGTTATGTCATAGCAGAACAGTTAAACCGTCGCGAAGAGTCAAAGTAAATCGTTCGGTCAGTGAGAGTCAGTCAGTGCGAGAGTAATAGTAGAATATTCACGCGAAATCAGTGATAAAGTGACTGTCAGACTTCAAAAGTGTGTTAAAGTGAGTAAATATGCGAGTGAGGACAGTGATTTATAACCCGAGTGTAGATTATAAAGTATAATAGGACCAGAACAATAACCACACGACAGAAGCACAGCATGTTCAGGAACCTTTTATGTTGTTCAATAAATTAAATGTCCAACCAGAGCCGAATCTTATATTATTACAGTGAACAATCCCCTTCATACCTAATGACTTCAAGTCAATAAAAACAATCCAAATTCCCCTGAGATCCCTATCCTCTGCATTGGAACCAGAGAAATAGGAAGCATCGAACTCATGACTCTAATAGTCGAGGCAAGACAAGAAGAACATCTAATCGTCTAATTAATAACAAAAATAAATCCACTATCGATATCAAAATAACCAACCCACAATAATTCCGGTTCCAACTCTTTGTAAGCTTCCACGAGGTAATGAACAGAGGCCATTTCCATTGCTACCTGACTCTATCCGAAAATACAGAATATGATCGTTACTACGAAGCGGGCCACCGAATGTTGTACATTTAATTTTATTTCATTATTTTATGATTTTTCTTTTTATTAAAGAACATGCAGGTTGGATATTGTGTTTTGGTCAAATATGGTCAAAGGTTGTAAAAAAGTAATGACAACACATTCATAGTAACAAGTGTGGGCAGTGTCGTTGAGTATTGATACAGACTGCAATTTTCTATCGCGGGCACTCTCTTCTGAGAGGATATTGAAACTAATGACACTGCAGCACATTATGTGCAGTTGATTCATTCTCTGCTGGAGGTAGAGCATGTGTTGGATTTTCTTGGATATCGGAAAACTATCCCACTGGATGTCTCACTTTATGGGTGTCCAGAAATGACACTGTTACGCCCTTGCAGACGACAATTTGGTAGTTTCACTAGAGAAGGTCGCGCAATTATTGACAGGATCATCGCATTGGATGAAACATGGATGGGATAAAACGAGTTAGAACTGCAACGCCAATCTAATGAAAGGCGACACCATGTGTGATAAATCATGCAGTTCCTCAGGGTCAGACTGTCACGTGCAACCGCAAGTACTTTGGGCCTCATCTTCTTGCTTTGCGAACAATATATTATTATTGTGAGGGGCTTACTAGTACGGTGGGGGTGGAAGATATTCAAACATTTACTATATTCACAGAGATAAACCTCTGCAACTTCTAACTTTTTCCAGAACTAAAGGAACCATTCTTTAAGCAGTAATGCGATCGTTACCTGACATAAAAAAAAAAAAAAAAACAGAACTGTTACTGGTATTCATCACCCTCCAGAGGGGTGACAAAATGTGATAAATATGGTTGGGGTTTGTATTAGAGTGTGGTAGTATGCTGGTTCTAGTATAGTGTGTTGCATTTATTTTTATCCAACCCCCATAATTTTTTTAAATATCAACACTTCTAATCTAACAAACTGCTAATTTAAAATTAACATCTCCAATTTATAAGGTTTTGTTAAAGTTATTAAGCCTTTTAGTAATTACTTGACCGGTAAATATGACAATATGAGTGAAAGTTTACACATTAATTTATTTCTTGTATTGTTTGCTTTCAATTTGATCGATCCTTTTACTTGACAGTATTTTCCATATTCTGTACATTGCAATAAAAGCTTATAGATCATGCAAATTTAGTTTGAGAAACTTTTTGTTTTAGCAGTCTCGAAATGTACATATTTCTCATTAATATATGTTAAATAAAAAGTTAACACACCAACATTTAGTGGCGTGAGGCATAATTATCGTTAGATTCATTGTTGAAACTCCCTTCAATTGTATCTAGAATGCCTCTTACCTTGAAGTAATAGATGAAGAGGTAGCCGGTGTACTTGAAGATGGCTGGGATGCCGAAGAGCAGTACTGAAGTGATGATGAGCACAGTGTCACATCTGGCCAGGCCGATCAGAAGATAGTTAATGGAGGACTTCATCTGCGGACGCGACAGGATTATCATGGATATGATGTTGCCGAAGATGCCCAATATGCCTACCATGTTGAGTAGGACGCCATTGGTAACGAATTCGTAGAGAATTCTTCGCTGGTCCTCTTCGCTGGACTCGCTATATAAAACTCCGTACAAGTCGAGAGTTTCAGTACCGTTCATTCTGTAGCCGGCTGTGTTTCTGTCACTCTGCTCTTACGACTAAGCCCCCGAAATGTGTTTGTCCCACATGTCTTTTATTTATCGAGAGATTTTGGTCGGCTAGAATATTTTGAGTGACTTCTCGTTGAATGTTTTGCTTACTTTAACTTATCTCTCACAGCCTTATAAATTACAGTCTGTTAATTCTCTAGATATATTTGATTTTTTCATAAAATGTTTTAATTTATAAATATAAACTTTAGTATAATAATATGCAAGAAAATCACACGTAAATATGTTTTTACAATATGCTACTGCTGTTTTAAACGTTTTGTATTCCCCTTATTAAATGTATTTAATTATCTTAAGATGACGTCCAACTAATCATGACCTACATAAACTTCGTTATAATACATGCCATTACATTTAGCTGATTCAGCACTGAGGCCTTGCTAACTACGGGAAACATGGACGCCGCATTCACCTCCGGCGCCACATCATTGTGTGCTGATTGTAAGTCTGTAGTCGAAAGTAAATACAAAGTTTCACAACGTCTTTTATGCTGAATAACATTTTTAGACACTAATTTCCGTTCGGCAGGAAACGTTTAACTGGCAACTGTTGACAACGACGCGCAGTGAGCAGCCTTCTGGATGATACACACGGCATGGCTTTGGTTTCTTCGGCTCTGGTGTTCCTGGAATGACAGAAAAAACATGTGTGATATTAGACACAGACTGGTGAGGTGGACATTAAATATACATGGGTAGGGATGCAGGGAAGCTGTTGACGAGAAAATACGCTTTGTAGCCTTCGTTTTATGTTAGGCATCGCAACAAATCTAAATGTTGCGTGGCATTACTGCTGGGACGTGCGAAAATCCTTTTCTATGAAGCTAATTTTACTCTTAGTTCATTATAAGGCACTGCGGACTATGTAGCTCTGGGGTTTACTGCACAGAGCGTGCGTTTAAATAAAACCTGATCACTAACAGAAGAGTAATGTGGAATATTTTCTATTTATATCCAAAGACAATGTTAATAATACACTAATAAACTAAAGCACTGTACTAAATAATACTTTGAGCATAAAAGAAAAATTCCCTAAAATGTGATAAGAGTTGATCCCACAACCTACGCCTGCAGATCTGTAGCGAATATAAAAACATCCAGCCGATATTATAATTCACCGTTTTAACACCCGCTGTTAGAGGTCAGCTTCATCCATTTCCTAGACGTAACAGATGATCGCTTCCTTGAGAATAACGAGATCAGATATTGGTCTCTTTTTCTCGAAGTTGAACATTTATATTGTATTAATATATACAAGAACAAATCCCCTAGACAGTTAAGTCAGGTGTAAGGTTACTTATCTGTTAACGCGCCGAATAGGAGAGGTAAGTGCAACTATCTGACGTCATAGCTATTAAAGGGCATGCTTGGCGTTAGACACACATTATTACAACAAACAGAAAAACCCTGTTACTTATGTGGGTGTTAAATTGTCCACTATATTCCCGTATTATGCACAACGTTTTCTTTTATCTTTCTTTCAGGTAGTTTCTAACCCTTCTTCTCATTGTCTCAGGCAATACTTTCTTTTTCTGATTGGTCACCCGATTTCTTCCTGATGTGGAGTTAACTTCCCAATTTAAGGAGTGCAAGTGAGTCAGCGCTCGACCTTAGAAGTAGATATTCAAAACTGTACTTCAATAATAGCTACCACTTGGGTTTTATAGTAAGGGCAAAGACATTTAACTTGTATTTACAAAGGTTTGACAATCAGTAATTTTTCTGGTGGGAAATTATCGAATTCTTAATCATACAGACTTTAAATGTTTTGTTCACACAAATCTCTAAAATATTAACTTCTTTCCAGTTAGTTTGCGTTAATAGCGCGACTTATAACCTTTTATGACTTCTGCTAACTCTCTCTTGACCGGGTTTTACGGTCCTGAATGGGACACTTCACACATTTAAATGTTCTTTCATTTCTAAAACTGTAAATATTAACAGTACATTGTAACAGGCTAAATGAGTGAAAGCATTATACTTAATAAGGGCTTTAAGAATTTGTTGCTTTTGTGAAGTAACATCTGCCAGCGAGTAGATTGATTAAAAGGGGTAGACATTGTTCACTATATGGTTAATATTTCATGGTTATTACTGTGAAGTGACGATAATATTGTAATTTAGTATTATTCTTGGAAACTTTGAACGTAGTGTTGGCTGCTAGTATCTAAAACTAGTTAAAAGGGACAACCACTAGTTTAACGTTTGATTCTGGTCTTAGCAAAAGCTTTATTACTGTTAAATTTCTTCTTTCGTGTGTTTTTCCCCAACAACTGCATTATCTTCCTAGGGTATCCCTTTTCTAACACTCCTCTTTCTTAACATCTTCCTTTTATAAAATGCCTTTGAGATATTAACGAAGGGGTATCTCCGAGCAATCATTATTTTGAAAAGACGTGACACAGCTAACATAGCCAATTATTTGACATTGCAAAGAGACTTAGAATTTTACATAATTCAATTCCCAACACCCTCTTAACTCTCCTTACCATACACAGCCCCCGATATTACGTCCTATAACAATTAGTAAATACATCACACTACCTGCTTCTAACGCCATCATTATGCCACCAATATGAAAGAGGAAATGTGGAAGCAATTTCTTATAGGTAGCTTTCGATTCTTAAACCTGACCTGTAAGTTACATTTTAAGCGTTTCAGTTGCTAATTGGTGACATCACAACAAGAGCTTATGACGAATACATTTTAATTTTCGTAGTAACGTCTGAGACTCCTATTTGGAGGTTTTGGGTTTATTTCTAATTATTTACTAATTTGGGTTTTGATTTTCCTGATTTTCCTTAGTTAGGAAGACAAATTGGATATTTAAATACCCGAACCTCCATCACTCTTAAGGTAAAAACAATAAAAACGAAATAAACGAAATAAAAAAATAATTAAAAACAAAATATGATTATATAGGAAGGAAACATGCAACTTTGGTCGATTTTATATGAAAATACTTATTTTTAGACTTAAAGATCCTATGTTGCAACCTTTAATTTTGCATATTTAAAAAGTGGATCAACTGGATTTCTTTTTCGAGGATTCTCTGTGAGAAAATATTTATCGTTCTCTTATTTTTTCCAAGTATGATTCAAAATATTTTTTATAAAATAAAATTAATTTAGATATATAAAAACAACATTCGTACTAAAAGAGCCTGTGATAAAAATGTAGTTATACTTCACAGAATCATGAAGGATTAAGAATTGTTTCTTTTTCAATTTTGTTTAATTATGCATTATTAAATGATGCTGTAATTTCCAGAGCCAATGCACCGGATAGTAAACAACAATTTGGTCAAATGGCACAGGAGACTTTGTTGCCTAAGTTTCCCAGATGTTTACCTTAAGATCTGAGGGAGCATGGAAGAACAAAAATAAGAGAAATAAGTGAACCGTGAAACCTGGATCCGCTGTGTAGGTTGCACATACATTATGGCTACATCAGGACTTGTTTCTTTACGCTTTTATTGTCAAATGTTTTCTTCAAAGCGGGGCTCTGAGGAAGAACTTTCACAATAAAAAGGTTCTTTCCGAGCCTACTTATGCAAGCATTGCATAGCAAACAGACATTTTCCTTAAAATAAGACTAATGAAGCAATAAAAACGAGTAATGCAATCAAATATAGAAGAGAAAACTTTTCGAATGTCTATGCAATGATCTAAATACCACTTAAAGATATACTTCTACATTAAGTTTAATGATTTTCGATAAGATAATTTTTTAAATAGTGTTTAACGCACGTTTTTACTACTGAGACACCACAGACGGTGGACATTGATGATACATGAAATGAAATGATATATTGGGAAAGGATTTTTTTAAGGAAGGAAACGTTCCATGCCTAAGTTTAGGATACCTCCCGGGCATTTGCCATTTATGAGGACTGGGGAAAACCTCAGTAAGGGAGGACGGTCCTGGCGAGATTCGAACCCCAGACCTCGCGTTCACAAGTCAGCGCCTTAACGATCTCGGTCACCCGTGGCGGTTATAAGATGATGTCAAAATGAGAAACACAAAGAGATGAGAACTATAATGTTGCGACCGCTTGGGGATTTGGAGAAATTAAAATTGCAGTGCAATTGCAGATAAAGCGAAGAAATATTATTTTTTTTCAAAAGTAAACTTTATTAGCTAGTACTAAAAAAAGTTAAATTAAATTTTAAATAAATCGATAAAGCATGGCACTTATGATCCCACAAAAGAAACACAAGGTTTTTATCCAGGCGCAGATGTTAGTTATAAATAGGAATAGCAATTGTGTACACTTTTGCTGTTACGATATTAGCAAGAGGGCTTACAAATGCGGCTATGTTAGGATTACGCCAGTATACACACATGCTATACTGTAGATGGTAAAAATGAAGTACAAACCACAAAGAAAGACAATTTGGGCGCTCGTTCGCATTTACATCTTTTATTTCGCAGCCGTTTTCTTCAGCTAACATTTTTCTGATAACACTGTAGAAAGGGAATTGAGTACACAACCAAAAAGGAATGGAGGCCATTTGCGTCCATGTAACTGCATTTTATGTTCCCACTGGGTGTTTTACTTTTTTGTTTTAAGTGGACGCGCAACGAAAAACTAAAGAAAAGGTCTTCTTTAATTTAGCCCAGCTTTCGAGCTCTTAACTTAGTTAACAGCTCCTACATTTCAACAAGCGACCTTCCGAAACAGAGTGTCGCAAAGAAAGAAAATACCTTCACTTGTAAACAAGTTTTGTCAAAATTGACTCGAAAGAACCACGAGATTGAGTGATTGTGTGTTGAAATTAGAGATGCACTTATTTCCAGTTAAACTTAAGGGTAAATAATGGTAGGGCAATCTTTTGTAGCTTGTGACAATATTAGAGCAGTTTGGTAGATTGAATATATTTACAGACGTGAATATACAGCACATAGGATTAGATCTAAGGTCTGTTTCGGGCCATGATGAATATTTCAACTATTCCAATACAGCTACACCTAGCATGTACAGGGAGTAACAATAGTAAAGGAGGTTTTGGCAGATTCTATATTCGTTAGACACTAATATACAGATGCTCAAAAAGTATATTATAAATCAAGTAAGGTTCAATGTGGACTATTGATCACACAACAGATTACTCTAACTAGAATTCCTAATTTTAGGACGCTATTTTTAAACATGATCTAAAAAGAAACCCTAGCTACTATCTGCAAAAAGACCCTGTAATGGGCACAAGAGCGGCCAATATTTTTATGGCTCATTTAGAGAAGAGCTTTTAAGATCAGAATCTCTTGTGCAATTACACGATATATTGTTATTTTCGTTCAGAGTCCCCTGATAAGTTCCATCCCAATCGTTTCGTCCTTTCGCAGGCTAATTACACATTCAACGCTCTAAATGCGAAAATCTGTGGACAAATAACCCCATGACAATCGTTAAGTCAGAGAATTTAAGATTACTTCATATTTTGACTGTGCCTCTACGAATTTTGTGTATGTTATCTTTGAAAAGCATTTTGTATTGATTTAACTTTCGTTTGTTTCCTCTCACATGATCAATAGGCACTCTATTAAAACGAAATTACTGACTACCCAACATGCCTCTTCCCACTGAAGGATTTGGATGATATTTATGTATTTATGTATTGATGCTTACCTACTCATTTCCCTAAAGTTACCGCAGGGAAAGAGAGTTGCGGCAATTTCATTTGCATAAAGCAAGTTTTAAAATGTTGTTCATATGTTAGTATAACACTTACTTATTTTGCTTCCCCACCCGTTTCCTCTCTTGCTTATTTCGATTGATTCCACGCATTACTGCTACTTCCAGATTAACTTTCACTTGTCTTCTGCCGTTGAAGAGCACAAGCTTAGTTGGTCAAAATATTGCACTATTCGTATGACTGTTTTATATATTTCTGTTTCTCTAGATTTTGTTACTTTTAGCTATATTGTTCTTCAAAGAGTTCCATTATTTTGTTTTCATGTGAGCCACTAGTGCTATCTGCCCCGCATGCCATGTTGTGCAAGTTCACGATGCCGTCTCGAGACTCCTGTAACATCAGCGGAGGACTTAAAGAACGGATCCATGCAGCCTATGAACTACTTCGCATGCAACAATTACTTGATCATGTGCGCCAAACTCTGCACTGCCGATGTACGCTCTACAATCAGATTAGAGGTGTACAATTCGAAACTCTCTTGTAGTGGAAAAGGCGTTTTCTGAACCACCCATAGTTTTCCTTCCATAGGCAATGCTTATTCCATAATTGCCTAAAATATTCCTAAACATTTCACCTAAAACATAAATGAAAAGTTCTGGGGACGCAAACATCTCTTCTCTACATTTCGTCTGTAGCACCTCTAGTAAAAACGGGCGTTAAACACTAATCACTCATTCTTCTACACTCCTTTCCATCTTTATTTAATAATGTTATATAGCAGTAATTTTGTAAAATTTAAAGTACTTCGTTAAAACTAAATTTTTTTCTCATCTTTTTGTGATGTACAAAATGTATAAAAGTATTCTGTCTTACAGTTCACTGCAAAGATACACTAAAACTCATACTATTCTTAAGATTTATTAAAATAAAATTAAAATTGTTTTAAAAATAATTTTATTACGTAAAAATACCTCTTAGCATCGAAACTTTCATCGCGGAATTAAAACACCTTTAGAGATCTATATTGATACAGGGTATTTAAAAAGAGTAAACTAGATTCTTAAATATAAATACCTATAGAGATATGGCACATTCTTTATTGTATTAAAGGAGATGCTTTATGCTAATCTTATTCCTTGTCATATGCGACCATGGAACTGAGGCAAGATTTTCATTTTCTTTCAGTATGTGAGTAGGAACCGTAGGTGATTAAGTTCATATGCTCTAGTGAAATTATTGACGAATGCACTTTTTCACCACTTCTTAACAAACAAATTACCTGCCATAGTACAGGAAGCGTCCATCTATCAAAGACTTCTCATATGTAGTAGATTGGAAAGGAAGGGCCGATCCACCGACCTGAATCTCTTAACTTTTTGGATTTTAAAAACGTTTATTCAACACCCATCTACGATCAACAAACAATGCACACAAGAATGAGAGTTGAGGGATTTATAACAATGAATGGGCGATAAAACTGATCGAGTTCTTATTTAACATAACATTAAATCGTGTTCAAAACGAGAAAAATGTCTTTACCATTAACCAATTCTTTTTTTTTTTTTTTTTTGATTTATTTATGAACGCTCTTTAACATCTCAGGGCGTGAAACGGCCGACAAATTTTGCTCAGAAGCCTCTCTTTCAGGCTTGAGGTTCTTTTTCGTGCCGTAAATGTACGACACGGGACCCACGGCTTTACTTCCCTTCCGAAGGAAGCCATACTTAGGATTTTTACGCCCGAAAAAATCCATCGGTCCTGGCCGGGTTCGGACCCGCGTTTTGGGTTTAGGAGGCAATTATGGTAACCACTACACCACCAGGATCGACTTAACCAATTTAATTTAGTATTGCCACATTAAGTTAACTTAAGTTTCTACCCAGGAAATGTTTTAATTCTCCTTAATTACACTTTAGACTACGAATAGGATGCCTTTATCTATCCTGTAAAAAGCATACATTAAGTAAATGATACAATTACATGCCTGTCGGAAACAAAAGTTACAAATATGGTTCTTAGTACAAACGAAGACTAATTCTTCTTTTATAATGTAAACAATAAAAGGGATTCCTCATTCAAGAATTTTGTGAACAAACCAAGCATTCTGCAATATGCCAATAATATTTTTAGGGCTTACTTTCACTTAAGTAGTAACATAATTGTTGTATCTTTAAAAACATAACAAAAATTTAAAGATACAAATATATGCACCCATGAAGAGCCATGTGTAAACCTGGGCTAGTGTTCCTATTTTGTAAAGTAAAAGTTAATTAAAGTGCTGTAATTAGTAAATTAATTAATTCTGAAATATCACATTGTATAGATATGCAATGGGTTGTTAAAGTGCATATATGATATTACATAAAATCCATTTTCTGAATAAAAACTTTATTTTATTATTAATTTCAAAATTACAGACTTCCATACTGAGATTTCTTTGTTCTTTTTTTCATCTTTTACTGGCCACCCAATAGAAAAGGGTACTTGTATTCTGTTCGCATTCACTAATCTCGTTAGTCCTTAAAATACTCGTTTCAAAAATGAGATAGCAGTCATAAAGCACCATTATCTTATTTGCCGCTATAAAGCAGAAAGCTCATAGGACGTGCTTAATTTGTTTTGTGTAATTGTAAGGAAGCAGGTTGAATTATTTTTGTGCGCTCCAGATCTCAAGAGAATGGCTCTTTTGTAATCTCATTATTCGCCTCTCGCTGTAGAGAACATGAATCTTTCTCTCGGGATGAGAGCTCTTTAATATCCTTCTCTCTGTGTGCGGTACCAGGTAAATAAGCTCTTTATTTTATGTGGTTGACAACACGTAGCAGTGAAAGAAATTATATTCTTGTTAATTTCCTCACGATATAAACTGTGTACAAAAATTACTGGCATTTGAACTATGTAATCTTTAAAATAAAAGACAAACAAATTAAATAAGTTAAAAATTCAGAAGAACTATACAAAGAGAAGTAAGAAGTTGTTGAAGTGACATGCATTTATTAAAAGCATTGTGTCAGTTTACGAATAATCCATCAACTTCCAGTGCGTTAAGGAAATGTTAAAATGCCCTGTTTGCCCTGGCAACACGCAAAAGGCTCGAACTGCGGTGGGTGCCGGGGCATCAAGGTATTTGTGGAATGAGAAAGTGGATCAGTTGGCAAAAATGGGGCACTGCCAAGACCGCGATTAATACATGGATTGGGGATAAACATCTGCTAAGGTCACAAACCTATTCTGGACAAATGCAAGCTAGGAAATTTGTCCTCGGTCCTAGCCATATTCTTTCCATATCTCTTGTTAAATTGGACATAAGTGTAATATGGAAAGTATAACCAGGTAAGACCTGGGAATGGACGCCAGCACTAGAACCGAAACACTGCAACTTATTCAAGGAACAGATTTTGGGAAACAACGAAAGCGTCTCTCCCAACGAGGTGGCACAATAAGATTTATAGGCTAACGTGCTGGAGGTTGTATAAATTCCATTATCCCTCCGAAATCTACTTATTAATCCAGTGCGTTAAACCATTTTATTAAAAATAGCATGAAGAGAACGATATTGAAATGGCAAGCTTCATCTAAGTAAGCCTGGATGGTATTGCTAGCGTACCTCCCAGTTGAACTTAATCCTGTATGTAGAATGCTTGTGATGATGTTACTGATGGAAGATAAGCAGATGGCAGTTTTTGCCCCTCTGGGTTGGTGGGAGGTTTATCTACTTTTTTTTAAGCAGGCTGAATGCGCCAGGCGAGGGTCTGGTGCTGTGTGGCAGCTACTTGCGCCTTGGGAAAGTTTTCTGCTACATCATCTGGTATGAAAGCAGCTTTTCTGAACGGTTCGAACTCTTTGGATGAGGACTTTGCTGGCACCGCGGTATTTTATGTAGAAACATTGTTAGGGACCCTGTTTCTATTTGTGTCTCACCGCCTCTGGGTCATGGCACCCGGTTTCTCCTTCCCTTCCTCCTGGAGGAGATTCCATTGGAGAAGCAAGAACAATGGACCAGCCTTTGAGTAAGGCTGATGTACCGAAATGTCCTACTCCATCCCTACCAATCCAATCCTATTAAGATTATTATTACTTTAATTCTAGTACTAATTATTTTATCCTTCTTGCACAACTAGATTAACTTTAATAATACTACAAGGGATAAGTGATGGTACCTATTTTTTTTCCTCACGAACAAGGAACAACATGAAAAAACTAAGATATATGATTGAAAGTATGTGGCATTTACTGCCAAGTGGTGCCTGGACATACGCGACCCTCTTAGGGAAGAAGCAAAACACAGGCAAGCGGACACCATTGATTTATTATTGCATGAGCAAAGTTTACACACAATTACTTACACAGTATTGCAAATCCGTCACAGGTGGATCACCACCTATGATGCCTCAATACTAAAAACAGGCCTTAAACACCATTAAAAAAACCAATAGGGTGGATTTCGCAGGTAATCCAGGGTGATTAACAGTCTTCAAAGTAGTAGCCAATGAAGAAGGTTCGTTGCCAGCGATGGGAAGGTCTCTGTTCACCTCGTCACTGTTCGATAGGGCAGGGCACATGCACCCAGTGCTTCCCGAAGCTCTGTAGGGACATTCTCGTGCATTCCTGCCGCGGAGAAATGCTGTTTTCACATATACACGTGACCTCCATTCCTAATCACTGTCGCTCACCAACTGAACTTCGGTACGTGCTTAGACAACTCTGCTAACGCGCACCGTACCGCCACGGGTGTCCGAGGTTGTGACGCGGACTCGTGAGTGGTAAATCTTGGGATCGAATTCCGCCAGGATGTGTCCTTCCTGACTGAGGTTTTCCCAAGTTTTCCGAAGTCCTCATAAATGACAAATGCCGGGAGGTACCCGAAACTTAGGCCTGGAACATTTCTTTCCTTCCCCAATATATCATTTCATCTCATGTATCACCATTGTCCTCCGCCTGTGGTGCCTCAGTAGTAAAAACACGGGCGTTAAACACTATTAAAAAAGGTACACCTCTGGTGGCTTCATTGGAAAGTATATTCCATACACTTTCAATTTAAGATATTTTTCGTATTGTCCTTTGTTAACGAGAAAGAAAAGTAGTTGTCATTACTTATGACCTATATCTCGTATAATAATAATAATAATGATAATAATGATAATAATATTATTATTAAATAATAATAAATAATAATAATAACGCAATAGACCCAGTTTCACATTGCTCTATCCAAACTTTGGCTTTCGATTATCCGAACGTTTTTCACGTTTTTCGTGCTAAGAACATTCTAAAAACTGAAATGTTGTTATATTAAATATAGAAATAATTGTCAAAAGCTCTGCGATTCAAAATGCTTGTCGTACAATTTTTCACAGTTGCATTGAGATTGTTGTGTTAACGAGGAGAGAGGCCGTCAGTAAGGAATATGTCGATAAAAATAAACGCAGACAGTGGTTGACCTTTGTTGCTTCATTGCTATCCCGTTTCTCTCGATCCAATGAAATTAGCACTTTTAGCAGAATACACGTCTTTCTATGAAGTCAAGGACTGCGAGTTTATGGGACGTGGCCGAAATAAACCATTAAAAGAATGACTGTTATTATTATTATTGTACATATCAGGACTAGAGTTACAGTGATCACCAAGGGAGAATGGAAACTTTATGTACATCTTACTTGATCTTTTCAAAATTTAAGTTTTCAGATTGCAACATGAAACTACACATTAGTCTATTATCTATAATCTTATTCTTATTGGGGCTTCTTTAAAGTTAATTATTATTATTATTATTATTATTATTATTGTTGTTGTTGTTGTTGTTGTTGTTCTACATGACTGCAGAATTCCTAAATAACCGTGAGATTTTCTCTTCATACAGAACACTATCTTTACTTAAAAAAGATAAAATTATGAAGATTTAATTAAAATTGTAATATTAGTTAATGGTATAAGCATGAACTTGTGAAATATATATTTAATTAATTCAGTATAAAGTGTGATTCAGGTTAAGTTACAAATTAGAAAATTATATCACTGCGTCACTAGTTTTACCATCGTTCTACTTAGCTACCGTGTACTCTTAGAAAATACACTGAGAGGAAAAAAGCGAAACATTTAATTTTTAAACACATTTTAGAACAAAAAATCTCTGTTTAATAAAACGAAGACATAAATACTAAAATAGAATTCCTTTAACAATTATTTAAGAACATTTTATCATCCAAGTAATGCATAAGGAGTGTTTTAAGCGCAAATTTTACCCTATTATTGATTTTAATATAGAAAAATCTTAAAACATGGTCAAACATTACAATAAGTAGATTCCCCCCCCAAATGTTGAAAATTTACATTTTTAATGGTTGTATGATTCTATATTTGATTGTCTAAGCTAAACATGGTCTCAGTAGCCAGTGTTGCCACGACTAATCCTAATTACAACTCGATTCGGTCAGGCATGCTCCGAATTAGATCTTGTGGTATCAATTCCCATTACGCTTGAAGTGCAGGTGAAAATCTGCCAAAGAATCGGGTAATGGACTCTAAGCACGTCTCCTTAGTATGTCCCAGGCATGTTCTATCGTCAGATCTGGACTGTGGGCTGGCCATACCATACGTTCAACCTCAACCGCAGCCAGGAACTCAGAAACACCGAGGAACCCACGAGGGACGAGCGTTATCATGAATAATGATATCGCCTATAACGAGTGCAAAGGCGCTACATAATCAGCAAAAGTCTCTATAATGCATCGATGAACTGTCAGTGAGCCATTCTCGATGAACACTTGCTTCAATGCTGATCCCTGTCAAAATCAATACTGAACTTCCATTAAAAATGTCCTTGAAGAGAAAGTGCAGGATGCTTAACGTTCTTTTGGCCTTCTCCAAACTCTCTCCCATCCATTTGGTGCCTTCAAACAAACTTGTATTTGTCCGTAAAGAGCACCATGTCAAATATTGTTACATAGTCCAGTTTTGATGGGTACAAGACTGCGAACAAACTGCATTCGAGAGATTGCTGTTCCCTGGTCAGTAGTGGTCCCCTTCTGGACTGTAAATTCACTTCATACAGCCTTCTTGTAACTGCCCTTTCACTGATGTTAACATGTCCAACTTGCTGAAATTATTCCTGCCTTCCACCTAATTGCGTGCCGATCACGAAGAACTTGCAGTAAAAGAAATCGATCAAGGTACTTATCCTACAGTCAGAACCGGACCTCCTGGTGCAGATACCATCCTCTCTGAGCCTCTGGAGTCTGGAAAGTTCCGCTTACATTGAAATAAGAAGTGTCAATGACATCAGCAACAACAGATTTTATCCATTCTTCACTAATGCCACAGCCCTTCCTGCATCTTCAGCTCTAAAAGTCACTACAAAATGTTAAAGCTGATTAAGACTGATTGCTAGGTGCTTTAAATTAGGTGCTTTAAATTATCACGCGGCGGCACAACACACAGCAACAATTTTAAGCATTAAAATATCGTTTTGAGGCGATTGTTGTAAAAAATCGCTTTAATCGCAAAATTGACTGTGTGTTCAGAATCAAAAAAAAAAAAAAAAAGTTCCAAGGAATGAACTAAAGCTTTATAAATCCACAAAGTTGGCCGTATACAAGGTTTGAAATTTAATCGTACTTGTTGTAAAAAAATAACAGAATATAGCTTGCTGTTTCTCTTTTTCTGCCACCGAGTGCATTATCAGCTTAATTATTATTTAACTGAGATCGAAGATTAAATTTTTCTCCGGGGAAAGCATGTACGAGTATCTGGATTGAGAGTATTTGAAAACCGTGCTTATGTAAAGCAAAATTCTATAAATATACCAAAGCAATACCAAGAGTAATTTTTAGCCTACGTTCGCAGAAGAACGCAAGCTTCTCGGAGCCAAGACCAGGCCAGTGGCCGGCTCCGTCGATGAACTAGTTAACCTCGAGTTTTTTCTCACTCAATTTTGTTCAACAGCGTGCACACAATAGTTTTATTTTATAATCAACATTGGCCTTGTTATAGGCTTTATTAAGAGGTGTCCACCTGCAGTCATATATTACTGACTTGTTTTAATGAAATTTGCATTCACTCGTTTACGTATTTCTTACAATTTCTGCCCTAATATTTTCTTTAATTTCCTTTCCGTGGAGCTATTTTCTCACTTCTAACGATAGCGTTACGCCGTAGATTTATGGTAAGCAATAGAACCTCAAGCCTGAGAGGAAGAGGCCTCTGAGCTAAATTTATTGGCCATTTCGTTCTGAATTGACTGGAACATTGATGATCTGAGATGTTAAAGAGCGCCAATAAATAAATCAAATAAATAAACAAATAAAATTAAAGTGCACTGAGGAAAAAAAAAAAAAAACCCCAGTTAGTTCGGCGCAGAATTTCAATCTGACACGTCCCGAACACGAGTCCTGTGTCTCAAAATTGTTTTTCATAGTTTGATCTCTGAAAACCAGTTATACACTTGCGCACATCTGGAAAAGCTCACCGAATTTTTTCTAGTCATTCTTGGAGGCTCAAGCCGCACTTATAGTCGTAAAATGCTCTTAAGTCACCTCCCCCTTAGAAAGGACAGTGAGTGCATAACCACAATTAACATTTTGCTGTAACTGCACTATAACATATTTGTTATAGTTCCTTCAATCTCCCATCCCCAAAAATAAGTAGTGATCCTAGTAGTAGTGTTTTTATTGACACTGACAGATCATTTATAAGAGCGATGTGCCAAAAATTGATCTCTGTGGAATGTCACGCTAAATTTACTTGCATTCTTTGTTTCAGACATTAAGGTATGAAACGAAGTCTCTCATTTTAGTGCCACAAATTTTGATTGATTTTTCTATAAGAATTTCATGGTCGACACAATAAACAATTTTTAAAATTATGTTACAGATAATTTAATCAAAAGACATTGCATTGCTATTTAATCCTGAGAGAATTTCATTTGCTAATTTAAAGGCAGTATTTCTATGTATAATCCTTTCTGAATCCAAACTTATTCTTTTTCTCAGCCGTTCAAAGGCTTTCAAAAGTAATCAGTAGGCATCTGAATTTCTAAGCGCTAAAACCAGAATTGAGCAGAATGAAGTTATATTGGCACTAGACTATACACAGCAGATGGGAAGGGTGCAATAGATCACTAGCTACAAACCACCCCTTCCCCTTATGCCTGTCACGCATCAGTGGGTAATAGTTTTTCTTGCTTTTTTGTTTTAATCTAACAGTTTGATTGTACCCAATTGGATGTTAAGTGCTTAAGAATTATGCCTGGTACTCATCTTGATATTTATAAAATTTACTTATTAACTTATTATCCCTTCTTATTTTTACCAACAACTTATACACACAATGACTTTTGAGGGCGTAAGATTCAATTTTGAAAAGGAAAAATTTCGCAGTTAAAATATATTTAAGCTTAAATATTTCTAAATATCTTACTTGTGCAATAATCACTCCTGGCTCTAAACCTTAAAAATAAAATTTTACATTAAATAACCGAAAATTGGTAGGTAGTAGCGAAAGAGAATGTCACCCATGCTGTTACACTTCCTGACGTATCGGCTTTAAGACTGTAGTGACGTATTAAAAAGACATTTGGTACCGGAATTAGAATTCCATGACAGCAGCTTGCATTACACTCCTTTTCTGCCCATAAAGTTTAAAACAGCTGTTAAGTGGCATGCACATCCATCTCGTCAACATGCAGGGCTGCCATCCTACGTTTATCTGACCGCATAGTGGTCGGCTAGGGGCATGATGTTGCTATTAACTGCCGCCGTTCTGGTAAACGTAAATTCTTGCATGACAAACGGACACTGGTGGGAGTAATGCCTCGCTTTAATGTTCTATAAAAGCGTTTATCTCTTTTAGCCTACCTTTTATTGTCGGGCCACAAGAACCTGAAGGTTCAAACCCGCAGATATGTCCAGCAAATGAGCAGAGAATAAAAACTGAAATCAAAGTTAGTATCAACAAACTGGGGCCCACAGGAAGCTATAGAGTCTTTTTTGAGTCAGGCAGATGTAATTCTGATATTAAAATATTTATTACGGTTATAAAAGACATTTCTATAGCTGATGCCAAGTAGGAAACACTATTTGGAGCTTCTTTGGGACAAATACTACATAACATCACTTTGGAGATAAACTTTATTTCTCTTTAGAAGCTCAGGAATCGACATGTGAGTTAAATAAAATTAAGGGCTTCCTAATGTTGTACTAAAATTTGGAAATATTGGTAAGTTAGCAATTGCAGAGCAATATAATACAAAAGAGTTTAGAGTTCATTTTTATATTATAAACTTACATGACGTATTTATAGTTGCATGTTTGGTTATTTAGCATACCAGAATCGATTAAATATTTTTTAAGTTTTGTAAATGAAATACCTAAATTAAGTTAATACAAAAATGCTAAAGTCTCATTATAATTCATGACTTTAGTCGAATTATCCCCCCTTTGTTCATGAACAAAGTTATTCACAACTTAAATTTTATTGTTTAAAATTATATTTAGGGTAAGTTGAACATTTTTTATAAAAAAATATAAAGTTTACACATAAAATACCAAAGTTAAACATTTTGTATGTAAATATGGCTCTCAAAGTATCATATCAGATAAAAGTCTGTAGGAATTAAGTTATAAACCTTGTTTACTCGTGCTGTTTTACCTTTCGAATGCTAAGCGTATACACTCCCCGCTTCCAATGAACGTGTTCCCAGCCGGTCTCACGATAATATACATATTTATTCGCCAAGATGGCTAGACACTTCATTCTAGGAGTAACGCATTTTTGTGTGTAAATAATATCACGTGCAAATCAGCTCGTGTGCAAGCGCAATTTATTAAAAAACTTTATTACTGGATAAACTAGTCCAATGCAAAAACAAAATGCAACAGTCTAACGATAGCGTTTGCGACTACTAACACGGAGTATCTGGGTTCGATTCCCAATCAGGTCATGATGTCTGATTAAGGCTGTTTTCAAAGTATTTCCTTACCCTGAGAAGGTGAATATCAGATAGCTTTAAGGCGCGAAGGACTGCGAGCGAAAACACCAATGCAGTCAAATAAATATAAATAACACAAACACCACAGCAAACCAGTTTTAAGAGAGAAAAAATAGACAAAAGATTGCGCATATCTTGAGCCAACAAAATCACTCTTGAAATTGGCACCAAGGGAAATTTCGGAATGTAAAGGAAAACATTATGGTGACCAAGCTAATTCGGGATAATCAAAATGTGTATGTCTATTTACGAGGAAGGACGAAAGAGTATATTCATGTTTTAGGAGCGGGAGCTGAAATACGGGCGGCTGACTGTGAAACGCTAAGTATCTAAGACTTAAAGAACCACGTGAGATATACGCGTAAGCAAATTTAAATTTCGTGCTTAATATCAATTATCAGTTTGCGTTATTACATTTCTAAAACTCTCGACAATCCAGTGTTCTTATGGCCCGTTATATGTAAATCTCTGGCCGCTAGATATTTGTTTATTGCGCAGAATCATATCAGTGAAAGTAGGGTATTAATGGGGTTTTATACCGCGTGTAAAGGAAATATTTATTACAAGGCTTAATAGTAGGTAGATGGACACCATGTTGTTAATAAACCCATATCCAGAAACGCCTTGTTACATGCTAGCTTCTCTGAAATGTGGAGGACGTAGGCAGTACAGAACACAAAAACTAGGAAAGAAGTAAAAACAGAAAATTGAAATACTGTAGGTAAATAGCATTTTAACAACTATAGAAAGTTCTCAAAATGACTTCCACCAACTTCGATATATTTTGGCATCGCCTGGTTGTGTCAAGTCGAACTCTTGGAAAGATTCCCGGCATATCTCCAGCTGCTGCTGCTGCTGTCTTCAAGACCAGGGCTTACATGTACCTCCAGAAAAGAAATCCAATGGTATCAGGTCAGGTCAGGTCAGTGACAGGACCAGGCTATTGCACCTCCATGTTCAATCCATTTGTTGCCAAAGATGTCATTCAAATGGACACGTACCTCATGATCGAAGTGTGCTGGAGCGTCATCATGCTGGAACCACATCCCAAGACCGATTTCCAAAGGCAATTCTTCCAGTTACTCGAGTGACTGTGGGATATGGTGAAGGACTGGTGTACATCACGAAACAGCTGAAGCAGTAAACAGCCTTTATTAATAAATGCATCTTCTACGGCTTGACCCGGCGTCTAATGGTTTGTTCACCTATAACCACCCCCCTCACGTTTCGGAGGCTCTAGCGCGTAAACAAAGCGTTTCTGGCAATGAGTTTATTAACAACATATGTTTATACGATATCCGCCTACCTACCACCAAGCCCTGCAATACACTTGTATTTTTTACTCCCCAAAGACGAAGCATATATTAGCTCGCTTCCGTTTGTTTGCCTCATGTACTTTAATATTAAAACAAATATTTATATAGAAACAATCCGTTCGTTGAATCAATAAAGATCAAATGCAAATTAAGATCGCAGGTTGACATATATTGTTTTTACAATTTGATTGATGCTATAAATGTGTAATAACTTTACAATTTTATTTAAATATCTCATATTGAGGATATATATTATGAAAACAGGAAAAAAAAAAAAACAATTAAAGGCTTTAAAGTTATTTTCTCGCTTATTAAACTTTACTGTATGCCCCCATAGAAGGTAGGCTTGCTGAGGAACTTGAAAATGGTGTCTCCGTCAGCACTCTCATCCCACGAACTCTCTAGTCAAAACACTTAATGGATTCCGACGCTTTATCACCGTTGGGTGCCGTTCCTTTACCTTACCATAAACCATCTCTCCCTCGAGTTTTATGTGCTGTGTCGAAAGGAGAGGAGGAAGACAGACATCTATATCTATACACGTGTACACATACACGAGACGGCAGACCAGTGGCTTTCGTACCAAAATCTCGGTAAAGTTATCTTACAATCAGCATTTTTCTAACAC